>CAWUFW010002754.1:0-1200000 GCA_963921515.1 Calotriton arnoldi
CAAAAGAATGATGGATTTAACCCAGATCTCTTGACTGGGGGTGAATGTTTTGATTTGTTCTGCATTCCGTCCATCAATTGTGTGTCTTTTGCTTTCTCGCCCTAAGTGCGCCAGGTATGCCCAGACGTGGGTCCTGGGCTCACTGTGCCACTGGAATCAAGCTATTCTGGCTGAAGAGGGGTGAAACCCTGAAACCGGTCCTAGGATGCTTGTTTCCGGTCCAGGGAGGACCTGGCTTGGCAGTTCGGGTTGGACTGTTCCCATGAGGCACAGGGTCAAGACTGATTTGAATATGGCCAGGTCTAAACGGGGGTGGCATGGTGAGCAAAAGAATGATGGATTTAACCCAGATCTCTTGACTGGGGGTGAATGTTTTGATTTGTTCTGCATTCCTTCCATCAATTGTGTGTCTTTTGCTTTCTCGACCTAAGTGCGCCAGGTATGCCCAGACGTTGTCCTGGGCTCACTGTGCCACTGGAATCAAGCTATCCTGGCTGAAGAGGGGTGAAATCCCGAAACCGCTCCTAGGACGCTTGTTTCCGGTCCAGGGAGGACCTGGCTTGGCAGTTCGGGCTGGACTGTTCCCATGAGGCTACAGGGTCAAGACTGATTTGCATATGGCCAGGTCTAAACTGGGGTGGCATGGTGAACAAAAGAATGATGGATTTAACCCAGATCTCTTGACTGGGGGTGAATGTTTTGATTTGTTCTGCATTCCGTCCAACAATTGTGTGTCTTTTGCTTTCTCGCCCTAAGTGCGCCAGGTATGCCCAGACGTGTGTCCTGGGCTCACTGTGACACTGGAATCAAGCTATCCTGGCTGAAGAGGGGTGAAACCCCGAAACCGGTCCTAGGATGCTTGTTTCCGGTCCAGGGTGGACCTGGCTTGGCAGTTCGCGCTGGACTGTTCCCATGAGGCACAGGGTCAAGACTGATTTGCATATGGCCAGGTCTAAACTGGGGTGGCATGCTGAGCAAAAGAATGATGGATTTAACCCAGATCTCTTGACTGGGGGTGAATGTTTTGATTTGTTCTGCATTCCGTCCATCAATTGTGTGTCTTTAGCTTTCTCGCCCTAAGTGCACCAGGTATGCCCAGACGTGGGTCCTGGGCTCACTGTGCCACTGGAATCAAGCTATCCTGGCTGAAGAGGGGGTGAAACCCCGAAACCGGTCCTAGGATGCTTGTTTCCGGTCCAGGGAGGACCTGGCTTGGCAGTTCGGGCTGGACTGTTCCCATGAGGCACAGGGTCAAGACTGATTTGCATATGGCCAGGTCTAAACTGGGGTGGCATGGTGAGCAAAAGAATGATGGATTTAACCCAGATCTCTTGACTGGGGGTGAATGTTTTGATTTGTTCTGCATTCCGTCCATCAATTGTGTGTCTTTTGCTTTCTCGCTCTAAGTGCGCCAGGTATGCCCAGACGTGGGTCCTGGGCTCACTGTGCCACTGGAATCAAGCTATCCTGGCTGAAGAGGGGTGAAACCCCGAAACCGGTCCTAGGATGCTTGTTTCCGGTCCAGGGAGGACCTGGCTTGGCAGTTCGGGTTGGACTGTTCCCATGAGGAACAGGGTCAAGACTGATTTGCATATGGCCAGGTCTAAACTGGGGTGGCATGGTGAGCAAAAGAATGATGGATTTAACGCAGATCTCTTGACTGGGGGTGAATGTTTTGATTTGTTCTGCATTCCGTCCATCAATTGTGTGTCTTTTGCTTTCTTGCCCTAAGTGCGCCAGGTATGCCCAGACGTGGGTCCTGGGCTCACTGTGCTACTGGAATCAAGCTATCCTGGCTGTAGAGGGGTGAAACCCCGAAACCGGTCCTAGGATGCTTGTTTCCGGTCCAGGGAGGACCTGGCTTGGCAGTTTGGGCTGGACTGTTCCCATGAGGCACAGGGTCAAGACTGATTTGCATATGGCCAGGTCTAAACTGGGGAGGCATGGTGAGCAAAAGAATGATGGATTTAACCCAGATCTCTTGACTGGGGGTGAATGTTTTGATTTGTTCTGCATTCCGTCCATCAATTGTGTGTCTTTTGCTTTCTTGCCCTAAGTGCGCCAGGTATGCCCAGACGTGGGTCCTGGGCTCACTGTGCCACTGGAATCAAGCTATCCTGGCTGAAGAGGGGTGAAACCCCGAAACCGGTCATAGGATGCTTGTTTCCGGTCCAGGGAGGACCTGGCTTGGCAGTTCGGGCTGGACTGTTCCCATGAGGCACAGGGTCAAGACTGATTTGCATATGGCCAGGTCTAAACTGGGGTGGCATGGTGAGCAAAAGAATGATGGATTTAACCCAGATCTCTTGACTGTGGGTGAATGTTTTGATTTGTTCTGCATTCCGTCCATCAATTGTGTGTCTTTTGCTTTCTCGCCCTAAGTGCGCCAGGTATGCCCAGACGTGGGTCCTGGGCTCACTGTGCCACTGGAATCAAGCTATCCTGGCTGAAGAGGGGTGAAACCCCGAAACCGGTCCTAGGATGCTTGTTTCCGGTCCAGGGAGGACCAGGCTTGGCAGTTCGGGCTGGGCTGTTCCCATAAGGCACAGGGTCAAGACTGATTTGCATATGGCCAGGTCTAAACGGGGGTGGCAGGGTGAGCAAAAGAATGATGGATTTAACCCAGATCTCTTGACTGGGGGTGAATGTTTTGATTTGTTCTGCATTCCGTCCATCAATTGTGTGTCTTTTGCTTTCTCGCCCTAAGTGCGCCAGGTATGCCCAGATGTGGGTCTTGGGCTCCCTGTGCCACTGGACTCAAGCTATCCTGGCTGAAGAGGGGTGAAACCCCGAAACCGGTCCTAGGATGCTTGTTTCAAGTCCAGGGAGGACCTGGCTTGGCAGTTCGGGCTGGACTGTTCCCATGAGGCACAGGGTCAAGACTGATTTGCATATGGCCAGGTCTAAACTGGGGTGGCATGGTGAACAAAAGAATGATGGATTTAACCCAGATCTCTTGACTGGGGGTGAATGTTTTGATTTGTTTTGCATTCCGTCCATCAATTGTGTGTCTTTTGCTTTCTTGCCCTAAGTGCGCCAGGTATGCCCAGATGTGGGTCCTGGGCTCCCTGTGCCACTGGACTCAAGCTATCCTGGCTGAAGAGGGGTGAAACCCCGAAACCGGTCATAGGATGCTTGTTTCTGGTCCAGAGAGGACCTGGCTTGGCAGTTCGGGCTGTACTGTTCCCATGAGGCACAGGGTCAAGACTGATTTGCATATGGCCAGGTCTAAACTGGGGAGGCATGGTGAGCAAAAGAATGATGGATGTAACCCAGATCTCTTGACTGGGGGTGAATGTTTTGATTTGTTCTGCATTCCGTCCATCAATTGTGTGTCTTTTGCTTTCTCGCCCTAAGTGCGCCAGGTATTCCCAGACGTGGGTCCTGGGCTCACTGTGCCACTGGAATCAAACTATCCGGGCTGAAGAGGGGTGAAACCCTGAAACCGGTCCTAGGATGCTTGTTTCCGGTCCAGGGAGGACCTGGCTTGGCAGTTCGGGCTGGACTGTTCCCATGAGGCACAGGGTCAAGACTGATTTGCATATGTCCAGGTCTAAACTGGGGTGGCATGGTGAGCAAAAGAATGATGGATTTAACCCAGATCTCTTGACTGGGGGTGAATGTTTTGATTTGTTCTGCATTCCGTCCATCAATTGTGTGTATTTTGCTTTCTCGCTCTAAGTGCGCCAGGTTGTCCCAGACGTGGGTCCTGGGCTCACTGTGCCACTGGAATCAAGCTATCCTGGCTGAAGAGGGGTGAAACCCCGAAACCGGTCCTAGGATGCTTGTTTCCGGTCCAGGGAGGACCTGGCGTGGCAGTTCGGGCTGGACTGTTCCCATGAGGCACAGGGTCAAGACTGATTTGCATATGGCCAGGTCTAAAATGGGGTGGCATGGTGAGCAAAAGAATGATGGATTTAACCCAGATCTCTTGACTGGGGGTGAATGTTTTGATTTGTTCTGCATTCCGTCCATCAATTGTGTGTCTTTTGCTTTCTCGCTCTAAGTGCGCCAGGTATGCCCAGACGTGGGTCCTGGGCTCACTGTGCCACTGGAATCAAGCTATCCTGGCTGAAGAGGGGTGAAACCCCGAAACCGGTCCTAGGATGCTTGTTTCGGGTCCAGGGAGGACCTGGCTTGGCAGTTCGGGCTGGACTGTTCCCATGAGGCACAGGGTCAAGACTGATTTGCATATGGCCAGGTCTAAACTGGGGTGGCATGGTGAGCAAAAGAATGATGGATTTAACCCAGATCTCTTGACTGGGGGTGAATTTTTTGATTTGTTCTGCATTCCGTCCATCAATTGTGTGTCTTTTGCTTTCTCGCCCTAAGTGTGCCAGGTATGCCCAGACGTGGGTCCTGGGCTCACTGTGCCACTGGAATCAAACTATCCTGGCTGAAGAGGGGTGAAACCCCGAAACCGGTCCTAGAATGCTTGTTTCCGGTCCAGGGAGGACCTGGCTTGGCAGTTCGGGTTGGACTGTTCCCATGAGGCACAGGGTCAAGACTGATTTGCATATGGCCAGGTCTAAACTGGGGTGGCATGGTGAGCAAAAGAATGATGGATTTAACGCAGATCTCTTGACTGGGGGTGAATGTTTTGATTTGTTCTGCATTCCGTCCATCAATTGTGTGTCTTTTGCTTTCTCGCCCTAAGTGCGCCAGGTATGCCCAGACGTGGGTCCTGGGCTCACTGTGCCACTGGAATCAAGCTATCCTGGCTGAAGAGGGGTGAAACCCCGAAACCGGTCCTAGGATGCTTGTTTCCGGTCCAGGGAGGACATGGCTTGGCAGTTTGGGCTGGACTGTTCCCATGAGGCACAGGGTCAAGACTGATTTGCATATGGCCAGGTCTAAACTGGGGTGGCATGGTGAGCAAAAGAATTATGGATTTAACCCAGATCTCTTGACTGGGGGTGAATGTTTTGATTTGTTCTGCATTCCGTCCATCAATTGTGTGTCTTTTGCTTTCTCGCCCTAAGTGCGCCAGGTATGCCCAGACGTGGGTCCTGGGCTCACTGTGCCACTGGAATCAAGCTATCCTGGCTGAAGAGGGGTGAAACCCCGAAACCGGTCCTAGGATGCTTGTTTCCGGTCCAGGGAGGACCTGGCTTGGCAGTTCGGGCTGGACTGTTCCCATGAGGCACAGGGTCAAGACTGATTTGCATATGGCCAGGTCTAAACTGGGGTGGCATGGTGAGCAAAAGAATGATGGATTTAACCCAGATCTCTTGACTGGGGGTGAATGTTTTGATTTGTTCTGCATTCCGTCCATCAATTGTGTGTCTTTTGCTTTCTCGCCCTAAGTGCGCCAGGTATGCCCAGACGTGGGTCCTGGGCTCACTGTGCCACTGGAATCAAGCTATCCTGGCTGAAGAGGGGTGAAACCCCGAAACCGGTCCTAGGATGCTTGTTTCCGGTCCAGGGAGGACCTGGCTTGGCAGTTTGGGCTGGACTGTTCCCATGAGGCACAGGGCCAATACTGATTTGCATATGGCCAGGTCTAAACTGGGGTGGCATGGTGAGCAAAAGAATGATGGATTTAACCCAGATCTCTTGACTGGGGGTGAATGTTTTGATTTGTTCTGCATTCCGTCCATCAATTGTGTGTCTTTTGCTTTCTCGCCCTAAGTGCGCCAGGTATGCCCAGACGTGGGTCCTGGGCTCACTGTGCCACTGGAATCAAGCTATCCTGGCTGAAGAGGGGTGAAACCCCGAAACCGGTCCTAGGATGCTTGTTTCCGGTCCAGGGAGGACCAGGCTTGGCAGTTCGGGCTGGGCTGTTCCCATAAGGCACAGGGTCAAGACTGATTTGCATATGGCCAGGTCTAAACGGGGGTGGCAGGGTGAGAAAAAGAATGATGGATGTAACCCAGATCTCTTGACTGGGGGTGAATGTTTTGATTTGTTCTGCATTTCGTCCATCAATTGTGTGTCTTTTGCTTTCTCGCCCTAAGTGCGCCAGGTATGCCCAGACATGGGTCCTGGGCTCACTGTACCACTGGAATCAAACTATCCGGGCTGAAGAGGGGTGAAACCCCGAAACCGGTCCTAGGATGCTTGTTTCCGGTCCAGGGAGGACCTGGCTTGGCAGTTCGGGCTGGACTGTTCCCATGAGGCACAGGGTCAAGACTGATTTGCATATGGCCAGGTCTAAACTGGGGTGGCATGGTGAGCAAAAGAATGATGGATTTCACCCAGATCTCTTGACTGGGGGTGAATGTTTTGATTTGTTCTGCATTCCGTCCATCAATTGTGTGTATTTTGCTTTCTCGCTCTAAGTGCGCCAGGTTTGCCCAGACGTGTGTCCTGGGCTCACTGTGCCACTGGAATCAAGCTATCCTGGCTGAAGAGGGGTGAAACCCCGAAACCGGTCCTAGGATGCTTGTTTCCGGTACAGGGAGGACCTGGCTTGGCAGTTCGGGCTGGACTGTTCCCATGAGGCACAGGGTCAAGACGGATTTGCTTATGGCCAGGTCTAAACTGGGGTGGCATGGTGAGCAAAAGAATGATGGATTTAACCCAGATCTCTTGACTGGGGGTGAATGTTTAGATTTGTTCTGCATTCCGTCCATCAATTGTGTGTCTTTTGCTTTCTCGCTCTAAGTGCGCCAGGTATGCCCAGACGTGGGTCCTGGGCTCACTGTGCCACTGGAATCAAGCTATTCTGGCTGAAGAGGGGTGAAACCCCGAAACCGGTCCTAGGATGCTGGTTTCCGGTCCAGGGAGGACCTGGCTTGGCAGTTCGGGCTGGACTGTTCCCATGAGGCACAGGGTCAAGACTGATTTGCATATGGCCAGGTCTAAACTGGGGTGGCATGGTGAGCAAAAGAATGATGGATTTAACCCAGATCTCTTGACTGGGGGTGAATGTTTTGATTTGTTCTGCATTCCGTCCATCAATTGTGTGTCTTTTGCTTTCTCGCCCTAAGTGCGCCAGGTATGCCCAGACGTAGGTCCTGGGCTCACTGTGCCACTGGAATCAAACTATCCTGGCTGAAGAGGGGTGAAACCCCGAAACTGGTCCTAGGATGCTTGTTTCCGGTCCAGGGAGGACCTGGCTTGGCAGTTCGGGTTGGACTGTTCCCATGAGGCACAGGGTCAAGACTGATTTGCATATGGCCAGGTCTAAACTGGGGTGGCATGGTGAGCAAAAGAATGATGGATTTAACCCAGATCTCTTGACTGGGGGTGAATGTTTTGATTTGTTCTGCATTCCGTCCATCAATTGTGTGTCTTTTGCTTTCTCGCCCTAAGTGCGCCAGGTATGCCCAGACGTGGGTCCTAGGCTCACTGTGCCACTGGAATCAAACTATCCTGGCTGAAGAGGGGTGAAACCCCGAAACCGGTCCTAGGATGCTTGTTTCCGGTCCAGGGAGGACCTGGCTTGGCAGTTCGGGCTGGACTGTTCCCATGAGGCACAGGGTCAAGACTGATTTGCATATGGCCAGGTCTAAACTGGGGTGGCATGGTGAGCAAAAGAATGATGGATTTAACCCAGATCTCTTGACTGGGGGTGAATGTTTTGATTTGTTCTGCATTCCGTCCATCAATTGTGTGTCTTTTGCTTTCTCGCTCTAAGTGCGCCAGGTATGCCCAGACGTGGGTCCTGGGCTCACTATGCCACTGGAAACAAGCTATCCTGGCTGAAGAGGGGTTAAACCCCGAAACCGGTCCTAGGATGATTGTTTCCGGTCCAGGGAGGACCTGGCTTGGCAGTTCGGGCTGGACTGTTCCCATGAGGCACAGGGTCAAGACTGATTTGCATATGGCCAGGTCTAAACTGGGGTGGCATGGTGAGCAAAAGAATGATGGATTTAACCCAGATCTCTTGACTGGAGGTGAATGTTTTGATTTGTTCTGCATTCCGTCCATCAATTGTTTGTCTTTTGCTTTCTCGCCCTAAGTGCGCCAGGTATGCCCAGACGTGGGTCCTGGGCTCACTGTGCCACTGGAATCAAACTATCCTGGCTGAAGAGGGGTGAAACCCCAAAACCGGTCCTAGGATGCTTGTTTCCGGTCCAGGGAGGACCTGGCTTGGCAGTTTGGGTTGGACTGTACACATGAGGCACAGGGTCAAGACTGATTTGCATATGGCCAGGTCTAAACTGGGGTGGCATGGTGAGCAAAAGAATGATGGATTTAACCCAGATCTCTTGACTGGGGGTGAATGTTTTGATTTGTTCTGCATTCCGTCCATCAATTGTGTGTCTTTTGCTTTCTCGCCCTAAGTGCGCCAGGTATGCCCAGACGTGGGTCCTGGGCTCACTGTGCCACTGGAATCAAACTATCCGGGCTGAAGAGGGGTGAAACCCTGAAACCGGTCCTAGGATGCTTTTTTCCGGTCCAGGGAGGACCTGGCTTGGCAGTTCGTGCTGGACTGTTCCCATGAGGCACAGGGTCAAGACTGATTTGCATATGGCCAGGTCTAAACTGGGGTGGCATGGTGAGCAAAAGAATGATGGATTTAACCCAGATCTCTTGACTGGGGGTGAATGTTTTGATTTGTTCTGCATTCCGTCCATCAATTGTGTGTCTTTTGCTTTCTCGCTCTAAGTGCGCCAGGTTTGCCCAGACGTGGGTCCTGGGCTCACTGTGCCACTGGAATCAAGCTATCCTGGCTGAAGAGGGGTGAAACCCCAAAACCGGTCCTAGGATGCTTATTTCCGGTCCAGGGAGGACCTGCCTTGGCAGTTCGGGCTGGACTGTTCCCATGAGGCACAGGGTCAAGACTGATTTGCATATGGCCAGGTCTAAACTGGGGTGGCATGGTGAGCAAAAGAATGATGGATTTAACCCAGATCTCTTGACTGGGGGTGAATGTTTTGATTTGTTCTGCATTCCGTCCATCAATTGTGAGTCTTTTGCTTTCTCGCCCTAAGTGCGCCAGGTATGCCCAGATGTGGGTCCTGGGCTCACTGAGCCACTGGAATCAAGCTATCCTGGCTGAAGAGGGGTGAAACCCCGAAACAGGTCCTAGGATGATTGTTTCCAGTCCAGGGAGGACCTGGCTTGGCAATTCGGGCTGGACTGTTCCCATGAGGCACATTGTCAAGACTGATTTGCATATGGCCAGGTCTAAATTGGGGTGGCATGGTGAGCAAAAGAATGATGGATTTAACCCAGATCTCTTGACTGGGGGTGAATGTTTTGATTTGTTCTGCATTCCGTCCATCAATTGTGTGTCTTTTGCTTTCTCGCCCTAAGTGCGCCAGGTATGCCCAGACGTGGGTCCTGGGCTCACTGTGCCACTGGAATCAAGCTATCCTGGCTGAAGAGGGGTGAAACCCCGAAACCGGTCCTAGGATGCTTGTTTCCGGTCCAGGGAGGACCTGGCTTGGCAGTTCGGGCTGGACTGTTCCCATGAGGCAAAGGGTCAAGACTGATTTGCATATGGCCAGGTCTAAACTGGGGTGGCATGGTGAGCAAAAGAATGATGGATTTAACTCAGATCTCTTGACTGGGGGTGAATGTTTTGATTTGTTCTGCATTCCGTCCATCAATTGTGTGTCTTTTGCTTTCTCGCCCTAAGTGTGCCAGGTATGCCCAGACGTGGGTCCTGGGCTCACTGTGCCACTGGAATCAAGCTATTCTGGCTGAAGAGGGGTGAAACCCCAAAACCGGTCCTAGGATGCTTGTTTCCGGTCCAGGGAGGACCTGGCTTGGCAGTTCAGGCTGGACTGTTCCCATGAGGCTACAGGGTCAAGACTGATTTGCATATGGCCAGGTCTAAACTGGGGTGGCATGGTGAACAAAAGAATGATGGATTTAACCCAGATCTCTTGACTGGGGGTGAATGTTTTGATTTGTTCTGCATTCCGTCCATCAATTGTGTGTCTTTTGCTTTCTCGCCCTAAGTGCGCCAGGTATGCCCAGACGTGGGTCCTGGGCTCACTGTGCCACTGGAAACAAGTTATCCTGGCTGAAGAGGGTGAAACCCCGAAACCGGTCCTAGGATGCTTGTTTCCGGTCCAGGGAGGACCTGGCTTGGCAGTTCGGGCTGGACTGTTCCCATGAGGCTACAGGGTCAAGACTGATTTGCATATGGCCAGGTCTAAACTGGGGTGGCATGGTGAACAAAAGAATGATGGATTCAACCCAGATCTCTTGACTGGGGGTGAATGTTTTGATTTGTTCTGCATTCCGTCCATCAATTGTGTGTCTTTTGCTTTCTCGCCCTAAGTGCGCCAGGTATGCCCAGACGTGGGTCCTGGGCTCACTGTGCCACTGGAATCAAGCTATCCTGGCTGAAGAGGGGTGAAACCCCGAAACCGGTCCTAGGATGCTTGTTTCCGGTCCAGGGAGGACCTGGCTTGGCAGTTCGGGCTGGACTGTTCCCATGAGGCACAGGGTCAAGACTGATTTGCATATGGCCAGGTCTAAACTGGGGTGGCATGGTGAGCAAAAGTATGATGGATTTAACCCAGATCTCTTGACTGGGGGTGAATGTTTTGATTTGTTCTGCATTCCGCCCATCAATTGTGTGTCTTCTGCTTTCTCGCTTTAAGTGCGCCAGGTATGCCCAGACATGGGTCCTGGGCTCACTGTGCCACTGGAATCAAGCTATCCTGTCTGAAGAGGGGTGAATCCCCGAAACCGGTCCTCGGATGCTTGTTTCCGGTCCAGGGAGGACCTGGCTTGGCAGTTCGGGCTGGACTGTTCCCATGAGGCAAAGGGTCAAGACTGATTTGCATATGGCCAGGTCTAAACGGGGGTGGCATGGTGAGCAAAAGAATGATGGATTTAACCCAGATCTCTTGACTGGGGGTGAATGTTTTGATTTGTTCTGCATTCCAACCATCAATTGTGTGTCTTTTGCTTTCTCGCCCTAAGTGCGCCAGGTATGCCCAGACGTGGGTCCTGGGCTCACTGTGCCACTGGAATCAAGCTATCCTGGCTGAAGAGGGGTGAAACCCCGAAACCGGTCCTAGGAGGCTTGTTTCCGGTCCAGGGAGGACCTGGCTTGGCAGTTCGGGCTGGACTGTTCCCATGAGGCACAGGGTCAAGACTGATTTGCATATGGCCAGGTCTAAACTGGGGTGGCATGGTGAGCAAAAGTATGATGGATTTAACCCAGATCTCTTGACTGGGGGTGAATGTTTTGATTTGTTCTGCATTCCGCCCATCAATTGTGTGTCTTCTGCTTTCTCGCTCTAAGTGCGCCAGGTATGCCCAGACATGGGTCCTGGGCTCACTGTGCCACTGGAATCAAGCTATCCTGGCTGAAGAGGGGTGAATCCCCGAAACCGGTCCTCGGATGCTTGTTTCCGGTCCAGGGAGGACCTGGCTTGGCAGTTCGGGCTGGACTGTTCCCATGAGGCAAAGGGTCAAGACTGATTTGCATATGGCCAGGTCTAAACTGGGGTGGCATGGTGAGCAAAAGAATGATGGATTTAACCCAGATCTCTTGACTGGGGGTGAATGTTTTGATTTGTTCTGCATTCCAACCATCAATTGTGTGTCTTTTGCTTTCTCGCCCTAAGTGCGCCAGGTATGCCCAGACGTGGGTCCTGGGCTCACTGTGCCACTGGAATCAAACTATCCTGGCTGAAGAGGGGTGAAACCCCGAAACCGGTCCAAGGATGCTTGTTTCCGGTCCAGGGAGGACCTGGCTTGGCAGTTCGGGTTGGACTGTTCCCATGAGGCACAGGGTCAAGACTGATTTGAATATGGCCAGGTCTAAACTGGGGTGGCATGGTGAGCAAAAGAATGATGGATTTAACGCAGATCTCTTGACTGGGGGTGAATGTTTTGATTTGTTCTGCATTCCGTCCATCAATAGTGTGTCTTTTGCTTTCTCGCCCTAAGTGCGCCAGGTATGCCCAGACGTGGATCCTGGGCTCACTGTGCCACTGGAATCAAGCTATCCTGGCTGAAGAGGGGTGAAACCCCGAAACCGGTCCTAGAATGCTTGTTTCCGGTCCAGGGAGGACCTGGCTTGGCAGTTTGGGCTGGACTGTTCCCATGAGGCACAGGGTCAAGGCTGATTTGCATATGGCCAGGTCTAAACTGGGGTGGCATGGTGAGCAAAAGAATGATGGATTTAACCCAGATCTCTTGACTGGGGGTGAATGCTTTGATTTGTTCTGCATTCCGTCCATCAATTGTGTGTCTTTTGCTTTCTCGCCCTAAGTGCGCCAGGTATGCCCAGACGTGGGTCCTGGGCTCACTGTGCCACTGAAATCAAGCTATCCTGGCTGAAGAGGGGTGAAACCCAGAAACTGGTCCTAGGATGCTTGTTTCCGGTCCAGGGAGGACCTGGCTTGGCAGTTCGGGCTGGACTGTTCCCATGAGGCACAGGGTCAAGACTGATTTGCATATGGCCAGGTCTAAACTGGGGTGGCATGGTGAGCAAAAGAATGATGGATTTAACCCAGATCTCTTGACTGGGGGTGAATGTTTTGATTTGTTCTGCATTCCGTCCATCAATTGTGTGTCTTTTGCTTTCTCGCCCTAAGTGTGCCAGGTATGCCCAGACGTGGATCCTGGGCTCACTGTGCCACTGGAATCAAGCTATCCTGGCTGAAGAGGGGTGAAACCCCGAAACCGGTCCTAGGATGCTGGTTTCCGGTCCAGGGAGGACCTGGCTTGGCAGTTCGGGCTGGACTGTTCCCATGAGGCACAGGGTCAAGACTGATTTGCATATGGCCAGGTCTAAATTGGGGTGGCATGGTGAGCAAAAGAATGATGGATTTAACCCAGATCTCTTGACTGGGGGTGAATGTTTTGATTTGTTCTGCATTCCGTCCATCAATTGTGTGTCTTTTGCTTTCTCGCCCTAAGTGCGCCAGGTATGCCCAGACGTGGGTCCTGGGCTCACTGTGCCACTGGAATCAAGCTATCCTGGCTGAAGAGGGGTGAAACCCCGAAACCGGTCCTAGGATGCTTGTTTCCGGTCCAGGGAGGACCAGGCTTGGCAGTTCGGGCTGGGCTGTTCCCATAAGGCACAGGGTCAAGACTGATTTGCATATGGCCAGGTCTAATCGGGGGTGGCAGGGTGAGCAAAAGAATGATGGATTTAACCCAGATCTCTTGACGAGGGGTGAATGTTTTGATTTGTTATGCATTCCGTCCATCAATTGTGTGTCTTTTGCTTTCTCGCCCTTAGTGCGCCAGGTATGCCCAGACGTGGATCCTGGGCTCTTGACTGGAATCAAGCTATCCTGGCTGAAGAGGGGTGAAACCCCGAAACCGGTCCTAGGATGCTTGTTTCAAGTCCAGGGAGGACCTGGCTTGGCAGTTCGGGCTGGACTGTTCCCATGAGGCACAGGGTCAAGACTGATTTGCATATGGCCAGGTCTAAACTCGGGTGGCATGGTGAGCAAAAGAATGATGGATGTAACCCAGATCTCTTGACTGGGGGTGAATGTTTTGATTTGTTCTGCATTCCGTCCATCAATTGTGTGTCTTTTGCTTTCTCGCCCTAAGTGCGCCAGGTATGCCCAGACATGGGTCCTGGGCTCACTGTGCCACTGGAATCAAACTATCCGGGCTGAAGAGGGTGAAACCCTGAAACCGGTCCTAGGATGCTTGTTTCCGGTCCAGGGAGGACCTGGCTTGGCAGTTCGGGCTGGACTGTTCCCATGAGGCACAGGGTCAAGACTGATTTGCATATGGCCAGGTCTAAACTGGGGTGGCATGGTGAGCAAAAGAATGATGGATTTAACCCAGATCTCTTGACTGGGGGTGAATGTTTTGATTTGTTCTGCATTCCGTCCATCAATTGTGTGTATTTTGCTTTCTCGCTCTAAGTGCGCCAGGTTTGCCCAGACGTGTGTCCTGGGCTCACTGTGCCACTGGAATCAAGCTATCCTGGCTGAAGAGGGGTGAAACCCCAAAACCGGTCCTAGGATGCTTATTTCCGGTCCAGGGAGGACCTGCCTTGGCAGTTCGGGCTGGACTGTTCCCATGAGGCACAGGGTCAAGACTGATTTGCATATGGCCAGGTCTAAACTGGGGTGGCATGGTGAGCAAAAGAATGATGGATTTAACCCAGATCTCTTGACTGGGGGTGAATGTTTTGATTTGTTCTGCATTCCGTCCATCAATTGTGAGTCTTTTGCTTTCTCGCCCTAAGTGCGCCAGGTATGCCCAGACGTGGGTCCTGGGCTCACTGAGCCACTGGAATCAAGCTATCCTGGCTGAAGAGGGGTGAAACCCCGAAACAGGTCCTAGGATGATTGTTTCCGGTCCAGGGAGGACCTGGCTTGGCAGTTCGGGCTGGACTGTTCCCATGAGGCACATTGTCAAGACTGATTTGCATATGGCCAGGTCTAAATTGGGGTGGCATGGTGAGCAAAAGAATGATGGATTTAACCCAGATCTCTTGACTGGGGGTGAATGTTTTGATTTGTTCTGCATTCCGTCCATCAATTGTGTGTCTTTTGCTTTCTCGCCCTAAGTGCGCCAGGTATGCCCAGACGTGGGTCCTGGGCTCACTGTGCCACTGGAATCAAGCTATCCTGGCTGAAGAGGGGTGAAACCCCGAAACCGGTCCTAGGATGCTTGTTTCCGGTCCAGGGAGGACCTGGCTTGGCAGTTCGGGCTGGACTGTTCCCATGAGGCAAAGGGTCAAGACTGATTTGCATATGGCCAGGTCTAAACTGGGGTGGCATGGTGAGCAAAAGAATGATGGATTTAACTCAGATCTCTTGACTGGGGGTGAATGTTTTGATTTGTTCTGCATTCCGTCCATCAATTGTGTGTCTTTTGCTTTCTCGCCCTAAGTGTGCCAGGTATGCCCAGACGTGGGTCCTGGGCTCACTGTGCCACTGGAATCAAGCTATTCTGGCTGAAGAGGGGTGAAACCCTGAAACCGGTCCTAGGATGCTTGTTTCCGGTCCAGGGAGGACCTGGCTTGGCAGTTCAGGCTGGACTGTTCCCATGAGGCTACAGGGTCAAGACTGATTTGCATATGGCCAGGTCTAAACTGGGGTGGCATGGTGAACAAAAGAATGATGGATTTAACCCAGATCTCTTGACTGGGGGTGAATGTTTTGATTTGTTCTGCATTCCGTCCATCAATTGTGTGTCTTTTGCTTTCTCGCCCTAAGTGCGCCAGGTATGCCCAGACGTGGGTCCTGGGCTCACTGTGCCACTGGAATCAAGCTATCCTGGCTGAAGAGGGGTGAAACCCCGAAACCGGTCCTAGGATGCTTGTTTCCGGTCCAGGGAGGACCTGGCTTGGCAGTTCGGGCTGGACTGTTCCCATGAGGCACAGGGTCAAGACTGATTTGCATATGGCCAGGTCTAAACTGGGGTGGCATGGTGAGCAAAAGTATGATGGATTTAACCCAGATCTCTTGACTGGGGGTGAATGTTTTGATTTGTTCTGCATTCCGCCCATCAATTGTGTGTCTTCTGCTTTCTCGCTCTAGGTGAGCCAGGTATGCCCAGACATGGGTCCTGGGCTCACTGTGCCACTGGAATCAAGCTATCCTGGCTGAAGAGGGGTGAATCCCCGAAACCGGTCCTCGGATGCTTGTTTCCGGTCCAGGGAGGACCTGGCTTGGCAGTTCGGGCTGGACTGTTCCCATGAGGCAAAGGGTCAAGACTGATTTGCATATGGCCAGGTCTAAACGGGGGTGGCAAGGTGAGCAAAAGAATGATGGATTTAACCCAGATCTCTTGACTGGGGGTGAATGTTTTGATTTGTTCTGCATTCCAACCATCAATTGTGTGTCTTTTGCTTTCTCGCCCTAAGTGCGCCAGGTATGCCCAGACGTGGGTCCTGGGCTCACTGTGCCACTGGAATCAAGCTATCCTGGCTGAAGAGGGGTGAAACCCCGAAACCGGTCCTAGGATGCTTGTTTCCGGTCCAGGGAGGACCTGGCTTGGCAGTTCGGGCTGGACTGTTCCCATGAGGCACAGGGTCAAGACTGATTTGCATATGGCCAGGTCTAAACTGGGGTGGCATGGTGAGCAAAAGTATGATGGATTTAACCCAGATCTCTTGACTGGGGGTGAATGTTTTGATTTGTTCTGCATTCCGCCCATCAATTGTGTGTCTTCTGCTTTCTCGCTCTAAGTGCGCCAGGTATGCCCAGACATGGGTCCTGGGCTCACTGTGCCACTGGAATCAAGCTATCCTGGCTGAAGAGGGGTGAATCCCCGAAACCGGTCCTCGGATGCTTGTTTCCGGTCCAGGGAGGACCTGGCTTGGCAGTTCGGGCTGGACTGTTCCCATGAGGCAAAGGGTCAAGACTGATTTGCATATGGCCAGGTCTAAACGGGGGTGGCATGGTGAGCAAAAGAATGATGGATTTAACCCAGATCTCTTGACTGGGGGTGAATGTTTTGATTTGTTCTGCATTCCAACCATCAATTGTGTGTCTTTTGCTTTCTCGCCCTAAGTGCGCCAGGTATGCCCAGACGTGGGTCCTGGGCTCACTGTGCCACTGGAATCAAACTATCCTGGCTGAAGAGGGGTGAAACCCCGAAACCGGTCCAAGGATGCTTGTTTCCGGTCCAGGGAGGACCTGGCTTGGCAGTTCGGGTTGGACTGTTCCCATGAGGCACAGGGTCAAGACTGATTTGAATATGGCCAGGTCTAAACTGGGGTGGCATGGTGAGCAAAAGAATGATGGATTTAACGCAGATCTCTTGACTGGGGGTGAATGTTTTGATTTGTTCTGCATTCCGTCCATCAATAGTGTGTCTTTTGCTTTCTCGCCCTAAGTGCGCCAGGTATGCCCAGACGTGGATCCTGGGCTCACTGTGCCACTGGAATCAAGCTATCCTGGCTGAAGAGGGGTGAAACCCCGAAACCGGTCCTAGAATGCTTGTTTCCGGTCCAGGGAGGACCTGGCTTGGCAGTTTGGGCTGGACTGTTCCCATGAGGCACAGGGTCAAGGCTGATTTGCATATGGCCAGGTCTAAACTGGGGTGGCATGGTGAGCAAAAGAATGATGGATTTAACCCAGATCTCTTGACTGGGGGTGAATGCTTTGATTTGTTCTGCATTCCGTCCATCAATTGTGTGTCTTTTGCTTTCTCGCCCTAAGTGCGCCAGGTATGCCCAGACGTGGGTCCTGGGCTCACTGTGCCACTGAAATCAAGCTATCCTGGCTGAAGAGGGGTGAAACCCAGAAACTGGTCCTAGGATGCTTGCTTCCGGTCCAGGGAGGACCTGGCTTGGCAGTTCGGGCTGGACTGTTCCCATGAGGCACAGGGTCAAGACTGATTTGCATATGGCCAGGTCTAAACTGGGGTGGCATGGTGAGCAAAAGAATGATGGATTTAACCCAGATCTCTTGACTGGGGGTGAATGTTTTGATTTGTTCTGCATTCCGTCCATCAATTGTGTGTCTTTTGCTTTCTCGCCCTAAGTGTGCCAGGTATGCCCAGACGTGGATCCTGGGCTCACTGTGCCACTGGAATCAAGCTATCCTGGCTGAAGAGGGGTGAAACCCCGAAACCGGTCCTAGGATGCTGGTTTCCGGTCCAGGGAGGACCTGGCTTGGCAGTTCGGGCTGGACTGTTCCCATGAGGCACAGGGTCAAGACTGATTTGCATATGGCCAGGTCTAAATTGGGGTGGCATGGTGAGCAAAAGAATGATGGATTTAACCCAGATCTCTTGACTGGGGGTGAATGTTTTGATTTGTTCTGCATTCCGTCCATCAATTGTGTGTCTTTTGCTTTCTCGCCCTAAGTGCGCCAGGTATGCCCAGACGTGGGTCCTGGGCTCACTGTGCCACTGGAATCAAGCTATCCTGGCTGAAGAGGGGTGAAACCCCGAAACCGGTCCTAGGATGCTTGTTTCCGGTCCAGGGAGGACCAGGCTTGGCAGTTCGGGCTGGGCTGTTCCCATAAGGCACAGGGTCAAGACTGATTTGCATATGGCCAGGTCTAATCGGGGGTGGCAGGGTGAGCAAAAGAATGATGGATTTAACCCAGATCTCTTGACGAGGGGTGAATGTTTTGATTTGTTATGCATTCCGTCCATCAATTGTGTGTCTTTTGCTTTCTCGCCCTTAGTGCGCCAGGTATGCCCAGACGTGGATCCTGGGCTCACTGGAATCAAGCTATCCTGGCTGAAGAGGGGTGAAACCCCGAAACCGGTCCTAGGATGCTTGTTTCAAGTCCAGGGAGGACCTGGCTTGGCAGTTCGGGCTGGACTGTTCCCATGAGGCACAGGGTCAAGACTGATTTGCATATGGCCAGGTCTAAACTCGGGTGGCATGGTGAGCAAAAGAATGATGGATGTAACCCAGATCTCTTGACTGGGGGTGAATGTTTTGATTTGTTCTGCATTCCGTCCATCAATTGTGTGTCTTTTGCTTTCTCGCCCTAAGTGCGCCAGGTATGCCCAGACATGGGTCCTGGGCTCACTGTGCCACTGGAATCAAACTATCCGGGCTGAAGAGGGGTGAAACCCTGAAACCGGTCCTAGGATGCTTGTTTCCGGTCCAGCGAGGACCTGGCTTGGCAGTTCGGGCTGGACTGTTCCCATGAGGCACAGGGTCAAGACTGATTTGCATATGGCCAGGTCTAAACTGGGGTGGCATGGTGAGCAAAAGAATGATGGATTTAACCCAGATCTCTTGACTGGGGGTGAATGTTTTGATTTGTTCTGCATTCCGTCCATCAATTGTGTGTATTTTGCTTTCTCGCTCTAAGTGCGCCAGGTTTGCCCAGACGTGTGTCCTGGGCTCACTGTGCCACTGGAATCAAGCTATCCTGGCTGAAGAGGGGTGAAACCCCAAAACCGGTCCTAGGATGCTTATTTCCGGTCCAGGGAGGACCTGCCTTGGCAGTTCGGGCTGGACTGTTCCCATGAGGCACAGGGTCAAGACTGATTTGCATATGGCCAGGTCTAAACTGGGGTGGCATGGTGAGCAAAAGAATGATGGATTTAACCCAGATCTCTTGACTGGGGGTGAATGTTTTGATTTGTTCTGCATTCCGTCCATCAATTGTGAGTCTTTTGCTTTCTCGCCCTAAGTGCGCCAGGTATGCCCAGATGTGGGTCCTGGGCTCACTGAGCCACTGGAATCAAGCTATCCTGGCTGAAGAGGGGTGAAACCCCGAAACAGGTCCTAGGATGATTATTTCCAGTCCAGGGAGGACCTGGCTTGGCAATTCGGGCTGGACTGTTCCCATGAGGCACATTGTCAAGACTGATTTGCATATGGCCAGGTCTAAATTGGGGTGGCATGGTGAGCAAAAGAATGATGGATTTAACCCAGATCTCTTGACTGGGGGTGAATGTTTTGATTTGTTCTGCATTCCGTCCATCAATTGTGTGTCTTTTGCTTTCTCGCCCTAAGTGCGCCAGGTATGCCCAGACGTGGGTCCTGGGCTCACTGTGCCACTGGAATCAAGCTATCCTGGCTGAAGAGGGGTGAAACCCCGAAACCGGTCCTAGGATGCTTGTTTCCGGTCCAGGGAGGACCTGGCTTGGCAGTTCGGGCTGGACTGTTCCCATGAGGCAAAGGGTCAAGACTGATTTGCATATGGCCAGGTCTAAACTGGGGTGGCATGGTGAGCAAAAGAATGATGGATTTAACTCAGATCTCTTGACTGGGGGTGAATGTTTTGATTTGTTCTGCATTCCGTCCATCAATTGTGTGTCTTTTGCTTTCTCGCCCTAAGTGCGCCAGGTATGCCCAGACGTGGGTCCTGGGCTCACTGTGCCACTGGAATCAAGCTATCCTGGCTGAAGAGGGGTGAAACCCCGAAACCGGTCCTAGGATGCTTGTTTCCGGTCCAGGGAGGACCTGGCTTGGCAGTTCGGGCTGGACTGTTCCCATGAGGCACAGGGTCAAGACTGATTTGCATATGGCCAGGTCTAAACTGGGGTGGCATGGTGAGCAAAAGTATGATGGATTTAACCCAGATCTCTTGACTGGGGGTGAATGTTTTGATTTGTTCTGCATTCCGCCCATCAATTGTGTGTCTTCTGCTTTCTCGCTCTAGGTGAGCCAGGTATGCCCAGACATGGGTCCTGGGCTCACTGTGCCACTGGAATCAAGCTATCCTGGCTGAAGAGGGGTGAATCCCCGAAACCGGTCCTCGGATGCTTGTTTCCGGTCCAGGGAGGACCTGGCTTGGCAGTTCGGGCTGGACTGTTCCCATGAGGCAAAGGGTCAAGACTGATTTGCATATGGCCAGGTCTAAACGGGGGTGGCAAGGTGAGCAAAAGAATGATGGATTTAACCCAGATCTCTTGACTGGGGGTGAATGTTTTGATTTGTTCTGCATTCCAACCATCAATTGTGTGTCTTTTGCTTTCTCGCCCTAAGTGCGCCAGGTATGCCCAGACGTGGGTCCTGGGCTCACTGTGCCACTGGAATCAAGCTATCCTGGCTGAAGAGGGGTGAAACCCCGAAACCGGTCCTAGGATGCTTGTTTCCGGTCCAGGGAGGACCTGGCTTGGCAGTTCGGGCTGGACTGTTCCCATGAGGCACAGGGTCAAGACTGATTTGCATATGGCCAGGTCTAAACTGGGGTGGCATGGTGAGCAAAAGTATGATGGATTTAACCCAGATCTCTTGACTGGGGGTGAATGTTTTGATTTGTTCTGCATTCCGCCCATCAATTGTGTGTCTTCTGCTTTCTCGCTCTAAGTGCGCCAGGTATGCCCAGACATGGGTCCTGGGCTCACTGTGCCACTGGAATCAAGCTATCCTGGCTGAAGAGGGGTGAATCCCCGAAACCGGTCCTCGGATGCTTGTTTCCGGTCCAGGGAGGACCTGGCTTGGCAGTTCGGGCTGGACTGTTCCCATGAGGCAAAGGGTCAAGACTGATTTGCATATGGCCAGGTCTAAACGGGGGTGGCATGGTGAGCAAAAGAATGATGGATTTAACCCAGATCTCTTGACTGGGGGTGAATGTTTTGATTTGTTCTGCATTCCAACCATCAATTGTGTGTCTTTTGCTTTCTCGCCCTAAGTGCTCCAGGTATGCCCAGACGTGGGTCCTGGGCTCACTGTGCCACTGGAATCAAACTATCCTGGCTGAAGAGGGGTGAAACCCCGAAACCGGTCCAAGGATGCTTGTTTCCGGTCCAGGGAGGACCTGGCTTGGCAGTTCGGGTTGGACTGTTCCCATGAGGCACAGGGTCAAGACTGATTTGAATATGGCCAGGTCTAAACTGGGGTGGCATGGTGAGCAAAAGAATGATGGATTTAACGCAGATCTCTTGACTGGGGGTGAATGTTTTGATTTGTTCTGCATTCCGTCCATCAATAGTGTGTCTTTTGCTTTCTCGCCCTAAGTGCGCCAGGTATGCCCAGACGTGGATCCTGGGCTCACTGTGCCACTGGAATCAAGCTATCCTGGCTGAAGAGGGGTGAAACCCCGAAACCGGTCCTAGAATGCTTGTTTCCGGTCCAGGGAGGACCTGGCTTGGCAGTTTGGGCTGGACTGTTCCCATGAGGCACAGGGTCAAGACTGATTTGCATATGGCCAGGTCTAAACTGGGGTGGCATGGTGAGCAAAAGAATGATGGATTTAACCCAGATCTCTTGACTGGGGGTGAATGTTTTGATTTGTTCTGCATTCCGTCCATCAATTGTGTGTCTTTTGCTTTCTCGCCCTAAGTGTGCCAGGTATGCCCAGACGTGGATCCTGGGCTCACTGTGCCACTGGAATCAAGCTATCCTGGCTGAAGAGGGGTGAAACCCCGAAACCGGTCCTAGGATGCTGGTTTCCGGTCCAGGGAGGACCTGGCTTGGCAGTTCGGGCTGGACTGTTCCCATGAGGCACAGGGTCAAGACTGATTTGCATATGGCCAGGTCTAAATTGGGGTGGCATGGTGAGCAAAAGAATGATGGATTTAACCCAGATCTCTTGACTGGGGGTGAATGTTTTGATTTGTTCTGCATTCCGTCCATCAATTGTGTGTCTTTTGCTTTCTCGCCCTAAGTGCGCCAGGTATGCCCAGACGTGGGTCCTGGGCTCACTGTGCCACTGGAATCAAGCTATCCTGGCTGAAGAGGGGTGAAACCCCGAAACCGGTCCTAGGATGCTTGTTTCCGGTCCAGGGAGGACCAGGCTTGGCAGTTCGGGCTGGGCTGTTCCCATAAGGCACAGGGTCAAGACTGATTTGCATATGGCCAGGTCTAATCGGGGGTGGCAGGGTGAGCAAAAGAATGATGGATTTAACCCAGATCTCTTGACGAGGGGTGAATGTTTTGATTTGTTATGCATTCCGTCCATCAATTGTGTGTCTTTTGCTTTCTCGCCCTTAGTGCGCCAGGTATGCCCAGACGTGGATCCTGGGCTCACTGGAATCAAGCTATCCTGGCTGAAGAGGGGTGAAACCCCGAAACCGGTCCTAGGATGCTTGTTTCAAGTCCAGGGAGGACCTGGCTTGGCAGTTCGGGCTGGACTGTTCCCATGAGGCACAGGGTCAAGACTGATTTGCATATGGCCAGGTCTAAACTCGGGTGGCATGGTGAGCAAAAGAATGATGGATGTAACCCAGATCTCTTGACTGGGGGTGAATGTTTTGATTTGTTCTGCATTCCGTCCATCAATTGTGTGTCTTTTGCTTTCTCGCCCTAAGTGCGCCAGGTATGCCCAGACGTGGGTCCTGGGCTCACTGTGCCACTGGAATCAAACTATCCTGGCTGAAGAGGGGTGAAACCCCGAAACCGGTCCTAGGATGCTTGTTTCCGGTCCAGGGAGGACCTGGCTTGGCAGTTCGGGCTGGACTGTTCCCATAAGGCACAGGGTCAAGACTGATTTGCATATGGCCAGGTCTAAACTGGGGTGGTATGGTGAGCAAAAGAATTATGGATTTAACCCAGATCTCTTGACTGGGGGTGACTGTTTTGATTTGTTCTGCATTCCGTCCATCAATTGTGTGTATTTTGCTTTCTCGCTCCAAGTGCGCCAGGTTTGCCCAGACGTGGGTCCTGGGCTCACTGTGCCACTGGAATCAAGCTATCCTGGCTGAAGAGGGGTGAAACCCCGAAACCGGTTCTAGGATGCTTGTTTCCGGTCCAGGGAGGACCTGGCTTGGCAGTTTGCGCTGGACTGTTCCCATGAGGCACAGGGTCAAGACTGATTTGCATATGGCCAGGTCTAAACTGGGGTGGCATGGTGAGCAAAAGAATGATGGATTTAACCCAGATCTCTTGACTGGGGGTGAATGTTTTGATTTGTTCTGCATTCCGTCCATCAATTGTGTGTCTTTTGCTTTCTTGCCCTAAGTGCGCCAGGTATGCCCAGACATGGGTCCTGGGCTCACTGTGCCACTGGAATCAAGCTATCCTGGCTGAAGAGGGGTGAAACCCCGAAACCGGTCCTAGGATGCTTGTTTCCGGTCCAGGGAGGACCAGGCTTTGCAGTTCGGGCTGGGCTGTTCCCAAAAGGCACAGGGTCAAGAATGATTTGCATATGGCCAAGTCTAAACGGGGGTGGCAGGGTGAGCAAAAGAATGATGGATTTAACCCAGATCTCTTGACTGGGGGTGAATGTTTTGATTTGTTCTGCATTCCGTCCGTCAATTGTGTGTCTTTTGCTTTCTTGCCCTAAGTGCGCCAGGTATTCCCAGACGTGGATCCTGGGCTCACTGTGCCACTGGAATCAAGCTATCCTGGCTGAAGAGGGGTGAAACCCCGAAACCGGTCCTAGGATGCTTGTTTCCGGTCCAGGGAGGACCTGGCTTGGCAGTTCGGGCTGGACTGTTCCCATGAGGCACAGGGTCAAGACTGATTTGCATATGGCCAGGTCTAAACTGGGGTGGCATGGTGAGCAAAAGAATGATGGATTTAACCCAGATCTCTTGACTGGGGGTGAATGTTTTGATTTGTTCTGCATTCCGTCCATCAATTGTGTGTCTTTTGCTTTCTCGCCCTAAGTGCGCCAGGTATGCCCAGACGTGGGTCCTGGGCTCACTGTGCCACTGGAATCAAGCTATCCTGGCTGAAGAGGGGTGAAACCCCGAAACCGGTCCTAGGATGCTTGTTTCCGGTCCAGGGAGGACCTGGCTTGATAGTTCGGGCTGGACTGTTCCCATGAGGCAAAGGGTAAAGACTGATTTGCATATGGCCAGGTCTAAACTGGGGTGGCATGGTGAGCAAAAGAATGATGGATTTAACCCAGATCTCTTGACTGGGGGTGAATGTTTTGATTTGTTCTGCATTCCGTCCATCAAGTGTGTGTCTTTTGCTTTCTCACCCTAAGTGCACCAGGTATGCCCAGACGTGGGTCCTGGGCTCACTGTGCCACTGGAATCAAGCTATCCTGGTTGAAGAGGGGTGAAACCCCGAAACCGGTCCTAGGATGCTTGTTTCCGGTCCAGGGAGGACCTGCCTTGGCAGTTCGGGCTGGACTGTTCCCATGAGGCATAGGGTCAAGACTGATTTGCATATGGCCAGGTCTAAACTGGGGTGGCATGGTGATCAAAAGAATGATGGATTTACCCAGATCTCTTGACTGGGGGTGAATGTTTTGATTTGTTCTGCATTCCGTCCATCAATTGTGTGTCTTTTGCTTTCTCGCACTAAGTGGGCCAGGTATGCCCAGACGTGGGTCCTGGGCTCACTCTGCCACTGGAATCAAGCTATCCTGGCTGAAGAGGGGTGAAACCCCGAAATCGGTCCTAGGATGCTTGTTTCCGGTCCAGGGAGGACCTGGCTTGGCAGTTCGGGCTGGCCTGTTCCCATGAGGCACATGGTCAAGACTGATTTGCATATGGCCAGGTCTAAACTGGGGTGGCATGGTGAGCAAAAGAATGATTGATTTAACCCAGATCTCTTGACTGGGGGTGAATGTTTTGATTTGTTCTGAATTCCGTCCATCAATTGTGTGTCTTTTGCTTTCTCGCCCTAAGTGCGCCAGGTATGCCCAGACATGGGTCCTGGGCTCACTGTGCCACTGGAATCAAGCTATCCTGGCTGAAGAGGGGTGAATCCCCGAAACCGGTCCTAGGATGCTTGTTTCCGGTCCAGGGAGGACCTGGCTTGGCAGTTGGGGCTGGACTGTTCCCATGAGGCACAGGGTCAAGACTGATTTGCATATGGCCAGGTCTAAACTGGGGTGGCATGGTGAGCAAAAGAATGATGGATTTAACCCAGATCTCTTGACTGGGGGTGAATGTTTTGATTTGTTCTGCATTCCGTCCATCAATTGTGTGTCTTTTGCTTTCTCGCCCTAAGTACGCCAGGTATGCCCAGACGTGGGTCCTGGGCTCACTGTGCCACTGGAATCAAGCTATCCTGGCTGAAGAGGGGTGAAACCCCGAAACCGGTCCTAGGATGCTTGTTTCCGGTCCAGGGAGGACCTGGCTTGGCAGTTCGGGCTGGACTGTTCCCATGAGGCACAGGGTCAAGACTGATTTGCATATGGCCAGGTCTAAACTGGGGTGGCATGGTGAGCAAAAGAATGATGGATTTAACCCAGATCTCTTTACTGGGGGTGAATGTTTTGATTTGTTCTGCATTCCGTCCATCAATTGTGTGTCTTTTGCTTTCTCGCGCTAAGTGCGCCAGGTATGCCCAGACGTGGGTCCTGGGCTCACTGTGCCACTGGAATCAAGCTATGCTGGCTGAAGAGGGGTGAAACCCCGAAATCGGTCCTAGGATGCTTGTTTCCGATCCAGGGAGGACCTGGCTTGGCAGTTCGGGCTGGACTGTTCCCATGAGGCACAGGGTCAAGACTGATTTGCATATGGCCAGGTCTAAACTGGGGTGGCATGGTGAGCAAAAGAATGATGGATTTAACCCAGATCTCTTGGCTTGGGTTGAATGTTTTGATTTGTTCTGCATTCCGTCCATCAATTGCGTGTCTTTTGCTTTCTCGCCCTAAGTGCGCCAGGTATGCCCAGACGTGGGTCCTGGGCTCACTGTGCCACTGGAATCAAGCTATCCTGGCTGAAGAGGGGTGAAACCCCGAAACCGGTCCTAGGATGCTTGTTTCCGGTCCAGGGAGGACCTGGCTTGGCAGTTCGGCTGGACTGTTCCCATGAGGCACAGGGTCAAGACTGATTTGCATATGGCCAGGTCTAAACTGGGGTGGCATGGTGAGCAAAAGAATGATGGATTTAACCCAGATCTCTTGACTGGGGGTGAATGTTTTGATTTGTTCTGCATTCCGTCCATCAATTGTGTGTCTTTTGCTTTCTCACCCTAAGTGCACCAGGTATGCCCAGACGTGGGTCCTGGGCTCACTGTGCCACTGGAATCAAGCTATCCTGGCTGAAGAGGGGTGAAACCCCGAAACCGGTCCTAGGATGCTTGTTTCCGGTCCAGGGAGGACCTGCCTTGGCAGTTCGGGCTGGACTGTTCCCATGAGGCATAGGGTCAAGACTGATTTGCATATGGCCAGGTCTAAACTGGGGTGGCATGGTGATCAAAAGAATGACGGATTTAACCCAGATCTCTTGACTGGGGGTGAATGTTTTGATTTGTTCTGCATTCCGTCCATCAATTGTGTGTCTTTTGCTTTCTCGCCCTAAATGCGCCAGGTATGCCCAGACGTGGGTCCTGGGCTCACTCTGCCACTGGAATCAAGCTATCCTGGCTGAAGAGGGGTGAAACCCCGAAATCGGTCCTAGGATGCTTGTTTCCGGTCCAGGGAGGACCTGGCTTGGCAGTTCGGGCTGGACTGTTCCCATGAGGCACAGGGTCAAGACTGATTTGCATATGGCCAGGTCTAAACTGGGGTGGCATGGTGAGCAAAAGAATGATGGATTTAACCCAGATCTCTTGACTGGGGGTGAATGTTTTGATTTGTTCTGAATTCCGTCCATCAATTGTGTGTCTTTTGCTTTCTCGCCCTAAGTGCGCCAGGTATGTAATTCCAAAGGATTTGAAAAGTTATTTCTTTACGCATTTAGTTTATAATCGTGAAGAGCATATTGAGCATTTTGCTGTGTGTTTGGCATATGTTATTTCTTTTACCAATACAGGACGTGAAGAATATAGAGTTGGAACAATAGAGAGTAAGTGAAGTAAAGGAATAGAATAGAAGCCATCATTTAGTATTGTACTGAAAAAACTTGAAAACCTGTAACTTATTTCAACATTTACTCTTAAACACAGGTACAAGCAAGCAGCTGTCTCCTACATAAATCAACACATCAACCACTCAACCTGAACAACCTTCACGACGACTTCAAGGACGTGACGTACAACATTCCTAGATCGCAGGTAGGAGATCACACAGAAAATCTGAAAGATTTCTTTTAGAATAGTTTATGTTAAAATCTGGTTTTAGGTCTATAGTTAGTTATACTTTTCATTGTTGCCTCGCAGGTCGACAACTAGGAGCAACTAGCGTCCACGATCCGGCCCTCCTCCCTGAATCCCAACTGCGTAGCCTTAGTGTTTTATTACTTACAAAGGTTATAAGTTAGGGTACTGGGAAGTCGGTCCATAACGTCTCTGCGAAGTCAACATACAAGCAACTGACAAGTATGATTGCTTGTGTCCCTGACATCAATCCCCCTCTGATGGCATTTTTGAGCCATCATAAAATACCCATCATTACCAAGTGCCAACTTTCATTCATAAAATTTTAGTGTCTCCTTTTCGTTCTAGTAATTCTTCGTTTTTCTCTTTCATGTCTAATTCTTTCATTTTATCATATAAACTTCCTTTCATTTCCTCCAATTCAATCTCTTCCCTTTTCTCTTCCTTCCCATTCTCTTATTCTTTATTTCGGCCAACATTCTTGCTCTTGTTTTACTCCTGCAACATCTATATGTCATCATTATTATCAGAGCTATTATTGCTATTGAAATTACAGGTATTAGGATCTTCCCTAATAAAGTACTCCCTAAAGTGGAAAACCAACTACCTACAGCGGAAATACTTTTACTAAGTCTTTCCCAGACACCGTCAACCTCAATTTGGGTCAAATCCTCCTGAATTTTTGTAACATTCTTTATATATCCTTCAATACCTTTACTTTTGTCAGGAATATATCTACAGCAATGTTGGACTTTTAACATGCCACAGACTCCACCCTCTTTTGCCAATAGTATATCAAGTGCAAGTCGATTTTGCAAAACCATAGATCTAATTGCAACCATTTCGGTATTAATCATTAAGAATCCCCCAGTAGTATCTGTTGATAGACGATCAACTATTGTTGACAACTTTCGTATTTTATGCAAATTCAGTATGACTCCAACTGTCGGTATCAGTGCACCAAATATATCACCTACTATTTCTGAAAAACTTGTTCTTTTACTTCGTTTTAGTCCTTGACTTACTACATCCATTTAATTGTTCTTAGTAATGTGATATACCTTAGGAAATACTATTCCAATATAACAACTACCATACCATCACGTGGGCAACCTATAATAGGCATTTTAACCACACACGTAATAAATCCCTGGAAAAACAGGATCAGTTCCACCTTTTAGTCCCCATCCCCCCATTATTAGGAAGGTATGTTCACATTCACTAGAACCAATGAAAATGTTGCTATAGTCAATTTTTAGTCTATGCAGACAGAATTTTCCCAATTTTGACAAGTCTAGGGACATTGCAGCATGAGGCTCGCCTTTCTTCTAGTCCCCTTCCTTATTAGCCCATGGAGGTACATGTGACTTCTGTTCAACAGCCTTCTTTTGAAAATCCTGCCTTCTTTCCTCTACTAAATTTAGAAAATCTTTTTCTTCATCACGCAAAATACATGTTAGATTATTCTTATGAGCATATGTTATGTCTATTGGGTTTGTTGTTAAGAAAAACTTACCCATGAATTCTGCATCTTTAGCACTAAGCACTGGGTTCAGGTTTCTTAGAATAGGGAGTTCTGAAAATACTAAATCCATATTCGAATAATAATACTGCAATTTGCCTGTTACATAGAACAAACTGGACACAACACTACATGACACACCATATGTTAAAGGAAGATGGTGATATGTCACCCCCTCCCAGACAGACGAAGGTATCTTCATGCAAACATAACAATCACTCACATCCATAGTATCTATATATTCGTAAAGAAGTTTACTAAATACATTTAATTACGAATCAGTATTTGATTTATCATGATGATACATGCTCTCATCCATCTGCTCTAAATTTGTGGTAGTTGTTCTTTTAGTAACTGCATTCACTCGATCACTTGTATTAGTGTTATTTCTGTTACCATTTACCATTAAAATAGGTATCACAACAGTTAGCAACAACCACATTAACATTAGTATTAAGACACTGCACAAGCAACATTTAACACATCTTCGTTTTAAACTAGATTTCGAATGTTCAGTCACTTTCGTTTCTGCCATTTTAGTGTTCTAAAATTGACCAATATCTAAATTATTTCTTCTAAATTCTAAAACTTTCTAAAAAATTACAAAATATAAAAATCTTTGTGTGATATCACACTTCAAAAGCTTTCTGCCTTTGTTCCCCTTTATCTTTATTTTCTTTTCTTCTTTGGTTTCTTTGATTCTTTTCTTTATTTATTTGTCAATTTCCACCCTTTGTGTCAAAGTCTTTTCCCTTTAAGGTGGTCTCAATTTGCTTTCATCAATTCCTTCAATAGCAACACCTTCTCGTTCTTCATGTAGATCAAGGTTCTAAAAATCCTCAAGGATGATATATGTCCATTCAGGAGCCTTATATTTTCTGCTCGGAACTCTCACTCTTTTTGATGTTCGTAAAGATTTTCTTCTTGGATGTTCTTGTTCGGTTTGACTTGATACTTCATTTACTTGTTCTAGATCTTTCCCTGTTCTTCTTCTCAAAACATATCTCAGTCCTTTTACTCCACTTGGCCAATGATCACCTTTTCTGATCCTCTTTGTTTGCACTGCCTTTTCACCTTCTTCGCCAATTTCTGACGTTCTTTTGTTTTCTCTTTCTTTTAACTGAGCTTGTTCTGGACTTTCTGATCTTTCTCTTTCTGTTGATTCATTTTGTTCTTGATCTTTAAATCTTTCTTTTTCTAATTCTAATTGAGCTTGATCTGAATTTCCTGTAGTAGTTTCTTCCGTTGACTGAATTTGTTCTGAACCTGTCAGTCTTTCTTTTTCTTCTTTTGATTGAGCTTGATCTGGATCTTCCGTTTCAATTTGTTCTGGTCTCTCAATTTCTTGCTCTTCTTTGGCCTCTACAACAGCCTCTTGAGACCCAGGAACTGGTGCCCACCCTACTTGACTTGTACTTGGTTGTTCATCATCAATGCATTCTTCAGAGTCTGTTTCTCTGATTTCTTCGACTTCACAACTTTCAGCTTCTGGTTCTTCTCTTTGTTCTACCAGTTGCTGCTCTTGTCGTTCAGGTGGACCTGGGACTCTTTTGGTATGACTGGCATGGATCCAGTTTGGCAAGCCAGCACACTTCACTGCTGTCGTCGTGACCAATATAACTTGACGAGGTCCTTTCCACCTAGGTTCTAAACACGATTTTCTTGTGTGCTTCTTTACCACAACCCAGTCTCCTGGACACAAATGATGAGCTGATTCGGCTGTGCTGCAGTTGCATCTTCTCCAACCTGGTGAGACACAGAACGTACCAGATCAGCTAGTCCTTTACAATAGTCCAACACTAGATCATCAGTTAAATTCATCAGTTTGTTTCCAGGTACAAATGCTTGTCTCATTGCTCTTCCCATGAGAATTTCATGAGGACTCAAGCCCGTTCTTCTGTTAGGGATGCTTCTAAGGCTCATCAATACAAGGGGCAAAGCATCAGGCCATTTCAGTGAAGTGGATGCACACACCTTCCCTAACCTAGATTTTATTGTGCCATTGAGCTGCTCAACCACTCCAGGGGCTTCTGGTCGATAGGCACAATGCAGTTTCTGTTCAACTTTGAAAGCTGTACAAATTAATCGAATTATCTCATTGTTAAAATGAGGTCCTCTATCTGATTCCAAAGTGACTGGAAATCCAAACCTGGGAATGAGTTCTCTCAACAGTAGTTTGGCAACTGTGAGACTGTCATTCCTTCTCGTGGGATAAGCTTCCACCCAACGAGAAAACAGACACACAATGACAAGGACGTACTTCAGACCATTGCATGGCGGCAGCTCTATGAAGTCAAGTTGCAGTCTTGTATTTACAAACTACTGGTGAGACCATTTGGTCCCTCTGCCTTTCCAATTTTTCCCCAACTGAGAAACGTTTTTCTACCTGGGTTCTGCTGTTGACATGTCAAGCATCGCTGGCAGAGACTCTCTGCAATGAGCCTAAACTTAGGATTGTACCATGTCTGCCTGAAGTGCCTAATCATAGCATCCCTCCCAATGTGTGTAGCTCCATGATATACTCTTGCCATTTGTGATAGTAAACTGTCTGGCATTATCGGTCTACCATCTGGACACACCCATACTTCATCATCTGCTCTTCTTGTGCAACCTGTGTTGATCCAGAATTCTTTTTCTTTTACATCTGCCTCATCCTGTAACTGTCTAACTTCATCCCATGTTTCAAAAGCAGAGAAAAACATTAGTTGGCAATTGGTAACTTCTTTTTCCAAACCTCTGTTCAAAGACATAGTATTTCGGGCACAAAATTGTGCAACTTGGTCAGCATATTTGTTGCCTTGTGTCACATAATCATGTAGTGTAGCTCCTATTTCCCTAATAGGCTCTGCGCATTGGAATAATATACCCTATAGGCTTGACATAGGACTGAGGTCGATATGTCCCTATCAAGTATATTAAACTTAATTACTTGTGCCAGCTAGCTCAGAGGCCACTAGAAACTCCTTGAGAAACAAGAAGGAGTAGTTTCTGGCAGCCGCAAAACATGACAACTTTGTTTCCCTTTAGAATCAGAACGTGTCCCAGAGTCGTGGAAACAATAGATAACCGTTTCACTCAGCTCAATCGTGCATGCTTAGTTTTCCTCAAAGTTACACAGAAAGAATAGACGGGCGTTTCAATAAGAGATTTATTGAACAGTCTTGTTTCTTGTGTAAGTAATATGTGCTGTTATGATCATAAGACAGTATGCAAGATAAATAATGTACAGCGTAAGCAGTAGAAAGAAATAATACTGCGCTAGCATGATCTTTAGTTGATATTCATTTACATAAATCACATAGACTACAAATGCGAGTACTCATACGAAGCGTTTCTAAGCTAGTTCTACCCCAATGTACCTAACCTAACCTAGGTGTAGGGAGAGGTATGAAGTAGGTGGAGTATTCCTTACTATGGTATACTAAGAGTATGTTACGCCCAGTATGCCTAGTATGCCAAGAGTCCCTCTAGGTTTCTAGTCAGCTCCATACCTTAAGAATGAGAGAGGTGGGAATCTCTTGCCAGACTCGAACTCCAACACCCCACGAGGAAGTCAGATCACTGGAAGCTGGACTCTCTGCGTGCAGGGATGACAGCGTCTTCTCAGTGCGTCAGGCCGGGAAACGGGCTCCTCTGAAGTCGAGGTCTCCTCTGATTTACAAGGGCTAGGGAAGGTATATTTATACCTGAGAGGCACCTCAGAATGTTAGCATTGACGTGAATTGGACAGCGGAAGACGTCATGAATGAACCCTCAAGGTATAACGGTTCATGCATAATAGATGAGTCCTTGAAGAAATCAATAGTCCTGTGCTAGGGAAACTCCCGAAGCCTAAGGGTCTGTTCTTCAAGAACTCATTGTGACGTTAGGGTGGACGGATGTCGGAGACCATGCCTGTATTTGGAGTGCACGGTTTAATGCCTAAATAAGGACTGGGATTTTATGCCTATATAAGGGCAGGGCGAATTGTGCCTATATAAGGACATGATACAGGAAAACCCATGTACGGACACCCTAAGAGGAATACAACACCCACTCCACTTTCGTGTGTACGATAATAATAAAATGCTAAACATTTAATATGCTAAACATAAAATGGAGTACCGCATATTGCTAAAAATATTTCTGAAAAGCATTAAAAAGCATATAAAAAACCTATTAAAATGCAAAAGGTACTGTACATTTTAAGCATTGCTCTTCATTTCAGGCATATATTTGGAAATAAAATGCAATTTGAATGAAATAAGCAGTAATATTTACATGTAACAGAAAATGATCGATAAGTTGTTCAAAAATCAGAATCATTTCATGTCATGAAAATTAATGAACTTTTTAGACAAATAAGATGACAAAGTGTCTGAGGAAGTACCGCGAAGTCTGTACTATAAGACTAGTTCTACTTCAAGCAGATTGAATTGCCATTCAGTTTGAAAAACGGAAAAAAGTTCAATTTGGGAAGAGTTCCAAGTTTTTGAAATATGAAGGCCAAATTTTACTGCGTCTCTGGTACATTGTGGGTTGAATCAGAATCAGTGTACGGGTCTGGTGTAAACATGAGATCATCTATTTCTGTAGACAAAATATTGTCCACTGAAGTTGGTGACATTTGGAACACCTCGTGTAGTAGATTAATTGCACAGAGATGTGAAGCATCGCTTTCAGCATAGGATGCCTCAGCAATGTTCGCGTCCGTTGTTACCTGTGTGCCTGTAGATCCATCTCGTACCTCAGCAGCAGCCGGACTCGTCTGTGAGATCTCAATGAATGCCGTCATCAGGATTGGTAGCCTCTGGGGACAACACAGAGCATGGGCCGTTATCGGGTCCAGCAGAGTATCGATATCCATTGGCGTTGCTGATGGAAATGTTAGACAGGTGTCTAACACGCATTCTTCACCGCATAGCAGGCATCGTAGGACAGGTAAGATACAATCTTGCCAGATTGGTCTGAATGACAGGAACCACGTGGTATTAAGTTCCCGTAGACGAGTCATGCCCAAAAGCTGTACTATTCGCTCACTGCACTTTTGTTCAAGGAGAGCTTTCTCCACTTCGCTCGGAGTGATGTCTGCGAATAGGCTGGCCATAGCGTAATAGCAGGAAGAGAAATAGAATTCCGGCAACAAGTGCTAGAATTAATGGTATGCTACCATACACCGAATGTGCAAAGTTCGGGATGATTCCGAGTATTGCCTGGAAAGGTGCTAACAGACCGGAACAGATGCTCTTAAATACATGTACAATTCCGCTTGTATCAGACATGTTAAAGATACGTCCTATCATTTCCACAAAATGTATAGGGCAGTTTGTACGTATTAAAGTCTGTATCTCAGCCGAAGTCCTTGCTACTTGTAGATCATAGGTTTCTTTGGCCGAGGTCAAAGGCACTGTTTGTTGTAAAAGCATGGCTTTCATTCTGCTTAAAGTATCAAATCCTATAAAAGAGACGTTCAGCGAAGGCCACAAAGGTGACTCCCTGACTGTGTCTATTGGGGCAAACAATACTTGCATACAGCAAGTGACCCTGGAGTTGACCGTTACTAGATATGGGATGCCTGGCAACATGCCACAGCAACTCTGATCATTCAACATGAGGTAACTCCCATTAGAAAGTTGTCCAAACGTTGGATTAATCACAGCAGCTGGTGTACCCTGCTGATGCAAGACAAATTTGCCACAGAACCATTGCAAGCCCCGTGTAAAGAAATGTCCTGACATATAAGTGAATCGCTCAGTGCACTTTTACAGTGTGTACCGCTCAAAAACACTTCACGATCCCCACTCCAACATCTATATGTATACGGTAAATTCCAAGATGTCTTAATGTATTCCTTACCCAACCTTTCATATTTGCCTGCTTGCATTTGTTTGAGGCAATACTGAAACTGAAAAGTAGTCACAGGTAGTGTGATTTTGCCATGAATGAGCCATTCTGTAGCTGGTTTTTCTGCCACTGTGAATGGTAACTTTTCCAGTTTTTCAATGCTCAGCACTGTATACTTTGCTCCTCTTTGTGCCAGTTCGATCTGTTTATCAGTTAGATTGTATCCTGCAAACAGAGCTGACGTGTTGATAAAATGCCAAGGCACATAGCCCGCACGCAAAGATTGCAGCGTCCAGCTTAATAACACAATAGAACGTAATTGAGATTAGCCTTGCTGTAACATCGCCTAATCTTGTTCTAGTATGTCGATTGCAGAGGATACAATGTCGTCCAATGAATATATTCTGGAGGACAAAGTTGTTAACCCATTGTCGACCACAGGGAGTGTTTTTTCTAAATTAATACGATCAAGTTCACGTATTCGTTCTGCGGCCTCCATCTGTGACACTTTCCATGCTTCATTATAGGCAGCATAAATGCCGGCATATATGAAACGTTTTTGACGCGGTTTTCTTGGTCCAAGCAAGAATTCCCTACGGTCTGCGTCTTCTTTAAGTAAGGATAAGTGTTGTTTCACATCCTGTAGTGTAGATTTCTGCAGCCAATCGAGGCATAATTTTCCTACACTGTATGTTGTTACTACCCCCGGATGCTGTCTTTGGACGTATCTTGGGTCTGGCCTATGAATAGTAAATCCCTGAGTTTTATTCAGGAATCTTTCCTGACAGTTGTCCGTGTCTGTGGGCCAGATCAACCATTTTCTCCAATCAGTATTAGATCTGTTGAGTTGTAGTATTTGGTCAACTGTAACCGCTGCCTGTGTATTGTTATCACTTGCAGGTGTTGGTACAGAAGGTGTTTCATCTCTTTGATCTTGGCTAGTCCAAGACAAGATGTTTGTTGGATAGTTTCATTCAAAAACATTATTTGTTCAGGGATGATACAGGCCCTAAATAAAGCTTCCATCCCCTGTACTTGCCAATCTTTAGTACCCCAGACAGTTTGTGTCTATTTTGTTTTTCCATAAGTCGAAACCCTGTCTAGACAGTTGGGCAATAAATGCTGCAGAATAAATCTGTTTTGTATTTGTTAACATAATTTTCAGTCCTGTTTTGTTTACATTTTTATAGTAAAACGTTTCTGGATCAGATGTATTGTAACCTGAAAAATATGGAAACTTGTTAGCAAATGTTTTTGAACTACCTTTTGGTGGTGTAGGACAATGCTCCCATTGGTTAAACATAAACACATTTCTAGGGTTTGCAGATTTATGCAAATAATGATGACCATAGTGGTTATAGCAATACAGTTGTTCATAGTCTGATGAACCATCTAAATATTCATTTTTAGAAAACGCAGCAGATTTTTCTAGGTCAAACATTATGTCGTTAACAGTCTCAAAGTCCCAATCATCAGAATAGGTACTGGATGAAATGAGATCACTTAGTGAAATTTTAAACAAATGTGGAATGTTCAATTGTTCCGTCGGGCCAAAAATATCAAAATCTGTTTTGTCCCACACTATACCATCCTGTATAGGAACGGCTGTGATGTTCACTGTTGACAAGTCTCTTGCTTCACAATGGGAAGATTTATGAGGTTTCAAAAGTAAGTTCACATCTTTTCCTTCAGTGTTCACATGTATATATCTGCCATTTAGAAGCACGCTCATAGTCATAACCAAAGCTAGCCAAAGCAGGAAAACAAATATTCCAGAAATAATCCAGAGTTCAATCCATGGGGAAACCAGATAAGTCTTTTTCAGAAAGTGAAGAAAGTCTTGTACTTGCTGCTTGAATGTTAATGATGCTGGCGTCGTTTCAGGTTCACTCGGATCTTCTGAGAACGTATCAAAGTTAATGAAATAGCCAGAAGCAGTTCTGTCAATTGTTGAAATTGCATCAGGATTTGTAGAAATCGCTGGAACCAGTTGATCACTTGCTACATTGGTGTAGACAGGTGTATTTGGACGAACTGTTACTTGATTTTCAAGAGGGATGAGTTCCATTGCATTGTTGCTTAGTCCTTCATCTGTTACTGCTGAATTCTCTATGGTTATCAGTCTTTCAGTCTGAAACTCTTGGATAGTAGTGAGAGGAGTGCGTCTGCTACTAGGTCGGAGTCCACGAGGCCTACTATTTAGTATTGGCCACATACTATGGTTTGATGAGGTCGATGGACACAAATCTTTTCTCCTTTTTTCCAGCAAGGGGCGGCAGAAGTACTGGTTGTCTGTAAGAAGGTCCAAATTCCTTCTTGTCCGCAATCTTTTCTCTGACTAGATCCCCAACTTTTGGAATCCAGACAGGCCTTGCTGGGACCGCCGGTTTTTCCCCAGTGGTGGTTGGCTGCAGGACTATGTTGCTTTGTTTCGATCTTAGTTCATTGAGTTCCTGTAAAACAGCCAAACGATCTTTGATATCAAACGGTTTATTTTCCACCACTGTGCCTACGTGATCGAGGTCTGGTAGCCACATTCTTGTCCCAATTAGGACCTCATATGGAGTAACCCCCCCTAGAGAACGTCTTGGCAAATTATTTAATGAGCGTTGGACCCCATAAAGATGTTTGACCCACCCATCACCCGAACCTAATACCCTAGCTGTTATAGACTGCTTTATGTCCCGGTTTTTCCTTTCCACAACAGAATTTCCCTCAGGATGAAACGGAGAGGAGTACCGCAATGCAACGCCCAGACTGGCCATGGCTTCTTTGTAAGCCCGAGAGCTAAACGCAGGGCCCTGGTCAGAATGTAGCGTGCCTATTGCGTATGTGCCGATAAAGACTCGCAAATCTTTTATAACAGTTCGAGCGTCAGCCGAGCGCTGAGGCCATATCCATAGGAACCTAGAGCATGAATCCACTGCAACCATGATATATTTATAGTTACCGTCCCTTTGCAGGGGACCGCAGTGGTCCAGGTAAACACAAGCTAATGGTTTGTCTGAAATTAACAGGGGTGTCTGCGCAGGGCGTTTCACTGTGGAGACTTTCATCTGTTGGCATATATCACATTCTAAAACCTAGTTCTTTGTTTGTTTTCTTATGCCAGGCCACCAATATCTTTGCTTGAGTAAAGATACTGTTGCAGAAACACCTGCATGGGCAGAAGCTATCCCTTCGTGTGCTGCTAGGATTAGTCCTAATCTACGTTCCTTGTTCGGAATTACACTATCCCCCACTCCAGGGATTCGAGCAAAAGGAACGTTGTTCGCATCCATTACATAAGAGTACTTGAGTGGAAACTTTTTTGGTAACGCTGCACCACTGCCTTTGCCTGTAGCATTGACAGCCAACATTATCTCACTGTCTATTTTTGTTTTTGAACGAGTGATCGCAGCTACGGAAGCCGTCTGAACAGCCCCCTTTGCGGCTTCGTCAGCCAATGAATTCCCTGCAACGTGAACGCCATCACGTTGATGACTCAGTGTGTGGATCACGTGAGCCTTTGGTAGTTCGTTTTTCAACTGAACTACTTGTTCCCAAAGCGTTTTGTGCTTTATTGTGCCACCTTTCGCATTTTTGAAACCATTTTCAAGCCAGTTTTGTATATATTCATTATACGACTGAACACAGTAAAAGGTATCGCACACTATTAGTGTGGGGAATTCTCGATCTGTACTTTCAAGTGCCAGTTTGAATGCTTGTAGTTCAGCTCGCTGAGCTGTACAATCTCCTAGAGATTGAGTTTTTGTGACCATAGGTCTGAAGATGCCATCTCGCATGCGACCTTTAACGATTGCACATGCTGCACTGTAAGCTTGCTTACCCCCTGTTGTGGATTGTGCGGATCCGTCAGTGTAAATTATGAATTCATACTGATCGAGAGGCAGAATTTCAGTGGGCAGAGGACATTCTTGTTCATATTGCAGGAACGCTTGTGTTTTTAAATCGGGATCAAAAACATATTCAACATCTGTTGCAGCAAAAGAATTAACCCATTGTATCCATCTTGGATGTAATGCTTTAGCATTTGGAATGCTTGCTTTTGTGACCGCTTCTAAAGCTGGTACTGCGGTTACGACAATAATGCGTTTCCCTTGGGCTAAGGCTCTTTCTTTTGCTACAGCGGTTTGAACTGCTGTCAGAATTTTTTCAGTTGAAGTGAAGCGCATTTCCGCTTGTGTATACAAATGAGATTTGTATGCAATTGGTACTTTTTCACCCTCATTAAATGTTAAGTAGGTGAATCCGCATTGACCCGAAATTATTCGGATCACCAGGTTGCGTTGACTTACGCGTGTTTGTAAGTGATTTGTTGCTAACATGTTAGCCTGGAGTGAACGCAAGATTTCTGTGTGTTCATGTGTCCAATTTTTGATTGAAGAATCAGGTTTGATTAATGCATAGAGAGGTTTAACCCTTTCTGCGTAATTTAGAACGCAGGATGGATTGTAAGTTTTTTAGCGTTTTTGGAGGTTGGAGCAGCGCACATTTCTCTAGAAAGTTAGCTGCCAAGCTCTTGCCTTCACTTGAAAGCTCATATTCTAGAAATAGGACATTGAGATGGGCAATTCTGGACTTTTTGAAGTTGAATTTGTAGCCCTCAGAGGCGAAGCCCAGTATAATGGTGCTCACCCTGTTCAAGTGTTTGTCCAGGTCATCGTCTGTCAGATAGATGTCATCGACATATGACAATGCCTCATTATCATAAATTTGTAGTAACTCTGTTACTCTCGCTGAGAATAACCCCGGGCTGTTCTTGAACCCTTGTGGGAGTCGACAAAATTGACGCTGGGTCCCCATTATGGAGAAAGCTGTTAAGTACCTGCTTTCAGGTGCTATGTTTTGACAAAAGAAACCATTTGAGATGTCTAATGTGGTTTTGTATTTTTTACGCACAATGTTATTCATTAATGCTGTGCTATGTGCATTTTGCACTGCAAAGGTTTTTGAACAAGTGTTTAGGTGTCTGTAATCCAAAACTAGACGATATGTATTGTCTGGTTTGGAGACAGGAAACAAAGGATTGTTCATTGAAGAGGTGAATGTTTCAATCACCCCTTGGTATTCAAGTTGATCTAAGATCTCCCTGACCTGTTTTTAGCTTCTTGCTTTATTGGATACTGCCTTTGTGCAGTTGGTTCATGTTTCAGATGTATTTTATGGTGAGGTGAGTCCTCATCCCATCCTACATGATTTTTATATAATGCTGGGGCCTGGGCTACTGCCCATTTCCTGGCATATGTATATTTTAGGTGAATTGGAATATGGTTGGAGAAGGCAGGCATAATAATGTCCTCGCCATGTGGGCACTCCCTGACAAATTGTGGTGGCCAGTCTTTTTCTGCTAGAAGTATGTCATAACCTGTTGAAAGTTTTTCCCAAAAAAGTGCTTTCACCTGTCTAGGTATGTCTCCCTCCATCCGGAGTGTTATTTCATATAACTTTTGTGGAGTACTAACCCTGGTGTCTACAGTCTCAACTGTAATGTACTCATTCAAGTCCACTATCTCCAGAAGTTCTTTCAGGTTCTGGCGAGCTATTGTGACTTCTGCTGCACTGTCCAGCATTGTCTGAGCCCATTCTCCGTTCTTGAGTTGTCTTCTCAGTATTCTCGGCATGTCTGATCTTCAGACCTGCTACTTTCTTTTTGGAGAATTGAGGTTTTGTTTTATTTTTTGGAGCGTGTTTATCTTCTTTGCATTTCACGCGTTCTTCTCTATTTTCTGACCGTCCTCTTCTTTCCGAAGTCTGTGACGAGATCTGAAAGGTACGAGAGGAACGTGTATCAGTATCTTGATACCTGTCAGGCTTTTTCAAATTATCCCTATTCCTGAGGTTATACCTCCTTTCAGAGGGCTCCTTTTGAGGAGACCTACCTCGGGATTGAGAACATTTCTCTGAATTATTTTTATTAGTTTCCCACTTCTTTTTAGAAGATGTAGGAGTTTGTTTAATAGAGTCCTTCTCAGGACTTTCAGATAGTTTTGGCTTCACTGGTCTTCCACCCAAACTATCTCTGCCTAATTCTGCATAAGATTGTTCAATTATTCTGGGTAGCTCAGTTTGATGTTCTGTAACATCGAATTCCCTTAATCGTTGGCAGATCGCCACTGCTGCTGCCTCCCCTTTAATATTAGATAATATTATTGTTGAGACCTGGTCGAAATTCTTCAGTAATTTCATACCTAAATTCAGAGCAGGCTCTGCCCCGTATTCATTTTGAATTTGTTTCAGGACATCTGGTATTACCGCAATTGATGGAATACCATGTGTTTTAGTATAGATGGCAGCAAAGACTGAGCCCCAAGTGGTGCAGTCTTCCAGTTGTGGTGTGATCCCCATTGGTAAACTGATTGTTAGGATTCTGTGTTTCTCATACGGGCTAGTATTTGGAAATACTGCTTCGATTTGAGTAATTTTTTGAGCTATCCAGAATGGAATTTGCTCACGTTTTGTGTGCATTTTACCCATGACTGCGTATAGAGTCTGTGGTGTAATTTTTAGTGCAGTCCCCGGTTGAGGGGTCTGATTTGGAATGTTTAATGGTGGTTGGACTGTGAAAGTCCGCATGACATATTGGACTAGTTGTCTGTAGATTTTTATTAACTCTGTTATTTGAGTAAGTAACTCCTCATCTGACATTATAGCCAGTTCAGGATGAGGTGTGTAGCCGGCTAGAATCGGCCATGTTGCTCCTGGTCTACCTAGTGGACTGAGCCTGGTAATGTTTTTGTGATGTTTTAGGGCGCCTTTAAACCAGAGCTGATGCTCCTGGTATGTTAGTGGGATTTCAATATCCTCGAAAGGAATATATTCCTCTGGTGGATCATCTTCTTTGTAGAAGTGAAACAGTTTTGTAACTGGATTGGATTCAGGAAATATTACCCATGAATAGAATACCTCTGTCTGAAAGGATTCGTGTGCCTCTATCACGAAAACTGCTCTACCGCCTCTTGGTGGTAGGCCGTGTTTTATGAGTTTTAGAGTGATGGCTCTTCTTAAGTTTGGAGGGATGTCTATAACACCCTCCTCGGTTCCATCTAAACCGGTAATGTTAAAAGCTCTTAAAGCTGGTTGACCCGTAACTTCATCGTTGTCGGAGTCAGGCATTTTGTTTTTGAAAAATGTAGAACAAGTTTCAAGGAAACAAAGATAAGGTGCACAATATTTTGGAACACTGTATCCTTCAACGTTGAGCAAACCAAACAGCTAATATATAGGGTGCTTCCCTATGTTGCCGTGGCGGATACTTAACCCTGCCCACTCCAGACGCCTTTTGGAGAATATGGGTAGGGGTCTCAGAGAGAAAAAGCCCGGCTGAGTTACTAAGGGGCATATTATCAACAACCGGCGATAAATATCGCTAAGCGCACTTAGCGCTAGGATATTTATCGCCGGCGATCGATGATTTTTATCGCTGAGATAGCGTGCTATTAGCAATGCTTATCTCAGAATCGATAAAATTCCTGGCGCAAGCCGCCAAATGTCCGATTATCGCTGGAAATCCAGCGATAATCGCACAACATTTGGCGATAGCTTGTTGATAGGGCTGGGCATACTTAACCATGATATCCACCTTCCATTGGATATCATGGCTAAGTCAAACTAAAAGCATGCGTAAGGAAAGTAGCGTTAACCAAGGTTAGCGCTACTTTTCTCATCGCTATGCTTGTTGGGGATTCCCTTGATAATTGGAGAAATGTCGGTTAACGACATTTCTCCAGTTATTTTGGGACGGAACGCCCACTTTGCATCTCATTAGAGATGCAAAGGTGGAGTTATGGAAAAGGGCGATAGGGCAAGGATTCACGCGATAGCGTGGCCTTGCTAATACAGCGATAAAATTATCGCGGCTTTTCGTCTGAAAACAGACGCTAAAGCGGCGGCTTGATGATATGCCCCTCAGTATCTAACGTTAAATTACCGCCTTACCAAACCGTTGGGCGCCATGTAGTGTAGCTCCTATTTCCCAAATAGGCTCTGCGCATTGGAATAATATACCCTATAGGCTTGACATAGGACTGAGGTCGATATGTCCCTATCTAGTATATTAAACTTAATTACTTGTGCAAGCTAGCTCAGAGGCCACTAGAAACTCCTTGATAAACAAGAAGGGAGTAGTTTCTGGCAGCCGCAAAACATGACAACTTTGTTTCCCTTTAGAATCCGAACGTGTCCCAGAGTCGTGGAAACAATAGATAACCGTTTCACTCAGCTCAATCGTGCATGTTTAGTTTTCCTCAAAGTTACACAGAAAGAATAGACGGGCGTTTCAATAAGAGATTTATTGAACAGTCTTGTGTAAGTAATATGTGCTGTTACGATCATAAGACAGTATGCAAGATAAATAATGTACAGCGTAAGCAGTAGAAAGAAATAATACTGCGCTAGCATGATCTTTAGTAGATACCCATTTACATAAATCACATAGACTACAAATGCGAGTACTCATACGATGCGTTTCTAAGCTAGTTCTACCCCAATGTACCTAACCTAACCTAGGTGTGGGGAGAGGTATGAAGTAGGTGGAGTATTCCTTACTATGGTATACTAAGAGTATGTTACGCCCAGTATGCCTAGTATGCCAAGAGTCCCTCTAGGTTTCTAGTCAGCTCCATACCTTAAGAATGAGAGAGGTGGGAATCTCTTGCCAGACTCGAACTCCAACACCCCACGAGGGAAGTCAGATCACTGGAAGCTGGACTCTCTGCGTGCAGGGAGGACAGCGTCTTCTCAGTGCGTCAGGCCGGGAAACGGGCTCCTCTGAAGTCGAGGTCTCCTCTGATTTACAAAGGGAAGGTATATTTATACCTGAGAGGTACCTCAGAATGTTAGCATTGACTTGAATCGGACAGCGGAAGACGTCATGAATGAACCCTCAAGGTATAATGGTTCATGCATAATAGATGAGTCCTTGAAGAAATCAATAGTCCTGTGCTAGGGAAACTCCCGAAGCCTAAGGGTCTGTTCTTCAAGAACTCGTTGTGACGTTAGGGTGGACGGATGTCGGAGACCATGCCTGTATTTGGAGTGCACGGTTTAATGCCTAAATAAGGACTGGGATTTTATGCCTATATAAGGGCAGGGCGAATTGTGCCTATATAAGGACATGATACAGGAAAACCCATGTACGGACACCCTAAGAGGAATACAACAATCATTTCCTGCCTTATGTGCGGCACATTTGACCACTGCAATTTCTTTTGGCAATTGTATTGCTTCCAATAGTTCTTTGACATTTTTACTATTCCTGATAGGAGAACCTGAAGAAGTCAGAAATCCCCTTTGCATCCATAATTGGCCAAAGTCATGCACAACCCCAAAACCATATTGACTATCCGTGAATATGGTTACTCTCAATTTTTTATTTCCAATTTTGCATGCTTTTGTTAAAGCTATCAATTCGGCTATTTGTGCAGACTTGACTCCTCTTAGACAGGATGCTTCTAGAATAGCAGATACAGTATACAGTACATACAGCATAGGCAGAACTCAGTTCTCCATCTTGTTTTCGCAAGCATGACCCATCAACAAACAATACAAAGTCTGATTCTTCTATTGGGACATCAAAGATATCCGGTCTGGGCTTTGTACACATTTCTGTCACATCCAAGCAATCATGATCAGCCTCTTCTTTTATTTCTTCACAGTATGGATCTGGCAGCAAGGTTGCTGGATTCACTGTGGTGCATCTTATCACACTTACATTTTCAGCACCCAGGATCACCCTTTCATACTTAGTCAGCCGACTAGGGGTCAAGTGCTGAGTACGAGTCCTTGTTAAAAGGATCTCGACTGAATGTGGCACATACACTTTTAGGGGATGTCCCATTACAATCGATTCACTCTGCTCCAGACTCACACAGGTAGCAGCTACTGCTTTTAAGCAGCCAGGCAATGCCGCAGCCACTGGATCCAGAGTGGCAGAAAAATATGCCAACTGGACGCCGTGACAATCCATGTCTTTGTGTCAACACTGAAAGTGCACATCCTTCTCTCTCACAACAGAACAAAACAAATTCTTTCGTATAATCAGGCATTCCTAACGCTGGTGCTTGACACAAACAATCTCTCAATTTTATAAATGCATCCTCACTTTCATCATCCCATTCAATCGGATCTATCACATCCTTTCGTGTCAATCTTAGTAAAGGCTTTGAAAGCAATGAAAATCCACTGATCCACTGACGACAATATCCAATCACTCCCAAAAACATTCGTACTTCTTTCTTAGTTTTAGGTAGACTCATTTGTCGAATCACTTTTATTCTCTCTGGTGTCACTTTCCTGACTCCCTTTTCTAGCTTGTGTCCTAAATACTGGACTTCTTGTTGGCAAAACTGCAATTTTTCTGGTGACACCTTGTGTCCACCTTCTGCCAAATGGTTCAGTAAGGCAATTGTGTCAGTGACACAAGCCTCTCGTGTTTTTGATGCCACTAATAGGTCATCAATGTATTGAACCAAAACTGAATTTCCTGGCATAACCAATGTTTCCAAACACTTTTTCAGGATCTGATTGAAAATTGAGGGACTCTCTGTGTACCCTTGAGGAACCCGACACCATGCCAAAACTCGGTCTCCGAACCAGAATGCAAAGAGATATTGGCTATCCTAGTGTAACGGGATCGAAAAGAATGCTTGGCACAAATCAATCACTGTGTACCAATGTGCATCACAAGGTATCTGATAAAGGATCACTGCTGGATTTGGTACTACTGGACAACAAGGTACTACTGTTTTATTAATTTTTCATAAATCTTGTACTATCCTATACTTGCCACTAGGCTTTTTAAGCCCCATGATTGGCGAATTACAAGGACTGACCATTATCTCTCTCAAAATACCTTGTTCAATCATTTGATCAATTACTGGAGCAACTCCGGCTTTTACTTCAGGGCTCATTCTGTATTGGGGTGTGTTCGGATAGATTGCACCTTCTTTCACCATTATTTTAATTGGGTCTACATTTGCCATCAGACCAATTTCCTTTCCTGTAAAATCCCACACGTCTGATTTCATGGGTTTTTCAGCTCATCAGGTAAACCATCTTCAGTAAGAAGTGAAAACATCTCATCCACTTCTGTTCCTTGTTTTGCTAGCATCCTTTTGAAAGCAATATCTTCATCAGGTGTTTGGAAAGCAATACCATCAGGCGTAAAATACATGGTGCAGTTCATTTTGCACAACAGATCCCTCCCTAACAAATTCACTGGACTTGAATCACATACCACAAACCGATGCATGTCTTTGAAATTCCCAATATTCACTTCTATTGGTTTAGTAAGTGGGGTTTTTATTTGCTTATTTGAGACTCCTACAACTTGGATAGTTTCTCCCGAGAGGGGTAGGTTTGGAATTTCTGCTGCTCTCACAGTAGAACGGGTAGCACCACTATCCACTAGAAAAGTGATGTCATTACCTTCCACTTTCCCATCAACAAACGGACCAGACTGATCTACCGCCAAGGATGCGCCAAGCACGCATTCTTCCTCCCCCCTCAGGCACCGTCATTGAGAAGCATCTGAATCACTCTCATTACTTTGCATCCAATATTGTTGAATGGTTTGTGCATTCTTACCACTCTCTCCACGAAATCCGCTGTTCACACTGCATCTCTGCACCTGAGTGTTCACAAGGTTGGGCATAGGGGCTTGTGGCACCTGAAATTGTGGAGTAACTACCTGTTGCTGTTGCTGCTGGTTCACAACCACCTCATTCTGCATCTGTGGATTTAAATTTTGATTTACCCCATTATTCTGTTGAACATTTCTACACTCATTCTTCCAATGTCCATGCTCTCTGCACGCATGACAAGGAAACTTCTTTTTCGCTTCTTCTCTACTCATTCGTCCTTTTCCTTTATTTCCATTCGATCCTTGACTATTCTGATTCTGATCGCTCATCTGATTGTCATTTTGAGAACCAGAATTTGCCTCATGGTGTTCTGCTAGCTTCACTTGCGCCCACATCATCTTTTCTTTCAGTTTCTTGTGTTTTGCATCAATATCATCACTACAATACTTTGCATACTTCAAGATATCATCAATGGGCTTGCTCTGCCAGCAAAGCATATGCTGCTGAATCATCTGACTAATTTCTGATCTTAATCCATACACAAACCTGTACACAAAATGTCCCATATCCTTGTCACCAATATTTTCAAATCCACTATACTGCTTAAATACTTGCAACAGCCTTTCATAATACACGTGTACTGACTCTTTTGGTTCTTGAGTTGTTCTATCTATTTTAACCCAATCTGTTTCTTTTGGAGGAATTTTCCCTTTCAAGAAAGTAATCACCTGTTGATACTTTTTCATCACTTCATCTGAAGGCGCACCTGTCCTTGCATCTCTGGGATACTCTTCAGTTGGCCAATCAATAGTATTTTTACATTCTGTCCACAAATCAGTTGGTACCACTATGTCAAACAGGCCATCCAAATCCTTTAACAATACCTTCTAAACTTTCAAAAATCTTTCTACCTGCTTGTACCATTCAATTGGTTTCTCTCTCAATCTCTGGAAATCTTTTGTAAAAGACAAAATATCCTGTCTTGACCAAGGAACATGAACATATCCACCACCAGGAACTTCTCTCATTGGGCACACTTTTTCAACCTGTTCTGTCTCTCTTAATGGAAATGCAGATGTTTCCTTTGTAGCTGCCTCATCCCTTTTTCTTGTCCATCTACCTCTCCATCGGTCTACATCTCCCCATTTCTTCAAAATATACATTAATTCTTTTATCTGCAATCTCCTTCCTGACGCATTCAAACTCTCTAAATCCTTCTCAGTAAATTCTGCCCTATATGGTTTTTGTAATATTTTTGACTTTTCTACGTCTATTCCAAATTCTGAAGCCACTTCCACTATCTTCTCATGAAGATTCTTTGCTCTCCAGGTTATACTTTTGCACAAAAACAACAATTCATCATCTCCATATGAACCTAGTCTGTCTGAGCTTATAGTACCAATTATCATTTCTTCTAAGTCCACTTTTAACTTGCCTACGTCTATATTTGGTGTTTGGGTTTTTTTCTTGTCCAATCCTTTTGCCCACTCCTCTAGGTCTTCTGGTGAAAATCCTTTAGAGTTCCCTGCTACTGGAGTGACATTCGGTTCTTTTCTCCTTGTATTTACTGGTGTAATTCTCTTCGGGGTCTCGGTCACTGTTTCAAGATTATGGAGATCTGGTAACGAGATATTCGAATCACATTCACTAGTTTGATCTTCTAACATTTCTGCCTCTTTCCTAGCATTATTCTGTGGTACTGTCACTGGTTGTAATCTCGGGGTATCTCGTTTATCACCATACAATGGAATAACAGGACCAATTGTTACTGGTACTGTCAAGGCTTCGGCATTCAAACCTAACTGATTTATTTTCTGAATTATCTCTTCTTTTGTCTTATTCAACTCATTCCTTTCTTTTCCTGTAATACTCGGGTGATTGTTGGATCATATAAAACTTGTGGAACTAATGGAGTTCCCATCATTGGTGCACTTGGAGTTGTATCTCTAGCATTTTCTTGATAAGGTGGAGGTCTTTTAACTAAAAGGTCTTCTAATAACTCATCATCAGATTCATCACCTCCTGTTCCGGTCATACCTATGTGTTTCACTTTTTCTTTACACTTACTCCCTACTTGATCCTCAGCCACCAACACTGGATACAAGCCTTCCGTTACTACAGCTCTTCTCCATCTTTTCATCTGATCTCCTCTAGTTTCAAATGGATATCTAGGTAAAAACCCTCTATTTATTCTTCTACCTCCTCTGTATTTCTCTCGTACAAATGCCTCAACTTCCCATTCCTCCAAGGCTTCATACTGCGTTAATCTAGGACTTGGTTCTAACAAATTAATCTGATTTCTCAAATTCTGAAGAATCCTCACATTAAATGTACCATGTTCAGGAAAAGCTAGAACACCATCACCTTTCGTATACTCTTCCCAATTTTCCAACCAGACACAAGTATGATATCCTCGCTCCAACATCATAAAGGAAGCAGGCGTATTAGGGGTGGCATAAGAATTCCTTCTCTGGTTACTACACGCTTATCCTTTTTAAAGACATTTTTGATTTTATTAATCAGCTTCATTCTTCCGATCCCTGTAACTAGTGGTTTCAGCAATCAAAACTTAAAAACTTCTTCCGTATTCTCACGTATCCTATTCGCCAACACTCGTCCTATACCAGCGCATCTCACACCAACAGTCCAATCAGGGCTCACTACGTATTCTCTTCCGCAACCAATACCAGCGCGGTTCTTGTCTACCAACATATCAGAGCTTTCAACACACCCACTTGTCTGACCAATGCCAGCGCGGCTCTTTGTGACGTCAGTATGACTCCTACTACTGACCCTCCCTTTACAATATGCACTTGTTACACGCCCGCTGTCTCAACCAATACCAGCGCAGCTCTTTGTGACGTCAGTATGACTCCTGCTACTGACCCTCCCTTCACAAGGTAATACGACAATTTATTTTCTAAACTTTCTTGATACATTTTCTGTTAGTAACAACGTAAAAACAGCGCTACTCTGTCTGTCCCACTAATCCAAAGATAGTTTATTCACTTGCTTCAAAGAGAAAGTACTTCCTTACACTGCGAGTAAAAACCACTGTTTACCCTTCACTTAAGCTCGGGGAGGACCTATTACTCCTCTAGGGATACTCCTCCTTTGGGTAAGGCCAAAGTTTCACAGGTGGACCCTTCGCTATCACTCACACTCTACCTTTGTACGATATAGTCCCTAATATAATACCTACAGCCCTCCGTAGCTTTTAGGTATTATGACGACAGACGGGTAACCTTCTGCAGTGTGATTTCCTTACCACACTCTTCTAAATTCCATTCCCGGGAATCCCAGGCATCTCTGTACCTGTACTTCCAGACAACATAAAACGCGACACTAACTCTTAGTGTTAAACATGTAGTTAAAATCAATAATCACCAAACTAATCAATCATACCCATAACTCTGCTACCAGAAAAACTGATCCAGCGGAAGCTCCCAAGGTTGAAAAATATTTCACAACTGCATATTTCACTGGGCCCATATACATTTATCCAAAAATGTTCATCCACACTCCCTGGACGCTCCGCTGGGGGGTCAAGTTTTATAATTCACTTAAGTTTGATTAGTTATGTCCCTGTAACCATAAACAGGTTAAAATGACATTTCAATGCCTAACTCATCTTCACGAATCAACACTCTTCCTCTGGTCGATGGACCATTAGTTGAGTTAGTTGATGGTGATATTAACAACTTCTTAACTAATGCACAGCTCTTAGTGAAATGACCACAGACTCTGAGTAAGATTTATAAGCTTTATCTAAATTTTCAGTCATAAAGTTGAACGCTCATCACTACAGATTCACAGTGCAAATTCCATCATTCTTCAATGAGAGAGAAATTTCTTTTAGCAAAATGCATTCAATTACACAACCTCTTTCAACAAAAATCAATGCATAAGAGTGGATAGATGTAGAGACAAAAGGCACATATTAACGTACATTTGCAAAGATATATGCAAATTTGAAATAGAATATCATTTACCTAATAATAAATGACTGGAAAAACCAACCCTCTGGCCAAAAGGAATGGTGGAGGTCCCCTGACTTAGGATCAGGAGACAAAGACTAAAGGACAGGATCAGAACAGGACCAATACTTACTAGACTTTTCTACAAACCCGACGCACCAGGGTGATTCCCTCTCTTACACTCTCTCCCTCCTCGATCTTCTTCCGCAAATCTTCTAATCTAATCAGGCTGTCATTTTGGATCTGAATCTTCCCAGTCTGCTCTCGCCTCTCTCTCTCTCACTCTTCTATAATGCTCTCTCCCGATGCAGCATGCTCGTCTCTCTCTCTCTCAGCGTCGATGGTGATCGATCTGCTAACTTAACTCAACTTACTCTAGTTATAGTCTTTATTTCTACATGTCCCACCCTCAAGAGTTGCAAATTTCACTAAAACACGGAATATGATTGGACGGGGGTAGGGGAGTTTTCATCACATCATGCTGGCATATTAATTTTTATTAAGACATTTATTGTTAACTAGCCCTTCCCCTTTAGCTCATTCACATTGTCCGCTTCCCATGCATATATTTTTGCCATTCGCAATAATTTATTCAATACAGACTACATAGACGAATGATACATGTCTTCTTTTTCTCATGTCTCCTGTCCTTGATTCTTGGCAGTCATTCAGCTCTTTCGGTCACCGGGTCACATCATGGACTCTCTGAGCATGCGCAACTCTTGGTCATCCTTCGCCATTGCGTAAGCTTCTCTCCCCATATGTCTGTGTCTGGTGTATATTAGTTTCGTCTTATCTACAGTTTTAACGATTAGTAAAATATAATGGAGGATTTCTCCGAGCAAGTTTCATTTTCTCGAATCCTTGCTCCATCACATGCATATACCAAATCCTTACCTGTATGTGTGCATTGTTGCCCACAAATAAGACACTTTTAAATGATTTGTCGCCTTCATGTAAAAATAGATGCAAAGCTTTTAAAGTGCAAATGTACTAAATATAAATGCTTTCAAATGAGTGCTAAGTTTTCTGTACTAAACAGTAGACGATTTAGGAAGAAGGCCAACTCCTTTTCCTCCCTCCCACAAGACAAAAAGGAGCATAGAGTGGAGGCCTAATTTACACTTAAAAACACAAAGATAAAACGTACGTGGCCTTTACTGCGATATGCCACTCAAATATCCTAACACAGGTGTCTCCAAACTTTTTATAAAGAGAACTACTTCTGATCAATAAAAATCACTCCAAGCTTCCACGAAAGATTATCTTTGTAAACAATAGAGTCAAGTCAGACAAGAGTGCAACATAGTGAAACACCATATAGGATTTCCTGTTGTGGTCACCACAGATCATAAGGCAGGATAAGTAAAAATAGAGGGCATACAAATGAGTATGCAATAACAGCCATCACTGCAAGTGACTTCTGACACCAAGGAAATATTTTCAGCAATAGATCTCCCCAGCTGAGCATTCCCTTTTATTTACATTTATCTTTAACTACATATTGGAAACGACATATTTTTTTTACAAACATTAAGTACTGATTCTGAAAATACACATATTAAGAACAAAAAAATTATTACGGGTAAACAGCCTACATTTTCCTAAACACAAGCTTTTAATTTTCTGGCAAAAACAATGTGTTTGCTTTGAAATGTACATTTCCACTCAAATTAATGCATTCACTGTCCCTATACAGAACTGCCTCACAGATACACAGTAAGCCTCCCATAGTCATGCATTTGCATCACATTCTAGGGATGACTGCCATAATACCAAATACGGACATAATATGCCACTATGGCAATATTTAAGCTACGAGTGGAAAAGATTAGGTCAATGGTTTTCATAATACACCAAGGTTGGGTATCATTATGTCAGGGCTGGGAACAATTATGCCCAGAATATGTCAGAAAGGATCACTATTTAGCCGTGGGTGCCAATGATAACACTGGAGATAATACGTGTATGTAAGGGATTTATCATAAACTGAGGGTTTTTGCCAGGGAGGAACAATGCCAGGAAAGCCATCATAGCAGTCACATTCCCTCACACAGGCACATGAATGCTCCATACACATAGACACACACAGAAACACACACTCACACTCTGCAGCACTAGCTGATGATTGCTCGCGCTCATATTTTAAGCCATGCATGGAGCCGGCCCGAGGCCTCTCTGAGGAGACTGAACTGAACAGTCCTGAATCGTGCAATGTGCAGCAGGTGGTACTATTTAAAAAAAATGCACAGTGATTTCAGCTATATAAATTGGTGTTCTAAGATGCCTTCGCTTGCTTTCTTGTCCAATGTTGTCTTTGAAGTGAAGGTATCACCCATTCAAAAAAATCCCCTGCTTTCTCATCTATCTTCAGTTTTCAGCCCTGGAACTCATCATCTAAAAACTAAAAAAAATTCAGGGAGTGCCAGACAGCACAACAGTAACCACATACACAAAAGAGAGGTAGGAGTGTTTGGTTTTGCACTTATTAATTATAGCGGCATGTGCTAGATATGTAAAAACTGCCCCCACCCACAAGTTGTGGCATGCTTCATCATAGGGCTTGCTGACCAACACCCCTGCGCAGACCAACGCCTGGGGTGGAGCAAAAGGGAAGGGGGAGACAATACAAATATAAACCTTTAGGGATCAAAAAATGAAAAGATGTTTGTGCAGATCGTGAAATCTAAAACTAGCTCAGGAATGTCTGCCGCTATGCTTTATTCCTGGATTTTCCGGCCAGGATTAAAATAAAAAATAGGATTATAGGGATTATTAGTAGCCCTTCACCCCTCCTAGCTGCATACTTGTCAACATGTTTCAGCAGATTAACTATAGCCCTAGCGCAGGTCTTTACGGCTTTCGTCAGGACTTCTGATCCCCTTTATTCCCCTTTTTTCCTACCTTGTTTCTGTAGGTTCGGGGTGCACCCCCTATATAGTCTGGGGCTGTTCAAAACACACTGCGGTAATACCGAGTTTCGAAGTAGTAGAAGCTCGAATAGGTGTGGGCACGATGGCGGCTCCCTAAAGTCACACATTCATCGATGTAAGGCCGCCGTCCCTGCAATTCCCTCCTCACGCACAATAGTACCGCCCTGTATAAATGATATTCTGCCAAGCATCCTTCTGAAAAGAATGCCTGAGCTTCTTCCTTTACCCTCGATGGGTCTTCAAAGCACAATCGGTCATTTTTTACCACCTGCAAAGTCTGAAACATTCCTTAATGAATTTCTAAGTGCACAGAGTTAAAAATAAAGTTTATTGTTTGGCATTAATCAAATTTACTAGGTGTATATTCTCAAAATGGCGTGAAGGGAAGCATATTCCACATTATTATCGTAGTCTAAAAGAAGTTATTGCCAAATCATGCGTGAGCATCATACTCAAATACATATGTGTTTTCAACATAGGAGTCTCTACCTCAGTGTTCTGGGTTATGACTTCTGACTGTTTCTTTCTGATCTTAAACCTAGAAAGTTTCCTAAACACAGCATGCGGCTGCTCCACTTTCATACATCATGAAAACATCTGTGTATGATGCAAGATTATATCCCCAACTATCATACACAAATGGTGCTATCTTAGAGCGTTTCTTTATCTTTTGAGACAAGACTTTAATCGCTAGGTCAAAAAGTATTAGAGATGTTGGGCATACCTATCTTGTTTCTTTGTGGATCAAAATAAGATCAGACTTCCATTTACTAATATTTTGTGGTGAGGTTTATGTATATTGCCTTTGTTGCTTACCCAAAATTCCCTTCTATGCCCAGTGTTGCTTAGAATTTCCACATATATATACCCAATTTACTGTCTCACTGGCTTAGGACATTTAGCGACTTCTTAAAGCTAGTGCAATATCTACCACCACTAATAACGAATGCGAAGTTACAAGAAGGATCTCCCTGGAACACCGCATTTCTGTTCTGTGTGAATCAAGCCAATATCCATATTCTTTTAATGATTTGCTAATGTTCTGGAAAACATCTTCAGATCACAATGTAACAGCTATTTTGACCAGTAGTTCTCACTCAATTGTCTCTATTATGAGAGAAATATCTGCTGAAGCAATGGCGCATTGTCTTTTTTCATTCTTCTTTTGCAATTACCCTGTTGTTACTGGGAGGTTAATCTCTTCTTCTAAACATCCTTATTGTATTTTGCTTAATTGCAATAGTAAATCACTTTCATGCAACAATGCTTCAACTGCAGATTCTTGAATGTGAGAAAGTGAATTATAATTGGGGTGGATGGTAGTCCACTACAAGTAATAAGAGCATTATCTTGTTAGGTCCAGTTAAAGGTTTCAGTGATCTAAACTTGAACTCAAACCCTAGTAGCGATGGCACAGAGCATGCACACTTAACTTAAAACAATGTGTAAAGCATTCAAAAGTACCAAAACAATCAAAAACTTCAAAAAACAACTCAATAAAAATTTCACCCCAATTTATAAAAATAGAGAATAATTTAATTTAATTAACAAAATAACATCAAAACAACAAAAATCCAACAAAGGGAACTGTAAATATGAATTTTACAAAATTCTGTAAAAATAGCAGCAAAAACCAATAAGCGCCAATAAAGGTCAACTGGTCGCGGTAGACCAGGACCTAGCCGTGACTTTAGGCTGACTGCAAGGGAGCGAGGGTCGCACACACCAAGAAGGTTTGACCCAGTTGGAGGTTTTACTTTAAGACATACAGGCACATGCATCAACCTTTTTTGCGACCGCAAATAGTGCGAATCGCAAAAATCGGCCGTTTGCGCCCGCAAAAAGGGCTTCTGCGATGCATCAAACTGTAAGGCTCTCGCATTTTAAGAAATGGCAATTTATTGCAATTTCTTAAATTGCGATTGCATTTAAGGAATCGCAAACTGCGATTTCTTAAATGCAATGCATGATGAAATCGCAAATAGCAATTTCGCTAATAGGGGCCGTAAATTACCATCAATTTGAACTTGATGGTAAGTTGCAAAGACTTTGGAAAATGCACTAAAGTGCATTTTTCAAAGTTGTAGGTTACACACACACATGCCCTTGGGGCATGTGTGTACGCAACATGTGTGCACAGATCAATTTCAGGGGTGCAACAGGGTGTCCTTTTGACACCCTTGCACCTTGAAATGCATGCGCAATTTGCGAGTACCTATTGGTACTCGCAAATTGCGCATGCATTTCCCATTCATTCCTATGGGCCTGGAGGCCCATAGGAATGAATGGGAAGGCATTCCTTAATTGTGACTCGCAATTTGCGAGTCGCAATTAAGGAATGTTTGGAAATTGCTAATTTTATAGCGATTCCTACATGCATAGGCTTTTGCAATTCCTTAATTGCGATTTCTTAATAATCGCAATTAAGGAATCGCAAAGCCTACATTGATGCATGTGCCCCATAGTCTCTGAAATGGAAGTAGATTCTCCTGCAGAGAAAGGCAGCTGGTTGTATCCGAAGAAGTCTTCACGAAGTCAGATAGGCAATGGAAGTGGTCCCAATGAAGCCAATAGTTTTGGTGGGAACAGCTCAGAGTGGGAAAATTTGAATTTCGCTTCCAGGGAAGTTCTCATGCTGGCTGGCTGGGTGCTCTTGGTGCCTTTGAACAGTCAAGATTTTTACCCTTAGACTTAGCCTCTTTTTCAGAGCTTGGAATTATCCAGACAGGCAAGACTGTGGGCTGTGTCCGACAAGGTCTACACAAGAGCAGATGCTTTCTCGCTGAGGTCCTGCTGAATTGGATTTGATGCTATAGAGAAGTTCCGTGTAGGGGAAGCCTATTTCTTTAGCCGCCCTTTTTCAGAGGTGTTATAAGAAGTAGAGTTAAACCCCTTTTGCAGCTTCTTATTGTTTCTACAGGAGAGCAGCCAACTAAACCATGGAGATCACTTCTATGTCCATGGGTACAAGTGAGAGCAGGTCCAGCCCTTCGGGTCTTCTCACAGGTCTCAAAGTGCAGGTGCAGCCCTTCTTCTGTTCTTCCACAGGTTGAGAGCGCTCTGAAGAAGGTGTTGTGGAGTGTCACATTTATGCTTGGCACTAGCTTGTGGATGGGGTGGCTCATAGCCCTCCTTAAGCAAAATAGTAAAAAAGGGGGTACCTACTTTTGCAGGAGCTCTTGTGTGCCAGCTTGTATAACTTTACAATGAATGCCTTTACCACGCATGCCTCTACCACACGTTTTTTTACAGCGCATACCTTTACCATGCAGATAAGTAAAAATAAAGTAAGTTAAATATCTATCACTTTTTTATGTTAATGCGATTAGCATCACCTGTGGGGAGCCTTTAAATTCGAAAAAACATGGTGCATTTTAGGTTGGAAAAAGGCTGCTGAGACTGCCGAAACGTGTTCCTGTATTCTTTTAACACCTGTTATTTGAACATAGTGCCGCAAGTCATTAAAGCATGATTTTTATATTGAACGCGAGTGCGGGCTTTGTCTTATTGGAGAGAGGAGCTTTCAAATATTTCAAAGAGGCGTATGTGGTATTCGCCTCTGACCCACACCACCGGCGGTCAGGAAGCTGCCAGCAAAGCCACATCCAGGATCCATGTATATATATATATATATAAATATATATATATATATATATATATATATATATATATATATATATATATATAAATATATATATGAACTTGAAATTATACATGCGAATGCAGTGCTCTGATGGTATTTTATCTGGAGTGATAAGCCGCAAGTTTGTTTGGGAACTTAGTATTTTACTTACAATGCATGCTGGGTGTTGTATTTTGCAATGACTACTGGGCGCAATGCAAGCCTTCATTTAAATCACGAGGTTACTCAACACAGTAACCCTCCTTACCTGTGACCAAGGCTTGTGATGGAAGCAGAAGCACATTAGGATTATGAGGACTATGAATATAAAATGCACTCTGCCACTTGTGTTATTTATGGAATTAAAAGAATGGCATCTTGGTGACTTGCCTTCGACGTTTTTCTTTTTTTGGATTAAATTACGGGTGCTCCGTACCGGTCTGCTGAAGCCGCCATGTATAGGTCCAGGGATCCCTTTATGGAGGAATTGGTGACTGTTTGCACGGAGATGGGAGCAGCCGCGGTCCGTGCAGTAACAGCGGTGGGGCGGTGGGGCCAAGTGGGGGGGATTTCGAGGGACGAGGCAGAGGGAAAATTAATTAATTTTCCATTGTCATCATCTGTCGGAATCCCCCCCACCCGGCCACACCGCCCCACCACTGTTACCTGCAGGGACTACGGCTGGATGGGAGCACGACCCACTTGCCCCAGTATTACCAGAGGATTTTCCCAGAATATTAAGTACATGTGGCGAGTAAGGAAGAAAAGAGCAGTATGGAACTGCTTCTTTTTGGTCTGAGAATTCCTCTGTTTTTGCAAAGACTGTTTTTACTGTGACATCGTGCGCATAAAATTGATTTGAATACCTAAATGCATGTAGTCGCTTTATTTACCCAGCATGTTGAACTTGAAATTATACATGCAAACTCAGTGCTCTGACGGTATTTTATCTGGAGTGACAAGCACCGCAAGTTTGTTTGGAAACTTAGGGGCCCATTACGATGGCGGGCGGAAGCACAACCGCCGTGCTGGCGGATGCAAAAACCACCAGTTACCGCCGGCACGCAGCAGTCCACACGCCCGCCCAATTACGATGCGAAAAGCAGGCCAAACACCGCCGGCAAGCCAGCAACACCGTCCGCCATCAAAGTGCGCCCGCACACGTAGCGGCGCAGCACAACTGACACACACCGTCCGACGAAACACGTCCCGCCCGGCGCATAAATTACGATGCCGCAAACAAACGGCTCCCACGGCAAAGAGACACCGCACGTGAAAGAGAGGCGGAAACACGGACGCAGAGCACGGACAACGAAGAAGCGGCACCCCGGGCATGAATCCAGCACTGCAGGCCCTTCCCATGCTTCTGCTGATGCACCACCAAGGACGCAACGTACCGCGGAGACGCAGGTAGGCACACACACAACAAGTGCACGCAAACAGCGCACACAGTGCAAGGGCGGAAAAAGCGGACAACCCCCACCAGCGCGTGCACACTACACATCCACCATTGCATCCACATATGACACACAGGCCAAATCCTAACATCGCGGAACACATGTGTACACACCACCTGGGACTAGGAACCAACCACCCCGTCACGGCCCCAAAGCGCCGATGACGCCGCCACACATGCGCACAACGCAGAGGCCAACCGCAGCGCCATGCATGCGTCGCACACAGACACAGGGACACAACCAAGCAGCACACACATCAGCCCCACCCCGAACGCACATGACACGTGACAGGCCTGCCACAGACATGTCCCCAACGCCCAATTCACGGACAACACCCAACGCCACACAACCGACGCACACATGTCAGTGAAGTCACGCAACAGCAGGACACACCCCAGTGTAACAAACATGGCGAAGCACACAGCGGCGGCAACACCAACTAGGAGAAGCAGGGCCCCTTCGGGAAGAGGAACGCCAGTACCACACTGAAAAACCCATACCACCCTGCACATATGAACAAGACACATGAAACGGAACACCAAAGAGCCCGGGGACCGACAACAGGTGGCCCAAGAATAACATCCACACACAAGGCCCAACGCAGAGCGGAAAGGCAGGCTGCCGCCCACACAAGGGAGAGCAGACAGCACTGAATGACCTTCCATTCCAACTCCGAAACCACAGCCCTACGACAGAAGCCGGTGAATACAGCCATTGTCCAAGAATAGACCAACACAGGCATGCCGAGGAGACCGACCACAGGGCAGATAGCGCATATCACAGAAGCACACAACGGACGGGGAAGAAAGAAGAAAACACTCCCCCATGTCGGCCACATGCAAGTTAATTGGAAGGAGTCACACAGCACTGACCTTGAACTGTCTGAGAAGCATGTGGGAAGAGGGCCCGTGTCCTCCAAACAAGCCAACAGAACACAAGTCCTGTCTCCCTACGACTACACAGAGCTCACAGCAACCCCGGAGCGTGCACATTGCAGACTGCACACACAGCCGGAGCACGCCACCTCAACGAACCGCTGCGAAATGGCAACCGCAACACACCTACCCAACTACGCCGAACAGCTCAAGCTGTACAAAACCAACACGATACATACATTGGGATGCGATCTCCTGTCCCTGCTGAACGTAAGTTACCGACTGACTTACCGCATCACATTGTTCAGCTGCGTCATGCCCGTCTTCTACTGTCGGAGGTGTCCCTACCAGCATCCCGTCGAGATATGCCTCTCCAACCCGGCATGTCTGAAGGCGGACCTGCTACCACTACTCCTCCCTCTGGACGCACACGACAGGGCCTGCTCTGCCTATGGGGGCATGGCGTATGTGGCCAACATCGCACCCGCACTGAAATGGAACCACTGTGCCTCCACACGACGGATCATCGAGAACAGCTACATCGAATGTCACCCAGCATGCCCCATCATGGTCCTCCAAGGGACAACCTACGAACAACACCTTGACAGCCACCATCCGCTTCATTGGCTGGCAAACATGTACACCACCAATGACATGGAAGCCCTGCTGGACGGCATCGCATACCTGACAACCTGTAAATACGTCGGACCACAACGCAGGTTCCCCGAGTGACCTATGAAGTCCAACCCCGCACCCATGCTCAGCTTCCGCACGGACTGGCCAGTCACCACCACAACAGCCATACCAAACGACCGGCAACTGTAACCACACCATCAACGACATCGCCATGACATCGGATATGACCGGGACATGCACACTGTTCCCCATCACATCCAGGAACACCGCATGCATCGTGGGAGGCAGTGGCATGGGCTCTGTGTATCGCACCCACATGGACGGAACTGCACGAACAACCAGGACACGACATGGATCCAGCGCACATGGACACACACACCGCTCAGTGGACATGAATAGGTCGCCTGGAGTCTGTGGGTGCTGCACCCCTCCCACCCCCGCCCCGGGAATCCCATACCAGGACCTTTGCATGGACGACAAGTGCATACAACAACAACACGACCCCAGTGACTGTGACATGTCCAGTAACCACCACAGTGCAACAACAAGTGGCACGCCGCTGCATGCACGCAAGCACATGCCCTGATGTCATCTCACATGCACGCGTGCATGAGGAACAACCGCAGCAAACCTGTCACATGGAACTGAGATGGACTGTGCCCATGATGCCGAGCGGTCTGGTAGGCTACATGTATACCGTCTGTGTCAAAGTCCGCAGCTCCGCAGCTATACGTAAATGTACATTAGCACAGCCTTGGCCAAGCAGATGTAACCCCACACCCTATCCCATTTGTAATCATGCTCAGTATATCCTCAACATGTATCCCGCTGCCAGTAGTGTCCACTATACTGCATCACAGAGGACAGAAGACTCAATATAATGTTTGAAACCAAAACTGTCTCCGCTGACTCATTTCACAAGTACGAATGAGAGAGGATGAGAGTATGTGAAGTACACGGCAGTCGTGACATGACCATGTAGTCCACTGGTATTGGATGTCAACGCAAATGAGTAGCACTACTGTGGAAGACACACATGTGTCGTGTGAAGTCGTATGGACGCAGTGCTCAGGTGGGTGGGTGCGACGGGTAGATGCGCACATGCCAAGTTGGAGCACGCCGTGTTGGGAGGGGTCATGAACAGTACACCACCGCTTCCCTGGGCATTGTGAGAGGACACCTGTCGGGGGGAGTGAACACGTGTGTGCACAGCAGCCGGGCACACGTACAAAGCGGTACCAGGCGCACCTCAGCCCACCCTCTGTGGACAAGCTGGATCCTGTTGTGCGCCCGCCATGCCCCTTGACAAGGCACACACAGCCCCAGTCGACCAGGTGTAACCCCAACATAGTCAATCCGCACAGGCGATACAGGGCACGGGATGGCAGTGGAGCATGGTGTGTGTGAGGTCTCCTCGCGCTCCTCCTGGTCATATCACGCAGGCAATAGAACCTCAACGTCTAGCATGGCACAAGTCAGATGGAAGTGTAGGGGGACGCACCACAGCACGAGCAGCACTGACGTCACGGGAGGTGGCTCGCACCATCCCATCCATTGCCCATCATACCAACCACGACACATGCCATTGCGACTAAGTGCAAGCGCGTGCGCCACCACCCCCGAGCCCTCCCCAGAGAGGCCAAAGAGTGAATGTGTGGGCCAACAGCCACAGACGGACGCGGCCTGGCCGCAAGGGCAGCCACAGCCACTGGGTGTCGCAGGTGGCGGATCCGGAAGGCGAAGACTGTGATGCATAGTCCATGCAGGCCGGGTCTCCATTTGGGGCACCACGCAGGTGGACGGCGTCCCGCCACACATCATACCCTGAGACAGCCCACTCGTGCAACTGGACCCACACATACACTCCTTGCCCTCTCTGGTGCGAGCATGGGGCTGCCTGTGCAAGCGCTAGCCTCGCAGGTGAGCATGCATATTGGGGGGCGAGGGGAGGACATGAGGGCTGGGGCGAAGATGACTGTATCACTGTCAGTTAGTACAAGGGATGACCCAGATGTGGAAAGGAAGAGACGTGTCCCGTGTGTACTGCAACTAGTCGCCAATCCAACTACCCCCCATGTCCGGAATGTAAGCCCGCACCTAGGCCCGCCCATCCGCCACATCGAACATACCACCAGCACGACAACCTTCCCATTCGAAACACTGACTGGGGGTGGCGACCAGTGAACAATCATGTGTAGCCTACCCACGCGTACATGTGGGCCCTCCATGATCCATGTCACCTGCGGCAAAGACATGACATGCGCAATGAGGGAAGTGAGGAGAGCTGTCCGCCCCACGCGCAGAAGGTGCATCAGCTCCACAGACCCAGCAGCGAGTCCAGCAGGGGTCACATGTGCAGGGGCAGCTGTGCCTGGTGTGAAGGCACATGCATATAGACAGCACATCGACCAATGTGTAGTCTGCTCACATCCACAGTCCATCATCATGCGGACATAGGAATTGAACACAGGGCAACACATCTTAGTTGGTGCACCCACCGTGACCAACAATGCGCAATCATCGACGTACCCGCCCTGTGCATGGCCCCCCACCCAACGGAGGCACATCCAGTGCCACCATCCCACACACACAAGCCTTCCACGGAACATGCTGTGTCCAATGCTCAGTACAGAGTCAGCGCCCATCTGGTGGATCCTGAACAGGAGACACATGCACACACATGCCAGCTCCCACTATGTACGTCTGCCACCTGGCACGTGCAATGTAACCTCTCACCTGTGACGTGTGACTGCAAGCACACAGCCGTCTTGGCATGGGGCTGTCAATGTGGACACCAGTCAATGTTTCGGGAGCTGTGATCCGTACAGTGCTGTACATAGGGTGCAGTGCTGACACCTACTACTGTCTCATATCCCCTCGTGCCACAGGTCCCACTTGTATTGGCCGCTCAGCCCGTGCCCACATCGTCGTCGTCGTGTGCCATACTCATCCAGCCTCGGAAGCAGTTCCATGCTCAGCAGACACTCATGTTGCCGTGGCGTTGCCGCTTGACGAATATGCAGTCAGTCCCCATCAGCACGCCCCGCAAGTCATTGGGGCCTAGATCCCCATGTGCATGCACATGGCAGTGGTATGTCTCACTTGCCATTGCCATTGTTGGGAGACCTGTGTAAGTGTATTGTGGCCGTGCCGTCCCAGCTTGACAGCTGGGCTGTGGCTCATGTGCTTGCTCAGTCATGTCAGTGATGTGTATGCGAAATTGCTATGTGCCGTGTTGCTTTGACATGTGTCCTCTGCCATTTAACCCAGGCGGAGACCGAACATTGACCGCCCATACCAATTGCTGGCGGACATGGACGATACAGAGGTAATCAGGAAGTTTCGGCTGGACAGGCCAACTCTGCATCGACTGTGTGCCATGTTAGAGCCCCATCTCCGTCCCCGCAGGGTGTATCCGACTGCTGTCACCCCCACGGCTAAGGTGATGGCCGCCATGCATTTCTTCGCCACTGGGTCATTCCAGCACACAGTGGGCAGTGGAGGAGGGATGTCCCAGCCCATGTTCAGCAAGGTGCTGAGGGATGTACTGGCAGCCATGATGCTGTACCGAAACAGGTACATCAGATTCCCCAGGGCTCGTGAATTGGCGGCAGTGAAGGGTGCATTCTATGCCCTTGGCAGAATCCCACACGTCGTGGGAGCCATTGACTGCACACATGTTGGCCTTGTTCCACCACAGGCCACTGAGCACCTGTACCGCAACAGGAAGCACACGCACTCCCTGAATGTGCAAGTGGTGTGCCTTGCGGACATGGTGATCACCCACGTGTGTGCCAAGTTTCCAGGCTCGGCACATGACGCACACATAATGCGCAACAGCATCTTGCCACGACTGATGGCCAATCTGCAACAGGATCGTGGCTGTATTGTCGGTGAGTATGTGGAGTGGTGTAGCGTGCTGGTTGTGCGATGCTGTCCCCTGTCCAGTTGGAATAGCAACGGTTCTCTGTGTCCCTCACACCCAGGTGACTCTGCGTATCCGAATGGGGCATGGCTGCTCAGTCCATTGAGGAATCCTCGCACCCCAGCAGACGATCGATACAATGAGGCACATGGGAGGACCAGACGTGTGGTCGAGCGTACCTTTGGCCTCCTCAAGTCCAGGTTCAGGTGCCTGGACCGCACCGGGGGTGCACTGGCGTACTCCCCACAGAAGGTGTGCCAGATAGTGGTGGCGTGCTGCATGCTGCACAATCTAGCCATTCGGAAGCAGATCCCCCTCATTGTGGATGACGGAGATCAACCAGGGCCCCAGCCCGCAGACCAGGACAGCTCGAGTGAGGTGGACAGCGGAGAGGAGGAAGCTGGGAATGTGCGCCAGCAGCTCATCGCCCGCTACTTCACTTGACGGTGAGTGTCCATGTACGACGGATGATGTGTCTGTATCTGTGCAGGTGTGTGTGTGCTGTGTCAGGGTGGCCGTATGTTCACTGTGTGCAGTGTGTCAACGCTCCATGGCCAGGGTAGTATGCCACTGTTGGTGACTGTGGCATTGTGCCCTATTGCTCTGTGCGATGTGTGTACATTGCTTGTAGTTGTTGACATGTACTGTGTGATGGGTGTGTGACACACTCATTGAATGTGCTCCTGTTCTGTCTCCCACCCCTAGGTCCCTACAGGCCCTCCGGATTCCATTGCCATGCCACGCATCAGGTGCCTTTCCGCCCAAGGTGGCCGTTGTATTCCGTACAAATAAAACACAGGGCACAAACAGCAGTTAGTGAAAAAGGTGCATTTATTACAAACTGTGACATGTGATTGTGTGTAAGGTGATGACAAAAGTGGTGCGTGCAGTGACAATGAGCTGTCGGTCATGGCTGCGTGATGATCAGGGTGTACCCACTGGTTCTATGTCCATAGTCCAACACACACATGCCATCCAGCTGGCTGTGTGGAGTGGGATCGTAGAGCAAGTCAATGCAGTGGCTGGTCAAGGAAGGCTGGCGGTAGGCTGGCTGGCTGCCTCACTTGCGACTGGAGCGTGCGAAGTCCTCCCGGGAGATCTGTTTCCTCTTCGGACGGCCCCTTCCACGTTTGGGAGGGGGGTGTGTGGTGGCGACCTGCTGGTGGTGGGTGAGGTGTGCTCACTGGCTGTGGACGCAGGGGAAGTGGACACTGCTGGCCGACCCTGCGCCCTAGCAGGTGGTGGCGGAGGTGGTGTTGCTGGCCTTGCCTGTGACCCCACCGCCACCACCAGCTGGCCCATGAGGTCCACGAGTTGGTCCATACGGGACACGAATTGGCCCATATGGGCGTCCATGGACCTCAGCACCCCCAGCACCTCCCGCGTGTCAGTAGCAGACCTGGCCCATTGTCCTTGGGCCTCTTCATAGGCCCCAAGGACTCTGGCCATTTGAGGCAGGGCATGGCTCCCAGGGGAGGCTGGCGTTTCCCTGACCCTGCTCCTCCTACCAGTCCTGCTGCCACCGGCCTGCCCACTAGCCACATTGCACACCACGGTCCTCGCTGTGGCTCCCAGGGTGGATCCAGTCGGCCGGGCCACCACCTGCGCTGGGGCTGGTGCCAGCGAAGACGTGGTGGTGGTGGAGGCGGTGGTGGTCGGTGCGGCGATGGTGGCGGTTGCGGCAGTGGTAGTGGCCGCAATGACCGTGGGTGTGGCCGCAACGACAGTGGCAGCAGGGGACTGGGACTGTTCAGCATCCCTGGATGATGGGTTGGTGGGTAGGAGGGGTCCTGGGGAGCGGCTGGGCCCTGCCACGCCAGATGGGCCAGCTTGGTGGTCCGTGTCCGAAGAGGAGGACAGATCCTCCAGATCCGTGTGTCCTCGTTGGGGGCTTGTGGGCTGGCTGTGCTGGCTGCTGTCTCCATCCCCAGCATCCAGCAGTTCGTCACCTGTGGAGAGAATGAGATTTGTTTTTGTGTTGCACCTGGCGAAGTATGTATTAGTCGTCTGACATTGGCAGTTCGTGCAATCTCGTACATGGGTTTCCCGGAGGCGAGTGTGTGGCTGTGGCATCTGTAGTTGTGTGTGCTAGGCAATGGGACTGTGTGCTGTGCACATGTGGCATGGGACGGATTGGCCATGCCGATGGGTGTGTTGCTGTGCCCCTACTCATTGTGACTCTGGTGTATGCGGGCTCCTGGCCCATCCTGGGTCTGGTTTGTACTTTGCTTTTGGAGTTCATATGGAACGCTTAGGAACGCATATGGCAACATGGGGGCCATGCCCCAGATTCGCATTTGGGAGGGAATATGCTTTTGGGGTTCAAATGGAACGCTTAGGAACGCATATGGCAACATGGGGGCCATGCCCCAGATTCGCATTTGGGAGGGAATATGCTTTTGGGGTTCAAATGGAACGCTTAGGAACGCATATGGCAACATGGGGGCCATGCCCCAGATTCGCATTTGGGAGGGAATATGCTTTTGGGGTTCAAATGGAACGCTTAGGAACGCATATGGCAACATGGGGGCTATGCCCCAGATTCGCATTTGGGAGGGAATATGCTTTTGGGGTTCAAATGGAACGCTTAGGAACGCATATGGCAACATGGGGGCCATGCCCCTGATTCGCATTTGGGAGGGTATATGCTTTTGGGGTACATGCTGTGAGCCATGGGTGCCGAACGTGACATGTGTTGTGGCAGCATGACAGTGCATGGTTTGAGGTGTGTGCATGCTTGACATGGCCTGCATATTTGCTGTCTGTTGTGATTACTGGACATGGCATTGGACGCATCGTTATGAGTGAGTGATGGTTGTGTGCCAGCCAACGTATTGCAGTTGTCCCATCTCCTTGGTGTGCGTGCTGCCCTGTGCCATGTGCATCACTGCAGTGCTCGGGGGGTGTGGCCCATGTTGTGTGTTGTTGCTCACAGTGTGTCGTGCACTTCATTGACTTCTGGCACATGGTTGGTCATGGGCATGTATCTCAGCGTGACTGCTGTATGTGTGGCAGCTGTGCGGATGACATGCCTTTCATGAGACTGGGGCTGACGGATGGGATGGATGGTATGTTGTTTGTGCATGGTGTGTCTGTGTGTTTGATGGGTTCAGTGGTGTTCGTGTGCATTTATGTTGTTCCGCTCTGTTGCGTCTAGTGTTGTTTGTCTTACATAGGCGTAGTTGTGGGGTGTGTGGTTGACAGGCAGTAGGGGCTACATGGACAGGACTTCAATGGTGTTTCGGTTGTGTGTGATGAGTTGCACAGTGGCTGCCGTGTGGGACTATATTCAGTGTGGCTTGTGCATGCAGACGTGGCTCCTTGGGTGTTGCTATGTCTGTGATGGGTCATGTGGGGTGTGAGTCTGTTGTTCATGTCCGTGTGCACATTGTTCACTTGTTCGTGACGGTGGGCGGTGCTGCGTGTTCGTCTGCTACGTGACATGTCCCATGTGTTGGTCGTGTTATGGTCCTCATGCCTCCAGTAATCCAGCCCTGTCCAGTTTCCCACCTGCAAGTTGTTCGTGCGTGCACTGTACTGGATGCCACATGGCTCTAAGCGGGGGTGCTCCATGTTGCAGGTCTGTGGGGGTGGGGGGTGTTGTGGGTCGTGGGGGTGGCTGGACACCCACTGACACCGATTGCTGTGGACCGTGATGTCTGCCTTTCGGCTGTCGTTGTGCACTGCGGTGGCTGACACGTGGCTGTGGGGGATGCTCCTCCTTGCTGTGCTGTGGGACTGGGGCCTGGTGTGTGTTGTACTTGGGCTGTCCACCGTCCCACCCACTGCACTTTGTGTTCCTGCCACTTACCTGTTACTTGTCGGTTAGTGCAGCTGTGGCGGACACATGGGTGTGGTGGGTGCTCGTTGTGGCGCTTCTGGCATATTTGGGGACCTGTTGGTGGTTACGTGGCTGGCTTAGTGTACACATGTCCCCACGCATCTTACAGTTGTTCGGTTTGGGCTGTGTGTGGTAGTGTCTGTTGCATGTGTGTGTGATGTGTTGTGTATTGTGTGCTGGACATGGGGGTGTTTGTCCCTGGGAGCTGTGGCATGGTAGTTGCGCATGTGAGTACATAGCGGTGTGCTGGTATACATTAGTTTGTACTTACCAGCCTCCACTCCCCCTGCTAATCCGGCGAGGATCTCCGGATGGATTACGACTCGCACCTTCTCCTCCCACGCTTTGAAGGTCTTAAAGAGCGCGGGATTCCCTCCGCCAGTGACGGCAGCCAGCTCTCTGTTTTTGCCCTCCTTCTTCTTGACCAGGCTCTTTACGTCATTCCAACGTTTGTTAATCTCGACTCTGTTTCTGGGCAGGGTCCCGACTGCATTGACCTGGTCTACGATCCGGTTCCACATTCTGTTTCTGGTGGCTAGTGGTGTGTGCTGGACCATGTTCCCATAGATTTGTGGGTACACCTTGATGATCTCGTCGACCATGACCGTCAGCTCCATGGGCGTGAACTTGGGCATCCTTTGTGGTGCCATGGTGTTTGTGGTGCTGGTGCGGTGTGTGTTGTGTAATGTGCAGGGGGTTTGTGGTGCCGGGGTGTGGTGGTGGTGGTGGTGGTGGTAGTGATGTGTGCGTTTCTGTGGTGTGCTGCTGTCCTTGCTGTGTCACTGTGTCCTCTCCTCTCCTCTCTGGTTTGCAATGTAGCAAGGGGTTGTAGTCTGTGGGAGTGCTGCTTTTGTACTCACCTATGTGGGTGTGTCCTCATGGTCTGTTGTTTTCAGGTGTGTTGTGTCTGGGGTTCTGGCCTTTGTATTTTTTGTTTGTCCGGGGGTGTGTTTTCGGGATGTGTACTGTGCTTGTGTATTTGTGCGTGCCTTGCTGTGTGGACTTGTTGGCCATGTTGTGTGCTATTGGTTTTGTGTGCGGATGGTTTCTGTGCAGGTACGTTGGCGCCATGGCTTCTGCCGTGTCGATTCTCATCGGCGTTGTTTGCGCTGGCGGGCGGTATATTTGTGGTTTTTCCGCGCTCATGGCGGTGCGATCGTAATTTCACGTGCGGTGTGTCGGCCGTGTGGGCGGGCGGTTTTGTGTTGTCGTGCGTGTTTCCGTCCGTGGCGGGCGGTTTGACTCAGACTCGGACGATGGCGGGCGGTATTTTGTGTGATTTTTCCGCCGATGGCGGTTTTCGGTTTGTGTAATCGTAATGGCGTGGTCGGTGTTCAGACGGTGTGTGCGGGCGGATTTTTGCCGCTTCCATGCCTGGCGGATTTATTTACGCCGGGTATCGTAATGGGCCCCTTAGTATTTTACCTACAATTCATGGTGGGTGTTGTATTTTGCAATGTCTACTTGGTGCAATGCAAGCCTGCATTTAAATCACATGGTTACTCAACACAGTAACCCTCCTCACCTGTGACCAAGGATCGTGATGGGAGCCAAAACACGTTAGGATTATGAGGACTATGAAAATGAAATGCACGCTGCCACTTGTATTATTTATGGAATTAAAACACTGGCATCTTGGAGACTTGGCTTCAATGTTTTTCTTTTGTCTTATATAAACTAGTGGCAGTCGCCTAGTTAGGACTGCTTTTTCCATAGTCGGAGCGTTTTTTGGTTTGCTAATAACTTTGGCCCCATTTGACGAATTTTCCCAAAATTTTCCATAAAAAAGTTCATCAACCTCAGCTCCTTCTTGGAAGTTTTGGGGTGAAGAGGGTGGCAAGAAAAAAGGGTGACCCAAATGCAAAATCCCCACACATTTTCCATAAACTTCTTTAGACAAGGCTACAGCAAAAAACTGCTGAACACAATTACACCAAATTTGGCAGGAATCTAGATCTTGGTCCGCAGATTGTGCTAGTTGTGATTTGGTGTAAATCTGTTCAGAAGTTTTTGTTATATTCAGGGTCAAATAAATGTAGATATTTTGAAGTTGGGCGCAGGAGAGTCTTGCAAGCATCCCACAAGAGCACAAATTCAAAAATGGAGCCCTGTGATAGGGCAAGAGGCCTGTTTTTCCAGTGAGTCTTCACCCTCTCACGCGCGTCAAGCGAGCGTTCTGATTGACTGACTGTTAGAGTTTTAGAAATAAAATGGCTGCCATTACTGTTTCCTGTGAAAAATTGCAGGTGTTGTAGAAATGAAGTAAAAACGCTGTCATGGGGGGCAGCAGAAAGGCATCCTGCCCCCCCTAGATTTGGAGAGTAGGTCTCTAAGACTTAACTGCTGTGATGAAAATAAATGTATATTGTTTTAAAAGAAAATTGCTATCTCACTGGACTTTCACAGGATAGCGAATAGTTAAAAGAAGTAGGTGAGTTCTCAATATATTTTACTAGTAGAAATGCAGATTTTGGCCCTTGCTATCAAGAGAGAGTGTGTAAGACATAGGTATAGTGATGATAAGAAGGTTAATTGATTTTTTAAAAGGTGTTACGATCTCACGAGACTCTTGCGGGATCGTGAAAAATAGGAAGGAGTAGGTGATCTTTGAATACACTCTGGTATGCACACTTGTTACTGTAGAAAGAAGTCGTAATGGAGATGGTGTTTATCATCAGTGTACTATTCATGCCCATCGGCTTGGGAAGAGTTGTGAGTAGAGTTAAGGCTCTTCCTACACCCAACTATGCACATTCATCATCCAAGAGCTGGATCTCAGCAGAGAAGCCAGTCCCTCCACACACCCTCGTATGCACACTTGTCTTCTGAGAGAAAGGTTTTAGTGAAAAGGCCAGTCCCTCCCCACACCTTATTACACACACCTGTCATCAAAAAAAAGAGAGGCCTCAGCAAGTAGGATAGCCCCTCCTCGCACTATGCACACCCATCATCCAAGAGAGAGCTCTGAGCGGACAGGCCAGTCCCTCCCCACACCCTACTATGCACACCTGTCATTCAAGAGAGGGGTCTCAGCCGAGAGACCAATCCCTTCATATACCCTACTACGCACACCTGTTTTCCAGGAGAGAGTACTGAAAGGAGATGCTAGTTCCTTCCCAAATGCTACTATGCACACCCATCATCCAAGAGAAGGGTCTCAGCAGAGAGGCTAGTCCCTCCACAAATCCTAATATGCACACCTGTCATCTGTGTGAGAGGTCTCAGCAGAGAGACCAGTCCCCCCCACACCCTACTATGCACAGCCATTAACCCAGAAAGAGGTGTCAGGGGAGAGGCTAGTCTCTCTCCACACCATACTACACATCAGCCGTCATCCAAGAGAGAGGTCTCAGCGGACAGGCCAGTCCCTCGCCACACCCTACTATGCATACCTGTTATTCAAGAGAGGGGCCTCAGCTGACATGCAAGTCCCACCTCACACCCTACCATGCACACCCATCATCTGAGAGAGGGTTCTGAAAGGAGAGGCCCGCGCTCCCCGCACCCTACTATGCACAGCCATCATCAGAGAGAGGGGTCTGAAAGGAGAGCCTAGTCCCTCCTCACACCCTACTTCGTACAAACATCATCAGAAAGAGAGGTTTCAAAGGAGAGGCCAGTTGTTCTCAAACCCTCTTATGCACTTTTGTTGACTAAAAGAGAGATTTCAGCATAGAAGCCAGTCTCTTCTTACACCCTACTACGCACACTCATCATCCAAAAGAGAGGTCCCAGCTGAGAGGCTAGTCCCTCCCCGACACTACTACACACTTCAGTCATCCAAGAGAGAACTCTGAGCAGACAGTCCAGTCCCTCCCCACACCTTACTATGCACACCTGGGATTCAAGAGTGGGTGTCACACACGCATTATCTGAGAAAGGGGTCTGAAGGAAGAGCCCAGTCCCTCCCTACACACTACTATGCACACACGTCATCTGAGAGAGGGGTCTGAAAGGAGAGACCAGTCCCTGCCCACTCCCTACTACACACACCCGTCATCTGAGAGAGAGGTCTATAAGGAGAGGCCAGTCGCTCCCAAACATACTACTACATACATCTGTCATCTGAAAGAGAGGTCTCAAAGAAGATGTCAGTCCATCCACATGTCCTAGTATGCACACCTGTCATCTGGGAGAGAAGTCTCAAAGGTGAGGCCAGTCACTCCCCACACACCTCACTACACACACCCATCATCTGAGATAGAGGTCTCAAAGGAGAGGCCAGTCCATCCACACACCTTACTACACAAACCTGTCATTTGAAAGAGAGGTCTCAAAGGAGAGATAGGTCCCTCCCCAGCCACTAGTACACACACCCATCATCTGAGAGAGAAGTCTCAAAGGAGAGGTTAGTTCATCCACACACCCTCCTAGGCACACTAGTCATCTGAGAGAGATCTGACATAGGAGTCCACTTCCTCCCCACACCCTACCACACATACCCATTATTTGAGAGAGAAGTCTGAAAGGAGAAGCCAGTCCCTCCCCACACCCTACTATGCACATCCATCATCCAAAAGAGAGATCTGAGCAGAGAGGACAATCCCTCCCCACAATCTGCTACACATTTCTGTCATCCAAGTGACAGGTCTCAGCAGAGTGGCCAGTCCCTGCCCACACTCTATTACGCACTCTTGTCATCCAAGAGAGAGGTGTCACCACGTGAGGGGTTGGCTGCAGCCAACCAGCAGGTGCGCACAGCCAAACGCAGTGCGAGGCAAGGGGTTGCATTTATGTATGGAAATTAAATATTATTTCACTTGAAATAAAAAATCCTAGAAATTCACTGAAAAAAACAAAGGTTGATGTAACGTTATAGTTAGGTGTAATAATAAGATCTGTTTTTTTTATTTGAGATATCATCAGGGCTATCATAGAACATGTCATCAGTGATGTAATATGTGATGTCATAAGCAGTGCATGGTGGGGGCGCAAGGTATAGTTATTGCTGCTAACTATAACTGCTGAATTTCTGTGTTTGTTTTTAGTTCAAAATGTTACTGTTGTCACTGAGAAATTCACCTAACTATAACATTATTTAGTCTTTGGTTTTCTTTTCAGTGAATTTTCAAGGTTTTTTTTGTGGTTTTTTTTAAAGTCCTTTTTTCACACCTAACTATAACATTACTTTAACCTTTGGCTTTTTCAGTGAATTTCTAGTTTTTAAAAAAAAAGTAAATCAATTATTTTATGAGTGCATATATGGTAGAATAACTGAATAATATATCTTATGTGCGGACATTATTTTGAAAGGAAATGGCTTTTGTATAGTAATATAACAGGAAAGGGTGCTCAGTTTGCAAAATGTTTCTAAAAAATTATGTCTTAGTATAAAACAGAGTAATACAACAATATTTGTGTTGAGATTGTCCATCTCCTCAGTTCTTGTAACTCTCGTATTGAGACATCCTCTCAGCAAGTTCATTAACATTCTAATACCATTATTTTCATAGCCTGTATATCTGTTTTTACATTAAAGTCATAATTATCATTCAGAAAAAGAATGATCAGATTTTGCAATATTGTTTAGTATTAGTTTTCAATATGACGAGTGTGCGTAGTAGGCGGTGTGGATGAACCGGCCTCTCCTTTCAGACCTCTCTTTCAGATGATGGGTGAGCATACTAGAGTGTGTGAATGGACTGGCCTCTCCCTTCAGACCTCTTTCCCAGATGACCTATGTGCATAGTAGGGTATGTGCATGGACTGCCCTTTCCTTTGAGACCTCTCTCTCAAATGACGTGTGTGCGTAGTAGAGTGTGTGGATGGACTGGCCTCTCCTTTGGAGGGACTGGCCTCTCCACCTCTCTCTCAGATGATGGGTGTACATAGTAGGGTGTGTGAATGGACTGGCCTCTCCCCTCAGACCTCTTCCAGATGACAGCTGTTCGTAGTAGGGTGTGTGGTTGGACTGGCCTCTCATTCGAGACCTCTCAGATGATGAGTGTGCATAATATGGTGTCTGAGGACCAACTGGCCTCTCCTTTAAGACCTCTCTCTCAGATGACGGGTGTACGTTGTAGGGTGTGTGCATGCACTCACATGACAGGTGTGCCTAGTAGGGGATGTGCATAGACTGGCCTCTCCTTCGAGACCTCTCTCCATGATGAATGGTGTGCATAGTGGGGTGTATGTGAAGCAACTGGCCTCTCCTTTGAGACCTCTCTTTCAGATGATGGGTGTGTGTAGTAGAGAGTGGACAGGGACTGGCCTCTCCTTTTACACCTCTATCTCAAATGATAGCTGGATTTAGCATGGTGTGTGGATGGACTGGCCTCTCCTTTCAGAGCTCCCTCCCAGATGATGGATGTGTGTAGTAGGGTGTGTGGATGAACTAACCTCTCCTTTGAGACCTCTCTCTAAGAAGAAGTGTGTCCGTAGTAGGGTGTGCAGAGGGACTTGCCTCTCTGAGACCCCTCTATCGTATAACGGCTGTGCATAGTAGGGTGTGGGAACAGTCCTAACTCTCTACTCAGAAATCTTGCATGCTGATGGGCATACATAGTAGACTCTGATAAATGCCATCTCCAGTAAGACTCCTTCCTACAGTAACAAGTCTGCATAAGTTCATTCAAAGATCCCCTACTCTTTCAATTTTTCACAATCCCACAAGAGTATAGCAAAATCGTAACATTGAACAAAAAATTAACCTTCTACTCATCACAGTACTTATCTCTTACACACTTCCTCTCAACAACAAGGGGCACAACACGCATTCCTACTAGTACACTGTATTAAGAACTCACCTACTCCTTTTTACTAATAACGATTCCGCGAGAGACCCTCAAGATCGTAAAATTGTTTTTAAAATAATATAGATTTATTTCTATCTCCGTAGTTATTCCTTAATGACCTCCTCTGTAAATCTAAGGGAACAGCATGCCTTTCTTCTGCCCCTTATGTCGCTTTTTTACTTTATTTCCACAACACCTTCAATTTTTCACAGTGAAAATTAATGCTGATAATTTTATTAATAAAATTCCAACAGCCAGCCAATCAGAGCACTCGCTCTCAAGGGACTCATGGGATCCTCTTGCTCCGCAAGAGAGTGAATGCTCACGGGAAGAGAGTGCGCAATCACAGGGCTCCATTTTCGAATTTGCGCACTCGCAGGAAGCTCCCGAGACTCTCGCGTGCCCAACCTTTATTTTTTTGGACCCTTACTATCTCAAAAACTACTGAACAGATTTACACCAAATCACAAAAAGCCTAATCTGCGGACCAAGATCTAGCTTCATGACAAATTTGGTTCACCAAAAAATGTGACAATCTGCGCAAAGATTGACAGAAGTAAACAGAAAAAGTCAGGAAGCCCTGCAATTGGAACAAAACAGTGAGTTAAGTTCCAAAGTGGACACTGATTTTAAAGAAGGGACAGTTGGAGGACAAAAGGGAGGAGTCCCCACTGTGCCAGATGAGTTGCATTTTTGTACGTATAGACAGACGCCTCAATTTGCACCCATGGAAACAACAACAAAATCAGAAGTCTCGAAAAGAAGAGGAAGAAGAGAAGAAGAGAAATAGACGTGGTGGAAACAGAAAAGGCAAATGGCTGGACAGCAAATAAAATGGGGAAAGAAACAATAAGAGATGATAATAAAACTATCATAAATTTGACTGAACTGACCTTAACACAGAAGGAAGAAAATATTTTGACATTCGGACTATCTTTTGCTCGAACAGAGTATGGATTATATACAAACAAGAAAAGATCTCTTCAAATTTGTAAGAACAATGAAATAAAAAAAACATCTCAGAATGAGAGACTGAGATGAAAGCAAAATGTTGGAATGTAAGTGATAATCAACAACATCAATTGAGGGTAGCTGGTGTTCATTTGATGAAGGAGCTCCAAGAACTAGAGAATGAGATCATTGGAATATGTGATATAATGACTGAAGAGGATGTGATCACTAATCAAGAATTAGATGTGTGTGGAGATGCTCCAATAGATTTCAATTATAAATCGAAATTCATGGCAAAGATGCTGAAGGATGCCCTTGAACTATTTAATGAGCTAGTCACTCAGGATCTAAAGAACTTGTATGTGAATACGGAAAGGAATCATAAGATTGAAAATGTTCAACTAAAGAAATATCAGCAATTTATGAACAAACTCCACAACATTACAAATTGTGTGATTAGGAATTCTGACAAGGGCTGGAATTTGGTTATCTGGTCTATGGACAAGTATTTGATTGAAGCGTACAAACAATTGAATAATGAAATGTGTTATGTAAGAATCTCTAGTAGTATATTAAAAGCTGTGAAAATGCAAAATAACAATGAATTACTAGATTGGTGTGATCAAGGCCTCCTGAGCCAAGATGAATATCAGTTTACGTATTAAGTACCCAAAGTCACCCATGTTTTACCTAATTCCTAAATCCACAAGACAGAGTAAACACACCAGCTTGCCTAATATTTTCAGCACTAAGGGATGCCTTTGAAAATACATCTAAATATGTGGATTACTTTTTGAGAGATTTCATGAGATCTCTACCATATTATGTACAGGATTTAGGAGATTTTTTTAAAGAAAATCTTTAATATCCCTTGGAAAGATGAGAATACACTAATGACCAGAAACGTGACAACACTATAAACCAGTATACAGCATGAGGCCCAGGCTGATATGCATATGGCTGGGTCTAAACTAGGGTGGCATTGTGAGCAAAAGAATGATGGATTTAATCCAGATCTTTTAGAGGGGGTAAATGTTGGATTTGTTCCGCATTCCGTCCATCATTTGTGTGTCCTTTAAGTTCTAAAAGTGGCATTTTCAGAATTGCAATATAAATTCTGACCTCACCAAAAGTTGTGATTTTAAATTGTGATTCCAGAGACACCAAACTTGAGTGGCCCAATCTCTTCCCAATTGGAAATTACACTTATGAGATTTAATAAGGGAATACCAATGTGAACGTATGGGAGAGATAGGCCTTGTAACAGTGCAAAACCAATTTAAGTATTTTTCACTACTAGGGCATGTAAAACTTAAAATTACACGTCCTACTTTTGTAATACAGTGCACCCTGCCCTTGGGCTATCCAGGGCCAACCTTAGGGGTGACCTATATGTATTAAAAAGGAAAGTTTGGGCCTGGCAAGAGCGTTGACTTGCCAGGTCGACATGGAAGTTTAAAACCGTACACACAGGCTCTGCAATGGGAGGCCTGAGATATGTTTATAGGGCTACTTAAGTGGATGGCACAATCAGTGCTGCAGGCCCACTAGTAGAATTTAATTTACAGGCCCTTTAGTGCATTTTTCGAGAGACTGATAGGTAAACTAAATTTGGCAATTGTGGATAAGTCAACCAAACCATGTTTAGGGAGCGAGCACATGCACTATAGCACTGGTTAGCACTGGTTAGCAGTGGTAAAGTGCCTAAGATCCTAAAGCCAACAAAACCAAGCTCAGCAAAATTGGGAGAAGAAAGGCAAAATGTTTCGGGGTGACCCTTCAGAAAGGGCCATTTCCAACATGATTATATGGCTCATAAAGCATGGAACGACCTTCCACTCCACATCAGACCTCCTCCTCTCCTCTCAAATTCCACAAAAAGATGAAAACCTGGGATAAATTAATCAACCTACCATAATCAGATCTAGGCACACCCACTTGTTCAGCACCTCGCGAGTGATAGTGCACTCTACAAATATACATAACATAACGTAAATTAATATACCATAACTGGGTAAAAGCTGAAGGGCAGATGCAAACTAACGTCCAGGAGCTTCAGTCATGCAAAAAGTAACTTTCTAAAAGTCCCTTTCCATAATATTTATCAAAAATCCAACTGCACCATTGAATTGGGCCTTTAAAAATATCATAAATAGTTGTTTAATCACTTTTCTAACTGGACCCTAACTTCAGATAGCAGAGATGATACTTAATATCGCTTCCCAGTGTTTTTCTACGGCCAGCCTACGTTGCTATAGTGAAAATAGCTTTTGGGCGCTAGTCACTGAACATACATGACAACTTTACATTTCTACATGTTCTTCTTTTCAATACCATGCACCATGCCTTGTGGGCTATAATGAATGCACAAGCGTGACTTATTAATATTTAAAATGTAGGTTTTCTCCTGTTAAAAAGAGTTTTTTTACATGTCGGGCTGTACGTTTAAACTGCAACATCCAAGCAACAGTGGTAGGCCTGGAGTCATGTTTGCCTGGTCACCCTATTGGATGGCACTGTAGTGCTGTAGGGCCTGATTATCAGTCTGGTAGTGTGGGAGCAGGGCGACAAGTCACCATCCCGCTCCCACACTGCCAAACTCCTCCACCGACCGCCTGCCTGTTTAAAAGGTGTAATCTGGGAGGGCAGTCCTGTAGCAGCTGGCCCACGGAGCTGCCTTTCAAAGGCTCATAGGAGAGCCTTAGAAAGGTAGCGCTGTGGGACAGCCACAGAATGTTCCAGCACAGCATGGACTGTAAAGTCCATGCCGTGCAGGAACTGGGGGTGCAGAAATACAGGGGGGCAAACCATGTATCCCCTGCATGCACCCCTGTGCACTGAGGCACCAGGGAGCCCTGCAGGGCCTCCTAAGTTTCTTCACCACCACCCTTTTCATGGAGGGCTCACCGTCATGAAAAGGAGGGCAGTGAGTAAACTCATTATATGCTTGACGGTGCCGCAGTGGCACTACCAAGCATATTGTGGCCTCAGACTGCTGCGCCACTGCCAGTGGTTGTGGATCCCTGGCGGTTGCGATGGTTCTCTGGAGATCCCACAGCTGTACTTGTACTACAGTGGTTGGACCGCTAGTGCAACAGTACCCAACCGCCACCACACCTCCACCACGAGTTTGGCGAAACTTGTAATCAGGCCCAGAGTCCATAGTAACATTTAACTTTCCATTATGTGGGTATATGTTGGGGCACCATATACTATGGCCTTATATGAAAGGGAAATATGGCAATTAAAAGTTAGCAAATTTCGTGATGTTTTAAGGGTCAGAGCACATGCACTGTGGTCTGGTTAGCAGTGTCCCAGTGCAGAGAGGTAAAAACCAGCAGCATCAGTCCTCAAAAAATGGGGCTGACCAATCAAAATGTGGCACTTCTCATATTGAACATTTCTTTTCTTTTTAATATAACTCATGAAAGGATTTTCTTCTCAGCTCAATATATTGTGCAAGGGACATTTTACGGCTTCTATGTAATGTCTTGCCTGGTCAGTGTTGGCTCACCACACTAGCATCTACCCGTAGGTCTAACCATACTCAAACATTCTGACCTTTTGCTTTCTCACATTTTCTCAATCAAAAGTACTTTGGAACTCTTCCTTTTTCCGTTTTACAGACCCTTGACATGACCATCCTTTGTTTCTGTCACCTGACAAGGAAGTGAGGAGAACCAAAAGAAAAGTTTACAGGATAGAAGGAAACGTGCACTTGTGTGTGTCCAACAGTTACCGCAATAAGGAAAGTTGTCTTCTGGGATATTGGTGCTGCTACCTGGGGGGAGATGAGCCAGAGAGCTGAGAATGAGGGAGTCCTCTCTCCTGTGGCAGTTTGAAGATCTCCACACTCATCAGTGGTGTATACTCTTCGCCCCTATCGATGCCCATCCAAACCCTTACCCTCTACAGGCTTCATAGGCACTGATAATGTAACTAAGGGGATTACAAGATATCTTCTAGGAAAGTAGTGCTCAGACAAGCATTTGTGGTGCAGTGGTAGCAATTTAGGAGATACTAAGAAAAAGGGCCTAGAACTTAGGGTATCCAACAGAGAGATGTTTAACTGACCTTGTTGTGGAAACTAAAACTAAAAAACTGGGACACCCTCTTTACCCATGTGGAACAGTCCTTGGCTCAAAGGGAGGAACAGAATGAATATCGCTGAAATGTGTTTCCTAAGGCTACAAGCAGTAAAGGAAACAATGTAGGAAAGGTGCAGGAAGGAGGACGTACACGCCTGATCATTCACCCAGTAGCCTTGAAAATGGCTTTTGGATATTAGGTGTACATTCTGGGAATGAAACAAAGCCTATTCCCAAACCTGACTCCAAATCAGACAAGTCCAGAGGGTAGTTCAAAGAGAACAGCTGCAGGTCCAGATAGCTCTATTTTCGTTTTCTTACTTCAGGGGGTGGCAGAGTCAAACAGGGGACATAAACCAGTATTTCAAAGGATATGCTACATAATGGAGTTGCAGTCAGCTGAAGAAAAGAGAACTGCTTTTACAAGTAACAGATGTGTGGTACTTGAACAGAGGCAGACACTGAGGGCCCTGAGGCAGGTTTTTCGGAGCCTGCCGAGTATCCTGTTGCTGCTGTTCAGTTTTTTGTTTTTCAGCCAAGTAAAGGCAAGGATTAGGTAGAAGTGTGACGGTGCTCCGGGACCTCTTTGCAAATGCATGCAATGGGCTACCTTGCCAGGCCACCACACCAGCTCTTTCCTTTTCAGACATGTTCAATGTAGAAAGAATTGCCAGAGGATCTAAGATTGTTCAAATCACATAGGCCATTTACAAAGGTCGGAAAATGCATGGGGCATATTAACAAGGGCCGGCGATAAATATCGCAAAGCGAGCTTAGCGCTTGCATATTTATCGCCGGCTATCTCTGGAATTTATCGCCCAGTTAGCGCGTTATCAACAACGCGGATCGTCGAGGCGATAAAAATTCCAGAGATAGTGTGGATATCGCCGTTTTCCATGGTGGAAAACGGCGATATCCTAGATGATAGGGCCTGTGGTCTTAGCCACAGAATCCACCCCCCATGTTAAGTATGCCTTAGTCAGGAATTTAACAGACGTTAAATTCCTGCGTTAAGTCATACTTAACGCGATTTTAAAAATCGCTACCCTTCCTTGTTAATATCGCGAAGCTGCCTTCGCGATATTTTCCCTGGTTGGTTTCACAGCCACGCCTACTTTGCATCTCATTAGCGATGCAAAGTTAGGCGTGCTGGAAACGGGCGCTAAGTCAGCAAAACACGCGATAGCGTGTCTTTGCTGATAAGGCAATGAAATTATCGCCGCTTTTCGCCCGAAAACGGACGCAAAAGCGGCGATAATTTCATAGCGCCGCCTTGATAATATGCCCCATCATTTTTAATAACTGACCCTCTAAGGCCATTGGATTTTTCCCCTTGATAATGACCTGATACTTAGCGGATTTGTAGTGCTTAATAAGAGAGGTGTGATAGTGGCTAGACATGCTTGTTAGTCCATATTTTGTGTTTTACCTATACCAGCAACCTTCACATTTGTTATTCTACTTGTGACATGTGGTATGAGCGACAGATATAACAGTGATAGTTTAATTCCCATAAAGTAATTCCAAATACCTTCATCTATTCCTATAGTTTGCCAATGATCACCTAGAGGATCGGAGACAGTCTCCCTTTCTACATTGAATGTGTGTTCCTTCTCGTGTAGTGTTTTCCAGATTATTTCTGCTTGGTTCAGTAAAATGTTTACCTGGGCAGCCAAGTGGCAAAACAATTATGCAGGACAGCAAGAGACGAACAGCGGAGCTGTCAATACATATAAGATCTGAACTGGTGTGTTTGCTAGACACAAATATTAAGAGGGAGTGAAAAGCGCAATTGTGTGCTATTCTAAAAAAACAAAGATTTGTTCTACTCGCCTCCGCTCACCCCCGACCAGCCAGCAGTAAAAGACAACAAAAACGACAATTTCTATTTTTAATAAACGTCACCGACTTGCTGCAGAACATTTATCACAATATGTCATTGCATTCAAACTGTATTGGCATTATCATCCAATTAAAAACCATTGTACAACCTGAAAAGCGTCTTTAATTCCAGACTAGACATGAATACCTAAAACCACTCGGCGTTTCGAAACAGCTGTCAACTTTCCCAATTATTCCTGTTTTGCTTTCAACAGAAAAACAGATCTGTTGATGGAAAAAAATGCAACTCCATGCGCCACCCAGATGAGTTTGTCAGGCACGCTTGTTTCTGCTGAAAATGGGAATGCAATGTGTTACAGGCCAGAAAATCTAGTTCTGAAACAGAACAATAACTTTGAATTGCTAACAATTATTCCAGATGGTCGATATCATGTTGTCAAAATTTGGCAGAAAAGCAGTCTTCCAAATGTTAAAAGTATTTAAAAAAAGAAATCTGGTGTCCAGAGTATAAATAATGCTCAGCCTCATGTGAAATTATTTTTTACGGCTTTATGTATTATCAGTGACTGGTTGAGGACCATTATTGCTCGCTAGTAGCAAAGAGAATGGGTGGACGACTAGTTGGCGAGGTTACCTCTCGTAAATTCTTCAGTTCTACAGTGTTGGAAAATAGTATAATGAAACTGATATATTTAAAATATATTTTAAGTCTGAAATTATGACAGAAATGCAACCTCAACTGGTGCACAACAAATAGGAAGGAAGACGAGGGAAAGATGATGACACCAAGATGGATCTTCCTGAAATAGACATTCCAATACGTAGAATACAAGATGGGGTAATTCAGGTTGTATGAGCCAGCGCTGTGTTCACTCAACACCACTTACCACCCAGCGTTCAAATTTAGAAAAAACATACGCAGTGCATTGAGGAACCCAGTATGTGATTTCAAGTCAATGTTTTTGTTGTTTGAGACACGCGAAAACAACCCGTTTTCGATGACGGAGTTTCCAAAGCATTTTAATACACTGTGGGCAGTTCAATGACAGAAACAAACGGAAGGCCGAAAAGGCTAACTAATCCACAAGAGGCCACAATCCCCTGATGTGCTTGCAGAAAGCACACGCCTATAAAAGTAGCAAAATGCGACGTCATGCAAATCATGATGTTGACAAAGTCCCAAGAATGTGCAAAATGTGTGCAATGCTCAGGGCGGGTCTGACCATGTGGGACACAAGAAAAACACACAGGTAAACGGGGATACAAAGGGATGGCTTCAGGGTACCGTTGACTAACAGACCCCCCTACGGTACAAGCCTGAAAGCAACACTCTGGGACCTCTCACACTTTTATTAAGGGCAAATATATGAGTGAGTGCTGCACACAAAAAAGCTGCAGGACATTATGTGAGCCTTTTTAAAATGGAATAATTAGTGTTTCACGTGAATTGCTTCATGGAGGATACTGTACTGTGCAATGCATGTAAACTGTACACAGGCACTGGGTGTATGGGTGCATGTGGATGGTACAATACATGGAGGGCACTGGGTTCAATTTTGGAAGACCCCAGTCTGCATGGTGAAACATGGAATGAAAGTAGAGAAATCCCCCTCAGACGGATTTGTGGATTGCTGCATTCCTATAAGCTGAGTGGGACACACACTGGGAAGGGAAGAGCCAGGTCTCCCTGTACACTTCAAAGGGTGCTCTTTGATTCAGTGAGAGGTCACAAGGTAGGGGCCCGGGCACATCTCAGGAAGGAGACTGGGCTGATAAGAGAATCATAAAGAGTAGGGCTGGGAGCCATGAGTAGTCTTTTGATGCACATATCACTGGCTGAGATGGAGGTGTGAACTCTAGTCATTCCCATCATCTGTGTTGTGGGACTATCAGCTTTGGAGACATCCCTTCATGACAGACTGCTTTTCAGAGGAAGAAGGGGCAGAGGAGTATGCACTTCAACAGAAGCCGAGCCCCAACATAAAACATCAAGGACTCAGACGGTATGTCACATTTGGTGTCTGGAAATGGACTATACAAAGGATAGGCTGATATCCCAAAAATGGTCATCTGCCAAGCAGTTTGAGGAGGGAAGCTATTCAAGACTTCTGCCTGTGACCAGGACTAGGGGCTAAGGCCTGCTAGTCTCCCTGCTGGGTGAGGGGACATCACCCAAGGAATCCAAGCCAACTGACCTGGAGCACCAGAACCTGCCTGCTTGCCAAGACCAGTGTGCTCTGTGAGGAAGAAGTGAGCGTTGGAGGGAGCGAAGTCCAGTCTTGTTGAGTGGGCTCGCTGTATGAGGTGCAAGGAAACAACTGATGCACTGATCAGGTCATTGCCCATGTGCAGGGCTGAGTTGGCGAGCCCCGTGTGCCAGGAGAGAGCCGCCATGAAGATAGCCATGTTGAAGACTGCTGTGGGGTAAGGGTCGAAGCCTTGTGCTCTTGTCAGGATGAACTCTCAAAGTCACTAAATTAAACAGAGCTCAACCCCTGCTGGCTATGGCACAGAGCAGTGAGGCTTGTTTTAGAGCAATTTGTAAATTGTTTATGCAGTACCAAAGCAGTAATGAAGTCAAAACAACAAACAAAAAAAATCCTATACCAAACTAGAAAAATAGAAAAAAATGTAATCAACAAAATACACCAAAACACCAAAAACCCAATAAGGGGAACCAGAGATATGGTTTTTAAACATTTAAGTGAAAATAGTGGCAAAAAGCGCAAAGCACCAATGGTAGTCAACGGTCAAGGTAACCCAGGAACTAGGAGTGATTTCAGGCCGACCCAATGGGGGTCATGGTAGGATACAACACGTGGATTAGTCCAGATGAAAAGTATGGAAGAATAAGTTCAAATACATTTCTAAGTCCTAATTCAAAAAGGGACTTAAGCTCTTTTTAAGTTGACAATCCTCTCCTCTTGGGTCGAAGCTGAAACTGTAGCCATTGCCATGGAACCACAGGTCAGATACAGGAAGCAGTTTGGTCCTGCTAATGCTCTGAATCTTTTCAATTTTTGTTTGAAGGTGTTTTATTAGTCCTAACAGAGATAGGGACTTTCTTGGTATTTTAGGAGTGAGTAGATCTCCATGCCAGACAAACCTGAAAGTCAATCCAATGACACGGAACTGTCAGTCAGATACCTTTTGTGGTAGGTACCACCAAGGCTCTGGAGCAAAAGTTGTATAAAATATCCAAACTTTTGCTCTGGTGCCCAAACAACCACAGGAGTACCCTTCTAAGACGGCCTGGACCTCAGAAGATAGCACTTAGAGACTCTCAGGGTATCAGGCGGAGGATAACAGCAAAGTCCAGTCAACGTCCTGTTGCCACTGGTCAGCTGGACACTTTAAGAAAAAGGCCTCTTGAAGCTTTCTGTGACCATGTAGCCATAAAGGAGGTCAGGCAACTGACCCATGGCAGCCACTGTTTTGTCCTGGTACACAAGAAAACAGCTTCAGTCATTCAGGGCTCCTCACAGGTGACAGACAGCAGGTCCAGTCATCTTCTATTCTTCCACAATTCCAGAAAGTGTTCTGTCCAGGTGCCATGGAATGCCACATTTATGCCTGGCACCAGTTTGTGGTTGAGGTGGCATTCCCTAACTAATAGAATAAAATCCTACCCACGTTTTCAGTAGTTCCTGTTTGCCTTACTGCAAACATTCCGAAAATGCCATGTGTCAGGGCATTTTTAAGATGGCAAATGTCTTCAGCCACGCTAAACTTGTGCTCTGACGGTTCCAGCTGTGTAGGGTAGTTCAGCATGGTAATCACTAGTGTCCTACATCTAACACTAAAATCCAGTTTGAAGCAGCACTATACCCAAAACAAACCCAGGGACGTGTCTGGTAGGACAAGTGCAGGGTCCTTCAGCAACCACACAGGAGATGCACCAGAACTGTCCTGGCATCCTGTTCTCTCCCTTTCAAGTTCTCCAACGTGTTACATACGGATCAAAACACCTGTCAGGCAGGATTTGACACTGTGACATCAATAGAATGTCCAAAGCCACCACTCTGTATTTTCTATTGAGCTCAGATGAGGCATCTATGCTCATTCAGGTCAGCCTATTGTTTGCTCCTGGTAGGGGAATTTCACTCCTCTTTTACACCTCTTCCCAGGCTGACCACATACTGGCTTTTACTGGAGAGTTAATGCAAATTAGCCTCCAGGAAATCCAGGCAGGTAAAATGTACATTTTTAAAAGTTACTTTTCCTTAATATTAATTACAAATCCAATTCCACCATTGAATTGGATTTCTTATAACTATTAAAAAATAGTTGTTTAATTATTTTTCTAACTAATCCAATTCTCAAGATACAGAATTAGCATTTTAATCTGTACTCTAATTTTCTACATAGGACAGCTAGCCCTTCCAATGTGAAAATAATGTTTAGGACCTTGTCACTGTAGGGACATGGTAATATTAATTTTTAACCAGTTCCACCTTTAAATACTACGCACCCTGTCTTGCTGGCACAAGGCCTACATGGGGGTGACTTAATAATATTAAAAAGGTAAGGCTTTACTTGTCAAAAAAATTTTGGGGACAGGCCATACTGCAGGTTTTAAACTGTAGTAGTCAGGCTACACAGAGTAGGCTTGTAGCCATGTTTGCACTGGCATTATAGTGGATGGCACAATAGGTGAAACAGTCTCCAAGTGGCATTTAACTTCTAGGTCCTGTGTGTCCTTTCTACAGCATATACTAGGGACTTACAGGTAAGTTAAATGTGCCAATTAGTACTAAGCAAATGTAACTATGTTTCAAAGGGGGAGCACAGGCCCCTTTATTCCTGGTTAGCAGGGGTAAAGTGCACAAAGTTCTAAAACCAGCAAAAATAGGGTCCAGCAACAGGCCAAAAATCTTGGGGGACCATGCAGAAAAGACTATTTTATACATAGCATAACATATTTCAACCTTCTGAAAATCCTAAGTAAGGTCCTGGCTATGAGACTTTTACCCCAGTAGCCGCAGCTGATCGCAGAGGATCAATGTGGATTCATCCCGAATAGGAACACAATACAAAATCTGCGTCGGTTATCGTTGATAATACACTCCCCAACTTTGCAACATGACCAGTATGCACTAGCATTATTGGATATCGAACAAGCGTTCAATTCTGTGTCGTGGGACTATCTCTGGGAGGTCCTACGTAAAGCAGGTATGGGAGACACCTATATTAAATGGGTTCAACTGTCGTATAATAGCCCTTAAGCTAGGGTCCGAATAGGTAAAACAGTATCACAGAGTTTTGGTCTTAGCAGGGGGACACGGCAGAAGTGCCCCTTGTCGCCACTGCTGTTTGCGATGGCCGTGGAGCCCCTGGCCTGCCGCCTCAGGACGAATCTGAAGGACTGGTGCATTCGGGTGGGGGGAGAACCCACGTGGTCTCCCTTTATGCGGATGATACATTGATATATCTAAGACACCCCAGCCGTTCTGTACTGATCATGTTGAACAATTTATCTGAATTTGGTAGGCTAACGGGGCTGCACGTTAATCTCAATAAATCAAAGCTGTTCCCACTGGGGATACTGATGGGAAGGCTGGACACAGACTTGCCTATGTTGGGACCCCCGTGGGAGGCAAAGGTGGTCCGGTATCTGGGAATCAGGGTCACACATGCTCAGGAAATTCCTGCCCATGTTATCTTTCGCTCACAGAAAGATAGTGGTCCAGGCCCTCATTGCCTCTAGGCTGGACTACGTAAATGTTTTATATTTAGGTCTTCCGGAGTTTCTGATAAACAAGCTTCAGGTTGTCCAAAATGCGGCAGCCAGGGCAGTTCTCAGGCTGGGCCCCAGAACCCGGATTTCCCCCCACCTGACCGCTTTGCATTGGCTCCCTATCCGAAACAGAATTCTTTTCAAGGCATTAGTTCTGGCTTTTAAGGCTCTCCATGGTTTGGGGGCCCACTATATCAGGAAGAGAGTACTTCGTTATGCACCTGGGAGATCTTTAAGATCCTCTCACCAGTCTCTTCTAGCGGTCCCTAGATTCTCCCGTTTGTGCAGAGGGGGACGCTCTTTTCAAGTTCAGGTTGCCCGTAGCTGGAATAGTCTGCCTCAGCATCTCAGACAAGTACCCGATTTGCTGACTTTCCGTAAACAACTTAAAACCTGGTTATTTCAGCAGTAGTGTTTGCCTGGTATTATCAGGATAATTTAGGGCTCCGTCTAGCGCCGGGACACTCTTCTGAGTAGCCGAGCGCTTTACAAGTACATTATAACATAACATAACATAACACACACGGAGCGTGATTTTGAAGAAGGGAACTTAGACAGAGTTATTGATGGGCTACAGAAGAGCATAAAATTCTGGAACATGCTTAAACTCTGATTGATGGGTAAGATCGCATTAACCAAAATGGTCATACTCCCTAGATGTCTCTATATCTTCTAGGGACCCTATTTGATATACCAAGGAGGCTCTTTAAGGTCCTTGATAAATTGATAATAGAATTGTTATGGGGCACTGGGAGACGTAGAGTTAGTTTGGCAAAACTAAAACGTACGTGGAGCAGGGGCGGCTTGGAGGTTCCGTGCCTGTAATACTACTTCCTGGCCTCGCAACTGCAGCACGCTGTACATTGGCTGGATGGGAATGATAGCTGGGAGCGTACACTTCTGGAAGGTCTTTGCGGAGAATATTCCCTACCAGAGATCCTAATGCTGGGATCGAGGGTGTTTACATGGCTGCCCCATATGGTCCGTATGGTTAGTGGAGCGTGGGAAAGGACGGTCAAAACGGTACTGAGGAGGGCCCCATTTGCATCAGAACTCAACATCTGGTCCCTACACCCATTCAGGGCCATTGGCAATAGCAGGTCACCGCGCAGGTTTAGGAAGGGGGGATGTGAAGTACTGGGGGAGCTTTATCCCAACAATCAGTTCATAACTAGAGAGGAGGCCGCTGAGGCATTCCAGCTTGGACAGGAGCAGTATTAACAATATGCCAAGGTGGCAGCTACAGCAAGAGAGATCTGGCCGGCATTTCCGGAGGCACCTGAGGCCTCGCGAACGCTGGAAACAATGCTATCAATGGCTGGAGGAGGGAGGCTGATCTCACACCTTTATAGAGCTTTGCGGGAGGATGCTCCGTCGACGGTGCTCGCGGTACAGGACAAATGGGAGACACAACTAACAGAGCTCCTAGATGCATGAGCCTGGGAACTAATCCACGAAGGGGTTAAATCCACATCTACGAATGCGCAATTCAAGCTAATACAATATTATGTAGCTCACCAGGCCTATTTAACACCTAAGACGTTAAAGAACATATTCCCCGAGTTGCCCCAGGTGCGGGGAACAAGAGGCGGATTTTCTGCACTTGATATGGAATTGCTCAAAGCTTGAGGGTTTATGGCGGGCTATTATTCAAAGTCTCCAATTGGCTACAGGTTGGGAGGCGCCCCAGGAGATTGTACAATGCCTCTTGGGACACGACCCGTTCCAGAAAAAGAAAAAGCTGAGCAGGAAATTTCTTATGTTGGGATTAATACTAGATAAGCGTAGGATTGTGAAAGGGTGGCTGTCCCCCAGGTGCCCGAAGGTGAACGATTGGTTAAGGGATATGGCGGAGTGGGTCACAGCGGAGGGATGCCATATGAGACTGACGCGTAGAGATGAAAAACTGGAAGATGACATAAGAGCATGGACGGCGATGCTCACGGAATTGATGATGCCCCCGGACGCATTGCCGCCATAGCTCATAATACCATGAATATTGAGAATGGCTGTGACTGAGTCGGATTGGTCAGGGTAGTGGGAACTACAGTAAAGGGGAAAAAGGGGAGATAGCCCCTGCCCTGAGATGATACACGCAACCTGACACCACAAATATTATTGAATAACATCAGAACCGAACACTCTGAGACCCGGGCTGGGGAGGTGGGGTGGAGTGGGAGGGGAGGGAGAGACGAAAAGCTGCAGGTAGATATTAATTAGAACTGATGTAATAGATGGCTCGAGTTTGTACTTTGTTGTTCATGACTTGCAAAATCAATGCAAATATATTTAAAAACAAAAACATCTTTCAACCTGTATTGAGCGAAGCTATCAGAGCAGGGGAGTGTAATTTGTTTCCCAAACCACTCTATTTTCTTCCAGGTACATGTGGGAGGTATTGGTAAACTGATTGGCATGTATCAGTAGCCATTTGTACTGAGCCAACATTTTCGCAAAACCTTTTATAAATCAGCACTAGAAAATAATCCGTATTGGCTGCCTTTCGATTATTTGTAAATTGTTGATTACCATAGTCCATTATTAAATACTAAATGGAATTTCTGAATCTGCTGGCATTGGCTCAGCAAAAGTAGGGAGATAAACATCCTTTAAGTAATGCTTTCATAAAGCCTTCTATAACATGAATGAAGACTACAGGTGAGGCCACCACCTATCCAATCTCAGGTACAATAGCTTCAGGTATCTTGATATCATCTTTTTTTTTATTTTGAATTGCAAAGGTTTTACTGATCAGCTTGCACTAAACATAGCCCATAACCTTATCCTGAGTTTTAATCCCAGAGGCAAAAGACTGCAGAGTCATTTTAATCAGAGCTCCTTTTAGAATAGGTCATAATGGGAGCTGTTCTTTCAACTGTAACCTGGTATTCAATAGCGCCATTTGTAGTTGGGTTAAATATTTAGAACATATTTGCTATGATCACCTCCTAGCCAATAAGGTCATTCTCTACAGATGATGATTTTGCTGTAAGTAATGGTGTAACAAAGAAAAAAACTTGGTTGCATAAAACGTTTGATAAAACTCTTGAGGAATGCAAAATATATCTGCACGCAAATCAACCACCTGTCCCGTCCCTAATCATTTCTCTTTGCTTGAACCATTTCCTTGAGCTGAGATGCAAAGACTACCTTTCCCATCTGCTTGCTATACTAATACATCATAGGTTTATCCCTAGATTTAATCCAAAAAACAAAAAAGCAAAACATTGTAGATCAATTATAATCTGCGCTCTATTCGTAAGATACTGATGTAGAGTTTTCACTACTGGTTGCTCAACCAACAACATTTGTTTTGTATGGAGAACCACCATTCTCTATTGAGGATTCATTATTCACTCACATCTTTATTGATGTTCCTGGACATTTAAATGCTGCTTTTGCTGTTTTTAACAGCTGTTTGGACAAATCCCATAATCACACTGTCTCTAATGACCTGGAAGTGGTACCAGCTTTAGCTGATCCTAAAGTGGCTGGTGTATTGTAACAGATCAACTTCTCTTATTCTGATTAACCTGTGTCTGTACTTTTAACTGACTGGTTCTTTTTCAATTTCGCTATGTTCTGTGTTCTCTCCTACTTCTTATTAGTGAGCATTTTTGGTCAAAATATTGAATAAAAAATATTGTGACACAAATATATGGTGTCAAACATATTGAGATGCCAAAAATGTAATCGACAGGAATATCGAAGGTAAGAGTGCCGAATATGTGACGTTACAACGCGTTCCATTATAACGCGGTACGTTACATCGCAGTTATTACAACGCAAGTCGTTACAACGACTTGCGCTGGAGGGCGCTGGACTTGGGAATAGTTTGATTTACTATTCCAACTCCAGTCTACGTACAGTAGGGAAGGTGTTGGAATAGTAAATCTTACTATTCCTTAGTCTAGAGCGCCATCCAGCACAAGTCGTTGTAATAACTTGCGTTGTAATGACTGCGATGTAAAAGCATCGCGTTGTAACGACCGCGTTGTAAAGGTCGTTTCCCAAGAATATCGTTTTAAGTGTTGTTTTTAATATCAATGTAACAAAATATCGATTTACTAAATATTGTTGTATATAATCTCCTTTGCAAGTGTTATTTATTATGTATTTAATTGCAGTGGGTTTGATTTTATGCGTTTAATATTTTTTTAGTTGTTTGTTTAGTGAGATAATTTATTAATTATGAAACTTTAGAAATGTATATATTTTTTAGTAGTGGGATGTTGGGTTTTTAGGGGATAAGGGTGGGGGGATTTATAAAAAGTGACTATTTACATTTAATGTTAATTATTTTAATGGTATGCATATTAATATTGTAAAATGTATACATTAATTGTGTTACAATAATAATTTTTCTAAATAGCAGTTTATAATAATTTTAAATGTATATATAAATTATATTAAATGTTAGAAAAACATTATTGTAAACATTATAATAATTATTTAAATTATAAACAATGGGGTGAAATTTAAAATATATCAAAAATAAATTTAAGAATGTAACATATTTGTAGTTGTATTTTTATAAAAATGCTATACTTAATATTTTTTAATTCAATTTCTTTTTCATTTTGAAATAGTTTTTAGGATCTGTTTTAAAATGATAATGTCATTGTAGTTAAATTGTTGGAAAGATTTGTAATTTTATATTTACATTTATTTAAAACGTTTTTGAAATGTTTTCTAATTATGTTATGGAAATAGAATACACGTATTATTTATGAAGTATAAATGTAAATTTTTTGTTATATATTTATATGTTATAGGTTTATTTCTGAAACATTTTAATAATGAATTGTTAATAAGTGATATATTTATTATTGGAATACGTTCTGTTGTTGGAATATATTTTCTAAAATGCATTCAGTTTAATGTAAAAAAATATTTCTAATATTTATTTTGAAAATTGGTTTCATAATTGTTTTAAAATGTTATGGTTTTTACTTTTGGAGTATGATTTTTGTTACATTATGTTTCAAAGTTTAGGCATATTAGTAAATATTAATAAAAATATAGTAATTATTAACAGTGATAAACATATAACTTCAATGTTTAATTATAAATATATAGGTTTTTAGTTTGGAGTATTGTGTTTTTTAAGTAATTATTATTTTATTTTATAGATCAAAAATTATGTGTGAGTATGGAGTATTGATTTTGTGTATATAATTTTTAGTGTCCAGCACTTTGCATAAAATGTTTTAGATTGAAGTGGAAATAGTAACTGTAACCCCTTTAGTGTCCAACTTCTTCCCCAAATTGGTTTACATTGGAGTGGGAATACTAATTTTCATCCCTTTGGTGTCCAACACCTTCCCTCAATTGGTTTAGTTTGGACTGGGAATAGTAAATGCCACACCTTTAGCATCGACCACATTCCCTAAATTGGTTTAAATTTGAGTGGGAATAGTAAATGACACCTCTCAAGTGTCCAACACTTCCCCAGATCGGTGCAGATTGGAGAGGGAAAAGTAAATGTCACCTCTTTAGTGTCCAACAACTTCTTCACATTGGTGTGGGAATAGTATATGTCTCCCCTTTAGTGTCTAACACCTTCCCTAAATTGGTTTAGATTGGAGTGGGAATAGTAAATGTCACCCCTTTACTGCCCAATATCTTCCCCAAATTAGTTTAGACTGGAGCGGGAATAGTAAATGTCACACCTCTAATGTCCAACACCTTCCCCATTTCCTGCATGAAAAGCCAAGTTTTCAACCCTTTTTTTTAACACTGAGATAGTGTTTACTGCACGAAGCTCCAGGTGGAGCTTATCCAAGCCTCAGGTCCTAGATAGGAGAAGAAACGTCCCCCAGCTTTAGAGCATCAGATTCTGGGAATCTTAACAAGAAGGCTGTCAACAGTAGGCAGATTTCTCGAAGGGGCGTAGAAGCTGAGCCTTGCTCAGAGATAGCCCACACCTGTCTGGTAAAGTGCCCCATGAAGCAACACTAATGCTTTAAACATGATTCTTTTCTTATTGGGAGCCAGTGTAGGGTACGTAGGTGAGGGGACATATGCGTTCTTGAAGCTAGATTCAATTGAAGGTGGGCTGCCACGTTTTGAACCACCTGAAGTCTGTCAAGTAAGTATTCAGGAAGTCAAAGTTAGAGGGCATTACCGTAGTCGAGTCTTGGGGTTATCAGTGCCTGGATAACTGTTTTTTAGCCCAAATGAGAGGAACTGCAGGAACTATTTTAGACAGTGCAGTATTCCAAAGCATGTGCCAACCACTGATTTAGTTTGTGGTTTGAAAGACAGCCGCCCTGCTGGCCTGGAGGGGGGCATCTTCAGGCCAAAAGTTCTACCAAGATTCAGGGGGAGGATTACCAAAGAACAGAATTTCAGGCTTTAATAGAGTTGCCACAGATCTCTTCTCCCTTGCCACATGAGAGCAACAGCTGAGTATTGTCAGCATAAGATCTAACTTTTGCCCCTAAGGCTTCTGCTATCTGGGCAAGTGGAGAGAGGTATGCATTAAATAGTGTTGGGCTCAGGGCCGAGCTCTGGAGGACCCCCATTATCAGCTCAAGTGACTTTAAGGCCAAAGGAGGAATCCAAATCTCCCGAGCTCTGCCTTCCAGAAAGGAGGCAAGCCAGTCCAAGGTCTTACCCACTCTTCCGATTTAATGCAGTTGCGCTAAAGTTTGGAGTGGGGGACCTTGTCAAAGGCCGCTGATAGATCTAACATGATCAGAACTGCCTCCCCCCCGGCGTAAAGGGTGCCTCTGATCAATTCTGCCACCTCCATTGGCATTGTCTCTCTACTAAGGTTAGGTCTAAAGCCGGACTGGCAAGGATGGAGCAGGTTGTTGGTTTCTAGATATAGGGAGAGCTGCTGATTAACTTTAGACAGGGCCAGAAGTGCAATATAGGCTTGTAGTTAGTCTGGTCTCCCGGGTCCACGGATAGTTTCTTAAACAGGGGCAGGATTTTGGCCTGTTTCCAGGGGTGGGGTACATTATCTGTCAATAGCGAAGCAATGAATACCTTATTAGCCAGAGCGTTAATGGTCGATTCCCCTAAAGCTAGCAAATTGGGCGGACAACGGTCTGATGGAGGCCCTGATTTGAGGTTACATATGGCTCTAAAAGAGCTCTCCAGAGAAATATGTTGGAAGCTAGGGAGTGTAGCTTTGGGTGAGGTATTAGTACTGGATTGCATATTATCCAGCAGATCCTCTTCCAGCTGGGAGCTAGTGGACATGCTGGTTTGAATGATTAAAATCTTGTTATGAAATTAAGTTGGCAGCTGTCCACTGAAGGATGTTGTGATCTAGTGCAGGCCTTCGGGGACATAAGGCTTTTAATTACTTTGAAAAATTCCCTTGCTTTGCTCCCTGGATCCTATCCTCTAAATGAGATTGCTTAGCTGTTTTAACTTCAGCATAATATTTCTTGAGTGCTACCTTGTAAACTTTCATGTAGTTACTATTATATTCTTTCCTCCATTGTCTTTCCAATCTTTTACATAGTTTTTTTTCTACCTTGAGGCTGTCTGTATACCATGGGATGGATGGCTTATTTCTGCCAGGTCTCCGTTGGATGACCAGTGCTAGCTTATTGGTAGTAGTTTGAATCCAATTATGAAGGAGGTTGACATCACCCTCGACCGAGCCTGAGAGAGACTGGGCACTTTCTTCCAGGGAACGCATAAACTCCACTGACTGGACTTCATGAAAGGCTCTCGTAGTGTAAGGCGCCCTGACCATAGGAGGATGTGCTTCTTTTTAGGGCCTGCCAAGAGAATTTAATCAGGTAATGATCCATCTATACTTAAGGAATGGGGTCCAAAGTGACATTGGAGAACACTTGATCCAGCAAATCGCAAACCCAAAGGACAGTGCTGAAAATGGGTCACTAAGGGACTCATTTGCAGTGCCCATTCAATGGGGCACCAGATACAGTGGAACATGGGTTGTACTCAGGTAAACCAGGGAGGTCGAAATGTTAGGCACCAATCAAAATCCAATTCCTGCAGTAGAAACATTCCAAATATCTGAAGCAAATGCTCACGGTAGTGTTGGAGTGGTGCCAGCTCCAGAGCGCTCGCAAAATAAGCCTCGGTTGCGAAGAAGCAGGAACAGTATGAGAATGCCGCAAATGAGGAATAACAGCAATGGGAATCCTCCAAAATAGAAAAAAGGAGTTTATAAAAGCCGGTATTACTCGAAAGATGATTTGAAAAGGACTAACGAGGCCGAAGCCTACGACCTTAAAAAAGTGGGCCAGGCCAGCCATACTATAGGCATTAAAGATTTGATGCACTAATTCTCTGAAATGCAGATGAAAATTTGCATTTTACAGTCGCTGTATCTCACTAGAAGTTCTAGCCACCTGCAATTCGTAGGTCTCGCGAGCAGAAGTAAGTGCTGCTTCTTGTTGGCACAATAAGGCTTTGAGTCTGCTTAGCTTATTGAAATCTGCCATCAGAATTGGAATGGAAGACCACAATGAGCTATCTACCATCCCATGCGGAGGGGGAAACAAGACATTGTTGCAACAAGTGACTAACTGGGAAATGGACAAAATATATGGGACTCCAGCCCGCATTCCGCAACAGTCTCAATCGCTAAGCATGAGATAACTCCCAGAGTACCGTAATGAAAGGGAGAATTGCGGGAACCAGAATTGCTTTCAAATAACAAGCTAAATCAGGTACTGAAATATTACATGCGCCTTGAATTTTAGCCTGTTTACAAACAAACGAATGTCCTACCGTAGAGTTGCATTCTTCACCGGTAAAAAAACTTCCTCATTAGTACGTTCACAACGATATGTAAGGGAAGTGACCATAATTCATGAATTAAGCTGCTTCCAAGGGGTTCATATCTACCAACAGGGAAATGTTTAATGCAAGCTGTGAATTGAAATGTTGAAATTTGCAGTGAACCAACACTGTGTACTAACCACAGCACCGAAGGCATTTCAGCCATAGTAAACGGGAGTTGTTCTAATTTCTCTAAATGCAGCATTGTGTATGTTGCGTCCTTCATGGCCATCAATTGTTATTTGCGTGTTAAATTAAAAGGCAGAAACAAATCGCTGCAATTCAAGTAATGCCATGGAGCGCGCCCATTTTTTTTAGTGTTTGAAGCCTCCAGCTAAACTGCATAATAGATCTCAACTGACTTTGTCCATGATAAAACGTTGACATGTCACTTTGCACAATATCGATGACAGATGATAAAACATTGTTTAAATTGTAAATACGAGGGGACAACGTATTAATACTATTGTCAACAACAGCAAGCACTTTATCCAAATTATCTTGGTCAATTTGTCTTAAACACGCAGCAGCTTCCACCTGGGATCATTTCTAAATTTCATTATGAGTAGGATCTATAAAACTTTTAGAACATGAGGATTGGGGACCTAAAAGAAGATCTGATAAATGTATGTCTTCAGAAAAGAGAGAAAGATGTTGTTTTACTGCAGACAGTGTGGAATGTTCCAACCAATGTTGACAAAACTTTACCACCGAATAGGTGATAATAATACCAGAATGTGTTGACTGTGAGTATCGGGGATCAGGTCTGCTTGATTTGAACCCAGGTGTGGAATTAAGAAAACAAGCATGACAATTCTTTGTCCACCTGTCACAACAACCTCTCTCAAGGACCCGAAAATGAAGAATTAAATGTACCATTTTGTACCATGCTATTTAATTCTTCTTCAGTGTAGTTTATCAAATATGCCAATTATCGAAGCAGGCAAGAGAGGCAATAACGGGGCATTAATTTCTTTAATTTTTACCAATCCCAGACAAGTCGTCTGTTGGATAATTTCATTCAAGAAAATCATTTGTGTGGGAATTAGACATCCTCAAAATATGGTTTCTGTGCCCTGAACATGCCAGGACTTTATACCCCAAATCGATTTCAAATCAATGTTGTTCTTCCAGTAATCATAGCCTTTAAGGTCTAACTGGTTGACAAACGAAGCTGCATAAATGAGCTTAATCTGAGTAAGCATATTTTTTTGGGTGGGGTTGGAACTAATATGAAATAATATGACGTGGGGTCTGAAGTGTCATATCCCGTAAATTACGTAAACTTGTTTTTGTGCAACTCCCTTGAGGGGGAATTGGACAATGTTCTCATTGTATATAATATAAATGTGGATGTTGACCACTGGCTCTGTGCAGGAAATAATGTCGCTATTGATGATAACAGAACATACCAGCATAATTAGCAGAATTAAGATATAGATCCTCTCATTCAAAGACAGTATAATACTCTAGTTTAGAAAGCAAATAATTTACAGTGTCAACATCCCAATCATCCAAATGTAACCCCAGTATTATTACATCGCCCTTAGAAACTTTGAACACATGGTTTCTGCAGGATCTCCGTAGGGCCAAATATGTCGAAAGGAACCTTATCCCAAACAAGTCCATCAGTCACTGGAATGGCTGAAATGTTGACAAGGAACAAGTCTCTTTTCAGTTTATGCGATGAAGAATGGGGGGCCAACACCCTTCGACTAGTTTTATATCAGAACGTTCCGGGGGTAATGGCCATTGATTAACAAGAAGAAAACAGTCACAAATCCAATCCACATGAATATGATCCAGACACAGATTCAAGGCAGGACCAGATAAGTGTGTTTTAACCATGAAATAAAAACACAAATCCATGCTGGAGGCGGGTGTAAAACAGAAGAACTGCCTGAAGAAAAATTATCTTGATCCATATAGTACCCGGAGGTACTCAGCTAAAAAACAGGAGGCTGTGAATCGGCAGTAAGACTTGAAAAATCCAATTCGGAAGGATTCGGCAATTGTGGATCCATATAAATGACATCCCTTGTAAAAGACGTGATAGTAGAAACAGGTACCATGTCAGTTAAGTTGTCAGTGGAGGACTCGGCCTCCCCCCACAGCCGGGGAGCATCAGCATTGAGGGTGCTCACGGGTTGCAAAGGAAAGTCTTGTGGAAGGGTACGGACACACCATGGTATGCTATTGAGAATCAGCCATACGGTACGGAACACAGCTACTCCAAGGAGTGTCCTGGCACACGACCACACAGTGTAATTTGATATGTTCAATGGAGACAAAGCATATGTCTTTATATCCCGAAAGTGGTGGCAAAACCACAGTGCGTGTACCTTGCACACCAAGGACTGGAACAGGAGCACAGTACTTTGGGACAAATTTCTTTTTGATTCCAGAACAAGATCTCCAACTTTCGGAAGCCAACCGCAAACCAGAAGTTGATCTTCAGTACTTGAAGAGAGAGATGGAGGCAAGTATTTATAAGATTGAGTGTCACAAAGCTTTTTCAGATCCTGTAAGACAGCACAATGGTTGTCTATGGCAAAGGATGAGGATGCCGCCCCAATGTCTGGACCGTCAAGGTCTGGAACATACATCTTGATGCAAAAAATCACTTCGAACGGGGTCTGCCCACCCAGAGTTTAATGCTCATTGAACCCCGTATAGATGGTTCAACCATCCACACCCTCAAATACCCTTGCTGTTAAGGACAGCTTTAAGTCACAGTTTATTCTTTCCACAACAGAATTGCCCTTGGGCCTATATGGTGAAGAACATTGCACTTGTACACCCATGGATTTCATCAAATCATGGTACGCTTTAGAAGCAAAAGCCGGACCTTGGTCTGAGTAGAATGCACAGCAGGCATAAGTTCAGATGAAGACCTGTGAGTCATTTATAACGGTGAGAGCGTCAGTCGAGCGCTATGGCCAAACCCAGAGGAATCCAGAGCAAGAATCAATTGCAACCAAAATAAAGGTGAACGCAGTATATGAAATCATTGGATCACAATGATCCAGGTAAATGAAACCAAAAGGTTTATTAGAAATAAAAAGATGTGTTTGTGGTAGACGAGACAAGGTAGAACTTTTAATCTGTTGGCAGATATCAAAACAGAGAACATATTTTCTAATTTGTTGGTATAAACCCTGCCACCAATAAGGCTGCTGTAATAGTGAAATAGTGGCAGCCATTCCTGCGTAAGCGGAGTCTACACCTTCATGTGCGGCTACAATCAGATCATGTCTGCGGTCTGCGTTGGGTATCACACAATTGCCAAAACCTGAAATAGTGACAAAAGGAATATTCTGGTCATTTAAATGATAAGATTATTTAGAAGGTAAGCCCTTTGGTAAAGGGGGGCCGTTCTTTAAAGCATTCACGGCAGCCGAGATATCAATGTTGATACGAGTTTTAGAGCGGGTTACCAGTCCTATTCTAGCTGTGCCTACTGCAGATTTGGCTGCTTCATCAGCCAGAGAATTCCCTACAGAGTGTGCTCCCACACGTCGATGACTCAATGTATGTATAACATGAGTCTGTGGCAACCTATCCTTAAGATTTGCCACTTTAACCCAAAGCAGTTTATGCTTGATTGTGCTACCCTTTGAATCTCGAAAGTCATTTTGTCGCCAAAAATGTAAATTATCATTAAAGGATTGTACACAGTAATATGAATCACATACAATAAGTGTGGGGAATTCAGGATTCGTATTTTCAAGTGGAAGAAGTAAAGCCTTCATTTAAGCCAACTGTGCAGTCTCCAAGAGACTGTGTGTGAGTTGTTTGGGGGTAAAAAACACCATCTGATGGAGTGCCAATGACGTGCTTAGAACCTATGGCAGGCTGAACTGACCCATCAGTATAAATTATATGTTTATATTGATCAAGAGGCAGAACTGAAGAGGGCAAAGGACAAACATTAAGCCCGGGCGGGTAACTCCGCTACGCCAGCGGAGTTTACAGAGTTTTGCCTACTTTGCGCTCTATTGAAAACGCGGAGTTCAGGCAAAACTCCGACTCCGTGGCAGAGCGGAGTTAGCCGGCCCCTCCACCCTCCCTAATTTAATTATAATAAAAAGGCACTTACCTGCTGTGGCTGCCTCCTCCTCGCCATGGTCTCTCTCTCCTTCCTCGTCCTCATCCATGGAAACCCCTACGTTGTACGTCTTGTGCACGAGCAAGACGTACAACGTAGGGGTTTCCATGGATGAGGACGGCCAGGACGAGGATGGAGAGACCATGGTGAGGAGGAGGCAGCCACAGCAGGTAAGTGCCTTTTTTATTATAATTAAATTAGGGAGGGTGGAGGGGAGCGGAGCAGAGTTCCACTGAGTTTTTTCCAACTCCGTGGAACTTTGCGTAATGGCACTACGCCAGCTCTGCCCGGGGTTAATACACATGCTCATATTGCAAAAATTATTGTGTTGGCAAAGAAGGGTCAAAGATGAAGTCTACATGCACAGCTGTTAACGACGTAGCCCATTGTATCCTCCGAAGATGGAGGGCTATTGCATTAGGAACGCTGGCTTTGGTGATAGCCTCTAAGGCTGGCACTGGAGAAACAACAATAATGCATTTATCCCTAAGTAAGTGGCCATTCTTTAAGGATGGCCATCTGCACGGCAGTCAGTATTTTTTCAGTAGAAGCAAAACACATTTCAGCAGTGGGATATAAATGTAATTTATATGCTATATGTACGGTTTCACCTTTGTTAAAGGTGACATATGTAAATCCATTTGCACCCGGCAAAACGCAGATGACTAAATTCATGGTATTGACACGCATATGTAAGTGGCGTGTTTCAAGTAAGTCAGATTGTAAACAGCTGAGGGTGTCAGTGTGTTCCAACGTTCAACAGGAAGCAGAAAAGTCAGGGCGTATTAAGGTGGTTTAAAGTGGTTTAATACGTTGTGCATAATCAGGTATGTATGTTCTGCCAAAATTCATAAATCCTAATAGGGGCTGTAACTTTTTAAGTGTACCTGAGGCTGCAATTGTGCATATTTCTCCAGAAAGTGTGGGGCAAGACTCTTTCCCTCATTGGTAAGTTCATATCCTAAGAAAAGGACACTCAGAAAAGCTATGTTAGATTGTTTGAAGTTGAACTTGTAGCCAAGTTTGGCAAATCGCAATTTCATGTGATCCACTCTCGCCAAATGGGGTCTTAATTCATCGTCCATCAGTTAGATGTCATCCAAGTAGGACGTCGCATCAGGGTCGATTTCATGAAGAATTGACACAATTCGGCCGCAAAAACTCCTGGGCTATTCTTATAGCCCATAGTAAGTCGTGCATAGCACATTTGAAAGCCTAAGGAGCTAAAGGCGGGCCATTCTCTGCTCTCAGGAGTCAAATTGTGACTGAAAAACTGCTGGGAATGTCCAAAGTGGTTTTATATTTTTTATGGTCTACACTATTAATAAGTGCCGTACTGTGGGTATTTTGCACCGCAAATGTGCGTGTATGACTGTTCAAATGTCTATAATCTAAGATAATGTCATGTGAATGATCTGGTTTCAGAACAGGAAAAAGAGGATTATTCATTTGAGAAACACAGGGTTCAATTATGCCCTGGTACTCCAGTTGGAAATGAATTTATTTAACGGGTGCTTTTGCATCCCTTTTAATAGGATATTGTGGCTGTACCTGAAATGTGGATTGTATAGAAATAACATGATCGGGGGAATCCTTATCCCAACCAGTATGGTTACGATAAAGAGCAGGGACCAAAGCAAGGGCCCATTCAGATGCATAAGCTTGCTTGACTTCCTCAGGGACGATGTGTGAGAAAGAAGGGAGAATGACATTCTCACCCTGGGGGCATGCAAGAAGAAAAGGTGGGGGCCAATCAACCTCGGCCAAGAGAATTTCATAAGAAGTAGTCAAGTTGTCCCAGAATATTGCTTTAGTGGTGCATTTAACGTCACCTTCAATTTGAATAACCAAGTGATATAGCCTGCCATGATGGGCTTCGCGGGTATCCACAGTTTCAACTGTAATAAATGTTTCAGTTGCTCACACCACCAGAATTTAATGGCCGGCATACTATGGTGATTTCTGCCACGCTGTCGAGGAGAGTCACTGCCCAACTCCTGTTCAGGAGAAGGGTTCTCACCATCTGTGGCATATTTTGCAGTTAATGATGATGGATTCAACCCAGATCTGTGACTGGGGGTGAGTGTTTGAAAAGTTTCAGCACTCCGTCCATCATCTCCTTGTGTTTGCTTTGTTCGCCCTAAGTTGGCAGGGTATGCCCAGACTTGGGTCCCTTGCTCACTTTGCCACTGGATTCAAGCTAGCCTGGCTGAAGAGGGCTGTTAGCCCGAAACCGGTCCCAGGATGCTTGTTTCCGGTCCAGGGAAGACATGGTTTGGCAGTTCGGGCTGGACTGTTCCCATGAGGCACAGGGTCAAGACTGATTTGCATATAGCTGTGTCTGAACTGGGGTGGCAAAGTGAGCTAAAGAATGATGATGGATTCAACCCAGATCTGTGACTGGGGGTGAGTGTTTGAAAAGTTTCAGCACTCCGTCCATCATCTCCTTGTGTTTGCTTTGTTCGCCCTAAGTTGGCAGGGTATGCCCAGACGTGGGTCCCTTGCTCACTTTGCCACTGGATTCAAGCTAGCCTGGCTGATGAGGGCTTTTAGCCCGAAACCGGTCCCAGGATGCTTGTTTCCGGTCCAGGGAAGACATGGTTTGGCAGTTCGGGCTGGACTGTTCCCATGAGGCACAGGGTCAAGCCTGATTTGCATATAGCTGTGTCTGAACTGGGGTGGCAAAGTGAGCTAAAGAATGATGATGGATTCAACCCAGATCTGTGACTGGGGGTGAGTGTTTGAAAAGTTTCAGCACTCCGTCCATCATCTCCTTGTGTTTGCTTTGTTCGCCCTAAGTTGGCAGGGTATGCCCAGATGTGGGTCCCTTGCTCACTTTGCCACTGGATTCAAGCTAGCCTGGCTGATGAGGGCTGTTAGCCCAAAACCGGTCCCAGGATGCTTGTTTCCGGTCCAGGGAAGACATGGTTTGCAGTTCGGGCTGGACTGTTCCCATGAGGCACAGGGTCAAGACTGATTTGCATATAGCTGTGTCTGAACTGGGGTGGCAAAGTGAGCTAAAGAATGATGATGGATTCAACCCAGATCTGTGACTGGGGGTGAGTGTTTGAAAAGTTTCAGCACTCCGTCCATCATCTCCTTGTGTTTGCTATATTTTGCAGTTAAAGCTGCAATTTTCTTTTTCTGAAAAGGGGGTTTATATGGAGGAGGTCAATCCTCCTTCTTTATCTTCATGTCAGATGAGCGTTGTGTCTCCCTTTATGGTTTCACGTACTCTTCTTGTCTGTGATCAGATCGCCCTCCTCTGTCATACTGTTGGTCAGATGAGTCCTAAAAGGAGCGAGGAGAGTGGGGATTAGGAATCTGATACCTATCAGGGGTCTTGATTTTAGTGCGATCACGAAAATCATATAGTCTTTCAGAGAACTCCAGCGGTGGAGAACCTCCACGCTGTTTATTTTTCTGCAGTTGTCTTTTATCCCATGGTTTTTTGGTAAACTCATGGTCTGGCATCCTTGTCAGAGCTAGGCTTGCCAAGTGGTGGTACTGAAGGTCTGGTTCCTAAACTATTATGCCCTTAAGACATATATACATTAGCAATTATGACAGGCAACTCACGTTCGCGGTTGTCTACTGCCACCGCAGCAAGTTGCTGGCATTTAGCCAAAGACGCTGCTTCACCCTTAACATTAGAAAGAATAATTTTGGAGACAATGGGAAAATTACCGATAAGTTCATCCCAAAATCTAGGGCAGGACCTGCCCCATGTTCATTTTGGTTTTTTTAGGGCTAGAGTGGGAACCAGTCCAGTGGGAAAGTACATGGTGAGAGTTCTGTGCTTGTCTTGTGGTCCTGTAAGGGGAAACCAGCTTCAAGTTGATCAATTTTTTGGGCTACCCAAAATGGAATTTCTTCATGATTTGTGGGTCATTTGCCCATAATTGAATGAACAAATCAAGACATTAATCAGGGGCTGCAGGCAACTGGGCTTGCGCTTGCAGGCCAAGTCTAGCTGGACCAGCCAGCAAAAGTAGGTGAAATATACTGAGTAAGATGTCTATATAGGATGACAAGAACATTATACAAAGCACAAATTTGTACCAAATTCAAATTACCTAGATCTGGATTCGGGGTATAACCTTCTACTGCTGGCCACGTGGCCCCTTCTTTACTAAGGGGGCCCATTTAAACAGTCCCAGGCATATGGGGAAGGGTGCCATTAAACCAAGTCTGGTGTTCCCAGACGGTAAGAGGAATTTCAACAAGTGCATATGGGCGATCGGCAGCAGGTGCCTGGGGCGTTGTGTATTCATGAAAAGTATTATCATTAGCGTCCACAGCGGAAATGTGACCCAGGAATAAAAAACTTCAAATCGGAACGCTGCGTCCACTTCTACAACAAAAATCACAGGTGCTCCCAATGCGGGGACTCCATGTTGTGTCAAATGTTGAGTTACCGCAGGGCGGCAGTTAACAGCAATAGCAATGGGTTGAGCCATAACTAATTTGCAATGTATTCAAAGCAAAGCACAAGCAGGGTGCAAACCTTTTAATATACAAGCTTGAAAAACCAACAGAACTAGGTGTTCCCTACAGACTGTGGACGAAGAATAGCTTACACTACAGATGTCTCCGATAAATGGTGCGAGGGTGTTGTGGACAAGCCCAAGTACTACTGAGGGTTCCCGCATGTATCTGACCAAAATGTTGGCAGCGTCATGTTGCAGTGATTCTCCTCAGGAACAGAACTATGCTTGAGACCATAGAACATTGGCTTTTAGGCACTGAGTCACCATACCACCTCAGTACCTATGAGCCCAAGTCTGACTAGCTATAGAGCATCACTTTCCCTCCAAACCTTTCCAGAAAGGCAAGTGAATTGGCACCCCAAAACACAACACTCCCGACCCTCTCAGGGATCACGGTAACAGGACACACCCTTTCGCACTCTCACTCGTACTCGTTCTCGTACTTTTCCACAATAAGGTTCTGTGTGAAAGTGCAATGTAGCACTAAAGCAAATGTGTTTATATAGTAACGTGCCAAAAGAAAATACAGCCCACTACATGCACAATTCGGCTAACATTGGGAAAACTACAGTGGGCCGTACTGGAAACACATGACGTTGTTTTGAGCGGGGCTCGGCTGGGCCAACTTTGGGGGCACCTACCTTTCCGGTCACACACCCTGGTGGGACTACAAGTCCCAGGGTGCAACGTGTGCCTTCCCGCCACCGCAGCTGAGGGGGAGGCGCTTCCATCGCGCTCAAAAGGGCAGCCTCTCCCCCGCGGCATGGGACGTTGTTTTGAGCGGGGCTCGGCTGGGCCAACTTTGGGGGCACCTACCTTTCCGGTCACTCACCCTGGTGGGATTCTAATCCCAGGGTGCAACACCTGCTGCATTCTTTTCTTCGCTCTTCGCTGGGCTGTCACACACCCTGGTGGGACTACAACTCCCAGGGTGCAACGTATGCCTTCCTGCCACTGCAGCTGAGGGGGAGGTGCTTCCATCGCGCTCAAAAGCGCAGCCTCTCCCACCGCGGCGCAGGACACACACGGGCCGCGCCCGGGCAAAGCCCGGGCCAAGGGCGGGCCCGTCCTTGCCCGTCAGAGCCCAGAAGAGGCTGGGCTGGGCCACCCCTTTGACATTTTGTCATCAAGGTCTTCCAAGACATTAACATCATTTACAGGTGACTCTGATTACACCGTGTGGTGGCCATTGTATATAACTGCCTTGAAGGACTGATTCCTGTAGTAAAATATCCTGGTTCACTAGGTACACATGTAACTACTGTCTTCCTGTTGTAAACTCGATTGTCTACTCTTATTTTGGGTCAAATGGGAAAGAGGAAAGCATGTGAGGGGGTTTTGGGAGGAGGTCACAAAAAGAAGGCTAAGAAGGGTAAGAAAAAAGGTCATCAAGTTAGTCAAGATGCAGGAAGTGAGGTATTGGATAGAATAGATACCCAGCAAAACCAAAGGGTATGATGGACGGAGTGTTGAACATTGCAAGCACTCACACCCAGTCAACTGATCTGGGTTTAATCCATCATCATTCTTTAGCTCACTCCGCCACCCCAGTTCAGACATGGCCATATGCAAATCAGTCTGACCCTGTGCCTCATGGGAACAGTCCAGCCCGAACTGCCAAACCATGTCTTCCCTGGACCGGAAACAAGCATCCTGTCTGAGTGCGAAGGCATTCTTGATAGCACCATCATTGACACTGCTTTAACCACTGGTAATAGCCCCAGGCAAGTCGCGGGAAGTAAGACTCACAAAAAAAAGCGTATGCCAGACATGTTTATAAAATCAGCGGGGCGGGTTCCTTCATCTGAAATCCTAGGTGTTTCCTCTACTCCCCCTGCAAGTCAAAACGTTGTTGAAATTCCCTCACCCTCACCTCCTCTCCAAAATAGCTTAACTGTCTTTCCCTGTAGTAACAGATATGATCCTCTTTTGGAGCATACAGTCTTAGAAACCAGCCCTCCAAGTACAGGGGCCCAAGGTCTCAGGGAACATGTAGTGACCAACCCTGGCCATACCACCCAGGAATTAGCTGGAAACAAGGAGGTCCAGCAAACCGAGAACGACAACCATTCTAGGAACCACCCGACCCCAGGAGCCCCTATGCATTACACCCAGTCTTCTCAAGGGCCTTTAACCACACAGCTATCTAATTTAATGAACGAAATTCAAGCTCTCAAAATCAAAGTTCTAAACCTCACTGACTCCATATCTAAAGTACAGTCAGCAGTCCAACAGGTTAAAGCATCAATAAGAACTCTCTCCTCAAGTCGACCCCATACACCAGAGGCCGTGGTATTAGCAGGAAAGCCCACATTGTACCTTACAGATCAGGCTCTAGGCGGTAAGATGAGTCAAGCGCCGGTCTCAAAGACATCTAGTACCAGTGCGGGGCACACTTTTCCCAGTAGGGAACCCATAAATGTGACCACTAATCGGAGACCTCTACACTCATCCATGACCCTTCCATCTCCTGCCACCCCTGGTCATAGTAGAAGCTGCGCACGGCAGGGGACAGGGGTGGTCCCCAGCACACATGCTTCTCGTAACATTGTGTATATGATAAACGTGCCAAAATGCCCAGGTGAGCGATACATCGAGGATGAGAATTCCCTTAGAAACAAATGCACCCAATGGATTCGTTATGTAAGGGGCTGTCGGTTGCTAATTAGGGATGATATTCTCAGGGCTAAACGATATACATCCCCTGAAGTCCCAATGGACTACATTGCCCTAACACTCCCACACTATCGACTAGTCGAGAACCTTGTAGACTTTGACATTCGGACCCAAGAACTTTTTAGTTCCAATATTCGTTTCAAATCTAACCCACCCAAACAAACCATATACAGGAGCTCATCCCCCCTCAACGAGATAGATTGAAGGTTGCTCTCTCCCGTAGGAGCTCCAGGGGAGCAACACGGGACACCAGCCAGTGAGGGTGCCAACATAGTAGTACCACTCCCATCCCCACCAGTACCATCCATAACACCCACACCCCTGCTCAGTGTAGTGAGAGAGCTGAACACCATGGGAGATACAACTATCTGGGACAATATATATACGGAGCATCTCCATAAAACTCCCACCTTAGACATAATGTCCTGGAATATAGCTGGCTTAGGGAGCAGGGGGGCATCTCCAGAATGGCAAACCTTTATAGACCAGCACGACATTTGTCTTTCTCAAGAAACGTGGCTAGTAGACCCTTTCTTCCATCTAGGGTATGTAAATTATCATATTCCGGCCATAAGAGGGGGTAAAGGTCGCCCATCCAGGGGGCTTACAATCTGGGTCAGACAGGTCACTTGTCCTAAAATACGAGAGCTTCCAACCCAGAACAATGATATTCTTGCCATCCGGCTTCTGGGGGGTCCGCTTGGGAACATTGATGTTTACAATGTCTATGTCAGGGGGCTTAGCGGGGGGAAGAGATCAGAAGTCTTAGCTTCACTTGATGCCCTCTTAGACAAATGGTCTCGAGACTCTTTAGTGATAGTCGCAGGGGATTTTAATTCGACCTTTGAGCCCCTGGGCAATGAGGAACAGCAACTCGCGATGGAGGAAGACGCCCTGTGGGGAATCCCAAACCTTGAACTAGTACCCATCAAACGATGGTCAGATGCTGCAATTCAAATTAAAGCTATAACCTTAGAAAAAGGGCTGCGGGCAGCTAATGGAAGAACTCCATCAGATAGGCACAGGGCTAATACTTTTAATAATGGCCGCAGCGCTAGTCGTATTGACTATATGCTAATCCATCTAAAACTCTGGCATGCTCTTTTGGACTTGGTAGTAACGGAGCGCACAGAAAGTGATCATAATCCTTTATGCACTACTTTTACATTTTTGACCCACCAAGTACTTTTACCATCTGAGGACTGCTTAATCACTGCGATCTGGTTCCCACCAATGATCTGAGACACTTGAAGTGGGAAATGGTTTTAAAGAGACCAGATATCTTAGCTGCTATTGATGTAGAATCAGAGCAAATCTTAGCTGAAGTAGAGGCCCTTGCTACCTCCTCTGACTCGTCATCATTGAACTATGTAACTGCATTACACAGCAAATTTTTTAATAAATTGCGCTCCTATTTCCTCAGAGAATATAGGCCAAGGAGCACTCCCCAAAAGAATACGTGCCTCTGGTTTAATGATGCCTGTAAAACTGCCTATCGACATCTTAGAGAAGCGATTAGGACGAAAGATCCTTGCAGTGTCCGGTCAGCCAGGACTGAATATAGGAGGGCCCAGAAGAAGGCAAAAAAGGAATGGGATGAAAGCAGATGGCAGGATCTTAGATCGGCCTGTGCTAACAATGACTCTGAACGGTTCTGGAATTTGGTCAAATGGGGCACGGGGGGGCATCACCCCCAACCACAGAATCATGTAGCCCAGGACCAATGGGTAACCCATTTTGAACATCAATATGCTAACGGGCCGGAAGAAGCCAATGTCACAGTTCTTGCCCATAAACATTACATTGACAAGGTCTTTACCGCAGCAGGCGTTGACATGGCCCTTAGTTCAGTCACGGGGACAGGGCACCGGGGATAGATGGAATCCCCGCTGATATTTTTCTTTATAACAAGCCCTGGTGGAATAGGTACATCCTGGCATTGGCAAATGCGATCGCCCTCGGGGCCCCTGTCCCTGACTCCTGGAAAGGGGCTGAGATTATCCCATTATATAAAAAGGGCGACAAGTCCCTCCCAGGAAACTATAGGCCTATTAGCCTTATTGACTCTATCCAAAAGACAGTAGCTCGATTGGTGCTTGAAAAGGTCCATGACTGGATTGAGGAACAGGAGATTCTTACCCTACTACAGGCGGGTTTCTGGAACCATATCAGCACAATAGATCAAGTATTCCGGTTTAGGCTATTACATTGGCGAACCGTGGTCTTGGGCAAGGGCAGCATGTATGCTGCCTTTGTCGACCTTAAGTCAGCTTTTGACCTGGTTTTGCGTAGCAAGCTTTGGGTTGTCTTGCAGGACCTAGGGCTACCGCCTGAACTGCTCACCCTAATAGCGCGCCTTCACGAAGACAATTTTTCCCAAATACGCTGGGGCAGGCAGGGAAACATTACCAGTCCTTTTCCTGTAGCGAAGGGGGTTCACCAAGGATGCGTACTAGCGCCCACTTTATTTTCTCTTTTTATTAATGGAATTGCAGAGTTTTTATCATCGGTTCAAACCGACGCCCCAGTCCTTGCGGGCTCTGCAATTCCTATTTTAATGTTCGCTGACGACACTTTGATCATTTCCAAAACCCCTAGTGGTTTACAACGAGCGTTAACTCTTTTTGAAGAATTTTGCTCGATACGGGGACTAGAGATCAATGTGACTAAGACGAAATTTATGACTTTTAATCAACACAGATCCTTCAAAGGCAGTATATTTTTAGATAAGAAGCCTCTAGAACAAGTCAACGCATTCACCTATCTGGGGGTTATCCTACAAAAAGATATGAAATGGGGGCCCCAGATAGACACCGCCTCGCTAAAACACTGGCAATTATCAGGGGTCATACACAGAGAGTTTTTCGCCTCCCTGACAAAGCCTATCAGTCCGGCCCTGCAAATTTATAACATGAAAGTGGTTAGCTCAGTGCTATACGGGGCGGAACACTGGGGGTTCGAAAACCTGTCCAAGTTAACACTTGCAGAAAACAGGTTCTTGAGACACATTACTAACCCCCCCCAAAGCTCCCTGGTTCTCCCTTTGTTACAAGATCTGGGTAGGAAAGCGCTAGCAGACTTAGCAAGGCTGCGCCCCATCTTGTATTGACGCAGAATATGGTGTACGGTAGAACTGTCAGCATACGCTGCAGGGCTCAGGGATGTAATCGCATCAGATCAGTTTAAAAAGATCAGCTGGCTGAGAGCGGTTAGAGCCTCTTTGGTGTGGTGTGGTGTGGTATGTCAGAATTGTGGGAAAACCCATCATGTTGCAGATTCCCCCCCAAAGAGACCATAAAAGAAAGATACTGGGAAGTGGCCTACCTCAACAGGCACAGAGATAGTGACAGCTCATCATTAACTGGGGCTTTCTTAACAATAAAACCTTGGCCTAGTCTGGAACAGTACTGGGATGCTATTTCCAAACCTTTTGATCGGAAGTTGTACTTCCAATTCAGAGGGGGAACCCTACCAGGAAGAGCACACACAGCTAAGTGGGCTAAGTCAGGAAACAGCAAGTGTCCCTTCTGAAATGTAGTGGATGAGTCCTATGCCCACGTTTTGTTTGTCTGCCCTGCCTACTCAGGTCCCAGGAAGGCGTGGCTGACCCCAATCTGTAGAAACCTGGGCACCAGAACTTGTAGTATTGCTTTAAGAATATTGTGTACCGACATAATGAATTAATGCATTTTAATATTTTTTAATGTGTAAAAATTCACTGTTGTTTTATCTGTGATTGGCTTTTATGACAAAACTGTCGAATAAAGCTTTTTTGGACTTGGACTTGGACATGACAATATATTTTATTGGAGTGAATTATATTTATTTTGGTGATGTAATATAATGTTTTTTCATTCAAACGTGTTTATTGCAATTATTTGTTTAACGCAAAAGGTTGTTTTATGTTTATTAGTGATAATGTAATTATTTTGGTAATATTATTGTCGTCGCTATTGTGTGAGGCGATATTTTTTAAATATAAGTTTTTTTAAAGGTAGCGATATTTTTGTTTCCAATATTTGAGTTTACGATATAAGTAAAAATGGATATTTTTAACAGTGATATTTGTGTTCTTGATATTTGTGGTTTCATTAGTTAAGTATATGAAGGCAATATTTTTGTTAACAATATTTATTTTCTGATATTTTTGAGTTTCCATTTTGTGTGCATTGATATTATGTCAGTGATCCTTTAGTTAGTATCACTTGTGTTTATGCACAAACTGCTAGCGATCTTTTGTGCTTATGTCAGACTCTGAATGGAGTGCAAGCAGGAGCTCCTGGGCCTTAGGAGTAGGGCCTGAGGTCATTTGCCTTTTATGTCTGAGGCCAATTCTACTATTTCTTTGCAAACTGGGACAAGTACAACACCTTCAGCACTGGACTCTCAGTAGAATTGGTGGTGAGCATTCACAGGCTTCCCAGGGAGAGAGTTTGGGACTACTTCAAATTTGAAACTCAACAATCACACACCAGTGCATTCACAAACTGTGTAACCCAGTCCTTTTCTTTGTTAAAGAAAATTACTTTAGTAAACACAGAAACTTCACTACTACATAAGATATGCAACAGATACAAATGTTTCACTGGCGAGGGGCAACTATACATGGGTGCTGGTGTTTTCCTCCCCCTCCTCTCTCTCCTTCAGGCTTCAAACTTTGTCTGTGAAAGTCTCAAGCAGAGATGTAGATCCTCTGTTACTAGTTTATGCACTCAGTTCATTTATCAGTCTTCACAACTTATATTCTCACCACAGTGGAGTCTGTCAGTTCCTCTTGAGTAGTCAACAGGGACCTGCAGCATGCATCTGGATCACTCTCTGTTCTGGGAAGAGAAAAGCTAGCAAGATGTGCTTGCATGTTCCAGCCACGACCGCAGCAGTAGAGGCGGTCACCTGGAATCTGTGCAGGAATGCAGGGCTCCGGTGTGGTCGTAGGTCTGTAGCTAGTGTCTGGGTATGAGTAAGATAGGGCTTTGGACAGCAGGTTCAAGGGTCACAAGGGTATCTGGATGCAGTATTGTTATAGTGGCACAACCCCACCTCAGCACAGTTCATAGCTGTGGTAGAACAGTCCACTTGGGAACAGATTATCACAGCACAACATGGTCCGCTCGGGTACAGTTTGTTCTTGCAACAGCCCAATCTACTTGGGCACAGCTCATTGTCACAGCAGCACAGTCCACTTGGGCTCAGTTTGAGAATGTCACACAACAGTCTACTTGGGTGCACATAGTAGATTCTAGACCCTAATGGAACCAGTTGTTAGGGGAGACTACTCTTACCTTCCCTATAGCATGCAAATCACTGTCCTCTGTCCTCCTTTGTGCATGGACCCTTCCATTTCCGGTGTCAAGCTGCTTCTGGCTCTCCTTGGGTAATCACACCTCCTGCAGGGTTGGAAGACTGGTTATCTTTCTCAGCAGGGAGGCTGACTTTCAGGTACTTTACGGGGCAGGAGAACAGCTTCTCCCTTTCAGCTGATTCCAAGTTATGTCCCCTCACCTCTGGGAAGCTGGCTGTCTCTGGTTGCACAGCAGCCCTGTGAGTACTCTGTGGAGCACTCCCTTCCTTGGTCAAAGACAACATTAAACTGGAACAACAAGCGGGTCTGTGGCTCTCACTTTTATACAGTGAAAGCTGATAGGGGATGTCGATTCTCTGTCTACATCTTCAGAACTGGTTTGGGGTAGTTAGCCAGTCACTCAAAATCCTTTAATATGAAGATAAACCATACAGGTACATTACAAACACAGCAGTAGTAAAACAGATACAATAAAAACACTAATACCAATAAAACATTAAAATCATGTTAAAAGCAAATTCATGAGACCAGAAGGAAAAATAAAAAGGAACTGTGCAAAATTAATTAGGCAACATACAATCACAGCTAACAACAGTTCATTGTAAGCATCAGTTTGACTGCCTCTCTCAAGAAGCCAGCCAAGAAAACAGATATGATGTCTGGGTAACAATTGTAGAAAAACTAATGCTGGTGTTGCTTGAGTAAAATTTAAATCCTTTGAAAGTGGGGCAATGAATTTGCTCCTCAAGTGTGCAAAGAACTTTCAAAAGAATATAAAATGCAGTATGTCTTGTACAAAAGTGAAATCGCACTCACAAGGGGGTAAACTGAAGACCTTATGCCAACAACTCAGCACCACCAGTAGGCAATGGATCAAATTTAGCCTGAATCTGGTCAAAAGAAATCGCTGGCTCGTGCTGCGCCCTGTGATCAAATAGGGCTCCATAAACGGAGGCCAGAAGAGCAGACTTAGTCCACTTCAGACTGACCTAGTCACACTTCAGGGTTTCGAAATAGGTTAGGGCACTCAAGAGCATGACACATTGCTTTAACGTAACTCAACCATTCAATCAGAGTTGCCCAATCCAGCTTTATAATGCCTTTATTAAGGGAAAAACCATTCACCACCCAGATAGAACACGTCAGAAACCATATTGCAGGTCTGAGAGCATCCTATTGTCATCTGCCCAGAACGAAGGTCTTGCTAAGACCACCCGACCTATCACTTTGACTACTGAGTCAATTAGCAAAATGAGTCTGTAACCATCCTCCTTTTTGAAGATAGTAATTATTATGAACTGAGACCAAGAGTTGAGGAGACCCTTTCTGACTGCAGAGTCGGGAACCTGAGTAAGGAATGGAGCCCATATCATGGGTTCTAATAAACACAGGTCGGCCAGAACGCCATCCGGGCCAGACACATTGTTTTTGGCTAAATCAACCAGGGCATCGGAAATTTTCTTTATTCAGAAGACAATCTGCGAGAACTACTCCAATAATCCTGTAAAACCACGAGACCAGCTCAAAGGTGGGAGTGCAACTGCCATAATAAACCCCTTTAAAATGGTTAACCCACATATCAGGCAAGATGTTGCAACATACAGTATGCCGGGTGTTGTGCACAAACAAAGGACAATTACAAATTTCCCAGAAGTAGACACTCTGGGAGGGTGTACAGGCTAAGAGGAGTTGATCGCATGCCTCCTCTTTCGGAGTTCTTTCCCTCTCCTTATTGGCCTTTTGATAGGCCTGACGACAGGATGCAACCCAGTTGCTGTCCTTTGGATGCGATCTTAAAGACTTCTCTAAATCTTTATTGGCTTTAGAGCACCTGCCATCAAATCATCTAGGGTGTAGGGGAGGTGAACATGAAGGGTTATTAAGTATACAACTCACTTTGCAACCAATATTTCTATAGGCGGTTAAGATGTAATTGTCGCTAGACCCCTCCTGAAGGCATTTGTTAAACTCCATGGTACAAGACACAATCAGGGTGATAAAAAAAGCCACCTGGGTTATTTTAGCCCACTTCATCCTACACCCCTGATCTGTGTGAACTAATAATGCATCCACCAAAGATGGAATAGTTAGACCCATGTCCCTAGTCTGTGCTGAGCACTAAGACCATCTAAGCGAAAGATATAGATATAAGACTTTGCTCTAGGGCCGTAAAGTTTGTTATCGACGGGGCTAGTTATGTTATGTTATGTTATGTTAACTCTTTTTATATAGCGCACAGCTGCCTCAGCAAAGAGGCGTCCCGGCATGAGAGTTGAAGAGGAGCCTCTTCCGATAAAGTGAGAACAATTTAAAAAGGGGTAATTTGTAGGGCTCTTTCTTACGATTAAATTCATTTAAGATTAAAGTGAGGAAATCGCCACCCGTGGAATGTTCCATATGTGGGGCATCCACCATATCGCCTTCTGACCCTAAACCAAAAGGGCAATACTTCATTTCACAAGGGTGTAAATTGAAATCAACTAAGACCATAGGGGTAAACGGAATGAATTAATCTCCGCAGTGCTCTAGAATGGCCAGCAGGGCCAACAACTGTTCAGTCCTAATGCTAACTAAGGTGAAAATTATAAAAGTTAACGATCAACGATCAACAATCTACTGATTTTTGAAAACTGCAAAAGAACAGCACAGATGTACGGTGAGCTGGTGATCATCTGACTTAATTCTCCCACAAGCTTCTAAGAAATCAGAGTGATTAGCCCTCCTTGGGCACGAGGATAGCTGGAACAGAAGTCATTCATATAAAAGGAATTATCAGCAACCCAAGTTTCTTGAACACAAATGACGCTAAACTTTAGTCACTCAAACAAGTTAACTGTAGGGACACTACAAATGGTATCGGGGTTGGGTCAAAGTTAGAGGTATGGCCTGATTTGTAAGAATTTAGGTGAGATGGGTGTGGTATTAGTAGAAAGAAGAGCCCAAGTGGATGGACCAGTATGAGTGATCAATTATTATGAGTACAAAGAAGACGATTGAGTAGAAATCCATCTAAATCCGCACTGTCTAAAGAAATGATAATGCAGTCCTCATCAAACACCTTTGGGTCTTCACCTATCCAGGCCATGTGCCTTGCCATCTTTATATGGGAAAACAAAATAGAGGTGTTACCCACACACGGGCATTGCACCAGTGGACTGCCTTAATAATTAGCTGCTGAGTGGATTCATACGTACCTTTCTTTAAGTGAGGTACATTCACCAAACTAGTGTATAAGGAGTTGCATCCGGGGCAGTGATAATCTCAGTGCTTGAGCAAGTAGCTCAGTCATGTCTCGCATAGTACCTTGCGAACCCATGGGGAACTGTCTAATACAAGGGGCAGATGAGATAGACTTGAACAATGAGACTTTACCCAGTTGAGAAGTGCTGCTTGAATGCCAAAGTGTGGGTGGACCCATTTGCATGCATACATAGGCGCCCTCCATAATGGTGAAATTACATGAGCCTACTAATACAGTACCCCCAGGTCCCAAGCCCATGATCACCACTGGTAGGGTAGGGGAAAACACATCACAAGCTATCAAATGCTCAACCTCTGAAGCAAATGCAGAGTTCTTATACGAGTCAAGATAATCCTTCCCACTCATCACTGCTTCATCAATGGCAATTAGTCTGAGATAAATAGGCTTCAGAAGCTCAACAACTAAAAGTTCAAGTTTGGCCTAAATTGCTGAATTTGTAGTGTCCAAAACGTTTTATGCCTCAGGGGCCATGGTATCTGAAATCTTAGAGCCCACGTGGCTCCCCATTCCTATCTTTATACCTGATTTGCCACAACCAGGTCTTCTTTTTCTTATTCATGACTGGAAAAATTTGATTTCAACCTGCTTTCAGTAAGGGGGGATGGTGAAACACCACAGCAACAGTTATACAATTGTGCCCAATATCAAGATTAGGGTTAGGTGAGTGCTTCTTGTAATTAAGGGGGTAGGTTTTGCAAGGAGGTTCTTCCACAATTGCTGCAGAACCTTGGGATCCAGATTGGGGGCTGCTGCCAATCCCTAGTTCTTCCTCAACAGTAGATATCTCGACCGATATCACCCCGACTGCAGAAATGAGGAAAGACATAATAGAATAATTTTTCCACTTACTTGGGTTAGTGTTCTCAGACATCACATGCAGATTTTTCCTTTTCCCATTTTGAAATTGAGGTTCAGGTCCAGAGTGTATATGGAGGGGTGAAAGAGACAGGGTCCAGCCTAGCCTCATCCAGGTACAGATGGGCATAGACGCGCCCGCTCTTGGCGTGGTCTTTGTCCGGGCACCTGCCCAGGTGCAACCCACGTGCATCCCACGCAGCGAGATCACAGAGTGCACAACATAGCACTTGCTGGATAGCTCCGCTCCCACCAGCCAGAAAGTCTGGGACCAGTAGTCCCTGCTGCTGCCCAAGGTCCAATCGAAAAGTTGGCATCCCCCACCATGGGCGCAAGGAAAGTCCTATGTAGCACTTGCTGGATGGCTCCGCCCTCACCAGGCAGGAAATCTGGGACCCGTAGTCCCTGCATCCACCAAAGGTCCAATTGAAGAGTTGGCATTCCGCACTGCGAAGTCACGGAGTGTGCTATATAGTGCTTGCTGGACTTCTCCGCCCTCACCAGACAGGAAGTCTGCGACTGCTAGTCCCTACAGTTGCCCAAGGTCCAATGGAAACGTTGGCTTCCCGCACGGTGGGGCCACGGAGTGTGCTATATGGCACTTGCTGGACAGCTTCTCTCCCACCAGCCAGGAAGTCTGGAACCCGTAGTCCCTGTAGCTGCCCAAGGTTCAATGGAAGAGTTGGTGGTTTGAGGTAGTTATTCTTTCAAGTGCCCTCTCCAGATTGTTCTCTAAACACAGCCTTTGTGTAGAGCGATGTTCCTCGCACAAGGTAAGCAGCAGCATGGAGTACCCATAACAGATGCAAAAAGAGGTGTAATCCTTATGCACCTGCCTATCAACAGTCATACTGTACTGTGTATGGGGAAGAGACAAGAGGCTGCCCCCACCTACTGGGGTCTATTTCTGGGGTCCACTTCACCCTAACAATTAAGATTGCAGTCCCACCTTTCACCCCCGCGTTCTACCAAATGGCAGTGCTACAGCGGGACTCATCTGCAGGTTCTCTCATCAAAAGGCAAAACTGAATTTCTTAAAGGAGCCTTGTCTCCTCTTTCCCCACTTCAGTGTCTAGGTTCCCCCCTCCAGCTTCAAGGATCTTAGCAATACACTGGCACTGTCTGGAAAAATAACCTCACCTCCATCTTGTGCACAGCAACAGGCCATGAGCTACCAAAATGGAACATGCAGTGTTTCATTGCTCAGGTTGACTCAAATGCATAATGCATATAGTTGACTCATATGCATAATGCATGCACCACTAAGGCCACATACACGCAGATGTATATGCATGACATTTACTTTGGATGCTAACTCTAGGAACTGGGTTAGCCATAGAAGTGGAACTTTACATGAATGGGCCTGTAGGCCTCCACTCCGGTGACACATATAAACAGTCTAGTCACAACTACAGATTCAAAAAAAGACGCTACCCTGTTACCGCTGGCTATTTGCTAAACCCATGACAGGGACAGTAGACCACTGTCAGATAAATTATAGCATGCTTGGTGGTCCCTCAAGCTCCAACACAGGTCCAGGACCTCACCAATGCCAAGACATAGGCTTCCACATACACCCTGGATTAGTGAGAGGCTTGGGCCAAAATCAAAAACCAGGATTCAAGATACTTGCAATTGGACACTAAGGGCAGGGGACCATGACTGTACACCAAGAAGGAGAACATGTACATTTGGAGTCCTTACAGTAACCCCCTGTCCCCAAAATATTAATTTCCCTGTCTGGGGCATGGCTTGCTTTTTGTCATATTTGTGCCCAGAACAGTACAAAGAGCATAATCAGGTGTGAGCATACAAGATAGGAGAAGTAGTATCTTACTGATTTGTTTTCAGAGCATTGCAAAATGACATGCTTTGTCTGAAATAGGGTTGCCTTACTAACAGAGTCACTCCAGCATTGCTGTGCCCACAGGGACCCGGAGAAGTTTCTCATGGGTTGAAAGTAGTTTGGAAATTGGGCAGCAACAGTAGTGTTCTATGCACTATGGCACACAGAATGTCAAACTCAGGCTTCTTCTTATGAGGTAGAGCAGACGCCATGAATTACCAATTGAGGCGGGAACTTGGAGATACAAAAGGGCCATTTCCAAGATGCTGGTTAGTCCATTGGGAGTTACTAGAACAATCTAAGCCAAGGTGTAGCAGAGTTTCTTTCTTTGATGTCAGTTCCCCAGCTTAACATTTTTGTTTTTCAGCAGCAGGCTCCAACCCCACAACAAATTGTGTTCTGTTGATTGGCCCTGGATGACTACTCTTTGTTTAATTTATCATCTGTGATGCATACTGCTTAATGGTCTCAGTTCTGGTTTCCTTTGTTTATGTTTGATTTGTAAATCATTTGCTTTGAATGAACCTCACCCTATATATTTCAGAAGTTTTTGTTACTCCACAATGGGGTACATATTCAGAAAAAAAGTAGAATGTTTGGATCCTGTCAATATATGCTTGGATTTGTTCAAAGTAATTTAATAAAAAGGTTTAAGAAAATGTTGGGTGGCATTGTAACTGCTAGGAGGTATTGGCTTTTCCTCTGGCAATCTAGAAGGGCTTACAATAGATGGCCTTCATAACCGGTCCTTGACAACCCTTAAATGGGTAGGTGGCAAATCCATCCCAGCACCAAAGCAACCTCAGCAACTACAGAATCCAGCTCTGCCCTGGGATGTTTATGTGGTAACTTGCAAAAGTATAACAAACTTTGAGGGACCCTCCCCAGTGCCCTGCTGGAGGACTTGGATCTTTAAAAAAAAGTGTATATCACAGGGTAAAAATGTTCACCAGTGCAATCTGCTTGGCTTACCAGGCCAACTTTCCATCATAGTCAGCCTCAAACTACACCTAGGTTCATGTCAACCACAAACTGATACTTTACATTGGTGCTTTGTGTGCTACTCAGCATTCTGCTTTGGAAAACCTTGGAAATTGTCTTTCACTTGAAGCCATGACAAATAACTTAAAGCTGAATACATAAAGTATTCCAAGAAATTAAGTCATATTTTAAAATTGAACTCGAGTTAAAGTACATCTCCAAACAAACGAGATGGAGAATAAATTCTAAATATTAATTTTCCTCTAACAATTACAACTATTTGAGGAGTGAAAGGGATTCTCAACATATTTAGAGACTCTTGCTATATTAAGATGTATATATTTGTATCTAAGATAGGGATATCTGCTTGAGAGAAGGATTCATTAGTGTGAATACACACTATATAATCCTGACACATTTTTGTTCATATTACAGTTGAAAAAACAACCTGAGGATTTATAGGAAACAGAGAAAATATAAACCGAGAACATAATACAGAGAGATTATTATTGTAAAATACATGTCATGTGAATCTCATAGAATCTATTTATTTTAATGTTTCAGTTCATACAATAACCAGATTTTCACCAACACCAGTACCATTGAGAAGTGTGGGTTTAGATATTTTCTGAAGGTATCTCATTTATCATATAAAGAGTTGCAAATGAGTACTCGGTTAAGACATGACATTAAAGGTGTAATTTTGTTTTTAAGTAAACTTCTCTGACCGGTATAGATGACTGCAACCAGCAGATTAAAGAGTCAGAGCAGTGATATCCAGTGCCTCTGTGTTCTCCCTTATTCCAGTACCCTTTCTCCAGGGGTACTTCTAACCTTAATATTGCTTTTGTGAATGGTTCGTGGTGGATTTAATGAAGTGTGAATATGTTCATTGCTCCAGTTGGATCTGGATTTCAGGTTAGTGCATTCTGACGCTGCCCAGAGAAAGCGGACTGAATGAATCACCTTAACAACATTGCACCTACTCGGACAATAGCACTACCTGAAGTTTGTGAAGCACTTTGTTACCCTAGTGTGTTACTGGTTGCCACTATTGGGTCTCAAGGATTACCTCAGACCTCTCCTTAGCCAGGGAGTGATCAGAAGGGTTGCTAGAGAAAGAGCAGAAGGGCGCAAATGAGAGTAACCCAGAAACAGATCTAGTATTCTCCAGCAAGCTGCACCCCTTTTAGACTGCATTTTGCAGTTACCTCTTTGCCCTGACATTTAGCATGCTACTGGAGAAAATGAAACTGCACCATGGGGTTGAGAAGACTTGATCTTTGTATGTGGCATGGCCCTGAATGCCACAAGGGATTTACTGACTACAGCAGTGTTGTTGAGTGCTACCTAACAACTACATTGACACCACCAGGAGATTTTACATTATATCCTGTAGAATTAGCTATAGCCCACTGTAAGAAATTGGGTTATTGGTTGAGGGGGTGGTAGCCCACTCAGGCACCAACCCCAATCCTTGTCAGGGTGAACCACAAAAGTCACTAAATAAGCCTGTCCTTTACCCTCTGGTAGTTTGGCACAAAAGCTGTCAAGCTTAACTTATAGGCAAAGTGTAAGATTTATCCAGCACACAAACAATAATAAAGTGAAAACACAACACAAGAAAAATCCCAAACCATTTTTGAAAAACAGAAAAATTAGCAATAAATAAAATGACACCAAAACAAATTAAATTCAATCAGTAGAACCTGAGTTATGTATTTTTAAAGTTGTTAGTGAAAAAAAGCGTCTAAAAGATCAAAGCACCAAGAGTGGGGATCTGGTTGCACAAGACAGGAGCAAAGTCAAACATTAAGGTTAACCGCGATGGAGCGCGGGTGGAATACATAAGGTGGATTTGGCCCGGTCTCAGCTTACTTTCGGACTTAGAGGAAATTTTGAAGAAAAATTCCTGAGATGCTAAATTTCAGTGGGGCACAGCAGCAGGCGGTGACCAAGTATGAGACATCATTGCTTCTGCGGAGAAGAAGCTATCATGGAGTAAGGCCAACCGGCGATGCACCTTGGGTGGATCAGCGAGCAGGTAGGTTCCAGTCTTTTATCAGTTCTCATGCCACTTTTGGTGAAAAATTGTCTAAGTCCTACTTTTTAGGGTTAGGCAGGAGCAGCACCATGAACACATAAATCAAGATTCCAGGACATGGCGGGCACCACTTGGGTGTTGGAACTCACTCCAGAAGAGGCCAGGTGAAGTGCTCAAGGTCTCTGAAGTTTGTAATGTTCCTGTTGCTCACACAGGAGGTCAGCCAACTAGCCCTTGGAGTCACTCTAGTAGTCCTGAGTTCAAGCACCAAAGCAGGCCTAAGGCAACAAAGCATCCTCTGGGGGCAAGGCACGCCTCAAGCAGCAGGTCAGTCCTCATGTAGCAGTAGGCCAGTCCTCTGATGTACAAGGCAGGCCTCAAGCAGTAGGGCAGCCTTCTGGGCATCCGAAGCAGTCCTTCTGAAGTCTATCCCAGGCCCAGAAGTGTACAGAAGAAGTGTTCTGAGGGTCCAATATGTATACCAGGTGCCATCCTTTGAAGTGGGGAAATCTTCTAGGCTTCCCAGACATCTAGTGCTGGAAAGTTTTTCCCTTCCCCTGACAATGCTCCAAGAAGACTTGAGTGATAAAAGGCTAGTGCCAGGTTCCTTTGTTAGTGTGTGGGAGCCAACACTGTGAAGTGTATGTGGGGCATGGAACAGCTCCACCCCAGCCATCCTGGCAGGATAGCCCATCCTGCCAACATCTGTTCCTCTCTTTGTCTCACTGTCTGGGGGAATACACAAAGCCCAGTAGCTAACCTAGTCACAGTCATGTGACCCAGGACCCTGGCAGCAGGCACCAAATGATTAGGACAAGAAAATGCCAACTTTCTAAAAGAGACATTTTCAAAACTGTGACTTAAAATCTGACTTTACCATTAAAGAGGTTTTAAATTACAAGACATGTGAGTCCAAACTTAATATCCCTATCTGTTCCTAATCAAAAGTTAGCACTTATTAAATGTGCTAATGTAACCCAAAAAAAGGTATGTTATATCTAGAGCGCCTTGACATGCAAGATAATAGATTTGCGGTAATAAATTTTATCAGCACAGCTTTAGTTATGTTATGTTATGTTAGGAGATTTGTAAAGCGCATGGCTATCCCAGCAAAGGGACGTCCCAGCGCTAGACAGACAGAGGAAGGGTGCATTAGAGGCTACTGCTTACTGAAACAGCCAGGTCTTTACTGCCTTTCTAAAGGCCAGAAGATTGGAGATGTTCCTGATGGAGGAGAGGCAGCGAGTTCCAAAGAGTCGGTGCTAGTACTTTAAATGAACGGCCTCCGGCTCTCGCTCTACGGAAACACGGCACCCGCAGCAAGTGGTGATCCGCAGAGCGCAGAGCACGGGTAGGAATGTAGGGAAGGCATAGGTCACTGAGAATCGTTGGGCCGGCGCCCGCCAGTATTTTGTGTGTGACACAGAGTGCTTTGAACCGGATTCTCAGCTCAATGGGCAGCCAATGGAGTCGGCGCAACGCACCTGAAACAGAGCTGTGCTTCGGTAGTGCGAGTAGAGTGCGAGCTGCCGCATTCATGGTGCACTGGAGCCTATTGGTCACGGGTTTATTAGAGCCAAGCAGAAGACTGTTGCAGTAGTCCAACCTGGCCAAAATCGTGGCTTGAACTACCAGCTGGCGAGTGTGGGGGTCAAACAAGCCCAAAATGGGTTTGAGGCCACGCAGTATGCTGAAACAGGTCCCTGCCACAGACTTAGCGTGCTCCTCAAAGGATAGGGCACTGTCCACCCGAATGTCGAGGTTCTTTACATCTGTTTTAGGCACAGGAGGAGTACCCAGCTCCTGCGGCCACCAATTGTTGCCCCACAGATGGGAGTCTCTGCCTATTAGGAGGAGAGATAACCTGAAAAGACCTATTACGCAGGAAGGATACAAACCAATCAAGAGCACTACCCTTGATACCGATCTCCTGCAGCCGAGGGATCAGGATGTTATGTGAGACCTTATCAAAGGCGGCGCTGAGATCTAGCAGGATGAGTGCCGTCATATTGCCTTCATCTATGGAGGCTCTTAGTTGCTCCATTATTGCTAATAGGGCTGACTCTGTGCTATGCTTTGGACAGAAGCCATTTTGAGACAGATCCAATAAGGAAAAAGACTCCAGATACTGCGTCAGAAAGCCGTTCACAAAGGACTCGGTTACTTTCGCTAGGAATGATAGCAGAGAAATCGGGTGATAGTTCTCCGGTCTGGATGCATCTAGAGAAGGCTTCTTTAGAAGGGGAATGACCTTAGCGAGTTTCCAAGCTTGCGGGAGCTCAGCGTTGGAAAGGCAAAGGTTAATAAGATCCCGACAACTGGGAAGAAGGCAATCCTAGTGTTTAACAAAAAGTTCTGGTTTAAGAGGGTCATCAGGGGACCCTGATTTTATCTTGGTGACCAACGCCTTGAGGCCATCTATAGTGATAGAAGGAAAAGTGGACATGGAGTGGACCCCATTCCCTGTGAGATCTCCCCTCCACATATCTGCGACTTCACATGCCACATGAAAGCTATCATAGATACCAACCACTTTATTGATAAAATAGGTGGCCAGCACCTCGCATTGATCATTAGAGGTGATAGAGCTTACATTGGTCGTTGGTGATTTCACCATATCCTTTAATAGGGAAAAGATGGTTTTAGAGGGGTTATTGCTTGTGATAATCTTATTAGCAAAGAAGGCGGCTCGGGTTTTCCGGATCCGTTTATGATAGATTTTTATGGTGGCTTTGTATTCTAATTTAGCTGTAGGACAGTAAGAGCGTCTCCAGCACCTCTCAAGAGCTTTGCAGTTTTTCCTAGCAATTACAAGTGACTCATCAAACCACTCATGGGACCTGGCTTTCTTGGGATGAATCCATTTAGCTGGAATGCACTTATCAAGTGCCTGGTTAATCCACTTTCTGAAGCTATTGCTAGCTATCTCGACATCCGAGGAAGGAGTAGGCTGTGTGGTGGCAAGAGTGTCTCGGAAAGTAGGATGATCTAATCTCTGCCAGGGGCGTTTATATATAGCATTGAAACGTTCCAGAGATTTGGGGCCTGTAGGGTACAGCGAGAAACATATTAAATAATGGTCGGTCCATGTGATCGGTGACCATACTGGGGCCTCAGCTAGCAGGATGTTGGATAGCACTGGATCAAGCAGGTGCCCTGCCTCATGCGTAGGTCCAGAGACCAATTGGTTTAATTGACAAGCTGCTAGGTTATTAAGAAAGTTGGATATATCCGGGTCACTGTCGGATTCCAAATGTAAATTCAAATCGCCTATGATCGTAAAATTAGCCGATTTCAGTGCTAAGCTACTAACCGCATTCGTTAGACCTTCTTTAAAATGTTTGGGCAGCCCCGGGCGGCGGTATATCAGCAGTCCAGAGAACGTAAAATTGTTTGTTAAGGCTATTTTAAAAGTGGCACTTTCACAATACTGAATGGAAGCCTGATTAAAGCCGCAAGTGTAGCAGTCTTTATATATTGCAGCAATGCCGCCACCACACCATGTCTCTCTGTTCACATTCTTCATAGCAAAGCCCGGGGGCAGGGCCAGGGCTGAGATGGCAACAGAGTCATGAGAGAGCCAAGTTTCTGTCAAAAACAGAATGTCTAGAGAGTGTTTGGATAGTAAATCATATATTTCAGCGTGGTGTTTAACTAACGAGCGACAGTTAATGCTGCCGATGATAACCTGGGTTAGTAGTTCTCCTGACAAAGTGCCTAGACGACGTTGAGGCTGGAAATTACAATGATAGCAGTGCCCTGCACCCTCAGAGGGAGACCAACTATGGGTCCCACACTAGAACATTGCTCTACGTACCGTGTACAATGCCTCACGCGAGTAAATAATCCTATTGCCGGACAAATGGACAAAGTCTCTGGCTCCTGGCGACGTCCAGGCGCGGACGGGCGCACACGGGCTTGCCTTTGGCGCACCTTCGGCGCACCCGCTGCGCGCGTCTTCTGCGTGTCTGCGCTGCTGCATGCATAAAGTACCTGGGAGCACAACAGGCTCCTCCTAGGTACGCCTCTGATTGGTGGAAAAGAACTAATCAGAGCGCGGCACCGCCCGTCTACAAAAAAACACTTCCTACTTAGAGCAAAAGCTTAAAAGCTTAAAATAGACTAGAGCAGTAAAATAGCAGCGTTTCCAGTGAAATACAGTTCAGATTAGCAGCGAGTTCAGTTTGAAAGCAGTTGAAACAGTGCAACAACACATCAAAAACACACCTTCCCCCAACAGCGCATCCACGCTGCGGCGTGCACAACGTACCTGGGGGTACAACAGGCTCCTCCTAGGTTCGCCTCTGATTGGTGAAAAAGAACCAATCAGAGCGCGGTACCGCCGGTCTGCAAAAAAACACTTCCTACTTAGAACAAAAGCTTAAAAGCTTTAAATAGACCCGAGCAGTAAAATAGCAGCGTTTCCAGTGAAATACATTTCAGATTAGCAGCGAGTTCAGTTTAAAAGCAGTTGAAAAAGTGCAACAACACATGAAAAACACACGTTCCCCCAACAGCGCGTCCTCGCTGCACCGTGCATAAAGTACCTGGGGGCACAACAGGCTCCTCCTAGGTACGCCTCTGATTGGTGGAAAAGAACAAATCAGAGCACGGCACCGCCGGACTACAAAAAAACACTTCCTACTTAGAGCAAAAGCTTAAAAGCTTAAAATAGACTAGAGCAGTAAAATAGCAGCGTTTCCAGTGAAATACAGTTCAGATTAGTAGCGAGTTTAGTTTAAAAGCAGTTGAAACAGTGCAATAACACATAAAAAACACACCTTCCCCCAACAGCGCATCCACGCTGCGGCGTGCATAAAGTACCTGGGGGCACAACAGGCTCCTCCTAGGTACGCCTCTGATTGGTGGAAAAGAACCAATCAGAGCACGGCACCGCCGGTCTACAAAAAACCACTTCCTACTTAGAGCAAAAGCTTAAAAGCTTAAAATAGACTAGAGCAGTAAAATAGCAACATTTCCAGTGAAATAAAGTTCAGATTAGCAGTGAGTTCAGTTTAAAAGCAGTTGAAACAGTGCAACAACACATAAAAAACACACCTTCCCCCAACAGCGCGTCCGCGCTGCGGCGTGCATAAAGTACCTGGGGGCACAAAAGGCTCCTCCTAGGTACGCCTCTGATTGGTGGAAAAGAACCAATCAGAGCGCGGCACCGCCGGTCTACAAAAAACCACTTCCTACTTAGAGCAAAAGCTTAAAAGCTTAAAAAAGACTAGAGCAGTAAAATAGCAGCGTTTCCAGTAGTGAGAAGAAGATATGAACTTGTATTATGATTAATATTTTTCATGTTTTTACCTATTTATTTCGGTTATTATTGGACCCGGTACGAAGAATGAGCTGAGCTTTTAAACAATATGGGGCAGATCTACAAGGAAGTGCCGCAGCGCGGCAACGCAAGCCCTTTGGCTGCGCCACGCTGCAGGACTTCCGAAGCACAGGAATGCAATATATTTACAATAATATGTCGCATTCCTCTGCTCTCCCCTGCTCAGGCGCACAAACAGCTGCCATGCGCCGGCGCAGGCACCCTTGCACCATGGTGCAAGGATGCCTGCGTCATGGGGAGACTGTTGTTGTGCAGGAAGGGGCACCTTCCTGCACAAAAACAATCACTACAGGCCTTTTCCTCTTTCAATGCGTGCTGTAGAATGCAGCACGCTTTGAAAGAGGAAAAACAAGGAGAAATGAAAACATTTCTCCTCGTTGCGCCTCGCTACGAGGCGTAGCATTGACACGCATTTCCAGATTTACAATTCCTCGTAAATCTGGAAATGTGTCTCGTCCATGGGTGTTGCGTGGGAACACCCACAGCAACTCCCATGGAACGCCCCTTCCACGCAAAGTGCTGCGTGTGAAGGGGCCATATTTACAAGGAGAGGAAAAGTCATGCAGGGTGGCTTTTCCTCTCCTTGTAAATATGGAGAAGTGGAATGCGCCTCCAGTACGTCACAAAAAGTGATGTACTGGTGGCGCAGGAGGCTTGTAAATCTGCCCCTATGGGCCTGATGACAATGGCGTTCGGACCGCACACTGACAGGCTGGTCCAACCGCTGACACCCCTTCGGTCCGACTGCCAGATCACAATTCCGGCGGTCGAACCCACAGCGGTCGGAGGGAAGACCGCTGCCTCCACCAGGATCTGAGATCCTGACGGGGTGGCGGTTAGGGTCGTATCCCTGAATAGGCAGACACTGTCGTCAGGATTACGATATCCCTTTCCAACTGCCTTTTCATGAGGTGAAGACTGAAAGGGGCATGGGGGCCCCCAAACAGGCCCCACGTCCATCGTGGGCCACTGTAAAGTGGCCCTGGGGGCAAATGTAGTGCCCCCTCTCACCTCGATGCACCATGTGCCATGCACGACATGGTGCATTGCACACTGTCCATCAACGTGCAGGAAATGCTCCATACCATGGCGGCTTGTGCTGCGGCCCTTTTCCTTGACCGCAGCACAAGCTGCCATGATACGGAGAACTTTCTGACCAGCAGCACAGCGGTCATATTGAAATGTGACGGTCGGACCACAGCCTGCTTGTCAGGCGGTCTCCTGACTGCTGCAACAGTGGGTGACGATCTGACTGACCGCAATCGTAATCAAGCCCTTAGTCTGTATTTAAAGTGATCGGTTGAATTGCTTCTATAATTATATGTTGGCTGTGTCTTCATTGTGAAATTTGTGTTTATTTTTACTGTAACTTTTACGGTATTATACCAAATGAAGTTGATGACGATGATAAGGTAAACCAATGTTATCCTTCCGGAGAGGTAAGCCATACAGTAGTAAAAATAAATTTAGGAGTTTCTCACTATCAGGTCATGTAAAACTTAAAAACATGGGGGCATATTAGCAAGACCGACGATAACATTATCGCCGCTTTAGCGGCAGGAAACTGCCGCTAAAACGGCGATAATGGGCTTGCTAATATGCGTTATAGAATTCAATAGAAGCCCAGGTTAGATGTGCAGGACATCTAACCTGGGCTTCTATTGGAATTCTATAACGCATATTAGCAAGCCCATTATCGCCGTTTTAGCGGCAGTTTCCTGCCGCTAAAACGGCGATAATTTTATCGCCGGTCTTGCTAATATGCCCCCCAGTTCCTATATTTTAAATACAATGCACTCTGCCCTATGGGCTTTTTAGGGCCTACCTTAGGAGTGACTTATATGTATTAAAAAGGAAAGTTTAGGCCTGGCAAAAGATTTATTTTGATAGGTTGAATTGGCAGTTTAAAACTGCACGAGAGGCTGCAATGGCAGGCCTGTGACATGTTTTAAAGTGTTACTTTAGTGGATGTCACAAAAAGTGCTGCAGGCCCACTAGTAGCATTTAGTTGGGTACATGTAGTAGCACTTGACTAGGGACTCATAGGCAAATTAAATATGCCATTTGGGTGTAAGCCAATTTTACTATGTTCCAAAGAGAGAGCACAAGCACTTCAGCATTTTAGAGGGTGGCACAATAACTGCTGCAGCTCTCCATTAAACAAGACCCTACATTGAGTAGGTTACAGTCACTATAGCACATTAGAGAGACTGACCATTTGGTGACTGAACTTTGAGAAAACTGCTCACCTCATTTCAAGCACTGGCTGGACATTGCAATATTGGGCAATATTGGGTGCATGGCTGAGTTCTGTTTCTCTAGCCCCACACCACCACCCCGAATAAGCCTTGGTCTGCTTGCCTCGCTACCCTGAGAGTCGAGAGCCAAGCGCTAAAGGGCTGTATGGTTTGCTTGGTTTTCAGTGTCCATAGCAGGCTAGGTCCCAGGATATCAATGGAAAACAGACTGAACCACCTTGTTTGAGGCCCAGTGAAGCCTTTGTGCCCCAGGACCCTCGAACTGCGTCTGATATCCAATAATGCATGTTTGTGGTATTTTGAGTGCACTATATACAATCTACTTCTGGGTTAGATATTTTTCAGAAACAAATGGCTATGTTTTTCAGGGACCCAGGAGGCTTGTATTTGCATGCTATTAACTGTATGCAATATTTTTAGCATGCAATATGTACCATATGCAGCAAGCCGCTATTGATATTTACTGCATACAATGAACACTGTTATAGATATTTACCACGTGTGGTAAGTATCGCACTAAGTTTAGTGGTTGTAATAGTATCAAGCAGCTGATACATGGTCTAATTTCTGATACCTGTGGCTTCCCGATACCGCCTGCCTGACTCATAATCAGGAACATAGTCAATATTCAAAATATTCTTGCAATTTGTGGATAGAGAAAGGGATTCCTATCTCTGGTCGTAGCTTTCCTAACAGTGTGGAGGTCACATAGCAGTGAGACTTGTCTGCACAGTTTTATTAGGTATTCCCCTTAGTGTATTCTGCTCTTCAGCTCCTCCTAGAAGGAAGGAGATAAGGGTTACCACTCAGTATGTTTTATGACCACGCATGCACATTAGCAATGCCAGCTTTCATCATTTTGGTTGATATTTTGGATTCACATGCTCTGAAGCCATGACTTCACGTTCCATCTGTGACTGTCGTACAAGTTTAGCGTCACGTGGCCACCTACTAAAGAACATGCCAGCATATTCACAGGATCAGTAAAAGTCATGTCATGTTAATATGTGAGACTAAGCAGGGTTCACTATAAATGTAACACATATAATAAATATACAAACAAATCTTATACAAAAAAACATACATCACATACATATAAAATATATACTAAAATACATAGCATTAATAAAAAAATAGATATTTTTAACAACTATGGGGGACATTCTCTCCGCCGCCATCCTAATATGGATGGTGGTGTCTAGCAAACACCGCCACCATATTAGGCTCCTTTACTGCCCGGTCCCCTGTTGGACCGGCGGAAAACCCCCCGCCATCGTAATATGGTGGGGGGAAATGGCATGCGGGTGGGGGGAAATGGCGGGCAGATCGCCACCGCCATACGGGCGGTGGCGATCCGCCCGTCATTATAATGACCCCCTATATTTTTTTTAACGATATTTTACACTTTGATATTTTTAACATCGATATTACTTACCTAAATTCGATATTCTTGACCACGAGAATTTATCTGTCAATATTTCTGCCCACGATATTTTTCACTCGATATTTGTGTAAATCGATATTTTTGATTCGATATTCTGTCTCTGCACCCTCCACGACACTGGCATCCAAGGAAAAGCTTTAGACTGGATATGATCTTTCCTCTCAGGCAGAACACAGGGAATAAGACTCCCGCCCTTCCTCTCAGAACCGACAGAGATCAGATGCGGAGGACCCCAACCCCACACTCTTCAACGTTTACATGGCCCACATCGCAACCATTGTCAGAAACCATGGGCTTAACATCGTCTCCTATGCCGATGACACCCAGCTCAACTTCTCCCTCACCAAAGAACCCGACATCACCAGGCGCAACTTCCAAGAAGGGATGAAAGCCGTCGCGACCTGGATAAGCAACAGCTGCCTAAAGCTCATCTCGGAGAAAACAGAAGACCTCATCCTCCGCTCTACCCCCTCTGCATGGGACAACACCTAGTGGCACCCCGCCCTCGGAAACCCACCCACCTCAGTGGACCATGCACGCAACCTCTGCATCATACTCGACTCTTCACGCACCATAAATTGCCAGATCAACACCGTATCCTCCTCATGCTTCAACACCCTCCGCATACTTCGCAAGAAGTTTAAGTGGATCCCCACCGACTCCAGGAAAACCGTCACCCACACACTCATCACCAGCAGACTGGACTATGGCAACGCTCTCTACGCTGGAATCAACAAAAAACTAATCTGCAAACTCCAGACCGTCCAGAATGCCGCTGCCAGACTTATCCTCGACATCCCACGACACGACCACATCACCCATTACCTCCGCTACCTCCACTGGCTCCCCGTCAAAAGAAGAATAACCTTCAAGCTGCTGACACCTGCCTACATAGCCCTCCACAACACCGGACCCCAATACCTTAACAACTGAATCTCCTTCCACGTCCCCAAGAGAAACCTCCGCTCAGCCGACCTCGCCCTAGCCACCGCCCCTCATTTCTATAGGACCAGAGCAGGTGGAAGATCCTTCTACTACCTCACAGCCAAGACCTGGAACGAACTCCCCCTTCACCTCTGATGAAACCCGACACTGCACCAATTCAGAAAGGACCTCAAGACCTGGCACTTCGAATGACCCCAATGGAGCTGCTCACCCCTCCCAACACCCCCCCCCCAGCGCCTTGAGACCCTCAGGGGTGAGTAGTGCGCTCTACAAAACCCTGATTGATTGATTGATTAAACCTCTCTATTTCATTGTCGGTCCAAATATGTATGTCGCAACATTGTGCTGCTGGGTATCAGTGACAGCATCCCAAAATGGGCACCAGAAGATGGCATCTCATTGCTGTTGCTTTTCACTGTACACAGTTTATCAGACTTGAAAGCCAATCCACCTCAGAATTACTTGCTGATCAAGTGGCCTTGTCACTGTCAATACCTCAGTACCCATCCTGTGAGAGTCAGGGCTAATAGAACTATGGATTTCTGTGGCTCAAACTGGAAGCAGTTAAAAGAAGGACACGGGCGTTGCACCAAAGATTTGTTAAGTGTCTGCGCCAGGTCATCATGGAGAAGTGCCATTCCAACGCGTACGACATCATTGTACAAGACGCATATGTATGATGACTGCATAGCATTTAGACTCTTTCTATCTTGTGTGCATCGCTCTGCAGCAATCTGTGCTACAGGAAGTTAAAGTCAGTGTATGTTCGGGAAAAGCAGCCTATGAGTCATGGTGTCGCTTGTTCTTTGGGGATTCAAGTCCTATGAAAATTCTTGATATCTTTCTAGTCCTCGGTGCTTCTTTTCTAATCAGGGTGTGATTGTGGTTCGTTCTCTGTCCTTGCAACCTTTTTTGAGAGGAATGCCTCTAGTGGTTAGGAAGTGTTATCTTCAAAAGAATAAAAATATCTGAGCAGGTAAAAGAAGTTTCTTAACCATTAAGAACCAGTTTTGAATGAATATTTAAAATTACACAAGCTGAAAGAAATTGTTGCGTTTCGAAGAGGTGCAAGTTCAGATGGGATAACAGGCACTGTTTGGGTTTGATATTGCAAATAAATGAAAAATGCACTGTAATGTGATGGTTTCACTAACAAATATATTTACTGTTTGTCTTCTCAACCACTTCACCACAGAGAAGTCCAGTGATGCTTCTGGGAAGGTGCTCTCTCTAGGACTGTACCTTATCATGTCCACTTCCCCCTTCCCTCTAGCTGCACTGTTTATCAGATGGGGTCAGATGGGGATGTGGAACACCAGTGTCGCCATTCAGGAATAGAATAATGTTTCCTCTCAAATATTATGTAGAAAGCATGGTGGGGCATGTGAAAGTAGACAGCACAGTGACAAATAGAAGTCGCCCATAAGGCCCTGGAGTGTAATGTCTGTTAATAGGCTGCGGTGATCGCAAAGGTCCTTTGAAAGAATCAGCTTGAACATAAATGGGGGGCATTTGGTCAAATGTGAGCCTGCAACGAAGCCGCTGAAAGACTCTGGCAGTATGGCAACTAGTTGAGGGCTACATAAAGTAAATGTTTGTGCTTTGTGCACACCACCTTCTGGGCACGCCCATCATTAACAACACAATTAGCGGGGATTCGCAATGCTGTCAAGCCTTGTCCTCGAAGAAGAACGTCTGAAATACGTGTCCTTTATTTCAGATTCCTGCAGCAGATAGTGGACCCGTTTGTGAACAAGCTCTTCCCTATGGTGTTATGAATCAAGCCCCTAGCACCCAGAAAGTTCCCTATGCATATCCGTGACTAATATTTGTCGTTCCGAATTGTGTTTTTTATTTTATTTTAAAATATTTATGAAGTGCGTCGTTATTGTGTGGCAAAGTATTGTGCATTTATCAAAACGTTTGTCCATGAGTAAGAAGTTGTGTACCCTAAGTACAAAGTAAATTGATTTCCATAACAGAAATACTTAACTTTAACACATAAGACATTTCTGGATACGAATGTTTGCATAAGTGAGTTTTCAAAAATTAATTTAGTTACACGAGATGTGGAAGCCGGCGCAAGGCAACAAGAAGCAAAATCCACATGCAGACTGCATTAGCTTGGAAGGCCCGAGGCGTGGCTTTGGTCTTTTTAAATTCCAAATATCTGAAGGGAGCACGTCTTTGTTCATGATAACTTGGGATTCGCCAGATTCACCAAGGACAGCACGCGGGTCAGCTGAATAGCTAGGTTGAAGAAATGTCAACTCTTTGTAAAAATACAAAATGATTTAAAAGCAAGTTTGGTATCCAGAGGGAGCCACTTTCTTTCAGAGAGTACGCAGTATTGTGGCGAAGTAATATATGCATGGTCCAGAGATCAATCCAGCAGCAGCACGTAAAGTTGTTTTTAAAAGGTTGGAGAGTGGCGGCAAGTGGATCAGAAAAGAAAGGCTTCCATATTCCAGCTGTGACACAGATCAATAACTGGTCCAATAGCATAAAGTAACTTGCAAAAAGTTAATTTTTGGTTTTATATAAAAAGCCGCAGAAAATTGCTAACCAGCAACTAGTTTATTGACGTGTTTTTGGTTAAACTTTTGAGCTGATTCAAATGTTAAACCTAATGATTGAAACGATCAGTCAGTCAGAAGGCAACGCTCAGAGCCCATCCTGAAAGTAATACTGAAAAGTGACAGGGAGCAAACTGTAATTATTCTGCTTTCAACATGTTGATTTTGAAACAATTTAGACTCAACCACTATTCTGTATTACTAAGGTGGCTTTTCAGATGCACAACATCGGCAAGTGTATTACATAGCGCTTTAGCAGTAGGGCGAGTGTTCGAGAGATTTACAGAGAACTCATTTTATAATCACCAAAAATAAACATAATACAAAATTGAAGTCCAGTCACATTGGACAGATCAATGTGTAGTATAATGACGAAGAGGTCTGTATAGCATTAGTATGACCTGTCAGTGCTGTCAGAGTTCAGGTAACTCGTCGATAGCTGACTATAGAGTATGTTATCCTTGTTGAACGTTTGCTGTGTATTCTCCCTAGTGGGTTCTGCTTGATGTTATGTGTTGTTTATTACAGGAAAGGTACTTTTGTCTACCCAGTAACATCCAAGTACCTAACTCATTCGCATGATTGTGCTGTATGTGCAGGGTTATTCAGTGTGCAATGTTGTATGTGTTATTTATGTAGTACTTTTTGTGAGCCCCTTGATGTCAATCTGTAACAACTGCGCTGTGGAGGAGAAGGGATCTTGGCCACAGAGCTACCCTTACTTAACACCCAGTACTAAGTGTTATGTATTGGTGTTTGACTGTGCATCCGATGTGGTTAGGGCTCTCAAACCTAGCAAAGGACAACGTTGATAGCACAGGTGATGCATATCCCACAGAAGTATGTCTATGAAGTACCTAATGCTTTCATCCATTCATGAACAAATATAATCGAAAGACAAGTTCTCAAAGTCGTGTGTGATTAGTGTCAATTTGTAATGAATGTCAGGCATCAATCTTTCATATGCAGGTCCCACCGGATCTGCCAACACGGGTTTCGGCCTCTAGGATGGCTCTTAGGCCTAGGGCTTCTTCGAGGTTAGGAGACCGCACTCTTCGGCCAGAATGTGCTCATACGAAAATGAATAGGTGTTTGGATTCCCTTCCGTGAGTGTACTAACCGCCAATAGTCCATTTGTAGAGTCTCACAGGCAGAGTGCCGGGCAAGGTCAAAAGTGGTGGTTAAGGGGTGGACGGGAAAATTCCCAAATGGTCTTTTTGGATTAAGAATTGGTTGTCGATCAGGCGGTTGGGCAGCAGTGGGGCCATTAAGGCCAGACTCCCAAATCCAAGTTAAACCCATCATGGTACTCCCCAAATACTCATTCTCTTCAAATGATTCTATGGGCTCTATCAGACCCTCCCTCTTCATCGGTTCCTGGCTCAGCATAGGTACATAAAAGAGAACGACCAAGGACTGCACAGCAGATGGAGGTCTACCCCTTCGTGTCTCTTCAACCTTTTAAAACTCCAAGACAGACATAGGAGCTTGATAAAACTGTCCCATGCTCCTAAAATGCCCATATCTCTCACATGGAAGCACAGATTTCCAAAAAGTCCCCTATTTGATTCCAACCCCAGCCCGATCTGTGCAATGTGTATCATGCATGTATTCTATTCATTTCACAAAGACACCCGCACTTCACACTATCTTAAATAATAAAGTCCCTTAACTACGCACGAGCGAATTACAATGCCAGTGTATTTCACGGAGTCATAATGAATTTTGCATTACACTTGTTAGGCAAAATTATAGCGAGGGAGCATGGAAATAGCATGAACAACCTGTGACAGTTATGCCTTTTGCCCACATTTCTTTAGCGTGAAATACACCCTTACAACAATAATTGACATGAGAATGCATTTTGCACGAAAATACAACTCTTTACAAACATTTCATGTAATTACGTGAATGCAAATGACGTAAATTTCGCACGCCCATACCAATCACATAGAAGGAGAGCCCAGCCACAGGTCAAGCAGTGGGCAGAGACTCAAATCAATGGATGTCATTTAGGGGTCACCAGGGGTTGCAGCTGGCTTTCCCCTTGCGACCCCTGGCACCAGTGCTTAATTTGTAAAATATTAAGTGCAGGTGCTCACATTTTTTTAGGAGGCCACACCCACCTCCCCGGCTCCACCTACTTCCACCACTGGCTCCACCCACCTCCTTTAATGGCTCCACCCACATCATCCACAAGCCTCAACACATCAGAGCCACCTCCTCACTTCTTGAGTTCTTCAAGAAGCTGAAGACCTGGCTCTTAATAAAAGCACCTCTGGGACCTCACACCTACACACCTGACCAAGCAGCTGGATATCCTCTCGGGTGATTAGTGCACTATATAAGTCAATATAACATAACATAATATAACATATGGACAACAACTCAAAAGTGAACTCAAGTTAGAGAATGTGTGTACGTCTCAAAATGCAGCTTTTGGAAAGGTCATTTGAGGACCTGAGGCAAGTTTGCAAACTAAAGAAAATGTGCTTGTACCGTGCTGTTAAAAGAAAGGAAGTGTTGAAGGAAGGAAGGAATACATTGAAGAAGGCAGAAACAAATGAAGGCAGGAAGGGGAGAACTGGAGTGAGGAAATTGTTATGGATTAAAAAAGGAGAAACTAAGAAAAGGATGTGTAAGGAAGAAATGAAGGGATAGAGGGAGAGAGGGAGTGAACGATGTGTGATGGATGAATTGAAAGAAGAAAGGAGGAAGAAAATCAGAAGGAAGGGTTGAGGATATGAAATGAAGAAATTAAAGAAGGGATTAAGGAAGGAGCAGGAAAAAAGAAAGTAAGGAACGAATGAAGGAAGAAGGAAATAATGCACCAAGGGAGGAAGGATGGGGAAAGAATGAGGATGTAAGGAAGCAAGAATGGAAAGAAGAAAGGAGGCATGGCTGGAGGAGCTGAGGAAGAGAAAAAGGGAAGGAAAAAGATGGTATGAAGGAAAGAAAGGAGGTCAAGGGAATGGATAAGAGTATGAAAGGTACTGGGTCAAAGAGGGACAGAGGGAATAATTACAGTTTAATATGGCAAAGACTTTGATAAACAAAATATTAAAATACATTTCTGTGGCCTTAACACACCATGTATGTTGTAAAGCACATATTCACCAGAGAGGGTCTTGACACCACATTAAAAATGTTATCTAACTCAATGGCACTAATCTTAGCGACCTCCGAAAGATGAAAGACTGGTTGGCCACACAGAGATTTAGATTTATGACCCTGAGCTCAAAGTAGAGTTACAAAGGCCCATCTTGAGCACACATGGTAAGCACTCTAACACCTGTCTTTTAAACGTACTGCTCTCCAACCCTCCTTTATCCTGCGTTGCTCTTTGACCCCATATCCGACCTGTGCTGGTCTCCCACCCCTTAGAACCCTTCAATGGTCTCGCCCTCCACTGTCTTAGGCCAGGGGCACTGTCCGCTATCTCCCTTTATACCCCGTGCTGCTCTCCCACCCCTCTGGACAATGCAGTATTCTCTCCCCTCCACCACCCTAGACCTGGCAGTGTTCTCTATCCCCTTTAGACCCTGTGCTAATCTTTGCAGCATGCTAGTGTCTGCCCTCTGAGCTCTCTTGGCACCCTGCAGCTCTCTGCCTCTCTCTACTCCTCGCTGCTTTCTTTGCTTCTCTGCCGCTCTCTGCTCCTGTTTACTTCTCTCTGCCCCTCTGCGCTGCTCTCTGCTCCTCTCTGCCAATCTCTGCCCCTCACTTCTCCTCTCTGCCCTCGGTGCCACTCTCTCTGCTCCTCTCTACAGCTCTCTGCCCTCTCTGCTCCTCTCCTGTGCTGCATGTTTGAGCCTGAGCTGCTTCACCTTTCATCTACTTTGGACCCTGCACAGGTCCTTCCTCCTCACGCCCTGAACTGCTCTCGAGTTGACCCCACTCCAGACCCCAGTTCACACACTGAATGTGCCAGTGCTTCTGAGGCTAGCCAGTTTCTAGCACTACAACCTTTGTTAGATATTAGATCAGCGATACAGTGACACAGCTGACCAGGGCAGGAAAACAGAATTTAATAAAGTTGGATCAAGAGACGGCATTAGCTCCCAGGTTCGTAGATTTCAAAGCTGCGAATGTGCTAAAACAAACCAATCATAATACAAATATTCATAGGTGAGTCACACACTGGCACTACTTTTTCTTTTACGTAGCAATCGGTATTACAGTTGAGTGGCAGTGTAAATGATAGTTTATTTATTATTATCCAACTGCCAAAATCACATTTATCGATCCTAGAAGCATGAAAGGCTGTGCTAGCACAACGAGATTCAAACGTGCGACCTTTCGTCTGTCCACTTCAAGCAGTACAATGTGGTACATAAATAAATCTGTAGATGACTAGCTCAAAGGGTTAAAGTGCCCATTGCAGCAACTGGTTTGTATGAAGCAGGTCTTTGCTCTTCTGGTAAGATAGCTAGGGTGGCTAATGCCCTTGGCAATGCCCTTGCTGCAGATGAGCAGTGTGTAAGAAAATGCCACGCGCCATCATCCAAGTATCATAGTTTAGCAAGTTCATGTGCTTGCTGCTGTGATTCATGCATAGCTTTCATAACACAAGACATACAGTTTAATCTTTGAGGTGCTACGTCAAGCTTTCATTAATTTCAATGTGAGTATTAGTGAGCTGGAAACCAAATACCACCAAAAGTGGAAACAATAGTGTGGCCTGAACATCTACTTCTCCAGATGCAGAAATGTGTTCTACTGACCCCGACTAGTAATTAACGTAAACAAAGACAGAAAGCCCATGTTAGAATTAGCAGAGACCTTTTTATATGAAGTTTTTCGTAAGAATCCTGTCCAGGCCCTTGCAGAATGTTAAAACATGGAGATGATCAGTACTTTTCTCTGATAAGGTTGGCAACGCAGAGTCAAGAAACATGCGATTAAAAAAATGAGGCCAGCAGGACGGAGTTGTCGCTACTTTGATTTACCTGATTTAAAAGCAGGAAGGCGGAGCACAGGCTCTTGCAGCGCCTCTGAGTGCAGTGCCGATGGAAAGAGCGCCTGAAGGTCAGGCCATATGCTTTACAAGCACAGCACACAGCTCGTCAGTTTGTAGTGGAGACTGGTACACAGAGCTGTATGTGAAACTAAGTTGTAGCTTCAGTTCATCCACACACTAGGGAGGCCAGGCCACATCCACTCCTGGAAAGAAAAGCCCGGGCCTCCTGCCTCACGAAAAGATACATTTCAGTTCCTGAAAAAGCAGGATCCAGCCCGGCAGCAGCGGATGCAAATTGTTTTTATGATCATTTTGCCGTGCACAATACAGGCTGAGAGGGGCTAGGTGACCTGCTCCCCCCCCCCCCGCACTGTGGGGCCTTATGTTGCAATGCTCTCTTCTCTCCCTCCTCAGTGAGCTCGGCCCAAATATGCACAGTGCCGTGACCCGGGCAGCAGAACTTCTCTTTCCCTCTCAATCTCACTGAAAGTAACCACCCATGTTCCGCTTCCCTTCCGAGGCAGAGACAATACTGAGGAATGCAAGAGATTGAAAATGGACCATGAAACATACAGTGGGGCAGATTTACAAGCCCCCTGCGCCACCAGTACGTCACTTTTCGTGACGTACTGGTGGCGCAGGGGGCTCCTCTATATTTACAAGGAGAGGAAAAGCCACCCTGCGTGACTTTTCCTCTCCTTGTAAATACGGTCCCTTCACACGCAGCACTTTGCGGTGAAGGGGCGTTCCATGGGTGTTGCAGTGGGTGTTCCCACGCAACACTCATGGAACAGGACTCAACTCCAGAATTACGTGAAATCGTAACTCTGGAGATGCGTCAGTATGCTACGCCACCCTAGAGGTGGCGTAGCGAGCGCAACGAGGAGAAATGTTTTCATTTCTCCTCGTTTTTCCTCTTTCAATGCGTGCTGCATTCTACAGCACGCATTGGAAGAGGAAAATGCCTGTAGTGATTGTTTTTGTGCAGGAAGGTGCCCCTTCCTGCACAAAAACAATCTCCCACGCACGCAGGCATCCTTGCACCATGGTGCAAGGGTGCCTGCGCCGCGCATGGCAGCAGTTTGTGCACCAGCGCAGGGGAAGCACAGAGATGCGACATATTCTTGTAAATATGTCGCATCCCTGTGCTTTCCAGACTAACGCAGCACGGCGCAGCAAAATGACTTGCTGCACCGTGCTGCGTTAGTTTAATGTAAATCTGCCCCAGTGTACCTAAGCAGCCATCAAGCACTGGCAGTCACAACGTGTCCGTAGATTCAATAGACCCGGCCCTGTGATATAAGTGCCGGTGCTGAGCACCGGAATGCACCGGCACAAATTAAGCACTGCCTGGCACTGCCTTTTCGACGCCTGGCCCCAGAGGTGGCAAAATCAGTGTCTGGAACACAGGGGCTCGTCCTAATGGACATCGTTTGGAGCTCCATTTTCCTGATTTTCCGTCAATTTTGCTATTACACAAACAGTGAATTATATTATTCACTGTCAGGGTGATAAACATGGAGTATAATTGGATGGAAAATGACCCTATCTGACAGCTAGGGTAAGTAAAAACTGCTTTTAAATTTGTTTTATGCGTGCATGCAGGTGAGTGTGTTTATCGGAGAGAAAGTGTGTGAATGTACATGTATGTTTAAGCATGTGTGTATGAGTCAAAGTAAAGGTCAAATGGTGTGTGATGTCACTTGGGCTACCCCAGGCATTTCGGTGAATTGAGGACCATGCTCAAATCCTCACTAGGTTGTAAACTCAAGACCTAAGGGAGTCACATAAGATTCTCTGCAGACAAAGGGGCATATTAGCAAGACCCACGTTAAAATTATCGCCGTTTAGCGGCAGGAAACTGCCGCTAAAACGGCGATAATGGGCTTGCTAATATGCGTTATAGAATTCCAATAGAAGCCCAGGTTAGATGTCCTGCACATCTAACCTGGGCTTCTATTGGAATTCCATAACGCATATTAGCAAGCCCATTATCGCCGTTTTAGCGGCAGTTTCCTGCCGCTAAAACGGCGTTAATTTTAACGTGGGTCTTGCTAATATGCCCCAAAGTTTTTAGGGCAGAAAAGCAGATACCATGGGCCGTATTATGCATTGTGATTGTTTGCGCCCGGCGCACCTTTTAGAAGGTGCGCTGGGCGCAAACAATCACAATGCGCCCCATTATGATGTATGCGCTGCCCCCAGGGCAGCCCCGAACTCGCGCTGCCCCCAGGGCAGGGCATTCATATGAAAACACGGAGCAGCTGCTCCGTGTTTTCACAATGCAGGCGGCACCCGCCTGCACTTTTACAGGGTAATAGAGATCCCCTTGCAGGCGGGTGCAGTCAGTGACTGCACCCGCCTGCAAGGGGATGTCTGGGGGAGTCCATGGGACCCCCTTTACCCCCTGCAGAGGGCTGCTCTCAGGAGGCGCACTGACAGTGCGCCACCTTTTAAATGTCGCACTGTCAGTGCGCCTCCTGAGGGCTCCTTTGACTCTGCGCCTGCTTCTGTAATATGGCGCGGGCGCAGAGTCAAAGGAATTCCCTCATTTGCATAGGGCACGCCCCAATGCAAATGAGGGAATACCCTCTGAAGGTAGCGCTGGCGCTTTATGTGCGCCAGCGCTATCGGTATTATATAAGGGGATGCAAAAGCACCTGCGCCCCCTTCTATAATACCAAAGTGCCCCGGGGGCGCGCAAAGCAGGCGCAAATGCCTGTTGAGCTCCCGGGGCACTTATTGTAATACGGCCCCATATGTTTTAGTGTAAGCACCCCAAAAGTTGTTTTTTTTCTTCTTGAACTCACGTAGGAACAGGCAAGGGGTGGATAATGCTGGGGAAGGAAAATGGTGTAAGTGGAGAAAACACAAATTATTAGTTGAAACAAACCACTTACAAGTGCACTCTTGTGTTCTTTGGAGGCGGCTCCAGTTCAAAGTGGTTAAGCTGTGGGAAAGAAGATAAAAAACACTTCAGGAATCTTGACTAGAAGAGAACCAGGAATTCAAAGACAATCAGCCATTATACTTACTGTATAAATTCCATAATTATTGTTTCACTATCAGAGCTAACGCTATTCGGGCTATACCGGCTATTAAAGGCCCGCTCCAGCGTTTAACCAGGGAGCGGGACTTTAATAGCCGGTATAGCCCAGCTACGAAGGGCTATAAGGCTATTAGAACATTCTGCCACTAGAGGGCAGAATGTTCTAACAAATAAAACAAAGACTTTAGGGAGCGGGAGGGGATTGAAATCCCCTCAGGCTCCCTGAAGCCTTTGTTCACAGCCACAGCTGTGAACAAAGAAACATTGTAATGTTGGCGCTCCGGGCTTATACCAGCCATTATAAGCCCGGAGTTACTCCATTGTTTTCAATGGAGATTACAACATTCAAATGTTCTAATAAAGAATAACATCTCTGAAGCAATCGAAGTGTCCGGGGAGCAGCAAGTCGACAAGCCAGACTTAACTGGATCGGTACCTGCAGTGGGCAGTGCAGTGATACTTTCACTCCAAGCGACCTTCTCAGTGATTTTTGAAGGCTGGAGGTGCTCCGGGGTTCTTGGAGTTCTTTCAGATTCAGGACAACACAGCATGAAGTGATTATCGAGTCCTTGGGGGCCGCAGTCAGAGTTTAGCGCCTTTTTCTTCTGCAGTAGGGCTTCATTTCTCGTGCAGCAGGTGTTCTTTGTCCTGGTCTTCTCATGTCCATCAAATATGATGTTCAGGTATCGGGGTACCACCAAAATACTGAATTTATGGGCATTACAAGAGGAGACAGGTAGTAGCCAATGGGCTACCTACCTCTAGGATGTCTATACCCTCTAGAGACTACTTCCTCTGGGAAGGGGCACTACCCTAATCCTGATAGGTTGTTTCTCCATCATCCCAAAATGGTGGAATTCCAGGAGAGGGGTCACATCACCTGCCCCACCTTAGGGGTGGTGTAGGCTAAGTGGGGACCCTCCTCCTAATGTAACTGATTTTCCCACTCTTCCTCCAGCTAAAAGTGGAGCAGGAAAGGGGGTTTGGCTTCCCTCACTATCTGGAGGTTCCTCGGATGGATTTCAAAGGTGACAATGCCTTTGAAGCTTCCCGCCCAGGAAGGCCATTCTGTCCTGGAGGAGGAGTGAAGCACCTCCACCCAGAGCAGGCTATGGGTCTGTCCTCTGAGAGCGCTGGCTCTCACCCTATGAGGTCAGAAACATGTCTGGTGGTGGCAGACTGGAAAAACAAGTCAGAAACCACACCAGTGCTTGGTAGGTTTTCAGGGGACCCTCTAAAAGGGTCTCCTGTGTGAATCGATGATTAAATCCAACACTGGCATCAGTGAGGATTTATTAGGACTAGATGTTTGGTACCAAACATCTTAGAAATCAGTAAAGCCATCATGGAGCTAGGAAACTCATTTTGACAAGTATCCAGCCCACGTACCCCTTATGGCTTCCCTGTTCACTTGTAATGTCTCAGAATAGATTAGGCATTGTAGGGGCATACCTTCTCATGCTGATATGCCTTCACATAGGATATAGTGCACCCTGCCTTAGGGCAAAAGGCCTGCTGTAGGGGTGACTTATCTTTATCTTATGTAGTGTATGGGTGGCAGGGCACACAGGGCTGTGTGCCATGTCGACTCTTCAGATTTCTCTGCACAAAGACATGCAGCCTTGTCATGTGGTTTGTGGCCCCATGGCCTGCCCTGCTAAGTTGGCTGCGGCCTGGCAGCCATGATGCCTTTTCTGCACACGTTACTTTGTGACTTTGTTTTTCAAGCCTCTGCTTGTGCCCGGCTATATTAGGACTGTCTGCATTTCTGCCTTTCACCTTTTCTCTTGTCCCCTGTGGGTTGCTTCTGCAAGGTCGAAAAACAACGTCCCTTGTTCTTGCTGATCTGGCCTGTCCCTCGCACCTAGACATAACACTATGTGCAGCTGCACTGGAGAAATTTGTGTGCTTTTAATATGGTGATTACACTGTTAGAGGCACTTGGAGAAAAACCTTTCCAGAGAGAAGAGCTGTTTTTGTCTTCTGATGTAAAACCTGCATCTAGAGATTGAGGTATGAGGGTCCGCCTAACAATGCCCAGAGGTTTTCTGTTTATATAATAAACTAGCTAATAGCACGGGGAGGGTGGTATAGTCATTTAGCTCTATATCCACTGCTTTATGAAATGCTTTCCCCGTTTGTATTCTATGGAATTGTAACTATGCTGATTATATTATCATTATGCATTATGCTGATAGTACTGGCTCGTGTACTGTATCTTAGAGAACGATAGTGGAAATAAATATTTAAACTATACTGTGTCTCTTATTACCCGCGTTGTGGACAGGTATGAGTGAGTGATGAAAGGGTGTTCTTGCTCCTGCGAGTCTTGAGAGAGAAATACCGTGTTCTGGGTTGTCTAATCATTAGTAGTATTGTTGCTAATGAGACGCTACAGCTAGTCGGGTTGGGGTTTTAGGTGCTAAGGCTTATGGTTGGCTCACCACTATATTCCGAGGTCCTATTATCCTGTGCATAGCTCTGTGTATGTGCAGAATCCCTATAACAGCCTGCAATGGCAGGGTGCATAGCCTTGGTGCGGGGTCACAGGGGTGGCGCAACCAGTGCTGCAGCCCCAGAGGACCCTCTTCAGTGCCCATGCCCTTGGTACTAGGGATACTATTTACTAGGGATTTACAGGGGTAGCTGAGGTGGTGCCAATCACGGTGCAGTGTTTGGGAAAGAGATCTGGCATTGGGAACCTGGTTAGCAGGGACCAAGTGCATTTACAGTTTGAAATCACATCAGGCATAATTGGGGGTAACCAAGCAAAAACAGGCACTTTCTAGCGTGACCCCCCTCCCTCCCCCAACAAAAGAGGATGAGACCTACCTTTCCCTAGAAAGTCTTCATCTTCTAAGTGGAAGAACCTGGAAAGACCATCTGCATTGGCATGGTCAGTCCCAGGAACTGTGTTACACTGTAAAGTCCATTCTCTGTAGGGATATGGCCCACCTTAACAATTTGGGGTTTTCTCCTTTCATCTGTATGAGCCAACTGAGATGTCTGTGGTCAGTTTGGACAAGGAAGTGAGAACCAAACAGGTATGGTCTCAGCTTCTTCAAGGACCAAGCAATAGCAAAGGCTTCCCTCTCTATGGCACTCCAACGCTGCTCTCTGGGGAGAAGTCTCCTGCTTATAAAAGTAACAGGTTGGTCATGGCCATCATCATTGGCCTGGGATAGGACCACTCCTATCCCATTTTCAGAGGCATCTATCTGCACTATGAACTGCTTGGTGTAATCTGGAGCATTTAGAATGGGTGCGGAGCACATTGCTTCTTTCAAGGTGTCAAAAGCCTTTTGACAGCTCACTGTCCAGTTAACCTTTTTGGGCATTTTCTTAAGGGTCAGTTCTGTGAGGGGGGTCACAATGAACACATATCTCTGTACAAACCTCCTACAGTACCCAGTCAAGCCAAGGAATGCCCTGACTTGGTTCTGGGTGGTTGGAGATTCCCAATCCAGAATGGTCTGGATTTTGGGCTGCAGTGGCTGAACTTAGCCTCCACTCACGAGGTGGCCTAAGTTTACAACCTTGCCCTGCCGTATTTGGCACTTGCTTGTCTTGATAGTGAGGACTGCATTCTGCAGAGTCTTTAGAACCTTTTGGAGGTGTATCAGGTGATCCTGTCAGGTGAAGCTAAAGTCAGCAATATCATCAAGATAAGCTGCACTATAGGATTCCAATTCAGCAAGGACTTTACTCACCAACCTCTGAAATGTGGCAGGGGCATTCTTCAAACCAAAGTGCATCACAGTGAACTGAAAGTGTCCATCTGGAGTGGAAAATGCTGATTTTTCTTTTGTTCCAGGAATCAGACCTATCTGCCAGTACCCTGATGTGAGATAAAAAGTACTCAGATATGTGGCTGCCCCCAACCTTTCAATCAGCTTATTAGCTCTTGGAACTGGTTGTGCATCGGTTTTTGTAACTGCTTTGATGCCCCTGTAGTCCATACAAAACCACATTTCTTTCTTTCTACCCTCCTGGGAATGAGGCTTGGGGACTAACACATCTGGGCTGACCCAAGGGCTCACGGAGGGTCCAATGACACCCAACTCAAGCATCTTGCTTACCTCAGCTTTGATGCTTTCTTTGACATAATCAGACTGCCTGTATATATTGCTTTTTACAGGTAGGCTGTCACCGGTGTCCACATCATGTGTACACCAGTTCACCTGAGCAGGGGTCAAAGAAAAGAGCCCAGAAAACTGATTTAGGACGTGCCTTCAATCAGTCTGCTGTTGGACAGTGAGGGTGTCTGAAAAGACCACACCATCAACTAACCCAACTTTAGGGTTATGGGAAAGGAGATCAGGGAGTGGCTCATTCTCTGCCTCCTGTTCCTCACCTGTAGTAATAAGCATGGTCACATCAGCCCTTTCATTGTAGGGTTTAAGGCAATTTACATGTATCACCCTCTTGGGGTTTCTACATGTGCCAAAGTCAACTAAATATTTGACCTCCCCTTTTCCCTCAAGGATAGGTTAGGGCCCAGTCCATTTGTCCTGGAGGGCCCTAGGTGCCACTTGCTTCAAAACCCACACCTTCTTCCCTGGTCCAAACTCCACCATGACAGCCTTTTGATCATACCAGAGCTTCTGGAGCTCTTCACTGGCTTCAAGGTTTTTGTTTGCTTTTTTGCATGTATTTAGCCATCCTTGAATGAAGGCCAAGCACATAATCCACAATGTCTTGCTTTGGTTCTCGGAGGGGTCTCTTCCATCCTTCCTTGACAAGACAGGGGGTCTTTCTTACAGGGCGTCCAAAATAAGTTAAAAGGGGGAAAACCCTACTGCCTTTTGTGGCACCTCTCTGTAAGCAAACAGCAGGCAAGGTAGTAAAGCATCCCATCTTCTTCTGAGTTTTTCAGGGAGTCCACCAATCACGCCTTTTAGGCTTTTGTTAAATCTTTCAAAAAGCCCATTTGTCTGAAGATGGAATTGTGTAGTGAAGCTATAGGTCACCCCACACTCAGCCCACATGTGTGTTAAGTATACAGACATAAAGGTTGTACCTCTGTCTAATACTACCACCTTAGGAAAGCCAACCCTAGTAAAAATACCAAGGAGGGCCTTGGCCACTGCAGGTGTAGTGGTGGTTTTTAGGGGAATTGCCCCAAGGTACCTGGTGGCATGATCCACTATCACCAGAATAATTGTATTCCCCGATGCTGTTGGAGGGTCAATCGGACCAACAATGTCAATCCCTACCCTTTCGAAGAGTTCCCCTACCACTGGAAGTGGAATTAAGGGGGCCTTCAGGAAGTTAATTGGCTTGCCACTGGCCTGATAGGTGGCACAGGAGTTGGAAGGTTGGTCCATAATTTCAAGCTCCAACACTTCTTTTTCACCCTGGGGTTTGTTTTGGGCTCTTGTTGTTAAACACACTCATTCAGGTCTTCCTAGCATTGCTGCATGGGATTTCCTCTTTACCTCAGCCCATGCTGAGTACTCCAGGGATAGCAGGAGACACCACTACCCTTCTGAGGCCACTAACCCCTCCTCACTCTAAGGTCACCAATGCCATTGGATGTTCCTTAGCCTGGGTATCAGTGTTGAAAACTGTATAGGTCTATCCAAGGAGATATTGGTTTGGAGACACCAGTGGCACAGCCACCATTTTAAAAAATTGTTTTTTTTAGAGTTTTATTTAACAGGAACTCAACCCAAAGGTATCAGAGCGCTTTACATGAGCACCAGTTACGTTATAGATGGACACATTCATTTTTTTGGTAGTGACGGGGAGATTAAGTAATTTGCCGTGAATCACAGAATGTTGGGCGTCCCTGCTGAGACTTGAATCCGGATCCCCAGCTTTGAGGTCAACCGCTCTAGCCGTTAGGCCACATCCTCTCACCATACTGATGCTAGCACCAGTGTCCAGCTTCCGTCCTAATCCCATTGATATTTGGCTCTTGTCTGTCTCTCTTTCTAGGTTACTGGGCCAGACAGCCATGGTAGCCTTTTTGGGATTCCAGTTTTTACCCTGGTACCTACCCTTGGGCTGTGAAGAGATTCTGGGCCCACCCTCCTGAACAGGTTTTTGGGTGCCTGAAGAAGACTCATTTTTGTTTTTCTCTTTTTGGTCACCATCTTTGCCCTGGGTGGTCTTTTTGGCCTCTTTTCCTGGGTGGTCATTTTGGTCACCCTTGTTTTGACCCAGTGGTCTGCCTTCTTCCCCAACTCTAGAGGAGAAAGTGGGCCTAGGTCTACCAGATGCTAATGTAACTTCTCATTGTGACAATTCCTTAAAAGATGCTCCATAATTAAATTGTAAAGCCCTTCATAGCCATTTACATTGTTACCTGTTAATCAACCACCCAGTGTTTTCACTGAAAAGTCAACAAATTCCACCCAAGAATGACTCTGGGTCTTTGGAGTCTCCCCGAATAATATTCAATACTCCTCAGTATTGAATATTTCAATCAGTCAGGGTACCCTTACTAAAGTCATAAGACTCAGTATCTTTCTCATTCAATGTCAGGAGGTTATTTCTGCATTTTCCTGAGTATAGCAAGTTATATGCTGTAGAGAATATGGTACTTTGCTTCTCATTATTTAGATTGTCATATAAAAAGGAAAGGTTCCTCATTATGTGTCATTGTTAAATATTTGGGTATTTTTATGTCTTGGTTTTTTTTAGGAGCAGGAGAAGTATCGCTGGTGGCTTTTTTAGTTTGTGCAATTAAATGTTTCAAAGTGGGTATATGTGGTAGTTGGCCTGTTATGTGCTCGGGGACTTTAGGCAGTAGGATTTTGGTTGTGGGTATCTGGGAGCTAGTGCTTGATCTCTTATATCCTGCAATACCTCCCCTACTTCTATTCCTGTCACATTTAGGGGGTGGTTGTGTTTTCTTACGTGAATTACAGCATCATCTTTTGTAGTGGCCCTCCCATAGCATGCACTAGAATAATATTTAGTACATTTCCAATTCACATTTTCTGTCAATGCACTTTGTTGGTTGTAGGTGTAACCCATGTGACTTAGGGCCTTATTATGAGTTTGGTGGTCCTGTGGACTGCCGTACCGGTGGTGGCGGTCGGATCATGGAGAGCTCAGTAGTCCGACTGCCGTATTACGAGTTGGACAGATAGGCTTTGCGAAGACTGCGGCTGAACCACTGAGAACACTAGCAGACTGCCGGGTTTGCAGCCGGGGAAAGGCAGCCGCCATAGGGCGGTACAGGGGAGTTGCACAGCCGTCTGTATTGTGAGTTGCCTTTTCCATGAGCTGACTGTGGCGGTCGGACTACCTGCTGCAAGGTGGCGGTGACGATGGATTTGGGGTGCGTACTCACCCCTTTTTTGTTCTTCCAGGCAGAGTCCGACGTGGATCCCTTTCTTCAGGTCCCCCCTTCACAGCAGGTATTTGATCTCCAGGATTACGACCCTGTGTGAAGCGATCTACAAGTGAGTCCTTTCCGTACCACATACCCATTGCCAGGACTGCCCATATATGGGTCGGACCCCGGCAATGGGTAGATGGTATTTTTTCCACATGTATCATGCATATGTGTGCATCTGACACATATGCAGTCAAAATGCACACACAGGCATTGATATATTTGGGAAAAGTACTCAACACCGCAGCAAGATCTCCGCAGGCACACTACCGCCACTGTAGTCAACTCGTAATATGGCAGTCTTTGGACCGCCAGTGCTGTGGTCTACTGGCAGACATGGACGCGGTTCTCGGTCGGTTGAGCCACAAAACTTGTAATCAGGCCTTGCAATTTTGCTTTCCTATCTGGGATGCTATATATTTGGCTTGCTGTGTCACTGTATCTGAAAGTAGTGTAATAGTATAAATAAATACAATTTTGTTCATATATATTTAAGCAAATACTTCTATTTTTTAAACTTACATGTATTTTTTTTATATGTTTCATACTGTTTTGCAGTTTTTTCATTGGTGTGTTGTAATGCAGAGCAGATGCTTTCTTTCCTGTCTGAAGGACAAAAAAGCAAGTTTCATTTTAAATGTGTATTTGTTGGTAGTTTGTACAGGTTGAGATTGTTAGGTTTATGTTTACTCGCTATTGGGGTGAGTTTATATTTTGTAATAATTTTTGTTTACCTACTTTGTTATAACTTTTTGCTTATGATAGGTTTTTTTTCTGTGAGGTTATCACTTTACGAAGTTGTGTTTTCTTTTAGGAATTACATGTAAAGCTAGAGAACTTGGAGAGTTTTTTACTAATTGTCTGCTATTTCTTACTTTTTTAAAGTTTATTTATGAGATAGTTTTACTTTAAATATAAGTTTTACGTACGTGGTTAGGTAATTTTCAAGAAGTGTATATTTCTTTTTTGAAGGGTCTGGTTAGAGAATCCGGCTGAGTTTCCTCATCCTGCAGTATTTGTCCTTTTACAATTATTTAGTTGGTAACATTAGTAATCCTTTATTTTGTTGATTATGGTTGTTTAAAGTTTGATTTTATAGGTTAGTTTAGTTTTAGTTCAAATTGTTTTATTATTTATGTCCTATTGTAAACGCTAATTCAGGTTTTATTCATAAATGTTGATATAAAGTTTGATAATATTTTAATAAAAATTTTCAAGGAGGAATTGAAAAACACGATAGTATTTCTTCTACATCAATGCGAATGCTAGGATGTGTAATCAGTCGTGAAATGTAACGAACATGTTCATGCTGGACGTTTTTAATTATTGTGGTAATTGATAGTGTTATAACTTTTTGACTGTAAAGCGATTCAAAACAATTTTGGTTTAGAAAGTATTGAATCCAGGCATTAGAGTCATTGACGATTTGTGTTTGGGTAATTTCATTATGTCTGTGATGACGTATTACTATTTAAATGTTTACCTGTTTGCACTCTGGTAACTTGACAAAGGCCTTCTCGGCTGAAACGCGTTGTTTTTTGAGTGATTAAACATTCATATCACTTGGATGGTGTGCCGCCTCATTCCTTCGGTCTGATTTCGTGTTGACATTTTGTGGCTCCGCCGTCACGGCAGGCAGCGGCACATTTTGGCAGGCGCGCTGCGTTGGGCGGATACTTTCGTTGGAATATATATATATATATATATATATATATATATATATATATATATATATATATATATATATATATATATGAAAACATTCCCAGATGCAACTCCTTACACCGAAAGGGACACGGACTCCAACGATGTGTGCTTCAAAGAATTTAGTTACAAAAACATGGCGATTTGACGCGTTTCGGCCACCACAAGTGGCCTTGATCACATATAGTAACGGTCTGCGATTCACACATATCTATTTAATTCCTTAAACACACCACATATTAGACGTTCCATATGGCCATATACAACAGACTATTCCACATCAGTAAGTTGGAAAAGAGACATTCAATTTCTATAAATATAATAAATACAGGAATAAATATTAAAAAGAGATCTCAAACTGATCTAAAAGATATAAGTGGCATAAATGCCATGATTAAATGCAGCAATTCATATTGAATATGGCATAGTATAAAGAGCTCTATTGTACTACTGAAACTAAACAGTGGTCATATTGTACCTTCATAACAGCATAAATGCAGTAACCTGTACATTCATATGATTACAGTGCATGAAATAAGATCTCTTGTTGGACACAAACTATACCCAACAATATTAGATAATAAATAGTGGAATAAAACCAATATTGGTACTGAAAATACAGTGGTTTGCCTGAATCCGCCTAATTGAACATAATAAAAAACAGTGAACAAAGTGCTGATTTAATTAAAGTGTCACAATGTCATAAAGGGCATCGTGCATAGTGATATAACCACTATATATTTTCAAAAATAGAGGGAAATACAGCCCTATCTCTGAGGTCACCACAGCCTATTAGCACCAACTTGCATCTGGCTAATGTACTCTAATTGCTGGACCGAGCTGAAGCTGGACAGAAGATGATCATGGGGATTCTAATAAAAATCCTCAAATCTAAAACAGAACAGAAAGTAGGCAGGAATAGGTCAGTGCGGGTCAAATAGATGAAGAGGAAAGAGAGACACGCGGAAAGGGAGGACTTATTGGAAATTTTGTAGATCCTCCCCGTTATTGAGACCGTTTGGCTATCTGGTGTCCAGTTCCAAAATAAACTTAGATTCCAAACGTCTGAGCATTTTCTCCCTGTTGCCACCTCTTCTCATTGGTGGCACAGCCCCTATAACAAAATATTTAAGACAATTGAGATTATTATTATGCACCAATTTAAAATGCCTGGCTACAGGCTAGGTGGGGTCAGAGTTGACTTTAGCCCTCAGATGTTGCAAAATTCTTATGTGTACTTGCAACTTAGTGCTCCCAACATATTGGAGTCCACATGTACAGGTCAGAACTGTTAGAAATGGGGGTCTCTAGTTGGCAGAGGTTTGTACATTTGTCCAAGTAGGGACCCTTCTTCCTAGTCAGGTTAAGGGGATACACTTCTAAAATAACCCCTGCTCACCCCCTTGGTAGCTTGGCACGAGAAGACAGGCTTATCTCAGAGGCAGTGTGTAAAGCATTAGTGCATGCATACAGTAGCACAGTGAAAACACTACAAATGGGCACCACACCAGTTTAGAAAAATGAGCAAACTTTATCTAAACCAACAAGACCAAAAACGACAAAAATCCAACATAAAATACTCTTAAAAATAGTTACTGTGCAAAGTAACCTTTAAATTGCAGGGAAAACGTGAAAATACAGTTCCTCCGACTTGGTAGCTTCGTCTGGGGCTACCGCGATACTGAATACGACAGAGTCTAACAATTACAGCCAACCGCGTCGATACGGGTTAGCTAAAGTGCCGACAGACTCGGAGACAGTACCTTTGGTAGTTGCGGCCGACAGGATGGTACGAGCCGGTCCGGGGCAACCGTTGCGGTTGTGATGTGAGATGGAAGCGTTGCAGCATGCGGTGTCCTCACAGCTCGGTGCAGGCAGTGGCTCGTTGACGGAGTCTGTGAGATCAAGGCATGCGTTGCAGGGTGAGAAGGTGCTCGATGCGGTGCTGGCAGGTCACGATGCGGCGACGGAGCCGGTCGATGTTCAAGTCGGGCAGCGACGGAGTCGATGACGTCAGTGCAACGTGTAGCGAAGCGGTGTGGAGTGCGATGCCCACAGGACGCGGTGCAAGCAGCAGCTCGTTGACAGAGTAGGTGAGACAAGGGTTGCGTTGCAAAACGAGGCAGTGCTCTCTACGCTGCCTTCAGGACAAGGAATCCTAGGACGGACTCGGTGACAGTCGGTTACCCTTTTCTTTTCCAGGCAACTGAAACCAGCAGTTCCAGAGATGGTGCACAGACGCTTGGTGAGGTCTTTGATGTTCCTGAGACCTCGTGAACAGGGGGCAAGCTCCACTTCAAGCCCTTGGAGATCTTCCTCAAGCAGGGGACCAAGCACACAGCAAAGTCCTTCTCCTTTCCTTGGCAGAAACAGCCACTGCAGGCCAACCCCAGACAGCACACATCAAAGGGGCAGTACTTCTCCTCAGTCTCTCCAGCTCTTCTCCTTGGCAAAGGTTCCTCTTGATTTCCCAGAAGTGATCTAAATGTCTGGGGTCTGGGCCCCTCTTTTTATACAGCAAATTCCTTTGTTCTCTGGTGGCAGAGAAGCCCTGTGCTCAGTCAAAACCAGTTCTGTTCTCGCTGGTGCAGCTTCCTGGCAGAAGTTAGAGACAGCATTGTGTAAGGCAGACCAGGCCCATTCAGGTGAAAGGAAATCTCCTCTTCCTACTCTAAATGCAGCCCAGTTCTATTCAGCCCAGCCCTGACTCACCCTGGGTGCACTTGCCAAGTCGACATGACAGTACCAACTGCGCACAGACAGTGCAGTGGCAGGTCTGAGTTACATTTACAGGCGGCTTATGTGGGTGGCACAATCAGTGCTGCAGGCCCACTAGCAGCATTTGATTTACAGGCCCTGGGCACACACAGTGCACTGTACTAGCGACTGACTAGTAAATCAAATATGCCAAACAGGGAATCACAGATCCATAACAATACTTTACAAAGGGAGCACTTGCACTTTGGCACTGAACAGCAGTGGCAAAGTGCCCAATGCATCTAGACCAGCGAAAACGAAGTCCAACACACAGCAAAAACACAGGAGGCAGAGGCAAAAATACAGGGGAAACCGACGCCATTGATGCCAGGTCTAACAAGAACGTATACTTCAAAGTCGGTTCTGTAGTTATAAACACCCTTAAGTTTAATGTTTTTGGGACTAAAGGCAGCGGCATACTCAAATGTGTTAATCCCAAATTTGCATGCTCTGCATGAACTGAACTTATAGAAGCCATTTTTTAAGGTAAGCCAGTTGGTTTTAGATTTAAAATTACTAGATGGTATCTCTGGACTACTTCTTACTAGAGCACTGTTCATTGATGGGGCCCGTTTAAAGGTTAATGTGGGTTTGGATGGTAAACAGTCTCCCAAAGTAGCATCCGTCATAACTATTGGCCATTTTTTATTAATGATGGATCGTATTTGTCTCTGTTGTCGACTATAGGTTGTAATGAGACGGGTCTCTGACTCAGCATTAGCTTTAGCTCTAACAGGGACACCTATATCGTTGTTACTGTGGGGTTCTCGGAACAACATACTGTCCCGAGTGATCTTGTTCGCTTTAACTAAAGCTTGCTCAACGGTGTGATTATCATAGTCCCTTTCATAAAATCTACGTTTTGCTTCTTCCACACACTGTTGGAATTCCTGCTCAGTGCTACAAATCCTGCGTAATCTTAGGAATTCTCCATAGGTAATACTTCTTATAAGATGTTGCGGGTGAAAACTCGAAGCATGTAGGGTCGAGTTACCTGCAGTGCTCTTGCGATGCAACGTTGATTCTAATTTGTTGTTTGCTACATGGATGTGCACATCTAAAAAATCAATAGCATAATGGTCCATCTGCGCATTGAATTCTAAGTTCAAATCGTTAACATTAATACTGTTGACAAAGGCAGTGGCATCGTCATTTGAACCTTTCCAGACAACAAATATATCGTCAATATATTGCATCCAACTAATCACTTTGGTCTCCCATTCAGCTCTGTGGGCCACCTGGAGAACCTGCTCCTCCCACCGCCCAACGTGCAAGCACGCATAGCTGGGCAAGAAGCAGGCTCCCATTGCTACCCCTCTAAGCTGCTGGTACACTTCCACCTACTGCCTATGGAGTGTCGGGCAACAATAGTCCATGCCCTTATTACATCTCAGCTGGACTATGCTAACAGCCTGTATCTGGGTCTCCCTGCTTACCTTATCCAGAGATTTCAGATTGTCCAGAACGCCACAGCTAGGCTCGTTAGAAATGTGCCCCTCCGCCATCACATTTCTCCTCATCTGAGTAGCCTTCACTGGCTCCCAGTAAAAAGGAGAATTGAATTCAAGGCATTGTCCCTGGCCTACAGAGCCTCAAGAGATAGAGGTCCAGGATATCTGAAACAGAGACTTCAGAAATATCGCCAGACCAGGACCTTGCGATCCAATTCTCAGGTACTACTCCACACTCCTCGCTTTGCCAAAGCCAGGATTGGCGGGCGAGCCTTCGCAGTGAGAACTGCCGCTCTCTGGAATTCTATGCCTGACCACCTGCGTAAAGCAGAATCGGAATCCACTTTTAGGAAGGCCCTGAAATCTTGGCTATTTGACTTGCCCTTGCTCATCCCCCATTCCCCTGGCTGACTACGCTGCTATTTTAGTGCCAGGATACCGCCGTTGGTGGTAGCCGTGCGCTCTACAAATGGATATGGATGGATGAATTGTCAAATAAGAAGTAGTTATTGTGCAAACAAAAGCTGATCATTTCCAAAATCATTACATTATGTTTGTACATATTAATGGCTCTTTTGCTCAGATAGTACTCTACTGCTTTTAACCCATCAAGGTGGTTGATGCTAGTATATAAGGAAGTGATGTCAAGAGTGATCAAAATACAATTTTCAGACCAGGGGACAGCATTAAGTTTACCAAGGAAGTCACCTGTATCTCTAATGTAAGATGGCAAAGCCATTGCAAAATCTTGAAGGTAGAAATCAACATATTGAGATACTTTTTCCAGGAGACAATCCTTAGCTGAAATAATGGGTCTACCCGGAATCGGAGAAACCTCTTGGTAGATCTTCGGAATGAAGTACATGACAGGAGTCACTGGGAATTCATTGTTCAAGAATAGAAATTCATCATTGGAGATGAGCCCATAATAATAATACTGCCATTTGTAGAGCGCGAACAGCTACCTCCGAAGAGGTGTCCCGGCGCTATAGCAACAGGTGGCACGCGAAGGACGTGCGGCGACCAGAGCGTCCAGGAGATTAATCTTGATTAAAAAGCCAAGTTTTAGCTGCTTTCCTAAATTGCGTTTCAGAGGTAATCTGGCGCAGGGTGTTAGGCAAGGCGTTCCAGACCATGGACGCCCTGAGCATGAAGGATCTGCCGCCCATCCGTGCTTTCCTAACTCGCGGGGTGCAGAGCAGGTTCTGAGAGCTAGACCTAAGTATCCAAGTCTGCTTGTATGGGCCTAGCCTCTGTTTCAGATAACTGAGGCAGGTTCCATGGATTGCCCGAAAAGCTAGGGTTAAGGCCTTAAATTTAATTCTGTTAGCGACCGGCAACCAATGTAGTTCTTTGCGATGCGGAGAGATATGCTGTCTAAATGAAACACGTCTGATCAACCTCGCAGCCGCATTTTGAACCATTTGAAGTTTCTTAACCGGGTAAGCCGGTAGGCCCAGATAGAGGCCGTTCCCGTAGACCAAGGGAGAGGTTACTGTGGCGTGGACGACGACCCGACGGTAGTTCTCTGGCAAAAGATGTATACATTTTTGCAAGTTTCTCAGACTGCCAAAACAGGCAGCTGACACCTGCTGAATTTGGGCCGAGAAAGATAAGTCAGCCTGCCATTTTACTCCCAAATTTTTTGCACAGCCTGCAGGGGCGGGTGGGGAGCCCATTTCCTCCGGCCACCAAAGGTCTGCAGCGGGCGTTGGTTTTTACCAATAAACAACACCTCCGTTTTGTCGGCATTCAACTTGAGTTTATTGTTATTCATCCATTGAGTGATATCTTTTAGGCAACTCTTAAAGTTCACAAAAGAATCACTCGACTGATCTTTAAAGGGAAAAACCAACTGGGTGTCGTCGGCGTAGGAGATCGCCTTCACTCCCCAGTTGGCAATCAGAGAAAATAAAGGGGCCAGATATATGTTAAATAGCAGTGGGCTTAAGGCCGACCCCTGTGGTACCCTGCACCATAAGTGCTTGCGATTGGACTGATGCGGCTGAAGTGCCACCCTCTGTGTGCGCTTATGGAGGAAAGATTTTAGCCAGGCCAGGACTGTACCCTCTATCCCAAAGTCCAAGAGGCGTTGAACCAGTATGGAATGGTCCACTGTATCAAATGCCGCTGAAAGATCCAGGAGCACCAGCATAGCCGATGCCCCTGAATCCAGCGCCATCCTGACTGAATCCGCCACCTCTATCAGCGCTGTCTCTGTGCTGAAACCAGGACGGAAGCCAGATTGGGTATCGTGCAGGATACCGTGGTTCTCGACAAAATTGGCCAGTTGTATCTGCACAACCTTTTCCAGCAGTTTTGCTGGTGCTGGCAGCAGAGAGATAGGTCTATAATTATTCAGTTCTCCTGAATCAACATTGGGTTTCTTCTTAAGGGGAAGGAGAGTGGCGTGCTTCCATAAGTCAGGAAAGATGCCGGTGGTAAGGGAGGTGTTCCATATTTCAGACAGCACCTGGATGGAAGAATTTGCCAGCTCTTTCCACAGTTTCGGAGGGCACGGGTCCTCCAGTGAGCCTGACTTGCAACCCTGAATCGCAGCCAGTGCCTCCTTCTGTGAGATCTCTCTTCCATTTCATCAAGTGTTGTTTAAAAGCTTCTTTGACTGATTTCAACTGTTTCTGATTAGACTTCTTGTAGCATGCCATATCGTTTAGGTGTTTCTGAGCTTCCGTGAGATAATCTTTCTTGGGCCAGAGCTCTACGTTGCCTCCCTTATCAGATTTATGGATTACCACATCATTATTATTTTCTAGTTTTCTAATCAGTTCATGATACTTTTTGTCACGATATTTGAGTTTTAAGGCCTTCCGTTGTGTTGCACAATGCAGTTTTTTTAAATCATCAACTATGCATTCATGAAAGATGTCAACTGCATCCCAGGGCATCATCGGAAGGAACGTCAAAACTGGTTTAAAAGGGCTAGTACTAGCTGTAGAAAGATTGATGCCAGCATTCCGCAATAACCCCTGTGTAGAGAGCACCTCATCCTCATTGTTTTGTTGTTGATCCAGACTCTGCACTGATTACATTAGTGGCGGCTCGCCGAGGAGTGGTGCGGGGCAGTGGGCGGGGAGGGGCAGGGTGGTGGGTAGTGGACTCGGACTTACGACGGACAGAACTCCCTCTGAGTTCTGTCTGTCGTATGTCCGAGTTCACTACCCCCACCCTGCCCCTCCCCGCCCCGCCTCACCGCCCGCACCACTCCCTCGGCGAGCCGCCACTGGATTACATATGAACATGTTTGACCATGCACTTGCACAAATGTGCAGACTAAGTGAATGGGACTACTATCTAACTCAGCCGGGTATCTGTGTATAGGTAGCCTGTTGTAATTCGGAACTGAAGTAAACTGGTTATGACCTTTGCAGGCCTCACAATTTAATAGGGCATCCAAAAAGAAATATCCCATTTTTGTTTTGACGATAATGTGAGTCTGAGGTACTTTATTGTATTTACATCGTAGTAAAGTCTGCACCAAAATGTTAACTTCATGTTGGGTCAACACAGACAAAAGATCAAAGTATATTTATATATGTTTTAAAAGGTCCAGAGTGAAAATATAATATAGTTGCACTACTTGATATGCTTTGGGTTTTGCAGCATTCTCCTGAGTCAGCCCTTATGGAGATTTGGACTTTGAACTGCTGTGCTGGGCCAGGTTAGTTACTCTGCTGACCAGCAGGTAAATCACATCTTCCCAAAACAGGTGCATTTGGAGGGAAGCAGCCTGCTCTTAGGAGAATAAAAGTGTAGGGACAGATTCTACAGCGGCTAATTAACTCACACTTATTTTTCTCACAGACCATGGGTTAGAAAGAACACTAGCACCTGTTATAGGGCCTCCCTTTTAAAGGTTTGGAGGAAAGGAACCAGCTTGCTGTGTCAGTTAGGGGCAGAGGTACAGACTCTAGGAGAGATGTGATTGACTTGAAAAATACCATGAAGGTGTGCAGGGGGATTATTCAGCGCTGGAGAGAGGATATGGCATCTTGGGATTGAGCAGAGATGCCCACCAACTACAAATCTCCACTTTTAAAATGCAAGAGAAGAGCATTGAGGAACACTGGGAACTACAGACTGGGGATAGACCAGCTTGCTGATGTTCCCATACTCCAGGTTTGTATTCCTAACTATTTTTATGGGCTGCTGTTTCCAAGGCTTGTGCCACTAGCCTTCCCACTCCCTGGGGGGGAGAGTAGAGGGTGGACTTGCTGGGCACCAGTTCTGTGGACTGGTCTTGCACTGGGTACCCCTGGTGGGAGATCCTCTTGACTCCAAATTAACACAGAGAGAACCTGCAGCTGGCCAGGAAGCTGTGAGGCCTGTATTTTGCCTTGAGAGCCATAGGGTGCTACTGAAGGGAGACCCCAGGGTAAGGATATTACCAGGGCCCCAGAAAGAGGAGCAGGTCCTGGGCTCAGCACCACAACTGCCTGCTGATGGAAGGAGGCAACTGGTTCTTGAACTGCATAAAGAACCTTGCACATACACCCAAAGCATGCTATCGGGAGCTAGAGGGCAGAAGAGCAGGTCCTTGAGCTCACCTTCATCCGAAGAAAAGCAGTTGGGAATCAGCTCGATGGAAGTTGCAAAAAGCTAGAAGACCCACAACAAACACCCCTGGTGGCAGGAGCACTCCACCAGGAGCAAAATAAAGAAGCCTGTATCCAATGTGTCCCATCAGGCCTGAACAGCCAACATTTGGTTCCCTACTTATTTTGTGTGCTGCTAGGTGGACCCTCACTGTTTCTGGCTCGAGCAGGACCATACCATAATACAAGACCTATTCATTAAACCCTAGGGATAGTGCCAGTGCCCTGAGGCATCAGTGAGTCTTCGCCACATATGCCAGGAATATGAAGCAGAAAGGTTCAAAGATCCCAGACAGAGATTAAAAGAGACAGGTTGAAAATCGTAAGACAAAAAGAGAAAACAGTGAAGTCTACAAGTTGCAGGAAAACCTAAAAAGAGTGTGTCTTAAGGTAACATTAATTCCAAACATAGGGGGTCATTAGGATAGCGGGCGGATCGCCACTGCCCGTATGGCGTGGCGATCCGCCCGCTATTTCCCACCGCCCGCCTCACATTTCCCCACCGCCATATTAGTATGGCGGTGGGGACCCAGGCGGAGGGCATGACCGTCCGCCGGTTTTCCGCCGGTCGACCAGTCGACCGGGCGGAAAAGGGGCTGGATATGGTGGCAGTGTCTGCTAGACACCGCCATCCATATTATCATGGGCAGCGGTGCAGGGCTTTCCATGGCGGAGACCCCGCCATGAAAACCCATGCGGAGTTTGCTTTCGGGGGCCCGTTGCGGGCCCCCAGGGTATTGGGGGAGTGGGGGGTGCACATGGGGGGTACCTATGGTAGCCCCCTGCATTGTCATGGACATGGTGGCAGGCACCTCGCGGTGCCTGTCACCTTGTGCATGACGATGCACACAGTGCATTCCCAGCATTGTGGCGGGCGGTGCTGTGAGCACCGCCCGCCACAATGCTGGGAATGGAGGATGCCACCGCCACGGTGGTGGTGGCATCCTAATCGCCTGTGCGGGACCGCCGCACCACTGGCGGCCGGTCCCAGCACCGCTAGGGTGGCGGGCGGATGAAAGTCCACCCGTCATCTTAATAGCCCCCATAGTCTTCAGGTGCTAATGAACGTGAAGCATGCAGACTGAATTCCTAAAAAACTTTGGGCCAGATGTACAACCCTTACAATGTGTGAGTCGCAAATTGCGTGACTTTGCGACTCGCAATTTGCGACTCGCAATTGTAATTTGCAACAGTGTCTCAGACACCATTAGCGATTCCAAATGGGGTCGCAAATTGCCTGCCTCATCAATATTCATGAGGCAGGTACAATTTGCGACCCCATTAGTAATGGCTAGCACTCCCAGAGATGGTGGCCTGCTGGAGTCAGTAGACCACCACGTCTGTGACTGCTTTTTTTAATAAAGCAGGTTTTTTTTTTAAATGCAGCCCATTTTTCTCAAAGGAAAACGGGATGCATTTAAAAAAGAAAAATGAAGCGTTTCTGTTTCATTTTTTAAGAGTAGGCAGTGGTCCGTGGGACCACTGCCTGCTCTTTAAAAATATTTTCACACACACTCACAAAGGGTAAGGGGACCCCTGGGGACCCCTTCCAGTTTGCGAGTGGCTTACCACCTACTTGATGTAGGTGGTAAACTGCGAGTGTTTTGCGACCGCAATTGCGGTCGCAAAACAATCATACATTTAATTGAGGCTCGCTATTGGGAAGGGATGCCCTTAGCACTAACTAATCTTACTTGCATTATGATTGTCTAGAAAGCCCGTAACAAATAAATGTCAAGAGCTAGAGGCTGAAAAGATTATGCTGACTACTGTCAAACTAATAGAGAGGTCTAGACCAGGTTTGGCTGTTATACTGAGGCACATCCAAGAGATACAGCTACACGCCAGACCCAGAGTCAAAGACGTCTAACAGGGAATCAGAGAGTCATAGACTAAGCGTGGCTTTCAAACTGAGACACACCCCAGGTCCAAACCGATAAGGGCATGACATAGTCCTTCAAATGTTTGTGAGCAGGGCAGTGCTAACAAATGTGTTTGTCAATTACGCTATTGTGTAGAGCAAAATAAACAAAGCTGGTAAGGTGAAGTAGCACTATCAAAGACTATACATGCCTTTTTGTCATAATTGGATATCTAAAGACTGTCAAAGGCGAAAGCAAGATCTGGAGTACAAATTTGCAGAAGGATGGGTTTGAGTGGTGAGTATATACGTGCATGTGTGTGTGTGTGTGTGTTTAAAGAGAGAAAGAATACATATCATTGGATCAGTGACAGAATATCGACATTCAGAATATCGAGGTACAAAAATATTGACACAAAAATATCGATGTCAAGAATATCGAAGTCCTATCTACATAATGGTAAGTACATAAATATCGGAAAAAAATATCGTTGTCAAAAATATCGTTGTTACAAATATCTTTTTTTTTAATGTTTAAAAAATAATGTAAAATAAAGTAAATAATACATATAATTAAAAGAAACATAGTTAAAATTATTTTAAAATGTTTAAAATTATAACGAATACATATAATGTAAAAATAAATTAAACATATATATATATATAAAATATAATATATATACTTACTTAATAATATTTATAAATAATTATTTTAATAACTTATAAATTGTTAAAAAACATACTAAAAATTATAAATACATATATATACACAAACACCAATAATATAAATAAAAATATAAAAAATATGTATAACAAATTAAAAATTTAGAATATTTTTAATCTTTTTAAAATACATTATACACTACATTAACTAAAACAGGAGAGAAAATATTGGATAGCTGAGAGGATAAAATTACTATTCCTACTCCAGAGAGTGCAACAGTAGGGAAAGTGTTGGATAGCGTAGGGGTAAAAATTACTATTCCCACTCCAGTGAGTGCAACAGTAGGGAAAGTGTTGGATAGCGAAGGGGTAAAAATTACTATTCCCACTCCAGTGAGTGCAACAGAAGGGAAAGTGTTGGATAGCATAGGGGTAAAAATTACTATTCCCACTCCAGTAGGTGCAACAGTAGGGAAAGTGTTGGATAGCGTAGGGGTAAAAATTACTATTCCCACTCCAGAGAGTGCAACAGTATGGAAAGTGTTGGATAGCGTAGGGGTAAAAATTACTATTCCCACTCCAGAGAGTGCAACAGTAGGGAAAGTGTTGGATAGCGAAGGGGTAAAAATTACTATTCCCAGAGAGTGCAACAGTAGGGAAAGTGTTGGATAGCAAAGGGGTAAAAATTACTATTCCCACTCCAGAGAGTGCAACAGAAGGAAAAGTGTTGGATAGCGAAGGGGTAAAAATTACTATTCCCACTCCAGTGAGTGCAACAGTAGGGAAAGTGTTGGATAGCGTAGGGGTGAAAATTACTATTCCCACTCCAGAGAGTGCAACAGTAGGGAAAGTGTTGGATAGCAAAGGGGTAAAAATTACTATTCCCACTCCAGAGAGTGCAACAGTAGGGAAAGTGTTGGATAGCGTAGGGGTAAAAATTACTATTCCCACTCCAGAGAGTGCAACAGTAGGGAAAGTGTTGATAGTGAAGGGGTAAAAATTACTATTCCTACTCCAGTGAGTGCAACAGTAGGCAAAGTGTTGGATAGCGTAGGGGTAAAAATTGCTATTCCCACTCCAGAGAGTGCAACAGTAGGGAAAGTGTTGGATAGCGTAGGGGTCAAAATTACTATTCCCACTACAGAGAGTGCAACAGTAGGGAAAGTGTTGGATAGCGTAGGGGTAAAAATTACTATTCCCACTCCAGAGAGTGCAACAGTAGGGAAAGTGTTGGATAGCGAAAGGGTTAAAATTACTATTCCCACTCCAGAGAGTGCAACAGTAGGGAAAGATGTCATCAGTGATGTCATCAGTGATGTCACTGACAATGTCATGAATGATGTAATATGTGACGTCATCAGCAGTGCATTGCGTGGGCGCGAGTTATAGTTAGCTCAACTAACTATAACGGCCGAATTTCTCTGGTTTTGTACGAGTGAAATGTCCAACTAACTGTAACGTCCCTGAAAACTCTGGTTTTTTCAGTGAATTTCTAAGGTTTTTTAAATGCTAATTTCTTACTATAACGTCCCTGAAACCGATGTTTTTTTCAGTGAATTTCAAAGGTTTTTTAAATGCTAATTTCTAACTATAACATAGCAGTCGCGTTTGCAGAGTGGTGGAGAAAGGTGAGCGTGGCCTCCGAACACCTCTTAGCAATCCCACTGTGTGAGATTTACTGGAGGTAACAGGAGGGGTAGTTAGCCCCCAACGTCAACCTTGGGGGCCAACTACCCCTCCTATTACCTCCAGTAAGTCCCACACAGCAGGATTGCTAACTTCTCATACTAGGCCACGCCCCTTACTCCACCACTCTGCAAACACGCCCCCTGGCGCGTTCTAAGTTGGGGGATTAATTCCCCTTGAATACTGAGGGTCCCTGGGGGCCAACTTGCCCGCCAGGTACCTCCAGTAAGCACCACAGAGCTGGATTGCAGAGAGGTGGACACAGGCCACGCCCCCTTTCTCCACCACTCTGCAAACGTGCCCCCTGGCGCATTCTAAGTTGGGGGATTAAGTCCCCTTGAATACTGAGGGTCCCTGGGGGCCAACTAGCCCACCAGGTACCTCCAGTAAGCGCCACACAGCTGGATTGCAGAGAGGTGGTCTGAAGCCATATGTGACATCAGTGATGTCATTTGAGATGTCATCAGTGATGTCATCAGTGATGTCACTGACCATGTCATGAGTGATGTAATATGTGACGTCATCAGCAGTGCATTGCGGGGGCGCGAGTTATAGTTAGCTGAACTAACTATAACGGCGAAATTTCACGGGTTTTGTACGAGTGAAATGTCCAACTAACTATAACTGTCCCTAAAACCTATGGTTTTTTCAGTGAATATATATATATATATATATATATATATATATATATATATATATATATATATATATACATATACATATAAAAGAAAAGAATATATGTAGATATGTATATACATATATATATGTAAATAGATATATATATGTACATATTTTCTTTTTCCTCTTTATTTGTTCTATCCATATTTATCTATTGATTGTTATACAGCCTTAAAAAAAGCAGGTAGTGGACTAAGCATGTGTCGATTGGAAATAAGGGTTATCTGTCCTTCAAAAACTTACATTTTGCAATAAAGAAAATGTTTTACCTCTTTCTATAACGACATTATTGTACTCTTTTTAATGTACATAAATGTCATTATTTGGTTTAAAAAAAAAACATTAAAGACAAGCATACCGCATACAATCAATAAAAACATTGTGAATAACCAAATAAGCATACTTGACCTTTAACTGCCCATAAGTCTCATGTAAAACTTCATAAGTACAAACATTAAAAGGGTGCTTCCTGGTCTCTGATAGTATGCTATTCATCTTCTAAGTGAAAACTATGCATTCATTACCTAGTGTAACCAATGACATGCAACTTTTCCAGTGATAAAAAAGCTTTGGTCGTCAAGTTCCTCCACAGCACTAATATCAATCTGTTATACTTAGTACCAGACCTAAGAAGTGTCGTGTTAATGGGATGCGTCTTAACCAAAACAAAAGTGCTTTTTAATCTTCGTATAAATTAAACACTGATAAATGCCTATTTTCTTGGACCTCCAAAGGTCGCGGATCTCAATTTCCTATACTCTACAGACAAATAAAATATGTCCAACAAATACTATTGGACTCGTACGAATGAATTGGTGCTGCCAACTCAGACTATGAAGAGATACATCCTAAAGCTAGGTACCAATGTGCTCACAACAGCGCCTCATTTGTTACAAGCCCCTACACCATTCCATAACAACATACAATCCTCTAATCTCTATCACCCAGCCTCACTGATAGTCTGGTACAATAATACTGTGGATCCTGAACACTACTAGCTGGGCAATGCACATACCAGTATTTTTGGAAGGCACATACCCTTGTTGGTAAACACCTCTGTGCATATATATAAAACAATATAACCGACTATAAAACATGACTAAATTGTGCACAATTAAACACAAAATCAATCAAAATAAACACTATTGATGATTCAGATTAAACAACCAGAACTCAAACTTCGGGATGGGGCCCCCAGGGCCTTAAGAGACTGGGTGGGAGCTGTGAGGCCCCCTCCCCTTAATTTTTATTGTCGGGCCCAGGGGATGGGTTCCACGAGGCTGTGATCGACTGGGGCAGAGGGGTAACACACACCTCCCTTTTCAATATTTATCAGCCCCAGAAGATGGGGTCCCTGGGGCCTTTAGAGGATTGGGGAAGGGGCCTCCCTCCCCTTATTTCAAAGATCGCCCAGGGGATGGTGTCCCCAGGCCTTACAAGGCTCGGGGAGAGGGGCAGCAAATCCACCTCCCCTTCGTTTTAAACAGTGGGCCTGGGGGATGGGATCCCCGGGACCAAATTTGTCTTGGGGAGGGTGAGACCCCACGGACACCCCCCTACACAAATCATTTTTTATATTGACCCATGGGTGTTTCCCTACCCTGCCCCCTTATATATACATTCTTAAACATTTTCAAGACAGGGGATTAAGTCCCCGGAGTCCTGCAATGGCCATTACAATATTTTTGTTCATGTTGCGGTCAGCCAGTCAGAGTGCTCCTTTGAACCCAACCATTCAGATATACAAATATTTATTAACCTTTATTTCTCAAAAACTACTGAACGAATTTACACAAAACCACAAAAAGCATGCTTTCTGGACCCAGATCTGCTTTGCTGCAAAATTTAGTGGAATTCTGTTTAGCACTTTTTACAATATCGCACTCCAAAAAAATAGATGGAAAAGGAATGGAGATTTTGCGTTTTGGATCCCTGCTTCACAGATCACCCCGAAAATTTCCAGGAAGTATAGCTACTTCAGTTACCAATAACTGGTCAATTTAAGTGTTTTTTTAATTTTCAAATGTAACATTTTTATTGACATTTCCACCTAACTATACTGTCACATTAACCTATTAACAAACCCCAAAAAATCAATTTGGTATGGAAACCTAGTCCTAACCATAACTACAATGACAATTTCATCCTAACTATAACATCACTTTTACCTTTGTTTTTTCAGTGAATTTCTGAGGGATTTTTTTTTTAATGGAAAGTAAGATACTATTACCATATCTAACTATAACATCCCTTTAACATTTTTTTTTCCCCAGTGAATTGCTAGGGTTTATTTAACATGATATAATATTGTATTACCATACGTAAGTCCAACCTCCCTGCCACCCCCGGCCAGGCACTGCGTCCAAGCCCCTATGGCCAGCCAACCCCCTGTCATGGCCTTTTACCATCCGCAGCATGGGACTAACCACAGGGACTGCACCCAACCCCCCATGGGCAGCCAATCCCCCAAACCCCCGCTGCGCATGGCCCTCGCCTGTTAACAGTAACCCAGCTCAGACACAAATGCCATGTCCCTTTTTTTAAAAATGTCCGATCCCATGAGCCAGTTCAGCCCCCTGCACTCCGGTGGGAAAGCTGTAATACAGTGCCTGGAGTGGTAAAATGCTTTTGTCAATTTCACCTCAGCGTGGATGGCACTGTGCTACTCCTATGCTTCAAAACTCTGCTAGAAAAACACAGATTTGAGGTGCTCAGATTCAGAGTTTTGTGCTGTTGTAGGGTGCTCCATATAAAGGAGCTGCTCTCCACCTAAACTTGGGAACCACTCAGAGTTCCGTATTTCCTTTTCTGCATAATTTAGGCAACATTCTAAACCTGAAAGGGTATTGTCTTTACTTATAATGGGTGCTTCCTCAAGTCTGGACAAAGCTATATTTCTCTGATGAGCTCTAATCAAAGCGAAACACGTGTCAAAGATATTTTACCAATTCAAAGCTGTAATACTGTGCCTGGAATGGTAAAACGCTTTTGCCATTTTTCAGCTTGGTGTGGATGGCACTAGCTAATCCTGTGCTTAAAGACTTTGCTGTAAAAATGGCAAAAGGCTTTGTCACTTTCTAGCTTGCTGGGGATGCACTGTGCTAATCTGAGGCTTAAACACTCTGCTAGAAAAACAGACATTTGAGGTGAGAAGATTCAGAGTTTTTGTGGTGTTGTAGGGTGCTTAATATAAAGGAGTTGTTTTCCACCCAAACATGGGAACTTCCCAGAGTTCCCTCCTTCCTTTTTTGCATAATTTATGCTGCACTAAAAGTCTGAAAGGGTTTTATCGTGACTTATACTGGGTGCTCTCTTGTGTCTGGACAAAGCTATACCTCTCTGATGAGCTCTAAACAGAGTGAAACACGTGTCAAGGGTTGCTGTTAATCATTCCTTGTTGGCTATAATGGCATTTTACCAATTCAAAGCTGTAATGCTGTGCCTGGAATGGTAAAAGTCTTTTGTCATTTTTAAGTTCAACGTGGATGGCACTCGCTAGTGTTTAAAGACTATGCTGTAAAAATGGCAAATGGCTTCGTCACTTTCTAGCTCGGTGCGGATGGCACTGTGCTATTCCTATGCTGAAACACTCTGCTAGAAAAACAGCCATTTGAGATGAGCATATTCAAAGTGTCAGTGGTGTTGTAGGGCGCTCCATTTAAAGCAGCTCTTCTCCACCTAAACTTGGGAAATACCCAGAGTACCTTGCTTCCTTTTTTGCCTAATGTATGCAGCACTCTAAGCTTGAAAGGCTATTGTCTTTAAATAGTTAGATCTATTAGATTGATAGATAGATAGATAGATAGATAGATAGATAGATAGATAGATAGATAGATAGATAGATAGATAGATAGATAGATCCCACACCAATTTAGAAAAATATAGTAAAATGTAATCAATTATTTGAAATCAAAATGACAAAAATCCAATCAGAATATATGCAGTTTTAAAGATTTAAGTGAAAATAGTACCTAGTGGCACAAAGCGCCAACTCTAGTTATCAGGTCGCACCAGACCGGGACAAAGTCACAAGTTCAGACTTACTCTAATTGAGCGCAGCCAACTACCGGGACCAAGTTACGTCCGCTGAACAAAGTACCTTAAACCTGGTTTGCAGAGAGTTGTGCGATCCCGCATCAAGGATGCATCATGTAGCGGCAGTTCTGGAGAAGCATGCAAAGACCTGCATCATCATTGTTGAAGATGCCATCAATAAGGGGCTTGTGATGTGAAGCTCTGTTTCAAAGATGCATTGCGCACCAGCCATTCCAAAGAAGCTGTGGGGCTTGCGAGGATGCATTGTGCAACTATGGTTCTGAGGAAGCTGAGGGCTGCCATGCAAGGTCTTGCGTCGGTTTTGTGTCGCGCTGCAGCGATTTCCATGGGTTGCAAAGAGATGTATCTTGCTTCATCGGTTCAGCTTACAGGACCACAGGTGGGCTGACAGAGCACCTTTGGGCCCACTTCAAGGGTCCGAGACTGGGGTGACACCAATTGGAGGGCAAGACTCGCAGCGAATAGAGTCAAGGTGCCAGGCTGCAGCTTGGTAGGAGCCTTTTCTGTTCCTGAGGCTCTGAAGAGGAAGCCAGTCAACCAGCTCTTGGAGTCACTCTGGTGGTCCAGGGATCAAGATACAGGACGAGTCTTTTTACTCATGCAGCAGAGCAGCAGAGATGCAGTCCTTCTTGCATGGCATCACAGCTGTCCTTCTGAGTCTCCCACAGGTCAAGAAGTGCACTGAAGATTTGGGCCTGAGGGTCCATTATTTATAACTGGTGCCAACTTTGAAGTAAGAGAAGGTTCTGGAGGTTTCCACCCTCAGAGGTGTTTAGAATGTCCTGCCTCCCTGTCCCTAGCTTGTTTGGGGTCACAAAAGATTAGTGTTAAAACCCTTTGTGAGTGTGCTGGGCAGAACCTTTATGATGTGCAAGTGTGGTAAACGAAAGCACCTCCCCCTCATCAAGTCAGAGATGGCCCATCCTGCCAGCTGCTATTCCCGTTTGTCTCACTGACTGGGAGCAGTACACAAAGACCAACATCACCTAGTCATGTGACCCAGGATACAGGCTGCAGGCACCAAACGGTTGGGCCAAGAAAAGTTCCTTTTTCTATAAGTTGCATTTCAGAATTGTGACTTAAAATCCGACTTTACCATTAAAGAAGGTTTTAAATTGCAATTCTTTAGACACCAAACTCAACATTCCAACCTGCTCACAATTGAAAGTTATCACTTATTAAATGTAATAAGGTAACCCAATGTTAACCTATGGGAGAGGTAGGCCTTGCAGTAGGGAAAAATGAAATTAAGAGTTTTTCACTACCAGGACATGAAAACATTAAAAGTACATGTCCAACTTTTTAAATAACCTGCACCCTGCCCTATGGGCTTTTTAGGACCTATCGTAGGGGTGATATATGTATTAAAAAGGAAAGTTTAGGCTTGGAAAAATGTTTATTTTGATAGGTTGAAACAGCAGTTTAAAACTGCACCCACAGGCTGCAATGGCAGGCCTGAGACATGTTTAGCACAATAAGTGCTCCAGGCCCACTAGTAGCATTTCATTTACAGGCCCTGGGTATGTATAGTACCACTTTACTAGGAACGTACAAGTAAATTACATGTGCGAATTGGCTCTATGCCAATTTCACCATGTTTAAAGGAGAGAGCACATGTACTTTAGCACATGCACCTTTAACACTGGTTAGCAGTTCTAACGTGCACAGAGACCAAGGCCAACTAAAATAAGATCAGCAAAAATGGAGGTGTAAGGCAAAACATTTCAGGGAAGACCACCCTATGGCTGATAGGTCTAACAGATAGATAGATAGATAGATAGATAGATAGATAGATAGATAGATAACTTGCAGTTATAATGGCATATGTATAAACATAAGCATAACCATAAAAGAACATGGTCCCATAAACATGTTTTTTGTTTAAAAAAGAAGAATTATATGACAATACATATGCATAACTTTGTAGTTAGCAACTAGAATACACAAGTCATACCTATATATATTATCTAGAATCAATGCTAAAACTATAAATAAGGAGAAAGAAGGGGGAAAGGATGAGGGAGTGGAAAAAATACCAAATTATAGCACATGCAGTATTATAACAAAATGCATGAAGTAACAGTGCATAAAATTAAAAGTATAAAAGTAACTTGCAAAGGAGCTAAACAAGTTCAAGAGAAAAGGTTTCACAGCAGCCTCCTACGTGCTTGCTTGCTTGTATGACTCTTTCATGAGTCTATTACAAAAGACCATCTACCCATACCATACATATGCAAACCTTTACCCATACCCTACGCATGCAAACCTTTCATCGCTGCTGCGCATGCCCTTTTTACATTTCCTATAATGCGATGCATCACTTCTTCATTCCCTACTAATCTTTATTTCATCATGAAAAGTCATGGGAATATAACATGTATAGTATCCAGACCTGTCTCCACATACATGTGCTATTCCATGCTGTCCTCCTTCAACAGGCGTGGTCAACATGCTTCATATCCTAACTTGTCCCCTTCTCACTAGCGTTACTAAAAATATAGCACTGTGACTGTTAAACATGCACTCATAGTAAAACACCATTCCCCTTCCGCATGGTTAGTTATCATTAACATGGGTCACATTTGCCATTTTAAGGGATGGATCAAAGGGCTAACCGGTGATCTTGCTTCCAAATTTCCTTCTATCTGCAAGGACTCACAGCAGCGAGTTCTCGCAAGAGGGCATTTAATTCTCTGGCGCCACCTTGGATAGAGCGTGCCTATATTAGGCGGTCGATCTCAGGTGTTTGCACCAGTTATTCAAGGAACAGCCACTGTGCAGCACCAGCGGTCTCATCCGATGGCCCAATCGGAGTTGGGCATCACCCTTTGGGCTCAACAGTATTCCCCAAATGGAGCAGCGGCTGCGGTCTTGGCCAGGTGTATCAAACGGATGATCCTGACACCAGACACCTGCTGTGGGGACAGTGAATCCTAGAGTAATTGTTCAATTTTGAAGCCACCGAATCACCAAAAGCTAGTGCAAGTCTTTGATAAGAAGGGCTCAGTTCTTCTTTAGTGGCAAGGTACTGAGTGGTGTAAGCAGTTGCTAGGGCAAATCGCATTTGAGAAAATTATATGCTTAAACTGCATTCTTCTTGGAAAAAGCCTGTCAAAAGGTTTGACACTAGAGGCATTAGAATAGGCAAGGTGTAAGCTAAAGTTTCCTTTCAAGGAACCAGAAGGAACCAGTGTTGTGATAAAAGATACAGAAATGACAGAGAACATATAATAGAGCAATTAAGGTGGTTTAGACTTCCTCAGCGACAATGCTCTTAACATTTGCTAATGAACTTGACTTATTTGAAAAAAAATGTAACAGCAAGCTATACATTTTGCCTCTTAAACTTAAGTGAAATAGGAGATAAATAAGCATTATCCAAATTGCAAATCACCAGGATAGAAAATTTCCAGTTCAACATGATCTGCTGGAATGCCACAGCAAGCATTAAGTCCAGTAGCTTATGTCCATGGGTGAGAGAAACCCATTCGGCTGAAAAGCTTCCCATAAAAATGTTTAATACATGTAGTAGAATATCAACATGAAAAATGTAATTTGTCTGAGACCAAACATTTTTCCAAAAATTATTTAAACCAGGACACAAAAAAGCACATGATAAATATCACTATTAAGTTTATTACAAGACCAACATTTAGCAAGAGAGTCATTATTAAAATGTGAAACTAAGTCCTGGGCACAACAATTCGTGTTGAAACAAAGGTATAGTTCAATTTAGACGGATATTTGAAAGAATTTCAATGTTCATCACAGGTGAATAATCCTTATTCTTTAATTCTTTTCAAAAAATGAGCAAGAGAAAACCAGCCAACACGTGTTTCGTCGCTAATGGGATTGCTCCTGCGACTTCCTCAGGGCTGGGAAAGATACAAAAGGTAATATGAACATGATGTCGAAAATTACACCTTCGTGTGGTGGAAAAGAACAACACTCATTCCTGTTGAAATGGTGACTGAACACCTTAAAGGTGGAAACCCTAAAAGTCCAAAAATTGTAGTAATACCTTATGTGACTACAAGACAATAAAAGTGGCATGGTGTGCACAGTGTATAATACAAGTCAGCAGTTTCTGAGTGAAAACTATTAAACTCTCTTAATACGAAAGCAACATAATCACTGTACATGGTATATATGAATCATAAAAAGAACAAACACAAAGAATCAAGAAAGGGCCAAAAACAGGAGGGAAAGTAGGCCCAGTAGACATTTAAGTGATGTGCAAATTCAAAAGTAAAGATTGACTACTTAGTGTGATTAAATGAAATTGCTACCTGAATGAGAACGTGAAAGTTCTTATTAATCTGTGGAGGTAATGGTATAAAAAACTGGTATAAGTTACAGTACTAGAAGACAGGCGGGAGCAACTAAATGGTAAAACAAGCAAGGAGAGCGCAACCCGGCTGGTCCAGGTGCACCTCACTTGTTAAGTGACCAGGTTGTGATGGGTAAAATTAACAGGATATTCCTGAATTAAAATAATGATGTTGCTCAATCAAAATGTAACGCTGTCTAAGTAGAAGCTGCAGTGTAGTAAGGCATAAGAGTAAATTAGTAAAAGGATCTTACCACATATAATGGTGATCCAGACAATGGTGTGCCGCGAGAAAATTTCGGACGGAGGGTAGTCCGTAATCCCAGTATTTAACTCTGAAAAAAGGGGGTATTACGCTTCAGTAACGGAAGATACAGTACACAAAAGCTCTGCATCAGGAGGTCATGTCGAGCTAATCAAACGGAGGATAAGCGTTCTTACCTGCAGCGGGTGCGCTGCGGTATCTCACGGCAACAATTCAGCAGAAACCGGTTCCGGGTGCGGACGTTACAGAAACCCGGAAGTGGTTTTATAATGCCTATAGCCGTGTGGGACTAGAATGCTAACCTGTCTTATGATTTGATGACGGAACTTTATTGATAACTAGGTCAAGAAGACACTGGAATATGGAAGAAAGTTACAGACGCCTGGAAAGTTAAAACAATGATGTAACTAGCGATAACATCTAATGCAAAAGCTACAAGTGAATTGCACAGGTTTCGAAATGGAACAACCATGTTTTATATGTGTGTACATTATGGACAGTTAGTTGCTCAAAATGAAAAGTAAGATTTGTTCGGCCCAATAAAATGTCAAAGGGAGTGCCAGAGTATCGGTAAATAAGAGACAAAGGGTAAAAATGTCCCGATATGTGGTAGAAACATAGAGAAGACATAGAAGAACAGTACAAGTCAAATAATATTACATGTCTACGTTTAAGCAATGGTAGTTGGTGCGTTGCTCAAAACGAAAAATTCCTGAAACGCATTGTATGGCATAATAAAAATTAGTAAAAGGAGTGCCAGAATTTGGGTTACTGACAGAAAGAGTGTACAACTGTCCCAATGTGAGGTAGAAGCATAGGGAAAACATAGAAGAACAGTGCATGTTCATAATATTACATGTCTGCTATGAGCAAAACGGCAAGCATGGTACCAATCATATTCGCATGAAATCTGTAAAAGAAAAGAAAACAGCCCAATTTGAATTAAAAGTTGAACTCTGTATATAATATTATCAGGCGTTAGACTCACGTTGTGCCCTTTTAATTCAAATTGGGCTGTTTTCTTTCTTTCTTTCATTTTTTGGGGCCGTTACATTGATGACTGTCTGTTACTCTGGTCAGGCACACAAGAGAAATTGGAGGAATCCTACAGTCATTTGAACAACAACAGCTTTGACATAAAATTCACTATAGAATCCAGCACGTGCACCTGGACAAGGTTGGAATTATCACCGGCGGAGCGGTAAGTTCTCTCCTTGCTTGTTTTACCATTTAGTTGCTCCCGCCTGTCTTCTAGTACTGTAACTTATACCAGTTTTTTATACCATTACCTCCACAGATTAATAAGAACTTTCACGTTCTCATTCAGGTAGCAATTTCATTTAATCACACTAAGTAGTCAATCTTTACTTTTGAATTTGCACATTACTTAAATGTCTACTGGGCCTTCTTTCCCTCCCGTTTTTGGCCCTTTCTTGATTCTTTGTGTTTGTTCTTTTTATGATTCATATATACCATGTACAGTGATTATGTTGCTTTCGTATTAAGAGAGTTTAATAGTTTTCACTCACAAACTGCTGACTTGTATTATACACTGTGCACACCATGCCACTTTTATTGTCTTGTAGTCACATAAGGTATTACTACAATTTTTGGACTTTTAGGGTTTCCACCTTTAAGGTGTTCAGTCACCATTTCAACAGGAATGAGTGTTGTTCTTTTCCACCACACGAAGGTGTAATTTTCGACATCATGTTCATATTACCTTTTGTATCTTTCCCAGCCCTGAGGAAGTCGCAGGAGCAATCCCATTAGCGATGAAACACGTGTTGGCTGCTTTTCTCTTGCTCATTTTTTGAAAAGAATTAAAGAATAAGGATTATTCACCTGTGATGAACATTGACATTCTTTCAAATATCCGTCTAAATTGAACTATACCTTTGTTTCAACACAAATTGTTGTGCCCAGGACTTAGTTTCACTTAACGCAGTGTAGGGCTTTTCCTACACACATTAAGGGGTTTAAGGGAGTATCCCCTTGCCTGGTAGCACCATATTTAACTAATTACGAAATTACAGAAACGTCCACATAGCAGAGCGCCACATCTCCTGAGTCACTAAAAACCCTTTGGCTAGAGAGAATCTCAAGTTTCAGGAAAGGCTGCCGCAATGTTTAGTTTAGATATACACTTGATAATTTTCTTTTCTCACCATGGATAGAGACAAAGCAGCGAGAGGCATCACAACAAGCACTGCCTCCACTAGTGGAAACCCCTCACGCAGAGAGAGACTTAGAGACAAATTTATTAAACTAGAGAGACTTAAAAAATTAGAGAACTCAAAGTGGTGGGATGGGGCCACTTTAAAACAATATCTGAGATTAAACAGAGGACCAAGAGGGCTCAGATCTCAGATCTTCCTAACTTATGACGATCTGGACGAAGACCTGCTAGAGAAATGGGAAGAGGCCTTAACGGCCAATTCCAATACGCTCATGAATATATTAGTTGAAAGTTCTGAACGCAAAGTGACTAGACTCCAGATAGAAATTTCCACTTTGGAAACAGAAATCAGAGACCTCAATATCCAGGAGGCAACAGAAAAGAATTATGTCATTCTTAGTGACATCCTCCTTAAAAATCAAAATGAAATAAAGAATAGAAAAGCTAGGCAACTAAAAAGAGACGAAATAGACTACAAAGAAGGCAGAGTGTTTACTTATGCTAGGAAATATGATCAAATGGTACATAGTGGCCAACAAGTGGACAGATCCACCAAACTAGGGACTACATCTATCTCCTCAAGCTCTACCTCATTGAGTGCCCCCTTACCAGTGAAAGTGAAGCGGAAAACTCAGAAGGTACAGACCCAACCAAATCTTCTTTTTTAAGGGAGGTACAAAGAATAAGAAAGGGGAACAGAACACAACCCATTCGGTCAGGGCAAGACACAAGACCCGCAGAGGCAAGAGAGCAGGACAAAGAAGAATACAAAAAGAAATTGAGGTCGGGAGATGTGAGAAACAAATAGATTTACAGGAAAGAGAAGTACAGGTAGTTAATTTGTCCTCCAAATCCCTGACACCCGACATGATCTCTCTTCTCAGCAAAGGCTTGAGTTTCAACCCTTTCGAACCTGGGGACATTTGTAGACTCAAAATTGACCTTTTTAAATTCATCAGGGGTCTTAAACTTAAGAAACACTTTTCTTGTAATCCGACAATGAATAAAAACACTAAGAACACTTCTAGTGACTTTGTGTCTAATGTTCTAACTATACATGATGTAAAAGCTACACAATTGCTTCTATCACTCACAGATTTTGAACAACCACCATATGATATGGAACTACTCCTACAGGAGTTGAATATAGACACTGATTATACTTTAGCCAGTGGCCTTAGAACAAAATCTAAATGGACACCCACTCTACCTGGGGGCATCCTCATAGATACCTTTTATAAAAGGGTATTGGAAGACATAGACAAATATGACAACAAGCGAACCAAGAAAAGATACAGACATCAAGACAATCTTGCTTCAGGCGAGCGCCTAGCCCTTAAGACACTCAGCACTGATAATGACATTCTAATCAGAGAAGCTGATAAAGGGGGCAACGTCGTAGTTATGAACCGAGACGACTATAACCAAGAAATTTTGGCGCAACTACAAGATATCACCTGCTATGAACTACTCACATACAATCGGACAGGTCCTCTCACCCTCAAAATTAACAAACTCTTGGGGGAGTGGCACACTGCAGGTCTATTAGATGAGGATGAACACAGTTACATGAAAGTATTCAGACCTACCTTTCCTTGGTTGTACACCCTACCTAAAATACACAAACACCTCACTTTCCCTCCTGGCAGACCTATTGTTTCAGGTATAGGGGCCCTACAGAAAAGATAGCGGAATATGTGGATCTCTTCATTGGACCGGTGGTACGCAATTTACCGTCTTATATCCAGGATACGAAACATATCCTGAGCATTCTATCGGATGTACAGTGGCAGCCAGGGATGATCTTAGCGACATTGGATGTAGTGTCCCTGTACACTAGCATCAAACCAGATCTTGGCCTAGGCGCAGTGACTCACCTTTTGCACAATAGACCAGCAACTCAATGGCAACACACCACTATGCTCATCTCCATGATGGACTTAATCTTAGACAACAATTTCTTCATTTTTGACAAACGGTGGTACAAGCAAATCAGGCGAGTGGCCATGGGTTCCAAGTTCTCACCGTCTTTTGCGAATTTGTTTATGGGCACTCTTGAAGCAGAATGGATATGGGGCAACAAGGGAGCGTCGTGGATCGACTCCATCATTTTTTGGGGCCGTTACATTGATGACTGTCTGTTACTCTGGTCAGGCACACAAGAGAAATTGGAGGAATTCTACAGTCATTTGAACAACAACAGCTTTGACATAAAATTCACTATAAAATCCAGCACATCCAAGATCACATTCTTGGATGTGGAACTTTACATCAAAGATGATAAATTGCACAGTAGACTTTTTCGCAAAGAGACGTCTTGTAACGCGATTCTACATGCAAACAGCTCTCATCCTGCACACCAGATTCAAGCAATACCATATGGTGAATTCATGAGGGCTAAAAGGAACTGTAGTGAGGAGACAGACTTCCAAAAATGCTTCACAGACATGAAACACAGATTTGCCAAGAGAGGTTACACACCGCAAACTATCAAGAAAGCGGAAAATAGAATTGGTCAGGTAAATAGGGCAGATACACTACGTGCCAAGACTTATAAACAACAACAAAACCAACCGGTGAGACTTATCACAGACTTTAACGGTTTAAGCCATGTTATTAGATAGACCCTTGTGAAACATTGGGGAATCCTACAGGCTGACATATCTCTTAACGAACATATAACCTCCCACCCACAGATCACCTTTAGGAGGGGTAGGACACTCAGAAACAGACTTAGCCCTACTGTCCCACACTCCGCCAACGACTCAACATGGCCCACCGAACGAACCATAGGTTTTTACAAGTGTGGCTGCTGTGGGGTGTGTAGATGGGCCAAACATGGAACTTGCGATTTTACAAGCGTGGATTAAAAAAGATACAGCATCAGACAGAACATTAACTGCAACACCAAATTTGTGGTGTACATAATTGAATGTGCATGCAAGAGACAATACGTCGGAAGCACCATTCGTCCTCTGAAGGACAGAATCAGCGAGCATGTCAGAGCATTACATCAACAGGACGCCAGATATCCAGTGGCACTACATGCAGCGATGTGCTCATCTCAAGGAACACATAAGAGTTTCTTCTTTTTGGAATCGACGTGATTCAACCAAACATACGAGGGGGTAACAGAGAGCTGGAACTGAGGCGTACTGAAGCAACTTGGATTATGCGCCTCCATACAGTGGAACAAAGCTTGAACTGTGATCATGAGATGCAATATTTTCTGGGAGAATAATATATCTCCAGTCTAAATCCATACAAACATTTGAAATATGAGCGGTGGATGTTTAGTTGAACTCTGTATATAATATTATCAGGCGTTAGACTCACGTTGTGCCCTTTTAATTCAAATTGGGCTGTTTTCTTTTCTTTTACAGATTTCATGCGAATATGACTGGTACCATGCTTGCCGTTTTGCTCATACCAGACATGTAATATTATGAACATGCACTGTTCTTCTGTGTTTTCCCTATGCTTCTATCTCACATTGGGACAGTTGTACCCTCTTTCTGTCAGTAACCCAAATTCTGGCACTCCTTTTACTAATTTTTATTATGCCATACAATGCGTTTCAGGAATTTTTCGTTTTGAGCAACGCACCAACTACCGTTGCTTAAACGTAGACATGTAATATTATTTGACATGTACTGTTCTTCTATGTCTTCTCTATGTTTCTACCTCATATCGGGACATTTGTACCCTTTGTCTCTTATTTACCGATACTCTGGCACTCCCTTTGACATTTTATCGGGCCGAACAAATCTTACTTTTTATTTTGAGCAACTAACTGTCCATAATGTACACACATATAAAACATGGTTGTTCCGTTTCGAAACCTGTGCAATTCACTTGTAGCTTTTGCATTAGGTGTTATCGCTAGTTACATCATTCTTTTAACTTTCCAGGCATCTGTAACTTTCTTCTATCTTCCAGTGTCTTCTTGACCTAGTTATCAATAAAGTTCCGACATCAAATCATAAGACAGGTTAGCATTCTAGTCCCACACGGCTATAGGCATTATAAAACCACTTCCGGGTTTCTGTAACGTCCGCAACCGGAACCGGTTTCTGCTGAATTGTTGCCGCGAGATACCGCAGCGCACCCGCTGCAGGTAAGAACGCTTATCCTCCGTTTGATTAGTTCGACATGACCTCCTGATGCAGAGCTTTTGTGTACTGTATCTTCCGTTACTGAAGCGTAATACCCCCTTTTTCAGAGTTAAATACTGGGATTACAGACTACCCTCCGTCCGAAATTTTCTCGCGGCACACCATTGTCTGAATCACCATTATATGTGGTAAGATCCTTTTACTAATTTACTCTTATGCCTTACTACACTGCAGCTTCTACTTAGACAGTGTTACATTTTGATTGACCGACATCATTATTTTAATTCAGGTGTATCCTGTTAATTTTACCCATCACAACCTGGTCACTTAACAAGTGACGTGCACCTGCACCAGCCGGGTTGGAATTATCACCGGCGGAGCGGTAAGCGTTCTCCTTGCTTGTTTTACCATTTAGTTGCTCCCGCCTGTCTTCTAGTACTGTAACTTATACCAGTTTTTTATACTATTACCTCCACAGATTAATAAGAACTTTCACGTTCTCATTCAGGTAGCAATTTCATTTAATTACACTAAGTAGTCAATCTTTACTTTTGAATTTGCACATTACTTAAATGTCTACTGGGCCTACTTTCCCTCCTGTTTTTGGCCCTTTCTTGATTCTTTGTGTTTGTTCTTTTTATGATTCATATATACCATGTACAGTGATTATGTTGCTTTCGTATTAAGAGAGTTTAATAGTTTTCACTCACAAACTGCTGACTTGTATTATACACTGTGCACACCATGCCACTTTTATTGTCTTGTAGTCACATAAGGTATTACTACAATTTTTGGACTTTTAGGGTTTCCACCTTTAAGGTGTTCAGTCACCATTTCAACAGGAATGAGTGTTGTTCTTTTCCACCACACGAAGGTGTAATTTTCGACATCATGTTCATATTACCTTTTGTATCTTTCCCAGCCCTGAGGAAGTCGCAGGAGCAATCCCATTAGCGATGAAACACGTGTTGGCTGCTTTTCTCTTGCTCATTTTTTGAAAAGAATTAAAGAATAAGGATTATTCACCTGTGATGAACATTGACATTCTTTCAAATATCCGTCTAAATTGAACTATACCTTTGTTTCAACACAAATTGTTGTGCCCAGGACTTAGTTTCACTTAACGCAGTGTAGGGCTTTTCCTACACACATTAAGGGGTTTAAGGGAGTATCCCCTTGCCTGGTAGCACCATATTTAACTAATTACGAAATTACAGAAACGTCCACATAGCAGAGCGCCACATCTCCTGAGTCACTAAAAACCCTTTGGCTAGAGAGAATCTCAAGTTTCAGGAAAGGCTGCCGCAATGTTTAGTTTAGATATACACTTGATAATTTTCTTTTCTCACCATGGATAGAGACAAAGCAGCGAGAGGCATCACAACAAGCACTGCCTCCACTAGTGGAAACCCCTCACGCAGAGAGAGACTTAGAGACAAATTTATTAAACTAGAGAGACTTAAAAAATTAGAGAACTCAAAGTGGTGGGATGGGGCCACTTTAAAACAATATCTGAGATTAAACAGAGGACCAAGAGGGCTCAGATCTCAGATCTTCCTAACTTATGACGATCTGGACGAAGACCTGCTAGAGAAATGGGAAGAGGCCTTAACGGCCAATTCCAATACGCTCATGAATATATTAGTTGAAAGTTCTGAACACAAAGTGACTAGACTCCAGATAGAAATTTCCACTTTGGAAACAGAAATCAGAGACCTCAATATCCAGGAGGCAACAGAAAAGAATTATGTCATTCTTAGTGACATCCTCCTTAAAAATCAAAATGAAATAAAGAATAGAAAAGCTAGGCAACTAAAAAGAGACGAAATAGACTACAAAGAAGGCAGAGTGTTTACTTATGCTAGGAAATATGATCAAATGGTACATAGTGGCCAACAAGTGGACAGATCCACCAAACTAGGGACTACATCTATCTCCTCAAGCTCTACCTCATTGAGTGCCCCCCTTACCAGTGAAAGTGAAGCGGAAAACTCAGAAGGTACAGACCCAACCAAATCTTCTTTTTTAAGGGAGGTACAAAGAATAAGAAAGGGGAACAGAACACAACCCATTCGGTCAGGGCAAGACACAAGACCCGCAGAGGCAAGAGAGCAGGACAAAGAAGAATACAAAAAGAAATTGAGGTCGGGAGATGTGAGAAACAAATAGATTTACAGGAAAGAGAAGTACAGGTAGTTAATTTGTCCTCCAAATCCCTGACACCCGACATGATCTCTCTTCTCAGCAAAGGCTTGAGTTTCAACCCTTTCGAACCTGGGGACATTTGTAGACTCAAAATTGACCTTTTTAAATTCATCAGGGGTCTTAAACTTAAGAAACACTTTTCTTGTAATCCGACAATGAATAAAAACACTAAGAACACTTCTAGTGACTTTGTGTCTAATGTTCTAACTATACATGATGTAAAAGCTACACAATTGCTTCTATCACTCACAGATTTTGAACAACCACCATATGATATGGAACTACTCCTACAGGAGTTGAATATAGACACTGATTATACTTTAGCCAGTGGCCTTAGAACAAAATCTAAATGGACACCCACTCTACCTGGGGGCATCCTCATAGATACCTTTTATAAAAGGGTATTGGAAGACATAGACAAATATGACAACAAGCGAACCAAGAAAAGATACAGACATCAAGACAATCTTGCTTCAGGCGAGCGCCTAGCCCTTAAGACACTCAGCACTGATAATGACATTCTAATCAGAGAAGCTGATAAAGGGGGCAACGTCGTAGTTATGAACCGAGACGACTATAACCAAGAAATTTTGGCGCAACTACAAGATATCACCTGCTATGAACTACTCACATACAATCGGACAGGTCCTCTCACCCTCAAAATTAACAAACTCTTGGGGGAGTGGCACACTGCAGGTCTATTAGATGAGGATGAACACAGTTACATGAAAGTATTCAGACCTACCTTTCCTTGGTTGTACACCCTACCTAAAATACACAAACACCTCACTTTCCCTCCTGGCAGACCTATTGTTTCAGGTATAGGGGGCCCTACAGAAAAGATAGCGGAATATGTGGATCTCTTCATTGGACCGGTGGTACGCAATTTACCGTCTTATATCCAGGATACGAAACATATCCTGAGCATTCTATCGGATGTACAGTGGCAGCCAGGGATGATCTTAGCGACATTGGATGTAGTGTCCCTGTACACTAGCATCAAACCAGATCTTGGCCTAGGCGCAGTGACTCACCTTTTGCACAATAGACCAGCAACTCAATGGCAACACACCACTATGCTCATCTCCATGATGGACTTAATCTTAGACAACAATTTCTTCATTTTTGACAAACGGTGGTACAAGCAAATCAGGCGAGTGGCCATGGGTTCCAAGTTCTCACCGTCTTTTGCGAATTTGTTTATGGGCACTCTTGAAGCAGAATGGATATGGGGCAACAAGGGAGCGTCGTGGATCGACTCCATCATTTTTTGGGGCCGTTACATTGATGACTGTCTGTTACTCTGGTCAGGCACACAAGAGAAATTGGAGGAATTCTACAGTCATTTGAACAACAACAGCTTTGACATAAAATTCACTATAAAATCCAGCACATCCAAGATCACATTCTTGGATGTGGAACTTTACATCAAAGATGATAAATTGCACAGTAGACTTTTTCGCAAAGAGACGTCTTGTAACGCGATTCTACATGCAAACAGCTCTCATCCTGCACACCAGATTCAAGCAATACCATATGGTGAATTCATGAGGGCTAAAAGGAACTGTAGTGAGGAGACAGACTTCCAAAAATGCTTCACAGACATGAAACACAGATTTGCCAAGAGAGGTTACACACCGCAAACTATCAAGAAAGCGGAAAATAGAATTGGTCAGGTAAATAGGGCAGATACACTACGTGCCAAGACTTATAAACAACAACAAAACCAACCGGTGAGACTTATCACAGACTTTAACGGTTTAAGCCATGTTATTAGATAGACCCTTGTGAAACATTGGGGAATCCTACAGGCTGACATATCTCTTAACGAACATATAACCTCCCACCCACAGATCACCTTTAGGAGGGGTAGGACACTCAGAAACAGACTTAGCCCTACTGTCCCACACTCCGCCAACGACTCAACATGGCCCACCGAACGAACCATAGGTTTTTACAAGTGTGGCTGCTGTGGGGTGTGTAGATGGGCCAAACATGGAACTTGCGATTTTACAAGCGTGGATTAAAAAAAGATACAGCATCAGACAGAACATTAACTGCAACACCAAATTTGTGGTGTACATAATTGAATGTGCATGCAAGAGACAATACGTCGGAAGCACCATTCGTCCTCTGAAGGACAGAATCAGCGAGCATGTCAGAGCATTACATCAACAGGACGCCAGATATCCAGTGGCACTACATGCAGCGATGTGCTCATCTCAAGGAACACATAAGAGTTTCTTCTTTTTTGGAATCGACGTGATTCAACCAAACATACGAGGGGGTAACAGAGAGCTGGAACTGAGGCGTACTGAAGCAACTTGGATTATGCGCCTCCATACAGTGGAACAAAGCTTGAACTGTGATCATGAGATGCAATATTTTCTGGGAGAATAATATATCTCCAGTCTAAATCCATACAAACATTTGAAATATGAGCGGTGGATGTTTAGTTGAACTCTGTATATAATATTATCAGGCGTTAGACTCACGTTGTGCCCTTTTAATTCAAATTGGGCTGTTTTCTTTTCTTTTACAGATTTCATGCGAATATGACTGGTACCATGCTTGCCGTTTTGCTCATACCAGACATGTAATATTATGAACATGCACTGTTCTTCTGTGTTTTCCCTATGCTTCTATCTCACATTGGGACAGTTGTACCCTCTTTCTGTCAGTAACCCAAATTCTGGCACTCCTTTTACTAATTTTTATTATGCCATACAATGCGTTTCAGGAATTTTTCGTTTTGAGCAACGCACCAACTACCGTTGCTTAAACGTAGGCATGTAATATTATTTGACATGTACTGTTCTTCTATGTCTTCTCTATGTTTCTACCTCATATCGGGACATTTGTACCCTTTGTCTCTTATTTACCGATACTCTGGCACTCCCTTTGACATTTTATCGGGCCGAACAAATCTTACTTTTTATTTTGAGCAACTAACTGTCCATAATGTACACACATATAAAACATGGTTGTTCCGTTTCGAAACCTGTGCAATTCACTTGTAGCTTTTGCATTAGGTGTTATCGCTAGTTACATCATTCTTTTAACTTTCCAGGCATCTGTAACTTTCTTCTATCTTCCAGTGTCTTCTTGACCTAGTTATCAATAAAGTTCCGACATCAAATCATAAGACAGGTTAGCATTCTAGTCCCACACGGCTATAGGCATTATAAAACCACTTCCGGGTTTCTGTAACGTCCGCAACCGGAACCGGTTTCTGCTGAATTGTTGCCGCGAGATACCGCAGCGCACCCGCTGCAGGTAAGAACGCTTATCCTCCGTTTGATTAGTTCGACATGACCTCCTGATGCAGAGCTTTTGTGTACTGTATCTTCCGTTACTGAAGCGTAATACCCCCTTTTTCAGAGTTAAATACTGGGATTACAGACTACCCTCCGTCCGAAATTTTCTCGCGGCACACCATTGTCTGAATCACCATTATATGTGGTAAGATCCTTTTACTAATTTACTCTTATGCCTTACTACACTGCAGCTTCTACTTAGACAGTGTTACATTTTGATTGACCGACATCATTATTTTAATTCAGGTGTATCCTGTTAATTTTACCCATCACAACCTGGTCACTTAACAAGTGACGTGCACCTGCACCAGCCGGGTTGGAATTATCACCGGCGGAGCGGTAAGCGTTCTCCTTGCTTGTTTTACCATTTAGTTGCTCCCGCCTGTCTTCTAGTACTGTAACTTATACCAGTTTTTTATACTATTACCTCCACAGATTAATAAGAACTTTCACGTTCTCATTCAGGTAGCAATTTCATTTAATTACACTAAGTAGTCAATCTTTACTTTTGAATTTGCACATTACTTAAATGTCTACTGGGCCTACTTTCCCTCCTGTTTTTGGCCCTTTCTTGATTCTTTGTGTTTGTTCTTTTTATGATTCATATATACCATGTACAGTGATTATGTTGCTTTCGTATTAAGAGAGTTTAATAGTTTTCACTCACAAACTGCTGACTTGTATTATACACTGTGCACACCATGCCACTTTTATTGTCTTGTAGTCACATAAGGTATTACTACAATTTTTGGACTTTTAGGGTTTCCACCTTTAAGGTGTTCAGTCACCATTTCAACAGGAATGAGTGTTGTTCTTTTCCACCACACGAAGGTGTAATTTTCGACATCATGTTCATATTACCTTTTGTATCTTTCCCAGCCCTGAGGAAGTCGCAGGAGCAATCCCATTAGCGATGAAACACGTGTTGGCTGCTTTTCTCTTGCTCATTTTTTGAAAAGAATTAAAGAATAAGGATTATTCACCTGTGATGAACATTGACATTCTTTCAAATATCCGTCTAAATTGAACTATACCTTTGTTTCAACACAAATTGTTGTGCCCAGGACTTAGTTTCACTTAACGCAGTGTAGGGCTTTTCCTACACACATTAAGGGGTTTAAGGGAGTATCCCCTTGCCTGGTAGCACCATATTTAACTAATTACGAAATTACAGAAACGTCCACATAGCAGAGCGCCACATCTCCTGAGTCACTAAAAACCCTTTGGCTAGAGAGAATCTCAAGTTTCAGGAAAGGCTGCCGCAATGTTTAGTTTAGATATACACTTGATAATTTTCTTTTCTCACCATGGATAGAGACAAAGCAGCGAGAGGCATCACAACAAGCACTGCCTCCACTAGTGGAAACCCCTCACGCAGAGAGAGACTTAGAGACAAATTTATTAAACTAGAGAGACTTAAAAAATTAGAGAACTCAAAGTGGTGGGATGGGGCCACTTTAAAACAATATCTGAGATTAAACAGAGGACCAAGAGGGCTCAGATCTCAGATCTTCCTAACTTATGACGATCTGGACGAAGACCTGCTAGAGAAATGGGAAGAGGCCTTAACGGCCAATTCCAATACGCTCATGAATATATTAGTTGAAAGTTCTGAACGCAAAGTGACTAGACTCCAGATAGAAATTTCCACTTTGGAAACAGAAATCAGAGACCTCAATATCCAGGAGGCAACAGAAAAGAATTATGTCATTCTTAGTGACATCCTCCTTAAAAATCAAAATGAAATAAAGAATAGAAAAGCTAGGCAACTAAAAAGAGACGAAATAGACTACAAAGAAGGCAGAGTGTTTACTTATGCTAGGAAATATGATCAAATGGTACATAGTGGCCAACAAGTGGACAGATCCACCAAACTAGGGACTACATCTATCTCCTCAAGCTCTACCTCATTGAGTGCCCCCTTACCAGTGAAAGTGAAGCGGAAAACTCAGAAGGTACAGACCCAACCAAATCTTCTTTTTTAAGGGAGGTACAAAGAATAAGAAAGGGGAACAGAACACAACCCATTCGGTCAGGGCAAGACACAAGACCCGCAGAGGCAAGAGAGCAGGACAAAGAAGAATACAAAAAGAAATTGAGGTCGGGAGATGTGAGAAACAAATAGATTTACAGGAAAGAGAAGTACAGGTAGTTAATTTGTCCTCCAAATCCCTGACACCCGACATGATCTCTCTTCTCAGCAAAGGCTTGAGTTTCAACCCTTTCGAACCTGGGGACATTTGTAGACTCAAAATTGACCTTTTTAAATTCATCAGGGGTCTTAAACTTAAGAAACACTTTTCTTGTAATCCGACAATGAATAAAAACACTAAGAACACTTCTAGTGACTTTGTGTCTAATGTTCTAACTATACATGATGTAAAAGCTACACAATTGCTTCTATCACTCACAGATTTTGAACAACCACCATATGATATGGAACTACTCCTACAGGAGTTGAATATAGACACTGATTATACTTTAGCCAGTGGCCTTAGAACAAAATCTAAATGGACACCCACTCTACCTGGGGGCAACCTCATAGATACCTTTTATAAAAGGGTATTGGAAGACATAGACAAATATGACAACAAGCGAACCAAGAAAAGATACAGACATCAAGACAATCTTGCTTCAGGCGAGCGCCTAGCCCTTAAGACACTCAGCACTGATAATGACATTCTAATCAGAGAAGCTGATAAAGGGGGCAACGTCGTAGTTATGAACCGAGACGACTATAACCAAGAAATTTTGGCGCAACTACAAGATATCACCTGCTATGAACTACTCACATACAATCGGACAGGTCCTCTCACCCTCAAAATTAACAAACTCTTGGGGGAGTGGCACACTGCAGGTCTATTAGATGAGGATGAACACAGTTACATGAAAGTATTCAGACCTACCTTTCCTTGGTTGTACACCCTACCTAAAATACACAAACACCTCACTTTCCCTCCTGGCAGACCTATTGTTTCAGGTATAGGGGCCCTACAGAAAAGATAGCGGAATATGTGGATCTCTTCATTGGACCGGTGGTACGCAATTTACCGTCTTATATCCAGGATACGAAACATATCCTGAGCATTCTATCGGATGTACAGTGGCAGCCAGGGATGATCTTAGCGACATTGGATGTAGTGTCCCTGTACACTAGCATCAAACCAGATCTTGGCCTAGGCGCAGTGACTCACCTTTTGCACAATAGACCAGCAACTCAATGGCAACACACCACTATGCTCATCTCCATGATGGACTTAATCTTAGACAACAATTTCTTCATTTTTGACAAACGGTGGTACAAGCAAATCAGGCGAGTGGCCATGGGTTCCAAGTTCTCACCGTCTTTTGCGAATTTGTTTATGGGCACTCTTGAAGCAGAATGGATATGGGGCAACAAGGGAGCGTCGTGGATCGACTCCATCATTTTTTGGGGCCGTTACATTGATGACTGTCTGTTACTCTGGTCAGGCACACAAGAGAAATTGGAGGAATTCTACAGTCATTTGAACAACAACAGCTTTGACATAAAATTCACTATAAAATCCAGCACATCCAAGATCACATTCTTGGATGTGGAACTTTACATCAAAGATGATAAATTGCACAGTAGACTTTTTCGCAAAGAGACGTCTTGTAACGCGATTCTACATGCAAACAGCTCTCATCCTGCACACCAGATTCAAACAATACCATATGGTGAATTCATGAGGGCTAAAAGGAACTGTAGTGAGGAGACAGACTTCCAAAAATGCTTCACAGACATGAAACACAGATTTGCCAAGAGAGGTTACACACCGCAAACTATCAAGAAAGCGGAAAATAGAATTGGTCAGGTAAATAGGGCAGATACACTACGTGCCAAGACTTATAAACAACAACAAAACCAACCGGTGAGACTTATCACAGACTTTAACGGTTTAAGCCATGTTATTAGATAGACCCTTGTGAAACATTGGGGAATCCTACAGGCTGACATATCTCTTAACGAACATATAACCTCCCACCCACAGATCACCTTTAGGAGGGGTAGGACACTCAGAAACAGACTTAGCCCTACTGTCCCACACTCCGCCAACGACTCAACATGGCCCACCGAACGAACCATAGGTTTTTACAAGTGTGGCTGCTGTGGGGTGTGTAGATGGGCCAAACATGGAACTTGCGATTTTACAAGCGTGGATTAAAAAAAGATACAGCATCAGACAGAACATTAACTGCAACACCAAATTTGTGGTGTACATAATTGAATGTGCATGCAAGAGACAATACGTCGGAAGCACCATTCGTCCTCTGAAGGACAGAATCAGCGAGCATGTCAGAGCATTACATCAACAGGACGCCAGATATCCAGTGGCACTACATGCAGCGATGTGCTCATCTCAAGGAACACATAAGAGTTTCTTCTTTTTGGAATCGACGTGATTCAACCAAACATACGAGGGGGTAACAGAGAGCTGGAACTGAGGCGTACTGAAGCAACTTGGATTATGCGCCTCCATACAGTGGAACAAAGCTTGAACTGTGATCATGAGATGCAATATTTTCTGGGAGAATAATATATCTCCAGTCTAAATCCATACAAACATTTGAAATATGAGCGGTGGATGTTTAGTTGAACTCTGTATATAATATTATCAGGCGTTAGACTCACGTTGTGCCCTTTTAATTCAAATTGGGCTGTTTTCTTTTCTTTTACAGATTTCATGCGAATATGACTGGTACCATGCTTGCCGTTTTGCTCATACCAGACATGTAATATTATGAACATGCACTGTTCTTCTGTGTTTTCCCTATGCTTCTATCTCACATTGGGACAGTTGTACCCTCTTTCTGTCAGTAACCCAAATTCTGGCACTCCTTTTACTAATTTTTATTATGCCATACAATGCGTTTCAGGAATTTTTCGTTTTGAGCAACGCACCAACTACCGTTGCTTAAACGTAGACATGTAATATTATTTGACATGTACTGTTCTTCTATGTCTTCTCTATGTTTCTACCTCATATCGGGACATTTGTACCCTTTGTCTCTTATTTACCGATACTCTGGCACTCCCTTTGACATTTTATCGGGCCGAACAAATCTTACTTTTTATTTTGAGCAACTAACTGTCCATAATGTACACACATATAAAACATGGTTGTTCCGTTTCGAAACCTGTGCAATTCACTTGTAGCTTTTGCATTAGGTGTTATCGCTAGTTACATCATTCTTTTAACTTTCCAGGCATCTGTAACTTTCTTCTATCTTCCAGTGTCTTCTTGACCTAGTTATCAATAAAGTTCCGACATCAAATCATAAGACAGGTTAGCATTCTAGTCCCACACGGCTATAGGCATTATAAAACCACTTCCGGGTTTCTGTAACGTCCGCAACCGGAACCGGTTTCTGCTGAATTGTTGCCGCGAGATACCGCAGCGCACCCGCTGCAGGTAAGAACGCTTATCCTCCGTTTGATTAGTTCGACATGACCTCCTGATGCAGAGCTTTTGTGTACTGTATCTTCCGTTACTGAAGCGTAATACCCCCTTTTTCAGAGTTAAATACTGGGATTACAGACTACCCTCCGTCCGAAATTTTCTCGCGGCACACCATTGTCTGAATCACCATTATATGTGGTAAGATCCTTTTACTAATTTACTCTTATGCCTTACTACACTGCAGCTTCTACTTAGACAGTGTTACATTTTGATTGACCGACATCATTATTTTAATTCAGGTGTATCCTGTTAATTTTACCCATCACAACCTGGTCACTTAACAAGTGACGTGCACCTGCACCAGCCGGGTTGGAATTATCACCGGCGGAGCGGTAAGCGTTCTCCTTGCTTGTTTTACCATTTAGTTGCTCCCGCCTGTCTTCTAGTACTGTAACTTATACCAGTTTTTTATACTATTACCTCCACAGATTAATAAGAACTTTCACGTTCTCATTCAGGTAGCAATTTCATTTAATTACACTAAGTAGTCAATCTTTACTTTTGAATTTGCACATTACTTAAATGTCTACTGGGCCTACTTTCCCTCCTGTTTTTGGCCCTTTCTTGATTCTTTGTGTTTGTTCTTTTTATGATTCATATATACCATGTACAGTGATTATGTTGCTTTCGTATTAAGAGAGTTTAATAGTTTTCACTCACAAACTGCTGACTTGTATTATACACTGTGCACACCATGCCACTTTTATTGTCTTGTAGTCACATAAGGTATTACTACAATTTTTGGACTTTTAGGGTTTCCACCTTTAAGGTGTTCAGTCACCATTTCAACAGGAATGAGTGTTGTTCTTTTCCACCACACGAAGGTGTAATTTTCGACATCATGTTCATATTACCTTTTGTATCTTTCCCAGCCCTGAGGAAGTCGCAGGAGCAATCCCATTAGCGATGAAACACGTGTTGGCTGGTTTTCTCTTGCTCATTTTTTGAAAAGAATTAAAGAATAAGGATTATTCACCTGTGATGAACATTGACATTCTTTCAAATATCCGTCTAAATTGAACTATACCTTTGTTTCAACACGAATTGTTGTGCCCAGGACTTAGTTTCACTTAACGCAGTGTAGGGCTTTTCCTACACACATTAAGGGGTTTAAGGGAGTATCCCCTTGCCTGGTAGCACCATATTTAACTAATTACGAAATTACAGAAACGTCCACATAGCAGAGTGCCACATCTCCTGAGTCACTAAAAACCCTTTGGCTAGAGAGAATCTCAAGTTTCAGGAAAGGCTGCCGCAATGTTTAGTTTAGATATACACTTGATAATTTTCTTTTCTCACCATGGATAGAGACAAAGCAGCGAGAGGCTTCACAACAAGCACTGCCTCCACTAGTGGAAACCCCTCACGCAGAGAGAGACTTAGAGACAAATTTATTAAACTAGAGAGACTTTAAAAATTAGAGAACTCAAAGTGGTGGGATGGGGCCACTTTAAAACAATATCTGAGATTAAACAGAGGACCAAGAGGGCTCAGATCTCAGATCTTCCTAACTTATGACGATCTGGACGAAGACCTGCTAGAGAAATGGGAAGAGGCCTTAACGGCCAATTCCAATACGCTCATGAATGTATTAGTTGAAAGTTCTGAACGCAAAGTGACTAGACTCCAGATAGAAATTTCCACTTTGGAAACAGAAATCAGAGACCTCAATATCCAGGAGGCAACAGAAAAGAATTATGTCATTCTTAATGACATCCTCCTTAAACATCAAAATGAAATAAAGAATAGAAAAGCTAGGCAACTAAAAAGAGACGAAATAGACTACAAAGAAGGCAGAGTGTTTACTTATGCTAGGAAATACGATCAAATGGTACATAGTGGCCAACAAGTGGACAGATCCACCAAACTAGGGACTACATCTATCTCCTCAAGCTCTACCTCATTGAGTGCCCCCTTACCAGTGAAAGTGAAGCGGAAAACTCAGCAGGTACAGACCCAACCAAATCTTCTTTTTTAAGGGAGGTACAAAGAATAAGAAAGGGGAACAGAACACAACCCATACGGTCAGGGCAAGACACAAGACCCGCAGAGGCAAGAGAGCAGGACAAAGAAGAATACAAAAAGAAATTGAGGTCGGGAGATGTGAGAAACAAATAGATTTACAGGAAAGAGAAGTACAGGTAGTTAATTTGTCCTCCAAATCCCTGACACCCGACATGATCTCTCTTCTCAGCAAAGGCTTGAGTTTCAACCCTTTCGAACCTGGGGACATTTGTAGACTCAAAATTGACCTTTTTAAATTCATCAGGGGTCTTAAACTTAAGAAACACTTTTCTTGTAATCCGACAATGAATAAAAACACTAAGAACACTTCTAGTGACTTTGTGTCTAATGTTCTAACTATACATGATGTAAAAGCTACACAATTGCTTCTATCACTCACAGATTTTGAACAACCACCATATGATATGGAACTACTCCTACAGGAGTTGAATATAGACACTGATTACACTTTAGCCAGTGGCCTTAGAACAAAATCTAAATGGACACCCACTCTACCTGGGGGCAACCTCATAGATACCTTTTATAAAAGGGTATTGGAAGACATAGACAAATATGACAACAAGCGAACCAAGAAAAGATACAGACATCAAGACAATCTTGCTTCAGGCGAGCGCCTAGCCCTTAAGACACTCAGCACTGATAATGACATTCTAATCAGAGAAGCTGATAAAGGGGGCAATGTCGTAGTTATGAACCGAGACGACTATAACCAAGAAATTTTGGCGCAACTATAAGATATCACCTGCTATGAACTACTCACATACAATCGGACAGGTCCTCTCACCCTCAAAATTAACAAACTCTTGGGGGAGTGGCACACTGCAGGTCTATTAGATGAGGATGAACACAGTTACATGAAAGTATTCAGACCTACCTTTCCTTGGTTGTACACCCTACCTAAAATACACAAACACCTCACTTTCCCTCCTGGCAGACCTATTGTTTCAGGTATAGGGGGACCTACAGAAAATATAGCGGAATATGTGGATCTCTTCATTGGACCGGTGGTACGCAATTTACCGTCTTATATCCAGGATACGAAACATATCCTGAGCATTCTATCGGATGTACAGTGGCAGCCAGGGATGATCTTAGCGACATTGGATGTAGTGTCCCTGTACACTAGCATCAAACCAGATCTTGGCCTAGGCGCAGTTACTCGCCTTTTGCACAATAGACCAGCAACTCAATGGCAACACACCACTATGCTCATCTCCATGATGGACTTAATCTTAGACAACAATTTCTTCATTTTTGACAAACGGTGGTACAAGCAAATCAGGCGAGTGGCCATGGGTTCCAAGTTCTCACCGTCTTTTGCGAATTTGTTTATGGGCACTCTTGAAGCAGAATGGATATGGGGCAACAAGGGAGCGTCGTGGATCGACTCCATCATTTTTTGGAGCCGTTACATTGATGACTGTCTGTTACTCTGGTCAGGCACACAAGAGAAATTGGAGGAATTCTACAGTCATTTGAACAACAACAGCTTTGACATAAAATTCACTATAAAATCCAGCACATCCAAGATCACATTCTTGGATGTGGAACTTTACATCAAAGATGATAAATTGCACAGTAGACTTTTTCGCAAAGAGACGTCTTGTAACGCGATTCTACATGCAAACAGCTCTCATCCTGCACACCAGATTCAAGCAATACCATATGGTGAATTCATGAGGGCTAAAAGGAACTGTAGTGAGGAGACAGACTTCCAAAAATGCTTCACAGACATGAAACACAGATTTGCCAAGAGAGGTTACACACCGCAAACTATCAAGAAAGCGGAAAATAGAATTGGTCAGGTAAATAGGGCAGATACACTACGTGCCAAGACTCATAAACAACAACAAAACCAACCGGTGAGACTTATCACAGACTTTAACGGTTTAAGCCATGTTATTAGATAGAGCCTTGTGAAACATTGGGGAATCCTACAGGCTGACATATCTCTTAACGAACATATAACCTCCCACCCACAGATCACCTTTAGGAGGGGTAGGACACTCAGAAACAGACTTAGCCCTACTGTCCCACACTCCGCCAACGACTCAACATGGCCCACCGAACGAACCATAGGTTTTTACAAGTGTGGCTGCTGTGGGGTGTGTAGATGGGCCAAACATGGAACTTGCGATTTTACAAGCGTGGATTAAAAAAGATACAGCATCAGACAGAACATTAACTGCAACACCAAATTTGTGGTGTACATAATTGAATGTGCATGCAAGAGACAATACGTCGGAAGCACCATTCGTCCTCTGAAGGACAGAATCAGCGAGCATGTCAGAGCATTACATCAACAGGACGCCAGATATCCAGTGGCACTACATGCAGCGATGTGCTCATCTCAAGGAACACATAAGAGTTTCTTCTTTTTTGGAATCGACGTGATTCAACCAAACATACGAGGGGGTAACAGAGAGCTGGAACTGAGGCGTACTGAAGCAACTTGCATTATGCGCCTCCATACAGTGGATCAAAGCTTGAACTGTGATCATGAGATGCAATATTTTCTGGGAGAATAATATATCTCCAGTCTAAATCCATACAAACATTTGAAATATGAGCGGTGGATGTTTAGTTGAACTCTGTATATAATATTATCAGGCGTTAGACTCACGTTGTGCCCTTTTAATTCAAATTGGGCTGTTTTCTTTTCTTTTACTGATTTCATGCGAATATGATTGGTACCATGCTTGCCGTTTTGCTCATACCAGACATGTAATATTATGAACATGCACTGTTCTTCTGTGTTTTCCCTATGCTTCTATCTCACATTGGGACAGTTGTACCCTCTTTCTGTCAGTAACCCAAATTCTGGCACTCCTTTTACTAATTTTTATTATGCCATACAATGCGTTTCAGGAATTTTTCGTTTTGAGCAACGCACCAACTACCGTTGCTTAAACGTAGACATGTAATATTATTTGACTTGTACTGTTCTTCTATGTCTTCTCTATGTTTCTACCTCATATCGGGACATTTGTACCCTTTGTCTCTTATTTACCGATACTCTGGCACTCCCTTTGACATTTTATCGGGCCGAACAAATCTTACTTTTCATTTTGAGCAACTAACTGTCCATAATGTACACACATATAAAACATGGTTGTTCCGTTTCGAAACCTGTGCAATTCACTTGTAGCTTTTGCATTAGGTGTTATCGCTAGTTACATCATTCTTTTAACTTTTCAGGCATCTGTAACTTTCTTCTATCTTCCAGTGTCTTCTTGACCTAGTTATCAATAAAGTTCCGACATCAAATCATAAGACAGGTTAGCATTCTAGTCCCACACGGCTATAGGCATTATAAAACCACTTCCGGGTTTCTGTAACGTCCGCACCCGGAACCGGTTTCTGCTGAATTGTTGCCGCGAGATACCGCAGCGCACCCGCTGCAGGTAAGAACGCTTATCCTCCGTTTGATTAGTTCGACATGACCTCCTGATGCAGAGCTTTTGTGTACTGTATCTTCCGTTACTGAAGCGTAATACCCCCTTTTTCAGAGTTAAATACTGGGATTACAGACTACCCTCCGTCCGAAATTTTCTCGCGGCACACCATTGTCTGAATCACCATTATATGTGGTAAGATCCTTTTACTAATTTACTCTTATGCCTTACTACACTGCAGCTTCTACTTAGACAGCGTTACATTTTGATTGACCGACATCATTATTTTAATTCAGGTGTATCCTGTTAATTTTACCCATCACAACCTGGTCACTTAACAAGTGACGTGCACCTGCACCAGCCGGGTTGGAATTATCACCGGCGGAGCGGTAAGCGTTCTCCTTGCTTGTTTTACCATTTAGTTGCTCCCGCCTGTCTTCTAGTACTGTAACTTATACCAGTTTTTTATACTATTACCTCCACAGATTAATAAGAACTTTCACGTTCTCATTCAGGTAGCAATTTCATTTAATTACACTAAGTAGTCAATATTTACTTTTGAATTTGCACATTACTTAAATGTCTACTGGGCCTACTTTCCCTCCTGTTTTTGGCCCTTTCTTGATTCTTTGTGTTTGTTCTTTTTATGATTCATATATACCATGTACAGTGATTATGTTGCTTTTGTATTAAGAGAGTTTAATAGTTTTCACTCACAAACTGCTGACTTGTATTATACACTGTGCACACCATGCCACTTTTATTGTCTTGTAGTCACATAAGGTATTACTACAATTTTTGGACTTTTAGGGTTTCCACCTTTAAGGTGTTCAGTCACCATTTCAACAGGAATGAGTGTTGTTCTTTTCCACCACACGAAGGTGTAATTTTCGACATCATGTTCATATTACCTTTTGTATCTTTCCCAGCCCTGAGGAAGTCGCAGGAGCAATCCCATTAGCGATGAAACACGTATTGGCTGGTTTTCTCTTGCTCATTTTTTGAAAAGAATTAAAGAATAAGGATTATTCACCTGTGATGAACATTGACATTCTTTCAAATATCCGTCTAAATTGAACTATACCTTTGTTTCAACACGAATTGTTGTGCCCAGGACTTAGTTTCACTTAACGCAGTGTAGGGCTTTTCCTACACACATTAAGGGGTTTAAGGGAGTATCCCCTTGCCTGGTAGCACCATATTTAACTAATTACGAAATTACAGAAACGTCCACATAGCAGAGTGCCACATCTCCTGAGTCACTAAAAACCCTTTGGCTAGAGAGAATCTCAAGTTTCAGGAAAGGCTGCCGCAATGTTTAGTTTAGATATACACTTGATAATTTTCTTTTCTCACCATGGATATAGACAAAGCAGCGAGAGGCTTCACAACAAGCACTGCCTCCACTAGTGGAAACCCCTCACGCAGAGAGAGACTTAGAGACAAATTTATTAAACTAGAGAGACTTTAAAAATTAGAGAACTCAAAGTGGTGGGATGGGGCCACTTTAAAACAATATCTGAGATTAAACAGAGGACCAAGAGGGCTCAGATCTCAGATCTTCCTAACTTATGACGATCTGGACGAAGACCTGCTAGAGAAATGGGAAGAGGCCTTAACGGCCAATTCCAATACGCTCATGAATATATTAGTTGAAAGTTCTGAACGCAAAGTGACTAGACTCCAGATAGAAATTTCCACTTTGGAAACAGAAATCAGAGACCTCAATATCCAGGAGGCAACAGAAAAGAATTATGTCATTCTTAATGACATCCTCCTTAAACATCAAAATGAAATAAAGAATAGAAAAGCTAGGTAATTAAAAAGAGACGAAATAGACTACAAAGAAGGCAGAGTGTTTACTTATGCTAGGAAATATGATCAAATGGTACATAGTGGCCAACAAGTGGACAGATCCACCAAACTAGGGACTACATCTATCTCCTCAAGCTCTACCTCATTGAGTGCCCCCCTTACCAGTGAAAGTGAAGCGGAAAACTCAGCAGGTACAGACCCAACCAAATCTTCTTTTTTAAGGGAGGTACAAAGAATAAGAAAGGGGAACAGAACACAACCCATACGGTCAGGGCAAGACACAAGACCCGCAGAGGCAAGAGAGCAGGACAAAGAAGAATACAAAAAGAAATTGAGGTCGGGAGATGTGAGAAACAAATAGATTTACAGGAAAGAGAAGTACAGGTAGTTAATTTGTCCTCCAAATCCCTGACACCCGACATGATCTCTCTTCTCAGCAAAGGCTTGAGTTTCAACCCTTTCGAACCTGGGGACATTTGTAGACTCAAAATTGACCTTTTTAAATTCATCAGGGGTCTTAAACTTAAGAAACACTTTTCTTGTAATCCGACAATGAATAAAAACACTAAGAACACTTCTAGTGACTTTGTGTCTAATGTTCTAACTATACATGATGTAAAAGCTACACAATTGCTTCTATCACTCACAGATTTTGAACAACCACCATATGATATGGAACTACTCCTACAGGAGTTGAATATAGACACTGATTACACTTTAGCCAGTGGCCTTAACAAAATCTAAATAGACACCCACTCTACCTGGGGGCAACCTCATAGATACCTTTTATAAAAGGGTATTGGAAGACATAGACAAATATGACAACAAGCGAACCAAGAAAAGATACAGACATCAAGACAATCTTGCTTCAGGCGAGCGCCTAGCCCTTAAGACACTCAGCACTGATAATGACATTCTAATCAGAGAAACTGATAAAGGGGGCAACGTCGTAGTTATGAACCGAGACGACTATAACCAAGAAATTTTGGCGCAACTATAAGATATCACCTGCTATGAACTACTCACATACAATCGGACAGGTCCTCTCACCCTCAAAATTAACAAACTCTTGGGGGAGTGGCACACTGCAGGTCTATTAGATGAGGATGAACACAGTTACATGAAAGTATTCAGACCTACCTTTCCTTGGTTGTACACCCTACCTAAAATACACAAACACCTCACTTTCCCTCCTGGCAGACCTATTGTTTCAGGTATAGGGGGCCCTACAGAAAAGATAGCGGAATATGTGGATCTCTTCATTGGACCGGTGGTACGCAATTTACCGTCTTATATCCAGGATACGAAACATATCCTGAGCATTCTATCGGATGTACAGTGGCAGCCAGGGATGATCTTAGCGACATTGGATGTAGTGTCCTTGTACACTAGCATCAAACCAGATCTTGGCCTAGGCGCAGTGACTCGCCTTTTGCACAATAGACCAGCAACACACCACTATGCTCATCTCCATGATGGACTTAATCTTAGACAACAATTTCTTCATTTTTGACAAACGGTGGTACAAGCAAATCAGGCGAGTGGCCATGGGTTCCAAGTTCTCACCGTCTTTTGCGAATTTGTTTATGGGCACTCTTGAAGCAGAATGGATATGGGGCAACAAGGGAGCGTCGTGGATCGACTCCATCATTTTTTGGGGCCGTTACATTGATGACTGTCTGTTACTCTGGTCAGGCACACAAGAGAAATTGGAGGAATTCTACTGTCATTTGAACAACAACAGCTTTGACATAAAATTCACTATAAAATCCAGCACATCCAAGATCACATTCTTGGATGTGGAACTTTACATCAAAGATGATAAATTGCACAGTAGACTTTTTCGCAAAGAGACGTCTTGTAACGCGATTCTACATGCAAACAGCTCTCATCCTGCACACCAGATTCAAGCAATACCATATGGTGAATTCATGAGGGCTAAAAGGAACTGTAGTGAGGAGACAGACTTCCAAAAATGCTTCACAGACATGAAACACAGATTTGCCAAGAGAGGTTACACACCGCAAACTATCAAGAAAGCGGAAAATAGAATTGGTCAGGTAAATAGGGCAGATACACTACGTGCCAAGACTCATAAACAACAACAAAACCAACCGGTGAGACTTATCACAGACTTTAACGGTTTAAGCCATGTTATTAGATAGAGCCTTGTGAAACATTGGGGAATCATACAGGCTGACCGATCTCTTAACGAACATATAACCTCCCACCCACAGATCACCTTTAGGAGGGGTAGGACACTCAGAAACAGACTTAGCCCTACTGTCCCACACTCCGCCAACGACTCAAGATGGCCCACCGAACGAACCATAGGTTTTTACAAGTGTATCTTTCCCAGCCCTGAGGAAGTCGCAGGAGCAATCCCATTAGCGACGAAACACATGTTGGCTGGTTTTCTCTTGCTCATTTTTTGAAAAGAATTAAAGAATAAGGATTATTCACCTGTGATGAACATTGACATTCTTTCAAATATCCGTCTAAATTGAACTATACCTTTGTTTCAACACGAATTGTTGTGCCCAGGACTTAGTTTCACTTAACGCAGTGTAGGGCTTTCCCTACACACATTAAGGGGTTTAAGGGAGTATCCCCTTGCCTGGTAGCACCATATTTAACTAATTACGGAATTACAGAAACGTCCACATAGCAGAGCGCCACATCTCCTGAGTCACTAAAAACCCTTTGGCTAGAGAAAATCATTATTAAAATGTGTTAGAGATCCAAGGGTAATCAGTAAACAATTCTAAATAAAATATAAATTTATGTAGTCAGACCAACATACATTGAAACATTTTCCCCTCTGTGATTCGACTTTTGGTTTAGCTCTAATAAGTTTGAAGAGTTAGATGGATTTATAAATGAATGATGCAGTAGAGTTCAAGGTCATTAAGAGAATACGTGAAGAATTACAATAAAAGGTTGAGCAGTCAAATATGGAACAAAAGTGTGCTATGGCTTTAACTAGAGAATTATACTGTTTCTCATATGAGTTTGCTTAGTGAAATCGACAAGAAAAAAAAAAAGAAAAAGACATTGAACATGGGGGAAATCAAATATCTTCTCTCGCACCACAAATTGATGACCCCATAATATTCACTTTTCTCTGCAGGATTTCTAAATATTGACCTATTTTTTATTTTATCTCTTTTTTATACCATATAAAGTAAGTAATTAACAAAGTCAGATCTATTCTGGCATTTCGAAGATAATGATAATAAAGGTCTTATGAGTTCACATGTAAAACTATAGACTTGCAAAGGTCAACAGGTGGGTTTTTTTGTGAAAAAGAGAAATTATTTAAACTAAAACGGGGATATAAAAAAGGATTTCATATCTACCTCATGGAGGAATATGAGGAAATGAATCATTTTGCATGCCTAAATGCAACCAGCTTTAAACAAAAAACAGAATGAACATTTCTAAAATCAAGAAAATGAACACCTCCTTACTGTTTAGTTTTCTGAAGATTAGAAAGAGCCAATCTGGATTTTTTGATCTTCCATAAAATAGAATCTATTTTTTTTAATAAAATTCTGGTATAGCAACAGGCATCATGGAAATGATAAATAACATTATAGGAGCTAGAACCTTTTTGATACAATATAATCTTACCTACCAGGATAGAACAAGTGGATGCCATCTTTCTTAAAGTAAAAGTATCTAGTTTTTAAAGATTTACAACAAACTTAATCTTTATAGTTTGACTACAGATTTTAAGAGTATGCAGGAAGAAAGTTTTTGATCGTTCTAAGTAAGTAGAAAGAAGAGAAGGTGGCCTTTTTGACTTGGTCTTTACATTTAAGCTCCCTGTCCATCAAAATCCCTAGATTTTTTACTTTTGAGGTTGGCATTGGTGGGGTGCCCAGATCAACTGGTCACCAGTTCGAAGACCAGATGGATGGATCATTGCCGAACGAGATGACCTCTGTTTTTGTGGAATTGAGTTTTAGGCAATTACTATCAATCTATTTGCTGACTGCACTCATGCAGTTATTGACAATGCTACCAGAATAGTTTTCACTTTTAGCAAGTGAGATTATTATTTGTGTGTCATCGGCGTATATTGCCAGTGCCAGAGAAAAGGATTTTATCAGGGAAGCAAGAGGTGTAACATGAAGGTTAAATAGGGTAGAGGATAGGGAAGAGCCCTGTTGGTCCCCATCGGGTAAGAAGTATGGATCTGAATTAAATTCGCCCAGCGACAATGCTTGTCGGCATCCTGTTAGAAAAGGTTTTAGTAAGGCCAGGTCTGTATCTCCAATCCCAAGATCCTGCATATGGTCTACCAATACCTCGTGGTTAACCGTATCGAAAGCTGCTGAAAGATCCAGCAGGATAAGGACCGCATTTCCCCCTCTGTCCAAGGACGCTCTGATTTCCTCTGAAGCTGTAATCAAAGCAGCTTTGGTACTATGATTTTCTCTAAAACCGAACTGCTTATCATCCAGGAGATGATTATTCTCCAAAAAGTAGAAAAGTTGGAGATTCATAATTTTTTCTGCAAGTTTGGCTAGGTATGGAAGCCGAGCTATAGGTCGATAGCTGTTCGGATCCAGAATACTAAGATTGGCCTTCTTTACAAGGGGAAGCACTGAGGCTGACTTTCAGGAAGTAGGGAAGATCCCTGTGTTAAACATAGTAGAGAAGATGACAGATATATGACGTGCTATGACTTCCGGAACCAGGTGATCAATCTTCGGGGGGCAAGGGTCGTGGAGAGATCCTGCTTTGATCTTTGGGATAAGTTCTCAATCTACGCAGCTGGGAGGGCCGTAAAATGTCCAAAACTGATTGATTTAGTTCATAATTTTTTAGATATGTTATCAGAACAGCTGCTGGTGAAATTCTAAAGATGTTCATAACTTTTTCCTGGAAAAACAAGCTAGTGAATCACAAAAATCTTGGTTATTAACTGCTACATTATTTACCATAGGGGTAGTTATTTTTTTTATAGTTTGAAAAAGGGTTTTATTTGCGTCATTAGCAATTTTTATTTGTTCTGTGTAGTATTTAGATTTTGCTGCAAGAATTGATTTTTTAAAACTTTCTCTGCAGATTCTATATTTTTTCCTCTCCTCTACCTTATATTCCGTGCGCCATTTGCGCTCTTGTCTTCGGCAATCATGTTTGATGGCTCTAAGAGATTCATTCAACCAGGGTTGAGACCTTAATAGGAACAATATCATTAAGAACAGAGCTGATCCAGTTAGAATAATCCTCTGTCATCTGATCCAAATTAGTATCATTTATAGGGAATGATTATGATAATAAATAATTCAAGTCAGTGGCTTGGATTTTATGCCAAGCACGGTTAGCCTGGCGCGGTTTAAGCGCAATTGGAAGAGAGCTGCCTTGTAGTCTTAGTTTCCACAGTACTGCATAGTGATCTGACCAGGTAAGTGGCCGAGAATGGGTAAACTTAATGTTAATGTTGTTGGTGAAAATCCTATAGAGGATAGAGTTAGCGAACCAAAGTATAAGTATTTTATTCTTTAGGAATTCCATGTAAAAACTGGAATAATCAAACATTTCTTTTACACAAAATTGGTCAACCTCTGATTTATCTGTATTCAATTTATCCTGATAAGATGGTAATGAAGTATCCAGTCTAGGCATATACAAAAGGATGTAAACACAAATGGGGTTACCCCTAGCAGGGATTTCTACAGGTTTTTTTCAGAGATGCACGTATAGTATGGGCATCTCACAAAAAGTGTAGGACTGGCCTCACACACCACCTGGTGTCATGCTTCATCATAGGCTGTCCCTCGCCCTCTAAAAACTCGGTTTGATAGAGGGCGGGCATACACCTGATGACAGGGATGCACTTCTAAAATAAGTGAGGGCCCATAATTAGTGAAAGTGATTTAAGAACCATTACGGTTGTCATAAAGACTAGTTTTTAATTAATTAGGCAACTGTATGGTATTAAAAGAAGTGAACGGTGACTTGGGAACTAATTATCCCTTCACCGTGCTGATTGTGGTCAACATGTTTCTGCTAAATGTCCCCGAAGGATACGTAGCATTCATCAGGACCGTGTATCTAGAGGGCTCTGTCTTTATATTAAAGTGTGAATAAAGATCAACCACTATCTGGGGTATGTATTATCACTATCCCCGCCGGTATAGTAATCCAAAAATGCCTGTAGAAAACAAGAAGACAAAAACACACTCAGAAATTGTGGATTTCTGTCGGTTACCATACATCACCTCACTTTAAATCACGCATGGTGGTATCTAAGTGCAAAACACGTGTCAATCATACGTGTTTCCACTTGCCCATAGGGGAATGTCTCACTCGACTTACCCTAGGTAATTACCCTACTTTCTCCATGGGAGGTCGAGAGGGGAAGGCCCCTACACTGACATTCTGGAAAAATGGGAGAAGGACACAATATGAGCACCTAATCCTGTTAGGTAGAAATCACAAAATAACATTTAAAATTGCAGATAAACATCAGGCTCTATGGCAGATGGCAGGTTCTTTACATAAATAAATGGTAGAGCGATCTTACCTATACTAGGGCGTTATGCACGCTCTAGCTCCCATCCATACAACATACACACTCTTACTGTCTTTAGGTGCGCCTTCCGCCGTGTAGCCTACAGGTCTCCGCCGCAAACTCCCCGTCGATGAATGAAAGCGGGAGGCGAGCGGTCTTATATAGTGCTCTTGTGTGTTTAATTGGTATCAATTAGTTAAATATTAGTGACACCTGGAAAAAATCCGGTGTCACCATCAGATGGTGCCTGGTTGACTGATTGTGGGCGTGTCGAGCGAGGCAGTGAAGATGCTTTTTCCTTTCTCAGCTCTAAATGACCTCGATATAGAACCAATCAGGTAGGTAGGCGAGATCGAAAAAAGGGGAGGCGTTACTCGCGTCCCGTATGAGGGGAACGTGTGTACTCATCTAGCTCTCCTCCCTGAATAATACGAGGAAGGCGCAATGCTCTGAGCCGCGCTACTGACGCGCATGCGCGTCAGATGCACTACACGCGGTCAGGCAAAATGCCTGGGCTTGTGTAGTGCAGCAGTGGATAAATGCGCTCTTACTCTGTCTCTTGGAGGGAAAGAAACACATGGCTACAAAAGGTAGCAAGTAGCCTGTTTACCTAAATTAAGATCAGAAGAACAAATTTAGTGTTTATTTACAATGTTTTGATAAATTAAATAACCAACTTAATCAAATTAAATAAAGTCCACCAACACTCTCATTTGGTAAATTGATAAGTCTATTCCTAAATCGGTGTACAAAACGGCTCTCATCCCTGAGGGAAAAAACCAATAAGTAACACCCTGATGGAATTGTTCCACCACTGATCTAGTCAAAACTTATTACATAATTAAGTGACGGACAGACCAAAAGGAGGTGTATATGTAGGTATACATTATATAAGTGTTCACAGTGTACTAAATGTTTATGTCTATCTCAGCTTATCATTGTTAATGGTGGATATCCTCATCATGATTGTGCTTGATGTCATCATACTGAGTAACGGTTATGTCTAATTAGTTGGGTTACCGGACCATCTGTAGCCATGGAATTTCATCATTAAGGCCTGTGTCCCATGTGCGTAAGCGGTACACCCAGCGTTGTTCCCTAACATGCAGATTTCTGGTGATGTCCATTTTTTGTTTTTTCATCACTTCCAACACTACCCACTGTAGATCTGATTCCTTGTGGTTTAGATCTAGGAAGTGTTTAGTAAGTCTGGTGTTCGACTTTTTGCACCGGATGGTACTTCGGTGCTTGTTGATCCGTGTTTTCACCTTCCTTGTGGTCATTCCCACATACCTCAGGTTGCATGGACATTTCAGGAGGTAGACTACGTTCTCGGTGTTGCAGTTGCTGAAATCCTTCAGCTTCCATGGGTTGTTGGTGCCAATATCCACTTCTTTTGTGGTAATGGTCAAAGGGCAAGATACGCAATTTCCGCAGGGAAAATGGCCTATAGGTCTTGGTTGGCTCCAGAGCGTATTTTGACTTTCGTCTTCATCATGCTTGATTTTAGAGTGTACCAGATCGTCCCTGAGATTCCTGCTTCTCTTAAAAGCAAATAAAGGGGGTTCCCACTGTCGTTCTCCACTGTTCAGAATAGCCCATTTTTTCTTTATAATATTTTGGACCTTATTTGACAAAGGAGTATACGTAGTTACGCATACCACTCTTTCTGATTTCTCTTTTTGTGTAGTATCCAACAATGCTTCCCTATTGTTATTTCTGGCCCTTTTCTTGGCTCTTCTGATCATTTGTTTAGGGTAATGTCTTGCCAGGAGTTTAGTTTCCAGGTGTTCTGCCTGTTCTTTAAACACTTCTAGTTCGGAACAATTTCTCCGGATTCTGAGAAATTGTCCTACTGGTAGATTTTGGCGCAGTGCTCTAGGGTGGTAACTTTCGTACAGTAAAAGGCTGTTCCTATCCGTAGGCTTCACATGTACTTTAGTGGAGATCCCCTCGTTCGTCAGGGTAATGTCTAAATCAAGGAAGATTGCATGGTTGTTCCCAATGGTGTGGGTGAAGTTGAGATGTTCATCCTTGCTGTTAACCCACTCCACAAAAAGCGTGGCTTCCTCTCGTGTTCCATGCCACACAACCAGAATATCATCTATATATCGTTTCCACGTTTTCATCTGTTGGGCAAAGGGGTTGTTGGGGTTAAAGATATGGTCTTCCTCAAATTGATGGACATACAGACACGCCATGCTCGGCGCAAAAGTGCTGCCCATGGACGTGCCCTTGATTTGATGGTACAGTACCTCCTCAAACTCGAAGAAATTTTCGGTAAGGGCCATCTCCGCACACTCCATAATGAAATGTCTCGGAGTCATGAAAATCCAGTCCTGATTCAAAAGGATTTGTTCAACAACTGCCAGAGTGCGTCTTTGGGGAATGCTCGTATAGAGCGCCTCGATATCCAAGGTTATGAACAGATCCTCATTAACATTAACCTCCAGATCCCGCAGATGGCATAAAACATCTTTTGTATCTTTAAGATACGAGGGGGACTTTTGTACGAGAGGTCTTAAAAACCAGTCGCAAAATTGTGACAACGGTTCTAGTGTTGAGCCAATGCCCGACACTATTGGCCTTCCTGGGGGTGGCGATACCAAAGGGGATGATGGACGGAGCGCTTGAGCTAATCAAACACTCACCCCCAGTCAACTGATCTGGGTTTAATCCATCATCATTCTTTAGCTCACTCCACCAGCCCAGTTCAGACATGGCCATATGCAAATCAGTCTGGGCCGGTCACCCCCACGCACCGCGCACACTCCTCGTGAGTGAGCCCAGGCTGCCCCCCGTTCCCGCCAAGTGCCGCCGCTGCCCGCAGCTGTGACCCTGGTCCACCGCTGTTACTGCTCTTGCCCCGCCTGCGCTGCGTTTGTATTTTCGATTCCGATTGTATTTCCCCTGTGTTATTGCTCCTTGTTTAATTTCTGTTTCTCTCCCTGTGCCCCGAGTTGTTTTATTTTGTGATTGTTTTCCTCTCGTCGCACCCAGCCCCTGCCGCGCTTCCCGCCACCTCCCCGCCGCTGCCCCCTGCGGCCCCGCCCCTTCCCTCTGCAGCCCTTCCCATTCGCCGCCCTGCTCCCGCCTCACAGCTGCTCCTCCCTCCCACTGGGACATATATGACGAAGTGCTCACGGTGGTGAGCAGTGACCTCTGTCCCTCTGGGCCGGTCACCCCCACGCACCGCGCACACTCCTCGTGAGTGAGCCCAGGCTGCCCCCCGTTCCCGCCAAGTGCCGCCGCTGCCCGCAGCTGTGACCCTGGTCCACCGCTGTTACTGCTCTTGCCCCGCCTGCGCTGCGTTTGTATTTTCGATTCCGATTGTATTTCCCCTGTGTTATTGCTCCTTGTTTAATTTCTGTTTCTCTCCCTGTGCCCCGAGTTGTTTTATTTTGTGATTGTTTTCCTCTCGTCGCACCCAGCCCCTGTCGCGCTTCCCGCCACCTCCCCGCCGCTGCCCCCTGCGGCCCCGCCCCCTTCCCTCTGCAGCCCTTCCCATTCGCCGCCCCACTCCCGCCTCACAGCTGCTCCTCCCTCGCTCCGCCCCCCCCACTCTCCACATATGGCAGAGTGGCAAACGCGCAGCGTTGACGCGCAGCGGGCGCGCCGATTGTGCGCTGAAGGCGCGCCAAAGGTAAGCCCGTCTGCGCCCGTCCGCGCCCGGACCACGCCCAGCGCCAGAACCCCTGGCCCCCGCAGACACCAGCCCTCCCGCCGGACGTACGACGCCACCGAACTCAACGCACTCAGCGCCGAGCGGATCCCGGGATGCTACCGAGCCACCCCGAGACGCACCCACGGACCCTTCAGCTGCCACTCCTGCAAGTTCACCTGCATCCGGACCTGCACTGCACCCACACCCACCAGGCCGAGCACCAGCAGCAACCACCTGAAGTGCATCCTACTCAACACCCGCTCCGTCCACAAACACGCCGTTGAGCTCTGGAACCTGCTCGATACAACATCACCAGACGTCGCCTTCCTCACGGAAACTTGGATGAACGCCTCCTCAGCGCCAGACATCGCCATCGCCATCCCGGACGGATACAAGATCACCCGGAGGGACCGCGGCAACCAGACCGGAGGAGGCATCGCCATCATCCACAGGAACACCATCCGCATCACAACCAACACCGACGACACCCTCACAACCGCCGAACACCTGCACTTCCAGATACACACCAACCCCAGGACCACCCTCAGAGGCACCCTCATCTACAGACCCCCGGGTCCACGCACACAATTCAGCGAAGACATCGCCGACTTCATCAGCCCGCTCGCCCTCCCCTCCACTGACTACATCCTCCTCGGGGACTTCAACTTCCACCTGGAGAACAACAACGACCGCAACACCACCACCCTGCTGGACAACCTCGCCAACCTCGGTCTCAAGCAGCTAGTGACCACCCCCACCCACTACGCCGAACACACGCTCGACCCCGTCTTCTCATCCAGCAAGGACATCGCCTTTAGCCACGCCACCGGACTCCACTGGACGGACCACAGCTGCATCCACTTCAGCTTCAGAAAGAACACGACCCACCACCACCAGCAACAGGTTGCACGCAGAAGCTGGAACAAGATCACAGCCGACCAGCTCGCCGCATCCCTGAGCCAGGACCCCCCCGCCAGCTCAGCGAACCCCAGCCAGGCCGCAAACAACCTCACGAAGTGGATCAGCAACTGCGCAGACAACCTCGCCCCTCTGAGGACCCCGCCCAGCAGACCCGGCAGCAAGAAAGCCCCATGGTTCACCGACGAACTCAAGACCTCCAAGAAAAACTGCCGAACCCTCGAGAAAGCCTGGCGCAGAAACCCAACACCAGACAACATGACCACCCTCAAGCTCGCCACCCGAAAACACCACCAACTGATCCACACCACCAAGAAAACAGCATTCAAAGAACGACTGGACAACAACGCACACAACAACAAGGAACTCTTCAACATCGTCAAAGAGCTCTCCAACCACAACGCCGGAATCAACGACATCACCCCATCACAAGACCTCTGCAACTCCCTCGCCGCCTACTTCCACAACAAGATTGCAGACATACACAACAGCCTCAAGACACAACCGACGCACCCCACGGACGCACCAATGCCCCCCACCACCACCCTCCGCGCCTGGACCCCGATCAACACCGAGGAGACCATACGCACGATGAACTCCATCCACTCCGGATCTCCAACCGACCCCTGCCCCCACCACGTCTTCAACAAGGCCGACGCTGTCTTCGCACCCCATCTACGAGACATCATCAACACCTCCTTCGACACCGCTACCTTCCCGGAGAGCTGGAAGCACGCCGAACTTAGCGCTCTGCTGAAGAAACCATCAGCGGACCCCACCGAACTCAAAAACTACCGCCCCATCTCGCTCCTCCCGTTTCCGGCCAAAGTCATCGAAAAGACCGTCAACAAGCAGCTGGCCGCCTTCCTCAAGACGAACGGATCCCTCGACCTCTCGCAGTCTGGCTTCCGGGCCAACCACAGCACAGAGACCGCCCTCATCGCAGCCACAGATGACATCCGAGCCCTGCTCGACAATGGAGAAACAGCGGCCCTCATCCTCCTGGACCTCTCCGCAGCATTCGACACTGTCTGCCACCGCACCCTAGGAGAAGGCACTAGAATGGATCGTCTCCTTCCTCGCCGGAAGGACACAGAGAGTCCGCCTCCCCCCGTTCAGATCAGAAGCCACCGAAGTCATCTGCGGCGTCCCTCAAGGCTCCTCGCTCAGCCCCACCCTCTTCAATGTCTACATGAGCCCCCTGGCGGCCATCGTACGCCAACACAACCTCAACATCATCTCCTACGCCGACGACACCCAGCTGATCCTCTCCCTCACCAACGACCCCGCCACCGCCAGAACCAACCTATACGAAGGGATGAAAGATGTAGCCGAGTGGATGATGACCAGCCGCCTGAAACTGAACTCAGATAAGACGGAAGTCCTCATCCTGGGATCATCACCCTCCGCCTGGGACGACTCCTGGTGGCCCCCCGCCCTAGGCAGCGCACCCAAACCAACAGACCACGCACGCAACCTGGGCTTCATCCTGGACTCCTCCCTCTCCATGACCAGACAAGTCAACGCGTCTCCTCGTCGTGCTTCAACATCCTACGCATGCTACGTAAGATCTTCCGGTGGATCCCCACCGCGACCAGGAAGATGGTCACCCAGGCCCTCGTCACCAGCCGACTGGACTACGGCAACGCCCTCTACGCCGGAACCACCGCCAAGCTCCAGAAGAGACTCCAGCGGATCCAGAACGCCTCAGCAAGACTCATCCTCGACATCCCCCGACACAGCCACATCTCCGGACATCTGAGAGACCTGCACTGGCTCCCGGTCAACAAAAGAATCACCTTCCGCCTCCTCACCCACGCACACAAAGCCTTACACAACCAAGGCCCAAGATACCTCAACAGCCGCCTCAACTTCTACACTCCCACACGCCAGCTTCGATCGACCAGCCACGCCCTCGCCGCCGTCCCCCGCATCCGAAGAGCCACCACAGGAGGAAGGTCCTTCTCCTACCTGGCCGCCAAGACTTGGAACTCCCTCCCGATCCACCTCCGCCTGACCCTAGACCACCTCGCCTTCAGGAAGCAGCTCAAGACCTGGCTATTTGAGCAGTAGTGGACCCCCCCCCCCAAGCGCCTTGAGACCCTCCGGGTGAGTAGTGCGCTATATAAATGCAGTGATTGATTGATTGATTGACCCTGTGCCTCAAGGGAACAGTCCAGCACGAACTGCCAAGCCATGTCTTCCCCGGACTGGAAACAAGCATCCTGGGACCGGTTTCTGGCTATTCAGCCGTCATCAGCCAGGCTAGCTTGAATCCAGTGGCAAAGCGAGCAAGGGACCCACGTCTGGGCATTCCCTGCCAACCTAGGGCGAACAAAGCGATACCAAAGGGGATGATGGACGGAGCGCTTGAGCTAATCAAACACTCACCCCCAGTCAACTGATCTGGGTTTAATCCATCATCATTCTTTAGCTCACTCCACCACCCCAGTTCAGACATGGCCATATGCAAATCAGTCTGACCCTGTGCCTCATGGGAACAGTCCAGCCCGAACTGCCAAGCCATGTCTTCCCCGGACCGGAAACAAGCATCCTGGGACTGGTTTCTGGCTATTCAGCCGTCATCAGCCAGGCTAGCTTGAATCCAGTGGCAAAGCGAGCAAGGGACCCACGTCTGGGCATACCCTGCCAACCTAGGGCGAACAAAGCGATACCAAAGGGGATGATGGATGGAGCGCTTGAGCTAGTCAAACACCCCCAGTCAACTGATCTGGGTTTAATCCATCATCATTCTTTAGCTCACTCCACCACCCCAGTTCAGACATGGCCATATGCAAATCAGTCTGACCCTGTGCCTCATGGGAACAGTCCAGCCCGAACTGCCAAGCCATGTCTTCCCCGGACCGGAAACAAGCATCCTGGGACCGGTTTCTGGCTATTCAGCGTCATCAGCCAGGCTAGCTTGAATCCAGTGGCAAAGCGAGCAAGGGACCCACGTCTGGGCATACCCTGTCAACCTAGGGCGAACAAAGCGATACCAAAGGGGATGATGGACGGAGCGCTTGAGCTCAATCAATCAATCAATCACAGAATTTGTAAAGCGCACTACTTACCCGCGAGGGTCTCAAGGCGCTAGGGAGAAAAAAGTGGGGGGGGGTGCTGCTACTGGTCGAACAACCAGGTCTTGAGTAGCCTCCTGAAGGTCAGCAGGTCTTGGGTCTGTCGTAGGCTTAGTGGAAGGGTGTTCCAGGTCTTGGCGGCGAGGTGGGAGAAGGATCTGCCGCCGGTGGTAGTTCTTCGAATGCGTGGGACGGTGGCGAGGGAGAGGTCGGCGGAGCGGAGTTGGCGGTTGGGGACGTAGAAGAGGAGTCGTCTGTTGAGGTAGGCTGGGCCAGTCTTGTGGAGTGCCTTGTGTGCGTGGATGAGGAGTTTGAAGGAGATTCTCCTGTCGACGGGGAGCCAGTGCAGGTTCCTCAGGTGGGGGGTGATGTGGCTGTGGCGTGGTACATCGAGGATCAGGCGTGCGGAGGCGTTTTGTATGCGTTGCAGTCGCTTGATGAGCTTGGCCGGGGCTCCCGCGTAGAGGGCGTTCCCATAGTCAAGTCTGCTACTGACGAGGGCCTGGGTGACTGTTCTTCTTGTGTCTGTCGGGATCCACCTGTAGATCTTGCGAAGCATGCGGAGGGTGTTGAAGCAGGAGGATGAGACTGCGTTGACTTGCTTGGCCATGGAGAGCGTTGAGTCGAGGATGACTCCCAGGTTGCGTGCGTGGTCGGTGGGTGTCGGGCTGCTCCCAGCGTCTTTGGCAACCAGGAGTCGTCCCAGGCTGAGGGGTTGGAGCCGAGGATGAGGACCTCTGTCTTCTCCGTGTTCAGTTTTAGTCGGCTGATCTTCATCCAATCGGCGACGGCCTTCATTCCTTCATGGAGGTTGGATTTGGCGGCGAGGGGGTCCTTGGTGAGGGAGAGGATCAGTTGAGTGGCGTAGGAGATTATGTTGAGGTCGTGCTGTCTGGCGATGCGTGCGAGCGGGGCCATGTAGATGTTGAACAGTGTTGGGCTGAGGGACGATCCCTGGGGTACGCCGCAGATGATCTCGGAGGCTTCGGATCGGAATGGTGGGAGGCGGACTCTCTGGGTTCTGCCGGCGAGGAAGGAGGTGGCCCATTCCAGGGCCTTGTCTCGGATCCCTGCGTCGTGGAGGCGTGCGCGTAGAGTGCGGTGGCAGACAGTGTCAAAGGCGGCGGAGAGGTCCAGCAGGATGAGGGCTGCGGTCTCACCGTTGTCCAGCAGGATCCTGATGTCGTCGGTGGCGGCGATGAGGGCAGTCTCAGTGCTGTGGTTGCTGCGGAACCCCGATTGGGATGGGTCCAGGATGCTGTTTTCTTCGAGGTATCGGGTTAGCTGTTTGTTGACGATCTTCTCGATGACCTTGGCTGGGAACGGAAGCAGGGAGATGGGCCGGAAGTTCTTGAGGTCTCTCGGGTCCGCCTTGGGTTTTTTGAGTAGGGCGTTGATCTCTGCGTGTTTCCAGCTCTCTGGGAAGGTCGCGGTCTCGAAGGAGAGATTGATGATGTTGCACAGGTGGGGTGCGATGGAGCTGCTGGCTTTGTTGAAGATGTGGTGCGGGAAAGGGTCTGACGGGGAGCCGGAGTGTATTGTGCTCATGGTCTTGATGGTGTCCTCAATGTTCACGCTGGCCCAGGCTGGCAGGGGGTCGTGGTCGATGGTGTGCGGCGGGTCTGGTGCATCGATCTTAGTTGGGGCTGTCTGGGTGTTGAAGCTGTCGTGGATGTCGGCGATCTTGCGGTGGAAGAAGGTGGCGAGGGAATCGCACAGGGGTTGCGACGGCGGGATTTCGTTGGTGTTGGAGCTGGGGTTGGAGAGTTCCTTCACGATGTTGAAAAGCTCCTTGCTGTTGTGTGCGTTGTTGTCGAGGCGGTCTTTGAAGGAGATTCTCTTGGCGGACTTGAAAAGGTGGTGGTGGTTACGGATGGCGTCTTTGTGGGCTGCGTGGCTGTCCGGTGTCTTATCACTGTGCCATTTCTTCTCTAGTTTCCGGCAGGTACGCTTGGAAGCTAGGAGTTCCGAGGTGAACCAGCTGGCTCTTTTGGTGGAGTCACTGTAGGTGAGTTTTTTCAGCGGGGCGAGGGTGTTGGCACAGTCGCAGAGCTAATCAAGAGCTAGTCAAACACTCACCCCCAGTCAACTGATCTGGGTTTAATTTAATCCATCATCATTCTTTAGCTCACTCCACCACCCCAGTTCAGACATGGCCATATGCAAATCAGTCTGACCCAGTGCCTCATGGGAACAGTCCAGCCCGAACTGCCAAGCCATGTCTTCACCGGACCGGAAACAAGCATCCTGGGACCGGTTTCTGGCTATTCAGCCGTCATCAGCCAGGCTAGCTTGAATCCAGTGGCAAAGCGAGCAAGGGACCCACGTCTGGGCATACCCTGCCAACCTAGGGCGAACAAAGCGATACCAAAGGGGATGATGGACGGAGCGCTTGAGCTAATCAAACACTCACCCCCAGTCAACTGATCTGGGTTTAATCCATCATCATTCTTTAGCTCACTCCACCACCCCAGTTCAGACATGGCCATATGCAAATCAGTCTGACCCTGTGCCTCATGGGAACAGTCCAGCCCGAACTGCCAAGCCATGTCTTCCCCGGACCGGAAACAAGCATCCTGGGACCGGTTTCTGGCTATTCAGCCGTCATCAGCCAGGCTAGCTTGAATCCAGTGGCAAAGCGAGCAAGGGACCCACGTCTGGGCATACCCTGCCAACCTAGGGCGAACAAAGCGATACCAAAGGGGATGATGGACGGAGCGCTTGAGCTAATCAAACACTCACCCCCAGTCAACTGATCTGGGTTTAATCCATCATCATTCTTTAGCTCACTCCACCACCCCAGTTCAGACATGGCCATATGCAAATCAGTCTGACCCTGTGCCTCATGGGAACAGTCCAGCCCGAACTGCCAAGCCATGTCTTCCCCGGACCGGAAACAAGCATCCTGGGACCGGTTTCTGGCTATTCAGCCGTCATCAGCCAGGCTAGCTTGAATCCAGTGGCAAAGCGAGCAAGGGACCCACGTCTGGGCATACCCTGCCAACCTAGGGCGAACAAAGCGATACCAAAGGGGATGATGGACGGAGCGCTTGAGCTAATCAAACACTCACCCCCAGTCAAATGATCTGGGTTTAATCCATCATCATTCTTTAGCTCACTCCACCACCCCAGTTCAGACATGGCCATATGCAAATCAGTCTGACCCTGTGCCTCATGGGAACAGTCCAGCCCGAACTGCCAAGCCATGTCTTCCCCGGACCGGAAACAAGCATCCTGGGACCGGTTTCTGGCTATCCAGCCGTCATCAGCCAGGCTAGCTTGAATCCAGTGGCAAAGCGAGCAAGGGACCCACGTCTGGGCATACCCTGCCAACCTAGGGCGAACAAAGCGATACCAAAGGGGATGATGGACGGAGCGCTTGAGCTAATCAAACACTCACCCCCAGTCAACTGATCTGGGTTTAATCCATCATCATTCTTTAGCTCACTCCACCACCCCAGTTCAGACATGGCCATATGCAAATCAGTCTGACCCTGTGCCTCATGGGAACAGTCCAGCCCGAACTGCCAAGCCATGTCTTCCCCGGACCGGAAACAAGCATCCTGGGACCGGTTTCTGGCTATTCAGCAGTCATCAGCCAGGCTAGCTTGAATCCAGTGGCAAAGCGAGCAAGGGACCCACGTCTGGGCATCCTATTCTTATGGATTTTAGGAAGGATGTAGAACCTTGGTGTTCTTGGTTCAATGTTTACAAGGAATTCTGCTTCATGCCTGGTGATCCAATCATTAGTCACACCTTCATTGACCAAGCTTCCAATCTTGTTCATGATCCGTGTGGTGGGGTCACTCCGATGTTTCTCATAACTGGTAGTGTCTGATAGTAGGCGTAGGCACTCATCCCTGTACATAGTGTAACTCATTAGAACTATTGCCCCGCTTTTATCTGCCGGTTTTATCACTAACTCATGATTGTTCTTGAGTTGTTGGAGTGCTGTTCTCTCTCCTCTAGTCAGATTCTGAAACCCCTTAGTGTTGTTGAAGTCGATTTCCTCAATCTCTTTTAAGACTGCTTGTTCAAAGGCAAGCACATTGCATGAGACATTTTGGTTTGGTGGCGAAAACACGGACTTCTTCCGAAGGCCTGTGTTTAAGTTCCCATTGTCCTTTTGTTGGAATTCACCAAAGTAATCCCTCAATTTGATCTTTCTAAAGAACTGTGCCAGTTCCGTGTTGAGAGAAAATGGGTCATTATTAGGGGTGGGGACGAAGCCGAGACCCTTCGAGAGGACAGCTTCTTCATCTTTACTGATTGAATAATCACTTAGGTTCATGATATTCGTCAAACCTTGCTCGTCGCCGGGCCGCTGCCCCTCCCCCTGCTCCGTGTCACTGCTCCTTCGCTGGTAGAGGGTTCGTCCCCCCACTGTACTCTTGGAATCTTCCTGGTTTTTGTCTCCCTCTTCCCCTTCCCCTGCCTCTGGATAAAAAAGGCTGCGGACCTTGTTGAAAACCAAATCCAGGCGGGTAGAATTGTTGTGGCCAAAATCCAAACGGGTGCATGGGCGGGGCAAACATTATTTGCTGGGGATTCTGGTGTTTCCTAATATTTTGTCCTCCAGTGCTCTCATCGCTGCTACTGTCACTCCTCTCATCCCCAGAGCTAAAAGTCCAGTTTTGTGGGGTCGGTCTAAAGCGTTCTTGTCTCCTGGTGATTTGTTGTTGTGGAGGTTTTTCATAATGTTCATCGGTAGTGTAGGGATATACTGTCTCTCGACTAAATTTCTGTACATCCTTCTGTAGTTTGGTAATTTTAGATTGGGTTAGGTATTCTCTATATGCCGCATGGTCGTTATTAATCTCCTCTAGTTTCTTTTTGAAGACAGTGATGTGTACCGTGGTCTTCAATTTACTCTCACTCTGTTGTATTTCAACCATTAGGGCATCTACTAGTTGTCTAGCTGTGTTGATGATTAACACCAGCCAATCTTTAGTACACTTCCAGGCAATGCTTGACCAATTAATCCTAAACTCTTTATTATTTAGAAAAAGTCGTGGCTCGTTGGTAACCACGAGGCCTCGAGGAGCCGTGTTCTTCCTCAGGTACTCCGTCATGAAGGCCCCATGTAGAGCCGTCCGAATCTGTTCTTTTTTCTTCGCTGAGAATGCTTCCCAGTCATCAGAATTTTTCACGGTTTGTGCTACCACTGTTTCTGCTAGTAGTGATGGGGTTCTTAATATTTCTGCATATATATTCTCATCGAACGTTAGTTCGGTATCCATTCTTAATTACTAGGGTATTAAGTCGTGAGTGAAATCAATTATAACACTCAATTTTCACTGGTCTCTTCCAGGGGCCGGATTAAAAACTTGCCGGTCCTCCTGTCATATATGACATTAAGTGCCCTAAGGTTGTTCCCACAGCACACTGCTGTACGAATAATTGAACACACTAGCCCTGGTATTTAGCCAGGGATGGGAACTAGAGGCACAGGGCCTAGGGGCTAGCCAGCCTCCAACATGAAATGTAAACACAAATGGGGCTACCCCTAGCAGGGATTTCTACAGGTTTTTTTCAGAGATGCACGTATAGTATGGGCATCTCACAAAAAGTGTAGGACTGGCCTCACACACCACCTGGTGTCATGCTTCATCATAGGCCGTCCCTCGCCCTCTAAAAACTCGGTTTGATAGAGGGCGGGCATACACCTGATGACAGGGATGCACTTCTAGAATAAGTGAGGGCCCGTAATTAGTGAAAGTGATTTAAGAACCATTACGGTTGTCATAAAGACTAGTTTTTAATTAATTAGGCAACTGTATGGTATTAAAAGAAGTGAACGGTGACTTGGGAACTAATTATCCCTTCACCGTGCTGATTGTGGTCAACATGTTTCTGCTAAATGTCCCCGAAGGGTACGTAGCATTCATCAGGACCGTGTATCTAGAGGGCTCTGTCTTTATATTAAAGTGTGAATAAAGATCAACCACTATCTGGGGTATGTATTATCACTATCCCCGCCGGTATAGTAATCCAAAAATGCCTGTAGAAAACAAGAAGACAAAAATACACTCAGAAATTGTGGATTTCTGTCGGTTACCATACATCACCTCACTTTAAATCGCGCATGGTGGTATCTAAGTGCAAAACACGTGTCAATCATACGTGTTTCCACTTGCCCATAGGGGAATGTCTCACTCGACTTACCCTAGGTAATTACCCTACTTTCTCCATGGGAGGTCGAGAGGGGAAGGCCCCTACACTGACATTCTGGAAAAATGGGAGAAGGACACAATATGAGCACCTAATCCTGTTAGGTAGAAATCACAAAATAACATTTAAAATTGCAGATAAACATCAGGCTCTATGGCAGATGGCAGGTTCTTTACATAAATAAATGGTAGAGCGATCTTACCTATACTAGGGCGTTATGCACGCTCTAGCTCCCATCCATACAACATACACACTCTTACTGTCTTTAGGTGCGCCTTCCGCCATGTAGCCTACAGATAGCTTGGTTTGTTTTTTATCATAACTAAAACCAGATATGTTATTATTTTGTCTTATTTTAGACACAAAATGGTCCCAGAACAAGAATGAAAGGAAGAGGAGGGAGATGAAATCCTTGCCGAAGACCTCATTGAAGTGGGAAATAATCAGAAAGATGACCATTTGCAAAAAATGGCAGCCTTAGGAGAGGATAAAGAATTGAAATAAAATGTAACACTTTAGGGCCACAACCAAACTGTAAAGCTTTGAGCATGAATTTCCGACCAATCCTATGAAAGCATTCTCACCATCCAAGGTAATTGGTGTTGTGGGTTAAGAGAGGTTAGAGATTGATTGATTTAAAATACTTTATTTAGACAATCAAGTCCAGTGGCGGTAAGCAAGAAATAACAATGGAAAAAGTAAACACAGTACATAAAAAGTAATATTATAAAAATACAATCAATTCATAGAGGATTAAGACATCTGTGATGCATAACTTTATATTTCAGACAAGAAATAGACAAAATTCCTCAAATTCAGCAGCAGATTTACGAAGAATGCCAAGCAACAAAATGAAGTCCTAATCGATGTGCACATTACATATTCCAACATGTTATGGCGAAAGCAGAAGGAGACAGAAAATGGACTCATCTCTCCGCAGTGATACTAGAGTAGCTGTAATTCATTTGATGCTTCCAGAACTAAGCATAATGATATTTCTTCACTGTAAATACACTTCAATAAAGGAGAATTGGTCAATCTATTAATGTCCTGTTCATTTAAAGCCTCTAGAGCTCGGTGGACCGACATTTCATCACTATAAAAGCACTTAGATAAGGGTGGGTTGGTCCGAGACCCAAAAATTAATCTAAAAATTGCCAGTTCATAAAGTGCCTCATGTAATTGCTGACAATACAAAACACAAGGCTACAGGACTAATGGGTTTATTTAGCAACATCAAGATAAAAAGGAGAGGTCCTTGAAAGACAGGGAAAGCAAAGATCACAGGGAATGTGTGGAGTTGGTAAACATCTAGAGTTAAAAGCAGAGGTTATTGCGCTACAGTTATTAGCTTAAGGCTGCTAAAACCAGGCATCATAGCATTTTATTGCTATTAATACATCAGGAAAGAGAAAGTGGACTGAAGCCAGGAATTGTGTTTAAAGTGCTAAGTCAGAAAGTGTAATGTGCTGTAAAGTGCTAAAAAATCAAAGCAGGAATACTGGGAGATGATTTTACTGACAACAGATGCCTTGCAGGATAGGCAAAAATTCAGTGGGGGGTCAGTGAGCAATGGTACGAGACAAGGGTTACCCCAGCTAGATTTTAAAAGATTTTGCGTAGCAACCTGGACATATTGTTTGCCTGTTAGCAAGTGGGCAAAAGACAGGGGAAGTGTTCTAGAGAAGCTGAAAATTTAGACAGCCTTTGCCGTTTAACTTAAAAGGACTACATCATCAGCGTAGAACAATGAGGTAATAGGGCGATTCGCCAGATTTTGGTGCATCGCTGATTGCATAGTCCAACACAGGTGCTGAGTCGCACATAATTAAATTAAAGAGGGCTGGGGCGAAAATGCACCCTTGTTTGACGCTTTGTTCGATATTTATCTTTTTGGACACTGCTGTGTAGTGTCGCGCTCTAGTGGTCGCGCGTAGGCGCGATGACGTCGAGCGCGGCCGCCATTTTGGGCGCGAAGTTAGCGCCCGATATCGGAGCGGCACGGACGTATTTCCCGGCGCTCTTCTGCATATTGCCTAAACTCGAATAAACAGAGTTGAACCAACCCCTGTGTAGTGCATAATTGGAAGGGGTAAAGTAGGTTATTACAGTGGCGACGAGATCGGGATTTGAAGAAAAAAAAAAAAAAAAAAAAAAAAATTCGGAAAAGACAAAACGAACCACAACGAGTTCAGTAAGAGGACACAAGGACCCACCGGAGACGAGGCAAAGCGGGAGAGCGTGGCAGAGGACGGTCCTACTGCGAGTCAGCACCACCGGATCAGGTAGAGGTGATCAAGGAGAGCGCACAGCCCCAATACATAGGAGGGTGGAAAACAGGGGAGCAGGAGGCGAACCCCCAGATCCCGCAAGACATCCACGGCCCTGGCGGAGGTGGAGCAGCGCAGCGACGGGGGAGCCCAGGGTCCCCACCACGACCACACACCTCCTAGGAGCACGGGCACACCGGGCAGTCCAAGAGGAAACGTAGAGGCACCGGAAGGTAACGCCACAATGTGCGCGCAGGCGTCTACACTCACGACGCCCATACCCTTCCTACCGAAACCTGGCGAACCTCTGATGAAATGGGAGGACTGGAGGGAGTACTTCAGGAACTACCTAGAGGCCCTAGAAGACGAAAGTGGAGAGGCATTCCCCAGCAAAAGGAAGAAAAGGATATTGCTCCACAACTTAGGCCCGGAAGGAATCAGAGTCTTTCAGAACCTAGTCCCCACGCCACGGCTGGCCGCAGACGATGATGTATACCAACACGCGATTGATGACCTGAACAACCATTACAGACCGGCAGTGTGCACGTCTATCGACAGATACACCTTCCAACAGAGGAAACAAGCGGGAGAGGAGTCCATAGATGACTACGTGGCAGCGTTGAGGAAATTGGCGATCACATGCAAATTTGGCGCCTTGCACGACGAATTTATCATGATCGTCATGCACACAAAGAACACAGCGATCCAAGACAAACTGTGGGTTAACGGGGACGCCACACTGAAGGACGTCATAGCCATGGTAAAAAAGGCGGAGCTGTCGAAGAGATGCGCTGAGGCAGCGAAAAAAGAAAGTACAGAGCGGACCATGGTCAATAGAGTCACGGAATTAGAACCGCCGGACAGAGGAAAACGTAAGGAGGCGGAAGGGAGAGCCCAGAGTAGATGGACTCCACGATACACACAGGCACAGAAATCAAACAGGGAGGGCACCACCACGTGCTATAGGTGCGGCAGTCCATCCCATGCGGCAAATGACAAGCGATGTCCTGCCTTCCGAGCCAAGTGTATGTACTGCGGAATTGTTGGACACTATGAGAAAGTGTGTCGCCGCAAGGTGAAGCGGCCAACAGTCAAGTACGTTGCACACGACGAGGGAGGTGCAGAAGGTGAAGAAGAGGAAGACGATGTGTTGTGCATCGACGGACAAGTCCTAGGCATTGAAGGAAGTCGCTCCAAGAAACCACAATGTGATATGGTCGTAGGAGGTGTTCAGATCAAAATGGTGGCGGACTCCGGCTCTCCATTTACCATCATTCAAAGGACGGTGTGGACCGAGAACTTCAAACCCAGCCTGGGATCACACCTCGAGCCCCCAGACATACGTCCGGTCACATTCACAGGAGAACCCATCCCGATGGTGGGATATCGAGTCCTGAGGTTTGAGTTCAAGAACCGCAGTGCGGAGTGCAAATTATATGTGGCAGAAAAGGGGCCTTCCGTCCTGGGATGGATGGACCAGGGCGAGCTGGGCATACAATTGAACCCAGGGGGGATACGCAAGTCCTGATGACCAGCGCAGACAACCAATCGGACTTCGATAAGATGAAAAGAGAATTCCCACAGTATTCGGAGGCAGAGTGGGTAAACTAGCGAAGTTCACACATAGAATTGAACTCAAGGAAAACGCCAAACCGGTATCCCACAAGGTGAGGAACATACCGCTAGCAGTCAGGGAAGCAGTGCAAAAGGAGTTGCAAAGATTAGAAGAAGAAGGGATCATCGAACCAATTAACAGTTCGGAATGGTTGGCCCCGTTGGTGGTAGCGAGGAAACCCAACGGCAAAGTTCGGTTGTGCGTGGACCTGCGCGAATTGAACAAGTGCATAGTAGTTGAAAAATTCCCATTACCCAGAATAGACGAAATGCTGGCGAAGACGAAAGGTATAAAATGGTTTTCCACCGTGGATCTCGCCTCTGCCTATCATCAGATAGCACTGCACAGCACGAGCAGGAAACTTACGTCCTTCATTACGCCATTTGGATGCTACCAATTCCGCAGGATGCCGTTTGGCTTGGCATCAGCAGCGGCGGTATTCCAAAAGCTGATGCACAAACTATTCAAGGACATAGAGGGAGTACAATACTTCCAAGACGACATCTTGGTAATGGGAAAAGACCAAGCCGACCATAACACAAAGCTAGCAATGGTGTTACAAGTCTTGGAAAGGAATGGCCTGACAGCCGAATGGGAGAAATGCAGACTAGGGATGGCGTCTGTCACATACTTGGGTCATGAGATTAGTGACCAAGGCATCACACCCAAACACGCAAATGTCAGAGCAATATGCGAAGCACCGGCACCGACAAGCAAGGAAGAAGTGAGATCGTTCTTAGGGATGGCCGAATATTACAGCAAATTCGTGCAACACTTCGCCACCAAGACACACCACCTGCGACAACTGGTACGAGACAAAACTGCCTTTCAGTGGACAGAGGAAGCGCAAGGAGAGTTTCAGAAAATCAAGGAGGATGTCAGCAGAGCGGTCCCCCTGCAAGGTTATGACCCGCATGGAGAATCCATATTAACCACAGACGCGAGTGATAAAGGCCTAGGGGCAGTCCTCATGCAGGGAAGGAAGAACGGAGAGCAAGCGACCATCAGCTTTGCATCAAGGACATTGTCATCCACAGAACAGAAGTTCAGCGTGATAGAAAAAGAGATGCTGGCTGTGGTATGGGCCATGTCGAAGTTCCGCCAATTTCTATGGGGCACAAGATTCCAACTCCGGACGGACCACAAACCCCTTGTCAAGGTACTAACGTCCTGCGGGCACGCAAGTGCCACACCCGCATCGCAAAAATGACCCTGAAATTGTTGGACTACAGGTATGATGTGGAATACATCCCAGGAGCCAAGAACAAAGTGGCGGACTACCTCAGTCGAGCTTCAGCCATGGAGGACGCACCCGCAAGTACGGACGAGGATGAAGTCAGAGTGGCATTCACGGAAGATCAGGAGAAGGTGATAAGTGGGCAGGAGTGGAAGCTAGCCTACGAAAGGGACACAGACCTCGAAGACATCAAGGCATTCATCATACAAGGGTGGCCAGAAAAAAGGCACCTGAAAGCGGAACAAAGGAAATTCTTCGAAGTAAGGGAAGAGCTATCAGTAGGAGACCAAGGAACTTTCCTGTTTAGAGGGGAGAGAGTAATCCCTCCAGGGTCGTTGATACCACACCTGCTGGCAGTGTTGCACGAAGGGCACTTGGGCATTGTTAAAACGAAGTTAAGGACCAAACAGATGTACTGGTGGCCCGCAATGGATAGTCAAATCGAGAGACATGTAAGAGAATGTGATCAGTGCCAAAGAGCGGACAAGTCACAAACATTACTACGTCCGTCACTAGGGAAGTTTGACAGTCCAGCCAACCCGTGGGAGGAATTGTCAATAGACATTCTCGGTCCGGTGTTGGATGCGGAAGGGAACCCAAAATACGTGGTAGTTCTCATAGATAGGTATTCTAAGTGGCCCGAACTGGACATACAGGAGGTGATGGACACAGAGACAGTGCTGAAGTTTCTTACAGCTACCTTCCTCAGAGAGGGCATTCCTCGTTCCATCTTGAGCGACAATGGACCTCAATTCACATCAGAGAAGTGGAACCGGTACATGGAACGAAACGGCATCCAAATCAAGCACACATCGGTCTACCATCCGGCAGGGAATGGTCTTGCAGAAAGGTTTAATCGAGTAATAATGGGGTCCATCCAATCAGCCATAGGAATGGGAAAGGACTGGGAGAAGGAGGTGAGAAGTATGCTGTGGGCCTACCGAATCACACCAACCGGCACAGGATACAGCCCGTTCCAAATCCTAAGAGGACGTGAGCCGTTCACGAAGGACAATCTAGCATGGAAAGAAAAACGGTCACGAGTAAGTGGTCCCCGGCAGTCGTGCACCACAACTTAGAGAGAGCCCAGAGAACGTACACAGAACAGTACAATAAGAGACGCAATGTGAAAGGAACATCCCTGGAAAGAGGGGAATGGGTCAGAGTCAAACTTGCCCAGTTAAGGAGGAAAGGAGACAGCAAATACAGCCTGCCCCTGAAAGTTGAACAAGTGTACAACAGAGCTGCTTTACTCAGTGATGGGAACGTCTGGTCGCAAGATCGCATGTCCAAGTGCAACAAGATATTACAGTGGGACAAAGAAGAAAGATCAAGGTCACAAGAGAAACAAAGTTTGCCTGCAGGGAACACAGCTCCAGGAGAAGAAGAGATGGACCAAGGAGTAGAAGGCAATAGGGAGGAGCAGGACGAGAATGGTAATCTAATAACAGAGGAAGAGCAGGAGGACAATAGCAGGACTCCGGAGAGAGAGCCCTAAAGGACGTGAAGAACCGCCGGCAAGCCGAGCAGATGGAAGGGGAGAAGTATCCACCTCCACTCCGGTAAGACGTACAAGGGCAGGGAGACTCGTGGTAAGGCCTGCCAAATACAGAGACTATGATTTGGGAGAAGTGAAGTAACTCCTGGCCGAGAGACTCTGGGACTACCTTCCTATTGTTATGTTTTGTGTGTTTGATAAAGAAGGGAGATATGTAGTGTCGTGCTCTAGTGGTCGCGCGTAGGCGCGATGACGTCGAGCGCGGCCGCCATTTTGGGCGCGAAGTTAGCGCCCGATATCGGAGCGGCACGGACGTATTTCCCGGCGCTCTTCTGCATATTGCCTAAACTCGAATAAACAGAGTTGAACCAACCCCTGTGTAGTGCATAATTGGAAGGGGTAAAGTAGGTTATTACATGCTGTATTATTTCCCAGTTTTACTCTGGCCCACGTGTCAGAGTAAAGTAATTGAAAGCCGCGAAATAATGCTTCAGGGATGTCCCAGTCTTTAAGCTTGGACCAGAGCAGCTGGCGGTTGACATGATCGAAAGCCTTGCTATAACCTACAAAGCATCAATAAAGAAGCTGCATTTTCCTTACCTGCTTTGCCACCAGCATCCTGATGGCCCCAAGGTTGTCTGTGGTGCCCAACAAAGGCCTAAAACTGGTTTGGTTGAAAGAAATCAAGTTTTTCAAACTTGCCCACATGTCCAGATCTTCCAGTAGTAGTGAGGCAAACTATTTGGCTTCAACATCCAAGAGAGCAATGAGACGATAGCTGTCAGGGCTTGCCACTGGTCCCTTTTTGTAGATCGGGTGCAGAATCAATCTTTGCCAAGATGAGGGGATAGAATCAGTGCTGTTGCAGATTATGAACAATTTTTCCATCAGTAGGCACCAGAACTCAGCATCTTGCTTTTATACTGAGGTGGGGATCCCGCTTGGACTGGGGGTACCATTGGCTCCGCCTTTCTGAATCAGTTACTATTCTTTTTGCCATGAAGGTTAATGCATATTGATTGATTTGCACTTCTGCTGCCTCTGACTTTTCATATGAAAGATTTGGCTTACTGTTGCTGATTTGCAGGTTAAAACTTTCAGGCTTAGTTTTATAAAGAGTGCTGATGCATGTGGTCCAATTTTCAGAGGTGACATTATTCCCGTTTAATTTAATTTCTGTATCTCTGCTGAGGCAATTGATGAGGAGCCAGAACTCCTTTGAGTTTTTAGATTTGCAGGTCAGAAAAAGCTTGATCTGCAGTGCTTCCTCGTATCTCTGTTTTGCTTGCAAGATTTGTTTTTTGTAGTTACTGCATAAAATGTGTAGTTCTGTATGAGAGACAGTACTGGACCCGGATTTCAGCAATCTAATCATTTTGTTCAGAGATCTTTTCCAAATTTTCAGATTTTTTGTTAACTAAGGTTGCGATGGAGTGGGTCTGGTGGACCTTGAGGTGTTGAAATGAAAATGCTTTGCTTACGCATTGTTCTATATAAGTTAGAATTCGCGGCACCATTTTGTGTTCAGACACCATTTTGAATAATGATCGAAACTAATCCCTTGCTATTTCTCCAAAACGGTGTCTGCTGAGTTTCATTTTTCCCAAGGTTGGGTTTTGCTTCACTAATGAATAGCCTGTTCTTGTTAGCGCATGCCTTTCCCACTAGATACAGGCCCTCTCCCACTAGTCTGGAGACGGGCCCGCCTGCAGTGGCCTTGGACTCTGCAACTTTGTAAGATATGAACACTAAGATTGCTTTTTCCTTCGTTTGCATTGCTTTGCAGCACCTGCCTGGAAAATTCCACTATGGGCGTGTTTTAGGCCAGTTATGAAATGTACTAAATGTATCTTCATGCTTGTGGACTTCAGTCCCTCTGCAGCACTCCTTTGAGACTGGGCAGATCGGGCTCCACTCTGAGTGTACTCTGAATAAACATATATTGGTTTGTATTCTCTACTGTCTGACCGACTCTTCATTTTTGTGGAAGGCTAAGAGGTGGTCATTAGTGACCCGAGTGACCCGAATCCGGCCACTTCCTTCAGTTATCGCCCAAACAGGGACTCCTTCGGGTGAGTGACCCTTCCCCTTCCGTGGATGGGGTGGGAGGTCGAGGCCATCGTCGGGTCGGACTGACGGATCAGGGATCCCTGTAAGAGAAGCATTGATTGCTCGCAGCTGCCCCTTCTGTCCTGCCGGACGGTGCCTCGCCCAGTGGTCATCCCGACTGGAGTCCTAAATGGCGAAACCCTTGGATCTGACCGTTTGGTCTGAAGAGTCGGCAGTGGAGATTTGGTTTGTTTGGCCTGCATATATCAAGTGAATTTGTTTTGGTTCTGTGTGGATATGGTACCATTTTGGTTTGCATTTGGTACGGTCTGAGGGCCATCTTTGGGGACAAAAGCATTTGCAATTGATTTGCCAGGCATAAATAGTGAATTTGTTTTATTTTGACGATGCCTGGTGCCAGTAAGTTGTTTTCTCTGTGCTGTCGTTGTTGTTCTGCAGATGCTCGATTGGAAGAAGCTCAGCGGGCGCCTTTAGAAGGCACTCCTAACTTTGATATGTATGTGAAGAATGGTCTTGGCCCTATTATGTTTAGTACGCTATGGCACAAACATACGAGGGACAATGCCGAGTTGCAGTGGCTGTTGACGGGCACATTTGATGAACAAAAAATTGGGTTCTTACAGGAACAGTTGTTTAAGAGGCGGAGTAGGCAGTCTATGTTTGATTCACTCAGAACATGGCAGAAAGAAGCTAAACAGAGACGATTGAAGGTGGATAAGGATGCACGATAGGGGAGAATGCAGATATTGACTCAGAAAGCTGTAGCGTATGATAAAGAGAAACAAGAAAAGGGAATCGAATGTGAAGATAGGAGGTTTCGATTGCATATTGATAAATCGTATTTGGCTCAGGAGGAAAATGATTCTTTGTGGAAGAATTGTTGGATACTCGACCCCCGCCCCCATATGCCCCACAAAGGGTATATCCCTCTGTCCCTGTGTCATCACAGTCGCCTGTTACAGTTGTTCCCTCTGTCCCTGTACCTATTGCTGTCGTTTCCATGGCTGGGGCTTCGGCTCTTCCTCCTCCATCTTTGCCTTCGCCATCTGTGGCAACTGTGACTGTTAGTTCCTCAAGTACACCTGTTGTTTCGGCATCATTGTCTCCGGCTCTCTCTCCACTGGCACACCCGCCTGTGACTCTTTTACCCAGTGCTTTTGTTGCTTCACCGTCTTTAATGGTTCATCTCCCAGCATCATTGGGTGCTGAGACACCAACAGGTGGAGTCGAGGATAGGGATTTTGAAAAATGTAAAGAACGTATGGGCCCTTTCGTACGATCTGCAGTAGGGGATGAGGAGAAGAAGGTGGTAGCCGATCAGGCTGCGCAGTAGGGTCGTAATCCTATTTATAGTGTGGAGGATGTTTGGGACGTGATGAAAGATTATGAACCCTTTGTACAGCAACATGCTCTTAAACATATGTCCTCTACGTTGATTGGCCTCTGGCAGCAACACTTTGGAGATGATGCGCCACAAATTTTATTTGATATTAGAGATCGTGTGTATGCCAGTGGTTTGGATCCAGGCTGTAGGAGAGTAGGATCTGCTTCACATGGGTACCCCCACTTTTTGCTGATGCTTCACTGTTTTTCGACTTTAGTCTGGCTGGGGCCCTGCTAATCAGAACCCTAGCCTAGCTGCTTCCTCTCTAAAATTGTTTCCATGTACCTTAGGTACATCTTTGATTGGAATCTGGAGTGCCCTTATAAGTCCCTAGTATATGGTATACTATGTACCCAGGGCATAGGTACCCCAGAGGCCTGCCAGGGGCTGAAGCATGTATTATGCCACCCCTGGAAGGCCAGCCAAAATGACACCACAGGTCTGCTACTGCAGCCTGGGTAAGGTGGTGCATGCACCCCTTACTGTGATATAGGCTACCTATATCACTACCATTGCACACACATATAAACCTATAAGTCACTCCTATGGCAGGCCTTAACAATCCTGAAGGCAGAGTGCTTGGTTTCTATGTGAGAGGGTGCCCCTGCATGAGCAGAGCCCCTCTGCAGTGTTCGGAGTCCCTCATCTGATGCTGTTTGTGGTACAGCCTGACCATATACTCTTAAGTGCATTATATCCTCGCGGTACAATGCTAACTATGGGCTGGCTGCACCAAAACATGTCGTGTTTGGTGTCAAACATCTTGGAATACTACCCCCCCCCCGCCAGTCCTGGCGGGGGGGTAGCATTCCACCCTTCTAGAGGGAGAGACATGTACCCACCGACCTACCCGGTAACTTCTTTACAGAGCCCTGGCATCACAAAATGGATGCCGCTGCCACAGAAACGGGTCTGGCCTCCTGCTGCTGACTGAAACTCCGGCAGGGGAGGCCTGGACAATAGGTTTCCTGTCGAAGGGAGGTGTAACCACCTCCCCAGACAGGATAGTGTGTATTGGGGCTGGGCGGGAGCACTCTCTGGTGCTTTGAAGTCCTGCACTGGGGGCACATTTGGTGTCCCTGTGCATATGCCAGTTCAAACCGGTTGCAGGGGCTACCTGCCCCTGCTCTGGCGCGAAACTGGACAAAGGGAATGGGTGTAACCACCCCTCTTCCCTGACCCTCCCATAGGTGGGTCCCCAGAGTACGTCCAACCCCCTAACTTCGTATAAGTATGGGACCCCAGTCCTTAGGACTTTAGATTACCCTGGACGAAACTCTGAAGCCGAATCCTGGACCTTCGAGGCTCTACTTCAAGATTAGAGGACTGAAGAATCTCCCTTGGGGTCAAGGAGTGACCCCGCTGCTTGGCAGGCACCTTAGAAGCAATTGTCCGGTCTGCATCGCTGAAGCTCCCGCCAGACACCGAAGTCTTTGCATCACCAGAGGTGGATTTCCAGACTTCCCCGAGGCTGCCCTGAGTCCCCAGCAAAGCTGAGGCCCGTAGCTGTCGTGGGTAACGTGGGACTGTGACCCCTGGACACCAAGAACTTTTGCAAGTGCATCCTCTTCCTGGTCTTCCACGAAGTTGTGCTTTGGGCTCTAAGTAGCCCCTGCCTCCAGCACTAACTGCACCAAAGATCACTGGCCTCCACTCCACGAGTGTCCTGTGAGCCAGCTCCAAGTGCATCCACTCGAGGCTACTTCGCGGTCGCTAGTCCGTTGGCTAGTGGGCCCTCCCGAAGGTAACTCTTCTTCTGCTTGGGTTTTCCTGGTTGCTTCAGAGGTGCCCTGACTTACCCTTGCTGGGTGAGTCCCCCAGACCTTGCTAGTCTGCATCAACGTCCTTTCTTTGTTTCCACGTGACTTGCCGTTGCCAAGGCTTGTTGGGTCCAATCCGGTCGCCAATACCGCAGCAATCGACAAACATCGTGGGACAGCTTGAATCCAGCTCCTGGTTGTCGTCAACACCTCCTGGACCTCATGGCTGAAGAGTCAAGATGACTGTCAACCTACCTGAAGCACCCAACATCGGTGGGCATCTGCTCATCGCCTTCCTGGTCACTGGCTAGTGACCCAGACTCTGTCCCCTCTGCTTTCAGGTCCTTCAGATCTTCGATCCATCCTTGGATCCACCCGGACACTTTCGACTTGGCCGCCAGCAGCACTTTGCAGCAGATCGCCATTGAAAACGACGACGAAACCCGACCCCAAAAGACACCTATGCACCCGGCTCCCCTGGGTGAGGTAACTCGAGTACTCCGGTGCTCCCGTGGGTATTGACTCTAGAATGGCCTAGTTCTAAAGGGGTTAGCTCCAAGTCCTCCTCCAAGTGCCCTTTTTCTTTAAAACTCCAACCGCGACATTCCCCATAGAAGTCAACGGTGGCTCGCGGCTGTGTTCTCACACTGCACGCGTCCCCCGTGGGTCCCCTGTGTCATTACCTTGGGTGGGTCCTTGTGGTCCAAGCACTTCTACAGGCTCTAGGCCTTGTGTCTAGCTCAGTCGTGGTTCTTATACCACTTTATTGGTATATGGTTTGGTACGCCCCTAGGGCTTAAACGTGTATTTGTGCTATTACTGTTGATATTCGACTTGTAACTTATGTATTTCGAACTCTAGCCTCATAAAGAGACTAGAGGGGTGTGTTTAAAACTAAATACATATATTTTAAATATATACCTGGTGTGGTCCTCTTTCATTTGGTCACTCAAGAGATTATAGACTGGTAAAACAAGCTGCTTTACATTCCTTCAAGTCTTAGCCTGAAGGCTGCTCTCCATAGCTACCACTAGGATAGCTTTCAATAAAGGTTGTCTTTAACCTATCTCCAATAAGGGGTTGTTTGGACTGGTGCAAGGTGCCCACTATAATTAGTGGACAGCATATACCAGGCCAACTTCTCACATTGGTGTGCAGCGTGTGGGATTCCAGCTTGCTATTGTTTTTACCAGATAATCTCAATTGAATTGATCAACTGAAAACCACTAAGGGTACCTTAGGTACATATAATTCAAGCTTAGGATACAGTAAGTTCTACTGAACTTAGAGTTGTGTGTTAAGGGATAGCACACCCTTTCTACAACTCAAGAGAGTTTAGTAGGCCACACTAGAGTAGGTAGTGCAGATTTGCCCAGAATGGCATCAATAATCTCACAGCAATCAACAAGAAGAAATACCTGATCAATTGCAACATCAATTGTAACACTAAATTTGTCATATACATTCTAGAGTGCACCTGTAAACTATGGTATGTAGGAAGCACCATCAGACCATTGAAGGAACGCATTGGTGAACACATCAGAGCACTCCAACGCCAGGATTCCAGATACCCCATGGCAGTCCACGCAGCCACTTGTCCCACGCAAGCCTCCAAAAACGACTCTCATTCTTCGGATTTGATGTGGCTGCCACTAATGCCAGAGGAGGCAACAGAGAACTGAGGCTCAGACGTCTGGAAGCAACATGGATTATGCGCCTTCAGACGGTGCAACACGGATTAAACACGGATCATGAGCTTCATTATTTTTTAGGGGATTAATCACTGGTTACTGACCACTCCATGAACCATGAAACTAATTATTCCAGTTGGAATATATGATGAACCAGACATTTTCGTGAATCTCACAGCTATCTGTTAATTTGATTATAGAGTTTTGAGATTTTAGTCACCTTGTGCGATTCTCACCCACTATTGTTGCTATCATGTCACTACTTTTGGTATAATGTCACTTCGCTTTACTATTCGGGTGAACGTCATGTCACAGCGGCGCCCACTATGGTCACCTTAATTATTTCTCATGTAACTTGGTTGTTAGCTTTAGGCTAAGCTTCATGCGAGTATTTCTCTCACAGTGTTACTCATGAAGTTTTGGTATATGCGTGTAATCCAGAGAGCATTTATTTATTATGGTATACTACTTTTATGTTTTTTTCCCTCCAGGTCTTAGCATCTCTGTTTTGAGCATCTGACATGCACTCCATATCACAGGAGTTACACTACTTTTTCTCAGATGTTGCATCTATTTTCTCCTTCATCTCTCCTTTCAACATCCTCCATCGATCGGTTTGTCTATATTTTATGTACGTTTGTTCCCTTTTTCTTTCTTTATTTCAGTCTATGTTATTTTCTTTTCACCTTGTTTTCTGCTTTCAACTTGGGGCGTACATCCCTTTTACAGCACCAATTCCTACACCGGCACACTCTATACATGGCGTCCTGTGTAGCCCACCTCTGCTTTTGTCCTTCTGCGGTCTAGTCTTTCTCCACCTTGCCTATATAACCCCGCCTCCGCCCCTCCTCTTCCGGCCATCTTCCGGAACCATTTTCCTTCCTGAACAACACTTCTCCCAGGTAAGCGACTCAGTCCTCTCCACACGAGCCAACCTATGCTAGCTCACTATCCCTGGTGTATCTGCTTACACCTTTTCTCCCCCTCTTTCACTATCTAGTTTCCTGTACTCCGGCGCATCCGCCGTTGTCGTCCTGGACTACTGACCTGGCACGCCTAATTCTATATTCCCCCTGTGCTACTTAGCACTTGGTTAATCTCGTCGCCACAGACTGCATCGACTTTTCTGAAGGTAAGCCTTCTTCACCTCGATACTCTAGTGTTTTCGTCTTTCCCCTTCCCCCTTTCCCTCCCACACTTGGCACTTCACTTCATTCCCATTTTCCTTTTTCTCTCAGGTCAATAGTCCTCATTGGCTTATCCGCCGCCCGGCGATATCCGTCTTCCTTTCCTTACATTTGGCAGTAGTCCACCTACCGTGGTTCGCACTGCTCCTCATTGCCGTTTTGGATTCTTGAACGGTCACTTGGTAAGATTTCACTTTAGTTTCCCTGTACGTATTTTTTCCTTTTCCAGCTCACCCCTTTCGCTTACCGTTTTCCTTTTCCTCTCCATAGAATCCACCTTGTTGGCACCGCCTTTCAGGTATTTTCTCTACCCCTTTTTTTCTCCCCCTTTTTTTCTTTTACCTACTAGTAGCACACACTTAGGGCAGCCGTCTATTCCCTCCAGAGCCACCTACTAGGCTGTGTCTTTATCGTTCTTTCGCTTTCTCCGCATGTCTTTCAGTCGCACTCGTCCAGCTCACAATGGAGCTTGCTCGTGATCACCATTTCGTTCACTATGCGGTTTTGTCTTACCTTTTGTGTACCAGAGGTCCTCCTTTTAACCCTGGGTGACCTATCCTCTATTTAGGAGTCCTTGTTTATCTAGCTGGTCTTCTGCCTGAGTACTTTTCACCAACACTGATTTTGCGTTTACAGCCGCTTTTAGAACCTGCTCGTTGCCATGACTGGGCGCCCTCCATTGCATGTATTTCCAACACGTTCCGCTTAGTGCGTGATTGTTATCTTTAGAGGCTGCCTTTTCAATTTTATCACATTGGCTTGTGTCGCTTCTCATTTACCATGTTCTGATTATTTCGCCTCTTGGTCTGCAATTCCATTTATTTTTCTTCCTCTACACATTCACAGCTCGACCTTTTGATCTTGGTGCAAAGATCTTTCATTGTCATTTTGTGTGTAAGTTATGTAACCAGGTTTCCACTTGTATTTATGATTTTTAATTTCGACCTATACATCTTTTGTTTGCTTTCTTGTCAGTTTATCTTATGTTTTGTATCTTCCCCAGCCCTGAAGAGTCACGGGTTACTACCCTTTGTGACGAAACACGTGTCGGCTGGTTGCTTTTGTTTTGGCTGGTTGCTTATGCTCTGTTACTATATTAAACACCTATGATTATCATTCTGGTGTAGACCCTCTACATTTCTGCAGTATGAGACATTTCTCCTGATATTATATCCTCGTTACGTGTGCCCGGGACTGTACCTATATCTGCTCATCGCCTTCCTGGTCACTGGCTAGTGACCCAGACTCTGTCCCCTCTGCTTTCAGGTCCTTCAGATCTTCGATCCATCCTTGGATCCACCCGGACACTTTCGACTTGGCCGCCAGCAGCACTTTGCAGCAGATCGCCATTGAAAACGACGACGAAACCCGACCCCAAAAGACACCTATGCACCCGGCTCCCTGGGTGAGGTAACTCGAGTACTCCGGTGCTCCCGTGGGTATTGACTCTAGAATGGCCTAGTTCTAAAGGGGTTAGCTCCAAGTCCTCCTCCAAGTGCCCTTTTTCTTTAAAACTCCAACCGCGACATTCCCCATAGAAGTCAACGGTGGCTCGCGGCTGTGTTCTCACACTGCACGCGTCCCCCGTGGGTCCCCTGTGTCATTACCTTGGGTGGGTCCTTGTGGTCCAAGCACTTCTACAGGCTCTAGGCCTTGTGTCTAGCTCAGTCGTGGTTCTTATACCACTTTATTGGTATATGGTTTGGTACGCCCCTAGGGCTTAAACGTGTATTTGTGCTATTACTGTTGATATTCGACTTGTAACTTATGTACTTCGAACTCTAGCCTCATAAAGAGACTAGAGGGGTGTGTTTAAAACTAAATACATATATTTTAAATATATACCTGGTGTGGTCCTCTTTCATTTGGTCACTCAAGAGATTATAGACTGGTAAAACAAGCTGCTTTACATTCCTTCAAGTCTTAGCCTGAAGGCTGCTCTCCATAGCTACCACTAGGATAGCTTTCAATAAAGGTTGTCTTTAACCTATCTCCAATAAGGGGTTGTTTGGACTGGTGCAAGGTGCCCACTATAATTAGTGGACAGCATATACCAGGCCAACTTCTCACATTGGTGTGCAGCGTGTGGGATTCCAGCTTGCTATTGTTTTTACCAGATAATCTCAATTGAATTGATCAACTGAAAACCACTAAGGGTACCTTAGGTACATATAATTCAAGCTTAGGATACAGTAAGTTCTACTGAACTTAGAGTTGTGTGTTAAGGGATAGCACACCCTTTCTACAACTCAAGAGAGTTTAGTAGGCCACACTAGAGTAGGTAGTGCATACACCACACCACACTAGTAATGTCTTCACTGCCAGGAACCAGTGGGCTCCTGCCATCCAGATATGACAACCTCTCATTCTTGGAATTAAGAGAGTTGTGCAAGGTTAGGAAGTTGAAGACAGGCAAAAGTGCCAACACCCAACGTCTCCTGGAGATGCTTCTGCTAGATGATCTTAGAAGACCCATAGGGTCTGCAAGGGTAGGCAGAGAGGGTGGGGCAGAAGATGAGGGAGGGGCCAGGGATGAAAATGCCCAGGACCTGACCTCTGAAACTGGCCAGGGGGATGACAATGATCCTGACCTGGACAATGCAGCTACTCCTGAGGATGAGGAGGAGACTCAGAATGACCTCCCCTTTGTCCCCCCAGGAAGAGTTGGGAGTGTGCCCAGAAGGTCTAGATCTCCTTCTCAGGAGTCTAACTACTCTGACACCTCAAGAGGGACCTCTGTTTCTTCTCATAGGAGGGAATCCTCTCATGAAAGGAAAAAGAGACTGCTTCAGTATGAACAAGCCCAGCTTGAGCTCAGAAAGCAGCAGTTGGCTATAGACAGGGAGTCCCTAGATCTTTATAGACAAAACAAAAAGTTGGGACTAGAGTCCCATGGTGGCAGCAATTTCCCCAGAGATAGGGAAAGGTCTTATGACCATAGAAACCTGAGCAAGATTGTCCCTCCCTACCAGGGTGGGGATGACATCCACAAATGGATAACTGCTCTAGAGAGGGCCTGTAAAGTACAGAGGGTCCCTCAGGAGCAGTGGGCAGCAATCTTGTGGCTCTCCTTTGCAGACAAAGGTAGAGATAAGCTCCTCTCTGTTAGAGAAGAGGATGCTGACAATTACACAGTCTTGAAGAGTGCATTGATTGATGGGTTTGGCCTAACCACTGAACAATACAGGTTAAAGTTCAGAGATACCCAAAAGGCACAGACTCAAGACTGGGTGGACTTTGTTGATTGTTCTGCTAAGGCTCTGGAAGGTTGGTTAGTGGGCAGTAAGGTATGTGACTTCAAAGGATTGTACAATCTTATCATGAGGGAGCAGATTCTTAATAACTGTCAAAATCAGCTGTTGCATCAGTACCTGGTGGACTCTGATCTGACCTCTCCCCAAGAATTGGGAAAGAAGGCAGACAAATGGGTCAGAACCAGGGTGAGGCAGAAGGTACAGAACCAAGGTGGTGACCCAAAGAAGCAAGATTCTAAAAACTCTGATAAGGGTGGGGAGAAGGGTAAAGACCAGAAGTCTTCACAAGGCCCCCAAAAATCTTCTTCAGGTGGGGACTCACAGTCTAACAAGGGAAAAGGCCAAAAGAAACCCTGGTGCAAGGTCTGTAAGCAAAAGACCCACTGGACCAGTGATTACACCAAGTCCAAAGACTCTATTCCAGCCACCACCACTGCCCCTAAGGCACCTGTTCCCCCTAGTACAGTTACAAATGGTAGTGGGAGTACTCAAGCTAAGGGTTTAGTAGGGTTGACCCTGGGTAATGAGATGAGCTCTGGCCTAGTCAGAGAACTCACTCAGGCTGTCCTAGTCTGTGATGGAGGCATGGATGTGACCTCCTCTGTGAGTCCCAGCAATCTGGGCAAGTACAGGCAACAGCCATTAATCAATGGAAAAGAGGCTTTGGCATTTAGGGACACAGGGGCGAGTGTCACCATGGTGACACAAGACCTTGTGGATCCTGGGCAGATTATACTTGGTGAAATGTACCAAGTGACCAATGCTAGCAATGTCAGAACAGACCATACTCTGGCAGTTGTTAACTTCTCCTGGGGTGGGGTAACTGGCCTTAAGAAGGCTGTGGTGAGTGCAGACCTACCAGTTGAATGCTTGCTTGGCAATGATCTAGAAACTTCAGCTTGGGCAGAAGTGGAGCTCAGGACCCATGCAGAAATGCTGGGCATCCCTGCAGATGTGTTTGCTGTGACCAGGTCACAGAGCAAAATGCCTAACACTGAACAGGCCATGGATCCTGGAACAATGGACCAAGTGCCATCCAAGAGGAGGAGTAGTAGGGTAAAGGCAGTGCCTTCCCCCTTGGCTCAGAAGGAAGATCAGTCTCTTCAGGGAGATGATCTCAGTCCTGAGGAAGGAACTGTCCCAGAGGAGCTTGAGCCTGATCAGGTTGAGTTCTTAGGGACAGGGGCCCTTCCAGGGCAGATCTGAGCCAGGAGCAGCAGAGCTGCCCCTCTCTTGAACCCCTCAGACAGCAAGCTGCTGCTGAGGCTGCTGGGAATGCTAGTGGTCCCCATAAAGTGTATTGGGATGATGGACTCTTGTACTCAGAGTGTAGAGACCCCAAGCCTGGTGCCACCATGAGGTTGGTTATACCTCTGAAGTTCAGGGGCTTCCTATTGACCCTAGCCCATGACATTCCTCTAGCAGGTCACCTGGGCCAGAACAAGACTTGGGACAGAATTGTCCCTCACTTTCACTGGCCCCACATGTCTGAAGACACCAAGGAGTTTTGTCGCTCCTCTGTAACCTGCCAAGCTAGTGGGAAGGCAGGTGGCACCACAAAGGCCCCCTTGATACCACTACCTGTGGTGGGGGTTCCCTTTGAAAGGGTGGGGATTGACATTGTTGGTCCCATGGATCCCCAAACAGCATCTGGGCACATGTTTATCCTGGTGGTGGTGGACCATGCCACTAGGTACCCAGAGGCTATTCCCCTTAGGACCACTACAGCACCTGTGGTGGCAAGAGCCCTCCTGGGAATTTTCTCAAGAGTGGGCTTCCCTAAGGAGGTTGTATCAGACAGGGGTGCCAACTTTATGTCTGGATACTTGAAGGCAATGTGGAAGGAGTGTGGAGTGACTTACAAGTTCACCACACCCTATCACCCACAATGCAATGGTTTAGTTGAGAGATTCAACAAAACCTTAAAGGGCATGATTAAAGGGCTCCCAGAAAAGCTTAGGCGAAGATGGGACATATTATTGCCCTGCCTTTTGTTTGCATACAGGGAGGTGCCTCAAAAGGGGTTGGCTACAGCCCTTTGAACTTTTGTTTGGTCACCCTGTCAGGGGTCCATTGTGCTTGGTGAAGGAAGGATGGGAGTTACCTCTCAAGCCCCCAAAGCAAGACATAGTGGACTACGTACTTGGTCTCCGCTCCAGGATGGCTGAGTACATGAAAAAGGCAACTAAAAACCTTGAGGCTAGCCAGGAATTACAAAAAGCCTGGCATGACCAAAGGCTGTACTGACTGTTTACCAGCCAGGACAGAAGGTGTGGGTGTTGGAGCCAGTGGCCCCAGCAGCTCTCCAAGACAAATGGAGTGGACCCCATACCATTGTTGAACAGAAGGGTGAGGTTACCTATTTGGTAGACCTAGGAACACCCAGGAGTCCCCACAGGGTTCTCCATGTCAACAGACTGAAACCATATGTGGACAGGGCAGACATGGGCTTGCTCATGGCTACTGATGAGGGACAGGAGGAAGAGAGTGACCCACTCCCTGACCTGCTCTCACAGAACCCTGATGATGGGTCAGTGGATGGTGCAGCCTTGGCAGGCAGCCTCACTGCTCAGCAGCAAACTGATTGCAGACAAGTGCTCAATCAGTACAGACATATGTTCTCTCTGACTCCAAGTCAGACCACCTGGTGCACTCATGAAGTGGACACTGGGGACAGTCTGCCTATTAAAAATAAGATTTATAGGCAACCTGACCATGTCAGGGACTGTATCAGCACAGAAGTCCAGAAAATGTTGGATTTGGGAGTTATTGAACCCTCAGATAGCCCTTGGGCTAGTCCAGTGGTCCTTGTGCCAAAACCTCACACCAGTGGTGGGAAAAGAGAGATGAGGTTTTGTGTGGACTACAGGGGTCTCAATGCAGTCACTAGGACTGATGCCCATCCAATACCCAGGGCAGATGAGCTAATAGACACTTTGGCCTCAGCCAAGTATCTAAGCACATTTGACCTAACAGCTGGCTACTGGCAGATCAGGCTAGCTGATGATGCAAAGCCAAAAACAGCATTCTCAAACCCTAGTGGGCATTATCAATTTGTGGTAATGCCCTTTGGTCTGAAGAATGCACCTGCCACTTTCCAAAGGTTGGTGAATACAGTTCTCACAGGTCTGGAAGCCTACAGTGCAGCTTATCTTGATGATATTGCTGTCTTTAGCTCCACCTGGGAGGATCACCTGGTCCACCTAAGGAATGTTTTAGAGGCCCTGCAAAAGGCAGGCCTCACTATCAAGGCCACCAAGTGCCAGATAGGGCAGAGTCAGGTTGTGTTCCTGGGCCACCTTGTGGGTGGAGGCCAGGTTCAACCACTGCAGAGCAAAATCCAGACCATCATGGACTGGGTAGCTCCAACTACCCAGACTCAGGTGAGAGCCTTCTTAGGCCTGACTGGGTACTATAGGAGATTTGTCAAGGGGTATGGATCAATAGTGACACCCCTGAATGACTTAACTTCCAAGAAAATGCCCAAAAAGGTTCAGTGGACAGCTAGCTGTCAAAAGGCATTTGATGACCTGAAGCAGGCCATGTGCACTGCTCCCATTCTCCAGAGTCCTGATTACTCCAAGAAGTTCATTGTCCAAACAGATGCATCTGAATTGGGGGTAGGGGCTGTACTGTCACAATTGAATGATGAAGGTCAGGATCAGCCAGTAGCTTTCATTAGCAGAAGGCTGACCCCTAGAGAGAAACGTTGGTCAGCCATAGAGAGGGAGGCCTTTGCTGTGGTTTGGGCTCTGAAGAAGTTGAGGCCATACTTGTTTGGTACTCACTTCCTTGTTCAAACAGACCACAAGCCCCTCCTATGGCTAAAACAAATGAAGGGTGAAAACCCCAAACTGCTTAGGTGGTCCATTTCCCTACAGGGGATGGACTTTACAGTGGAACATAGACCTGGGAGTAACCATGCCAATGCAGATGGACTCTCTATGTACTTCCACTTAGAACATGAAGACTCAACTGGTCAAGGTTAGTTTAATGTCCCTGCATTTGGGGGGGGGAGGTTGTGTAGGAGAGTAGGATCTGCTTCACATGGGTACCCCCACTTTTTGCTGATGCTTCACTGTTTTTCGACTTTAGTCAGAATCCCAGCCTAGCTGCTTCCTCTCTAAAATGGTTTCCATGTACCTTAGGTACATCTTTGATTGGAATCTGGAGTGCCCTTATAAGTCCCTAGTATATGTTATACTATGTACCCAGGGCATAGGTACCCCAGAGGCCTGCCAGGGGCTGAAGCATGTATTATGCCACCCCTGGAAGGCCAGCCAAAATGACACCATAGGTCTGCTACTGCAGCCTGGGTAAGGTGGTGCATGCACCCCTTACTGTGATATAGGCTACCTATATCACTACCATTGCACACACATATAAACCTATAAGTCACTCCTATGGCAGGCCTTAACAATCCTGAAGGCAGAGTGCTTGGTTTCTATGTGAGAGGGTGCCCCTGCATGAGCAGAGCCCCTCTGCAGCGTTCGGAGTCCCTCCTCTGATGCTGTTTGTGGTACAGCCTGACCATATACTCTTAAGTGCATTATATCCTCGCGGTACAATGCTAACTTTGGACTGGCTGCACCAAAACATGTCGTGTTTGGTGTCAAACATCTTGGAATACTACCCCCCACCAGTCCTGGCGGTGGGGGTAGCATTCCACCCTTCTAGAGGGAGAGACATGTACCCACCGACCTACCCGGTAACTTCTTTACAGAGCCCTGGCATCACAAAATGGATGCCACAGACACGGGTCTGGCCTCCTGCTGCTGACTGAAACTCCGGCAGGGGAGGCCTGGACAATAGGTTTCCTGTCGAAGGGAGGTGTAACCACCTCCCCAGACAGGATAGTGTGTATTGGGGCAGGGCGGGAGCACTCTCTGGTGCTTTGAAGTCCTGCACTGGGGGCACATTTGGTGTCCCTGTGCATATGCCAGTTCAAACCGGTTGCAGGGGCTACCTGCCCCTGCTCTGGTGCGAAACTGGACAAAGGGTATGGGTGTAACCACCCCTCTTCCCTGACCCTCCCATAGGTGGGTCCCCAGAGTACGTCCAACCCCCTAACTTCGTATAAGTATGGGACCCCAGTCCTTAGGACTTTAGATTACCCTGGACGAAACTCTGAAGCCGAATCCTGGACCTTCGACGCTCTACTTCAAGATTAGAGGACTGAAGAATCTCCCTTGGGGTCAAGGAGTGACCCCCCTGCTTGGCAGGCACCTAAGAAACAATTGTCCGGTCTGCATCGCTGAAGCTCCCGCCGGACGCTGAAGTCTTTGCATCACCAGAGGTAGATTTACAGACTTCCCTGAGGCTGCCCTGAGTCCCCAGTGAAGCTGAGGCCCGTAGCTATCGTGGGTAACGTGGGGCCATGACCCCTGGACTCCAAGAACTTTTGCAAGTGCATCCTCTTCCTGGTCTCCCACGAAGTTGTGCTTTGGGCTCCAAGTAGCCCCCGCCTCCAGCACCAACTGCACTGAAGATCACTGGCCTCCACTCCACGAGTGTCCTGTGAGCCAGCTCCAAGTGCGTCCACTCGAAGCTCCTTTGCGGTCGCTAGTCCGTTGGCTAGTGGACCCTCCCGAAGGTAACTCTTCTTCTGCTTGGGCTTTCCTGGTTGCTCCAGAGGCGCCCTGACTTACCCTTGCTGGGTGAGTCCCCCAGACCTTGCTGGTCTGCATCAACGTCCTTTCTTTGTTTCCACGTGACTTGCCGTTGCCAAGGCTTGTTGGGTCCAATCTAGTCGCCGACACCGCAGCAATCGACAGACGTCGTGGGACAGCTCGAATCCAGCTCCTCGTTGTCGTCGACGCCTCCTGGACCTCGTGGCTGAAGAGTCAAGACGACTGTCAACCTACCTGAAGCACCCGACATCGGTGGGCATCTGCTCATCGCCTTCCTGGTCACTGGCTAGTGACCCAGACTCTGTCCCCTCTGCTTTCAGGTACTTCAGATCTTTGATCCATCCTTGGATCCACCCGGACACTTTCGACTTGGCCGGCAGCAGCACTTTGCAGCAGATCGCCATTGAAAACGACGACGAGGGGGCGTGGCCAAGATGGCGACTCGATAGGACGTGTAGTCCCGTCTCTCCTGCCAGCGCCGCGCAAAGCACCAGCAATTTGCCGTTATAAGCGGCCGGACATCGAGGTATCTGTGCCTACCTGTTGCGCCGGCAGTGAGGCTCATCTGGGGTGAGCAATAGCTGAGACTCAGCTCACAGCGAGGCACACAGCGGCGGAGCCGGGAGCGGCCCGGCAGAGGAGCAGCCTCCCCAAGTGCGGACCTGCGCTGGGGCGGCGGGCAGCCGGATCATCGTGCTCCAAGAGTGGGCCAGCTCCCCTGTTGGGACTCTGTCGGAAAGAACAGCACGGGCGGCCGATGGAGCATGAAGCGCCCCAGGCGACTTGAACGCTGCCCACACTGAGTGGAGACGGACAGTCTCCGAGGCAGCCATTTGGCGACAAGGCCCAGCAGCAACCGGACGGTCCCACAAGCGGCTGGCGACACCGGGGGGCCCGTGGCCCTGCTGACCCCCCGCGGCAAGACCAGGAGCACGCTGATAGGGACAGGCGCCTTTCGTGTGCCACGGGAGGACGATCAGACAGCGGAGCTGCGCCGCAGGCAGCGGTGAGAGAGGACGCCCGCCATTTTGTAGGGGGGCTCCTTGACAGCTCGGCGGGCCTGCAGGCTACGGACGGCGCTGTGGGGCACTGGGGACCCCGCTGGCCAGCTGCGGCCCAGACGGGGGATCGCCAGTGAGGCAGGAGCGCTCCCTGCACCGTGTGTGGGCGGACGAGCATCGCCATAGTCCCGCAGGCGGTGGTGCAGGAGAACACCCGCCATTTTGCGACGAGGCCTAGCAAGGGATCGACATCTCCACGACTGAGGCGACGAGAACCCCTGGAGCCCCGCTGACCCATCTGGACACGGCCAGGTGCCCACTGCTGGGGGCGGGGGCGCTCCCTGCACGAGGTGGAGGCGAGCGGATACTGGAGCGGCGTCGCGGGCAGAGACGCAGAAGAACACCCACCATCCGGTGTCGAGGCCCAGCGGCAGTTCAGCGATCCCGTGTTCCTCAGGAGCCCCACTAGCCTGCCGTGAACCAGGCAAGTGACCAGTGCTGGGGGTAAAGTCGCAGTGTACATTCGACACTGGGAGTGAGGAGAACGGGGAGCGGCTAGCAACGAGGGGCCCGGGAGGTAGTAGCGCTGTTTCCGACGCCTAGCCACAGCCAAGAAGCAGCCTGGGGAGTGCAGCGGGCCCGTCTGAGGAAGGCCTTGCTGCGAGGTGGGCCCAGCACTTCGAGTGGGGCCTAGCCCCTTGACTGACATTGGGAGCATCATATGGGGTGCCCAACCCGGGAGGCATGAGCAGACGAGCCCACGAGGCCTGCCAGGAATCGACCCGGTGATTACTGCGGCGGCCCCGGGTGGCGTCGGAGACGCACCAGACCAGACCAGGGCCAGGGCCGTGCGCCCCCCGCACCAGCCTCGAGGACCGACGCCAATACGATGCCACCACACTCCATGCTCTCAACCCCGGACGGACCCACAACTGCTTCAAGGCTGCACCGAAACGCACCCATGGTCCCTTCACCTGCCGGAACTGCAGCTACACCAACCTCAGAGCCACCGAGGCGCCCGCCAAGAAGGACCTCAACCACCTCCGATGCATCCTACTGAACACCCGCTCCGCACGCAAACACGCCGTCGAGCTCTGGGACCTGCTCGACACATCATCACCAGACGTCGCCTTCCTGACAGAGACCTGGATGAACGACTCCTCTGCCTCCGACATCGCCATAGCCATCCCAGACGGCTATAAGATCACCCGCAGAGACCGCGTCAGCGCAGTAGGAGGAGGAATCGCCATCGTCCACAAGAACACCATAAGGGTCTCGACCAGCACCGACGACACTCTCAGCACTGCCGAACACATGCACTTCCAGATCCACACGGACCCCAACACCACCCTTAGAGGCACCCTTGTGTACAGACCCCCTGGGCCCCGACCCCATTTCAGCGACTCCATCGCCGACTTCATCAGCACGCACGCCCTGACCTCTACCGACTACATCCTCCTCGGAGACCTGAACTTTCACCTGGAGAACAACAACGACAGCAACTCCACCACCCTGATCGACAACCTCGCCAACCTCGGTCTGAGCCAGCTCGTCACAACACCAACCCATTCCGCCGGCCACACGCTTGACCCCATCTTCTCCTCAAGCTCCCACGTCTCCTTCAGCCACACCACGGAACTCCTCTGGACCGACCACCGCTGCATCCATTTCACCTTCCAGAAACCCACCACACACCACCGCACCCAACAGATCCCACGCCGCTGCTGGAGCAAAGTCACCGAAGACCAACTACGGGCAACCCTCGCTCTCAGCCCTCCCTCCGACCCATCCAACACCGACGACGCTGCCTGCAACCTCAGACGATGGATGGACGACTGTGCCAACACCCTCGCCCCGCTGAAAAAACTCACCTACAGTGACACCACCAAAAGAGCCAGCTGGTTCACCTCGGAACTCCTAGCTTCCAAGGGTACCTGCCGGAAACTAGAGAAGAAATGGCACAGTGATAAGACACCGGACAGCCACGCAGCCCACAAAGACGCCATCCGTAACCACCACCACCTCATCAAGTCCGCCAAGAGAATCTCCTTCAAAGACCGCCTCGACAACAACGCACACAACAGCAAGGAGCTTTTCAACATCCTGAAGGAACTCTCCAACCCCAGCTCCAACACCAACGACATCCCGCCGTCGCAACCCCTGTGCGATTCCCTCGCCACCTTCTTCCACCGCAAGATCGCCGACATCCACGACAGCTTCAACACCCAGACAGCCCCAACTAAGATCGATGCACCAGACCCGCCGCACACCATCGACCACGACCCCCTGCCAGCCTGGGCCAGCGTGAACATCGAGGACACCATCAAGACCATGAGCACAATACACTCCGGCTCCCCGTCAGACCCTTTCCCGCACCACATCTTCAACAAAGCCAGCAGCTCCATCGCACCCCACCTGTGCAACATCATCAATCTCTCCTTCGAGACCGCGACCTTCCCAGAGAGCTGGAAACACGCAGAGATCAACGCCCTACTCAAAAAACCCAAGGCGGACCCGAGAGACCTCAAGAACTTCCGGCCCATCTCCCTGCTTCCGTTCCCAGCCAAGGTCATCGAGAAGATCGTCAACAAACAGCTAACCCGATACCTCGAAGAAAACAGCATCCTGGACCCATCCCAATCGGGGTTCCGCAGCAACCACAGCACTGAGACTGCCCTCATCGCCGCCACCGACAACATCAGGATCCTGCTGGACAACGGTGAGACCGCAGCCCTCATCCTGCTGGACCTCTCCGCCGCCTTCGACACTGTCTGCCACCGCACTCTACGCGCACGCCTCCACGACGCAGGGATCCGAGACAAGGCCCTGGAATGGGCCACCTCCTTCCTCGCCGGCAGAACCCAGAGAGTCCGCCTCCCACCATTCCGATCCGAAGCCTCCGAGATCATCTGCGGCGTACCCCAGGGATCGTCCCTCAGCCCAACACTGTTCAACATCTACATGGCCCCGCTCGCACGCATCGCCAGACAGCACGACCTCAACATAATCTCCTACGCCAACGACACTCAACTGATCCTCTCCCTCACCAAAGACCCCCTCGCCGCCAAATCCAACCTCCATGAAGGAATGAAGGCCATCGCCGATTGGATGAAGATCAGCCGACTAAACCTGAACACGGAGAAGACAGAGGTCCTCATCCTCGGCTCCAACCCCTCAGCCTGGGACGACTCCTGGTGGCCAACGACGCTGGGAGCAGCCCCGACACCCACCGACCACGCACGCAACCTGGGAGTCATCCTCGACTCAACGCTCTCCATGGCCAAGCAAGTCAACGCAGTCTCATCCTCCTGCTTCAACACCCTCCGCATGCTTCGCAAGATCTACAGGTGGATCCCGACAGACACAAGAAGAACAGTCACCCAGGCCCTCGTCAGTAGCAGACTTGACTATGGGAACGCCCTCTACGCGGGAGCCCCGGCCAAGCTCATCAAGCGACTGCAACGCATACAAAACGCCTCCGCACGCCTGATCCTCGATGTACCACGCCACAGCCACATCACCTCCCACCTGAGGAACCTGCACTGGCTCCCCGTCGACAGGAGAATCTCCTTCAAACTCCTCATCCACGCACACAAGGCACTCCACAAGACTGGCCCAGCCTACCTCAACAGACGACTCCTCTTCTACGTCCCCAACCGCCAACTCCGCTCCGCCGACCTCTCCCTCGCCACCGTCCCTCGCATTCGAAGAACCACCACCGGCGGCAGATCCTTCTCCCACCTCGCCGCCAAGACCTGGAACACACTTCCACTAAGCCTACGACAGACCCAAGACTTGCTGACCTTCAGGAGGCTACTCAAGACCTGGTTGTTCGACCAGTAGCAGCACCCCTCCCCCCCTTTTTTTCCCCAGCGCCTTGAGACCCTCGCGGGTAAGTAGTGCGCTTTACAAATTCTGTGATTGATTGATTACCCTGGATCGGCGGGAATAGCAGCTAACGAGCACGCCGAGGGAGGGACAGCACGGCGGCAGGGTCAGCCCGGGGCAGGAGAGGGTTCCCCTGGAGCCCCACAACAGCTACTAGAAGGTCCATATAGACGGCCTGCGGAGGGAGGATCGCCCTGGGGGCTGAGGGACAAAATTGGGCCGGGTGAAACCAGATAGCAGCACACCGTCTCCGAGAGAGGTCTGGGGAAGACGTTGGGGACCCACCCCACAGCACTGCGGACCAAGTGGCCTTCCGGGGGGCCCTTCTGGGCCGGTACTGGGCGCCTACGGGGACACAGCATGTCCACCTCCCGCGGGCGGAGAGAAAGAACCATCAAGGACTTATTCGCGAAGACCCAGGGAGGGTAGTATGCCCTCGGACAACGCAATGTCCGCGCAAACGAGCGGGGAAGGTGGGGAACCTATCACGAAGGCCTTCCTGGAGTCCATGTTCATGTCTCTAAGAGAGGACTTGCAAACCCTTAAACGGGATCTTATGACCGAAATCAAAGATGTCCGACGGGACATGGATGGCATTGGAGAGAGGGTTGCCGAGCTGGAGGAGAAGAGTGATGGGAGAGACACGGAACTATCGACTCTCCAGCAAGAAGTCATTCGAATTCATGAGCAACAAGTAGACCTGCAGTCGCACCTCGAGGATCTGGAAAATCGCTCCCGTCGCCACAACATCAGGATCCGGGGAGTGAAGGCCAACGAAGAAACGGGCGACATCTTCAAATATACTCGGGAACTCTTTAATCACATCATGGGCAATCCACCAGAAGCTGAAATTAAGCTGGACAGAGCACACAGGGTGGGACCACCACGACCTGCCACAGCTCCACCATCTGACATCCTGGTCTGTGTACAGGACTTCCGTACCAAAGAAGAAATTCTGCAGAAAGCCCAACAGATGCACCCCCTAACATTCCAAGGACAGAACCCTGCCCTGTACCAGGACCTGGCGGCACTCACGCTACAAAAAAGGAGAACCTTTAGACCCATCACCTCCCACCTTCGCCAACGCAATATCTCCTATAGTTGGGGCCAACCGTTCTGACTGATTTTCCGTATGGATGGCAAACTCTTCCAGCTCCGCTCCCTCTCGGAGGCCTGTCGCCTGCTGGGAATTGACCCCCCAACCGACGAGGATGAAGACGACAGCCCCGGGCCTGGTGCCGGGGACGCACGACCGCGGTGGAGACAGCAGGGGCGCCGGCGTCGCCCTAAGAAACCAGATCCTGCAGAGATCCTGAAGGGGCGGGAAGCGGCGCTCTCGTCCCTGCCTGCCGTGCTGGCCCAGTCGCAACCTGCCTGACATGCATCTGACTCAGAGGCCACATTGATGTGACTCTCCTGTTTATGGGCAGCTGGCGGGGGGGCGGAGGGACGTACTTGGCCACAATATGTCCCCCTTTGCGACTCTATTCCAATCATCCGAGGATGATGGACAATGTTCTGACATTCACAAGTTCCCTTTTATATTTCTGCTTATTGCAGATGGGTTGCATATGACCTTTTGTTCGGGGTTGTTTTTTGGGGGTTTTGGGGTCCCTTGTCCAGCCCGTTACACTAACCACTTCACTACTCAGAAGCAGAACATCCCCATGTCACAACTCGATCACTTCTTATGCGGCAGGGGATCGTGGATTCCTTCAAAGCTGCAACCCAACCGTTCCCAGATACATGGCTCCCACCCTGCTTAGGATACTCACTCTGAACGTTAGGGGCCTCAACAATCCTGTAAAACGCAAGGCAGTCTTGTCGTATTTAGAGAATACCAACGCAGATATATGTCTTCTGCAGGAGACACATCTACTATCTAAAGATTGCCAGCGCCTCAAATCCTGCAAATTCCCGACCCAGCTGTTTTCCTCTGGGCCCACTAAGACGGCAGGGGTCGCCATATTGGTTGCACAGGGGTTTCAAGGGGAAGTCCTCCAAAAGGACGCAGAAATTAGGGGGTTGCTCCTAACATACCGCTTCACACTAGGGGGGCTTACATTCATTATAGGCTCAGTATATGCCCCCAATGAGGGACAAGAGAAGTTCTTACACACGGCGCTCACCGAAGCGACGGCTACGACGGAGCGTAGGATCCTGCTGGGAGGGGACTTGAATTTAGTATTTTATAATGACGCAGACAGATCCTGTCAACGTGCTAGCCAGACGGGAGCCCTATCGGCAACAGGGGTGACACGATTGCACGACTTAGACCTTAACGACATGTGGCGCTGCTTTCACCCCCACAGCCGCGAATACTCCTATTACTCTAGCGCGCACAAAACGTACGCTAGACTGGACTACTTGCTGGCTTCCACTCCTATGTAGGCATTGGCGACAGAGGTCGAGATAGGTGTAGCTTCTCTATCTGATCACGCGCCGGTAATAGCGACTCTCACTCTCCCTCCTTTGCGGCGACCCTCCCGTCAGTGGCGTCTCCGCGATACACTGCTACACCGCACGACAGTGGTAGAGCAGATACAGCATTCCATAAAAGACTATCTCTCTCATAATGCTAACGACGACACCTCCCTATCCACACAGTGGGCTGCACTTAAGGCTGTTATACGCGGGGAACTGGTGGCCATTTCAGCTGCAGAAAATGCAGAACGCAAACGCAAAAGGGACGATTTACCCAGAAAACAAAAGAGCTGGAACAGATGCATCAACGGACAGGGGCTCCACGGATATGGCGCCAGCTGAAAGCCACGCGCCAACAGTTAGCGGCCCTGGACCAAGACAGGGCGGAATACGCTGCCCTCCGGCTGTGACACGCCTACTATACTGGGGGAGATAGAAGTGGTCGCCTCCTTGCCCATAAATTAAGGGAGACTCGGCAGAGACAGGGGGTTTGGGAGATTCAGCACAGAGACGGTCGACGTATCTCGGAGGATTCCGAGATTGCGGAGACGTTCCGAGACTTTTACGCAAGTCTATATGCCGGCTCGCAGCTGACTAACGCAGACGGAGCGGCCTACCTCGCGACCATAGACCTCCCTGCTTTGACTCACGCTCAGGCTGATCACCTAGACAGGGCGATAGGAATTGAGGTGGTCATTGCGGCCATTTCACGCCTCAAGCCGGCCAAGGCCCCTGGGCCCGACGGCTATTCCGCAACATTCTATAAAACCTTTTGTACATTAGTGGCCCCCATTCTCACCAAACTTTTTTATTCCTTCGCTGGTCCTGGAATGATACCGGGAGACATGCTTGAAGCCTCCATAGTGGTCATCCCGAAGCCAGGGAAGGACAAGACTGCCTGTGGAGCCTACCGCCCCATCTCCCTCCTTAATATTGATATTAAACTATATACCGGGATATTAGCTGCTCGCCTTGCGCCTCATATGCCTAACCTGATTGACCCGGACCAGGCAGGTTTTATCCCTCAACGCCAAACCAGCGATAACACTAAACGGGCCCTCCACCTCATCGAAAAGGCCACACGTACGCAGGGGGAATATATGCTGCTTGCTATCGACGCTGAGAAAGCGGTTGACAGGGTCCATTGGCCATATTTGGAGCAGGTCCTCGAGAAGGTAGGGATAGGGGAGAGATTTCAGACACACATCTTAAATTGCTACCGGTTCCCAACGGCCACAGTACGGGTAAACGGTTACACGTCCTCCCGGTTCCCCATAGAGAGAGGCACGAGACAGGGGTGCCCTTTGTCACCCCTTCTCTTCGCACTTTACATGGAACAATTGGCCCACCGATTCCGTCACAACCCAGAAATAACGGGGATTAAATTCGGAGGGGATGTCCACACAATTAGTCTGTATGCAGACGATGTTCTGATCTCGCTGTCCAATCCGACCACTGCACTGCCAGCATGTTTCACAGAACTGGAGACCTTCGCGCAGGCCTCGGGATTTAAGGTCAATATGGATAAATCGGTAGCATTAGACCTTTCCCTGGCACATGCTACACGCACGTACCTCCAGGGACACCTTCCCATCCAATGGGCTACGGATACGATTCCTTACCTAGGGATCCAGTTGGCCTCCTACCTTTCGACCATAGCGGCCACAAATTACACACGATTAAGGGCGAAAATCCGCAAAGAGCTGAATCAATGGAAACACTATCCACTCTCTTGGCTCGGCAAAATAGCGGCGGTCAAAATGATTATTTTACCCCAGATATTATATCTGTTTCAAACCTTGCTTCTCCGGCCTCCAGCCGGGTGGATACAACAAACTCAGTCTGAACTTGCACAATTCATATGGAACGGGCGCAAGCCAAGGATGAAACGGGCCCTGACGGTGCTCCCACCGGAGAAAGGGGGCCTCGGTGTCCCTGATCTTCACATCTATTTCCAAGCGGCACAATTGCGTCACTTAGTGGAGTGGAGCCGGTTGGAGTCCGGTAAACACTGGTTGTTCCAGGACCAAGCGATAGCCGCCAGACCCCTACAGGGAATCCCATTCCTTCGGAGAGAACACAGACCCCCCCAATTTATACGCGTCTCAGATCACCCGGGATACCCTCGACGTGTGGGACCGCACCAATATCAAACACGGGCTCACTAACTTTCCCTCGCCGCTCACTCCGCTGTTGGACAACCCCGACTTTCACCCAGGCACGGAGGTACTAGCCTTTGCGCGGTGGAGGGCCACTGACTTTCGCTCCCTGGGCGACCTCTTTGATCTGGACGGGATCATACCGTTTCAACAAATCAGGTCGGATTACGGATTCGGTACCTCCAGGTCAGACACTGGGCATTGCATGCCCAGGTTAGACCGACAGCCTGCAGACACCTCTCCATTTATGAGAAATGGCTGGTCACCCGGACATCTGATAAAAAATTGATCTCAGATCTGTATAAGATGCTCCTCGACAGAAATACGCACATGTATAACGCCAGCCGTGCGAGATGGGAACGGGACCTGGGCAGGACACTCAGCCACAAGGAGTGGGAGGGGGTGTATTACAGAGCCCGACACTCCGCATACCATACGGGACTGACCGAAACCTTGATCAAACTGGTCACATACTGGTATTACACACCCGAGCGACTACACCTAATGGATCCCACCCGAGAGGCGACCTGCTGGCGGGGATGCGGGGAGGTGGGCGCCCTGGTACATTTGTTATGGGACTGCAGGCACCTTCAGCCATACTGGACGCAAGTACTAGATGAAGTGGATAAACACTTCGACACTCAGATCCCGAGATTTCCCGCATACGCCCTGTTGGGCCTCCCGAACCCATTGACCTACCCACTTAAATCCCGCAAGAGGACGTCTGATTGCCATAGCACTAGGCTCAGCAGTACAAAACATATTGACACACTGGCGCACAGATCAAATCCCTACGTTCACAGGCTGGCTATACAGACTGTGGCATGTCATGGGGATGGAGAAGTTAACGCTGACATTAGCGGGGAAGGGATCCATATTTGCTGAATTATGGCAACCATTCTTGGCCCTGCTCTCCTCTGAATTCATAGAGGTCACCTGCCCCAGGTATCTCCGCCTCCTACGGCTTTCTAACCCGCAAACAACAGGGACTTGAAGCCCGCATCTATACAACGGGCCACTGGCACTACCTTTTGGTTATTCTTTGCTGGACAAGGGACGGGGTGGGGGTGAGGGGGAGGGGGAGGGGGTTAGATTAAGTTTCCTTTTATGACACAATATGATATAATTTGTTATGACATGGTAGGACATGACATTTCATGATTAGATACAATTTGAGGTCTTAGGATATGTTACACGTAGCCTCCACTACAAAATGCTCTCTACATGTCCTGATCTCTTAGCTATACCACATGTCGGCCATGTAACCAAGGCCATGCCTAAGTCATTGATGCTATTCATGTTGCTGGTTGATAACTTTCAATAAAAAAGATTTAAACTTAAACGACGACGAAACCCGACCCCGAAAGACACCTATGCACCCGGCTCCCCTGGGTGAGGTAACTCGAGTACTCCAGTGCTCCCGTGGGTATTGACTCTAGAACGGCCTAGTTCTAAAGGGGTTTGCTCCAAGTCCTCCTCCAAGTGCCCTTTTTCTTTAAAACTCCAACCGCGACATTCCCCAGAGAAGTCAACGGTGGCTCGCGGCTGTGTTCTCACACTGCACGCGTCCCCCGTGGGTCCCCTGTGTCACTACCTTGGGTGGGTCCTTGTGGTCCAAGCACTTCTACAGGCTCTAGGCCTTGTGTCTAGCTCAGTCGTGGTTCTTATACCACTTTATTGGTATATGGTTTGGTACGCCCCTAGGGCTCAAACGTGTATTTGTGCTATTACTGTTGATATTCAACTTGTAACTTATGTACTTCGAACTCTAGCCTCAAAAATAGACTAGAGGGGTGTGTTTAAGACTAAATACATATATTTTAAATATATACCTGGTGTGGTCCTCTTTCATTTGGTCACTCAAGAGATTATAGACTGGTAAAACAAGCTGCTTTACATTCCTTCAAGACTTAGCCTGAAGGCTGCTCTCCATAGCTACCACTAGGATAGCTTTCAATAAAGGTTGTCTTTAACCTATCTCCAATAAGGGTTGTTTGGACTGGTGCAAGGTGCCCACTATAATTAGTGGACAGCATATACCAGGCCAACTTCTCACACAGGCCAAGTTTTTGGGAGCATCACCACGTTGGTTACTTATAGAGGCAGGTTGCATGATAAGAGTCCCACCACGGTGTCTCAGTTTCCGATGAGAGAGGTTCATCCTATATATCACCCAGAGATACCAGAGTTAACGGATGGGTGAGGTAATGTCACTCGAGCAGGTGTAGCGGCCAAGAACAATGGGTTTATACTCCGTGGAAAAGAAGTGAGGTTTTATCTCTTAAGACTCATTTGCCCGATCCCAGAAAAAATCCTACTGCTTATTATAAGGAATCGAATGATGCCGCCTCTTCTATGGTAATGACTCTTGCTGATGTTGAAATGTTTTTTGGTCTTCTTGTCTCGGTTGATATCTGGAGGCAGGTTCATACTCAGGATCATGCTGTGGAATTGGGTGGTACATGGGATCAAATTAAGGCATGGGACAAGGAAAAAAAGCCAGGTGATAAGCCTCGGGCAGAGATACTTGCTTTGCCAGGCCTTATCATCACATATATGCATTCTCTTATTCCGCCGCGGAAAGTCGATTGGGACAAGTTAACGGCTTGTCGCCAAAAGAAAGATGAGAGTGTGTCTGACTTCTTCACTCGATTTGAGGATGTATTCCTGGATTACAGTGGGCAGGATTTGTCTGTTGCGGGGGTGTTCGATTGTTTGTCAACAGGTTTGTTTCTAATTTTCTTCCCGAAATTGCGACTCGTTTGCAGGTATCTGAAAGTACCTGGTCTACTTCTTCCCCTTCTGTCATTTTGAATATGGCTCAATATTATGAACATCGGGATAATGAGGAGAAAGAGAGGACAGAGAAAAAGCATAAGGAATTAAAGACAAAGGTGTTGTTGCAACAGGCATCTTGAGGAAATGGTAGAGGATGTTGTGGTTCTGCCCGGCAGCTTCCGCGCAATAGTAGGCAGCCGAATACTACGCCTTTGGGGCCGAAACAGTGTGCGTATTGTAAGGAGGAGGGTCATTGGCGTAGCGAATGTCCTGTGCTTTTGCAGAAAGTGGCGGTCCCTAGAGGACGAGGTTCTCGTGGAAGGGGTCATGGAACAGGTGGGGCTGATCGGGTTCAAAACGCTGCAGCCTCGCATGGTCATTCTGATAATAATTATTTTGATGACCCCCGTGATGGGCAGTACTACCTTGATGACTATGATATGGATGAGGTGACAGGAGTGTCTTACAGCTAGGACAGCTAGGACAGCCAGGGACAGAGTGGGGGACCAGTTCCGATACCTGTAGACCAGCGTGGCCCTTATCCCGCATCGGAACTGCAAGGTTCGGTTAAGGAATTTTTGGTGGATACAGGTGCGGCAAAAAGTTCTGTTTCTAGAAATATGGTCCCTGGGGCGGCTCTGTCTGGCCATACGAATGTTTACGTAGGTTTTTCAGGTATACAGGTTGTGAGCCCCATTTCAAGACCACTTGCATTGACAATCGGTCCCTTTACTGTGGATTCTCCATTTTTGTTGACATCTAATTGTGGTGAGAATCTGATGGGTTTGGATTTGTTGAAGAAATTGCATGCTACAATTTATTGTTCTCCAGATGGTGTTTATATGACAATGGGCCCCAATGTGTGCACTACCCAGTGTTTTTCTCACCCCCTGCCCGTTGAATTTGCTGGAGTACCACCCGCCTTGTGGGCGAGGGGTGATACAGACGTCGGGTTTGTTGCACATACCACCCGTTTCAATACAGGTTAAAGATGATGCTGTTCTACCTCATATTCCTCAGTATAAGATATCTCAGGTGGGGGAAGCGAGCCCTTTTACAGATTATCCAGGATCTGATACAAAAAGGTGTAGTTGAAGAGACGTCTGCTAATATTTGTAATAGTCCCATTCTTCCGATCCTCAAAAAGGCACCCTCAGGTTCCTCCGATGATCGTGCAGATGTTTATCGTTTTGTGATTGACCTGCGCGAAGTTAACAAGATTGTGGTTCCTTAGTTTCCGGTGGTTCCTGATATTACTATGCTTCTGACCATGATTCCTTCTACTGCTACCTACTTTTCTGTTATTAATTTAAAAAATGCATTCTTTAGTATCCCTATTCATCCCGATAGCAGGTATCTGTTTGGTTTTACCCTAGCTGGTAGGAGCTTTAGATTCTGTCGAGCTCCTCAAGGCTATACAGAGAGTCCGAGCATTTATAGCCAAGCATTAAAAGGTCAATTGGATTCCCTTTTGCTTCCCACAGGTAATGTATTGGTGCAGTATGTTGATGATCTCCTTATTGCTTCTGACACGGAACAAGGTTGTAAAGACAGTACAGTTAAATTGTTGCTGCATTTAGCTCATCATGGACATAAAGTTTCCCTTTCTAAATTTCAGTATTGTCGACAGGAGGTCACCTATTTAGGTCACCTACTGTCGTAAGAGGGTAGGAGGTTGACCCCTGAGCGTATCAGTACCATTGTTAAAATGCCCATTCCACAAACTCAAAAGGATGTGCGCGCTTTTATAGGTATCACTTCCTATTGCAGGCAGTGGATACCTAATTATTCTTTACTAATCAAACCCTTGCTAGCCCTAACAACGAAAGAAGTGCATGAGCCTTTTCCTTGGATGCCTGAATGTCAGCAGTCTTTTGAGCAATTGAAAACTGCGCTTTGTTCGGCTCCAGTACTTGGCACACCCAACTATAATAAACCGTTTGTGTTGTACGTCCATGAGATGGCTGGTTGTGTGCTTTCTGTTTTAACACAAAAATGTGAAGATAAGCAACGGCCATGTGCTTATTTCTCTGCTGTCCTTGATCCAGTCGCGAGAGCCCTCCCGAGTTGTCTAAGAGCGGTCGCTGCCGTGGCCACTTCGATCAGACAATCGGCTGGACTCGTACTGGATACCGATCTCACAGTCATGGTGTGGATACACTTTTAAATAAGACTAAGACACAGCACCTCACCAGTGTGCGTCTTACTGGCTATGAATTGACATTATTTGCCAAGCAAATTACGATCAAGAGATGTGCCACTCTGAATCCAGCCACGTTACTACCCCTCCCTTCCGAGAGTAATGAAGTTGACAAACATGATTGTATCTTCCGGACGGAAGAAGAGATGAAAGGACGGATAGACCTGACTGATGTTCCCTTATCTGACCCACAAGGGGAACTATATGTCGATGGCTCTTGCTTTAAGTTACCAGATGGCACTACAACTGCGGCTTACGCTATCACCACACTGCGTACAGTAGTAGAGACATCCCGAGTTCCTTATCAGTCAGCCCAAGCTGCTGAGTTAGCTGCCCTTATTCGAGCTTGTGAATTAAGTGAGGGACTGGTTGTCAATATTTATACTGACAGCCAGTATGCCTTCGGAGTCGCTCATAATTTTGGGCGACTCTGGGCTGAGAGAGGGTTCCTTACTTCTCATGGCACCAAGATTCAGCATGGGCACCTCATATTGAGGCTTTTGTCCGCTTTAACGCTCCCCAAGAAATTGGCCATAATTAAGTGTAGCGCCCACAAGAAGGTTACGGATGATGTAGGCAGGGGAAATGCTTTCGCTGATCAGACAGCTAAGGAGACGGCCCGAACAAAAATGAAGAGAATGTTTGTAGCAGGTCCCGCTAGGTGGGTCCCTGAAGTTGTTATGTTTGAAGACACTCTTGAAAATGTGAAAGAGATACAGAGTGAGGCCACGAAAGAAGAATTGGCAGTGTGGCAGGAAAGTACAGCACAATTGAATGATGAAGAGTGTTGGATTGATAAGTCGGGGAAGCAGAGATGGATGTTACCTGATGCATATGTTCTCCTTGTGGTTACGATGGCCCATGGCCCAGCTCATATTAGTGCTAAGGGTATTTGCAAGTTGTTGGACCCTGTATGGCAGAATGATAATATGCCAAAGACAGCTGCACACTTAGTGAAGTACTGTATGGTGTGTATGATGCACAATCCTGGGAAGGGCACCCCGACACCGCCTGGTAATTTTGCACCGCCCACTTTTCCTTTTTTTGGTCCTCCAGATGGATTATATAGAATTAGATAGATGCAACAATTTGAAGTATGTTTTAGTGGTTATATGTGCATTCAGTAAATGGATTGAGGCCTATCCCACCAAGGACAATACAGCCATTACGACTGCAAAGGTACTCCTGAAGGAGTTCTTTCCTCGTTTCGGCTTGCCCCGTTTGATTTGGAGTGATAACGGAAGTCATTTTAATGCAAAAGTGATTCAGTTAATTTGTGATGGTTTGCACATAAAGCAGAAGTTTCATGCTGCCAACCACCCACAGTCAGCAGGTTTGGTTGAAAAGTACAATGGTACTCTCAAACTCAAATTGGCAAAAATTCAGGAGATGACAGGGTTACAGTGGCCAGATGCTTTACCATTAGCACTTTTGTCAACAAGAATGACGGCTCATTCTAGAACAGGATTGTCACTGTATGAGGTCGTGTTTGGACGCCCGGCAAATGTCTGGGGTGTCCCGCGCCCCCGGCGGTTTTCTGATATTGAGTACCAATTGTTGGTAGATTAGTTTGGCCAGCTAACTGAAAGTTTGTGTTCTATTCACCAACAGGTCCGGGATACTCTGCCAGCTACACTAGAGGGGCCCGGACATGACATTCAGCCTGAGGATTACGTGCTCGTCAAAATCTTCCAGAGGAAGAAAAGTTTGTAGCCGCGCTGAAAGGGACCCGAGCAGATCCTTCTACCTACGCGAACTGCAGTAAAAGTCGCTGGTCGTAAGTACTGGGTGCATGCCACCCATTGTAAGAGGGTGCCTCTGCCTTTGCCCTACGATCAGTGGGTGAAGGATGGAATAGGGGACTCTGAGTGTGAAACAGTGCCTCGATTTGTTCCTTTCAGTGACGCAAGGTTGACGTGGACCTGAACGTAAAAGGAGAATGATGATGTACTGAATGCAGCTGTTCCTCCGGAAATTTGAGCTGTTCAGGAGCCCCTTTTCATCGATCCTTCTGTGCCTGGAGCCACTAGGTACAATTTGTGCCCTCGGCTGAGGGAAAGTGCGTCCAAGGAGAAAAAAGATTAGGGATGGACTGTGTAAGATAGGTTGTACTGAAACTATAGTACCAACGGAGATTTATTGAGTTTGATAAAAAATGTGATTGTTTTAGTTTAGTCGTTTGAACATTAGATAAGGAAGACACCGGTATACCGTGGAGGTATACTAATGTGATCGACATGGGATACGAGCTTAAGACAGAGCAAGCTCCACCACCAGTGATCAAGAGCACCAACGTATTGATGAACAATTGGAGCCTGTACCAGTGAGGCTCTGACGGACACTGGGAACATATATATATATTTCCTTTACATTCTTGTTTCTCTTTCACTACTCGTTATGCATCCCTTTGGTAGGATGGTTGCCAAGGACGAGCAACCTATGGTTCCTACTGCTCAACATAATGTGGTGTGGACCCAGAAGAGAAAATTGGTTTATGTGATTTCTGCAGTCTTGTTGATAACAATATTCTGTGGGGTATTGTGGTTTTTGGAAAATGCTTACAGTGTACCTTCACGCAGTGGAGGCAAAGGTTTTTCTCCGAAAAGAAATAAGAGAGTAGCTTCGAGTAATATATTCTTGGAGATGCATAAGAGATTCTTTGGTAATGGAACAGCGTGTTACCCCACTGACTCTGTTACTAGTTTATGGACTGCATATCCACTGTCCTTAGTGAATAATACATATACTGAACCCCCTGATTTTGTAGAGATAAAAGGAGTGTTTGGATCCGGTTATTCAGTACCATGCCTGTACCATCTAAAACCACTGGGGGAGGGTTATCCTGTCTGTGATAATAACCCCTATTGTGATCATTTCTATTTGAAAGAACAGAATATAACATTAGTAGGTTGGCATTACAAACAATTGACGGTCCCCCGACAGGCAGGTTATTATCCTGCCTGTTGTCCCATTATTAATAGTACTGACACGTCATTGTACATCAATTGCCCCAGATTAGTGATGCATAGAGAGACTATCTCTTTAGTAAGATCAGATGATCCAAGCACAATTGGAATGAATACTCGGTATTCCGCAGTGAATTATGATGGGCCGATTTATGCTCGCCCAGCATTTTTCTTTCTGTCAAATGGGACTTACTCAAATGTTCATAATGGGACAAATGATGTGGCCCTTGGGTTGGTGTTGCTCTGGGTGTGCCTTGTAAAAGGGCGAGGCCTAAAGTAAAGTGGGTGAAGAGGACGCTGACGAAGGAGTTTTGTGAGGGTGTCACTGATATCGAGATCAATAATTACAGTAATGGTATTACCTTTGGATATAGTATGTCCTCTGTCTTTACATTAGGTGGAACAGCCATGGCCAGAGGTGAGAAGGCTCGATAATACTTTGGTTGTAAGTTAGAAATTTTATCCAACACGACTGTGGCGGCTCTGCGTGATATCACCACTCAGTTAGAAAGTATGCGGATTTATTCCGAACAAACTCGATACGCAGTGGATTTTATTTTGGCCGAGAATGGTTGTGCGTGCGCAGTGATAGACGACCAGTGTGTAGTCAGGATAATGAATATGGAAAAGAATATCACCAAGCATATTTTGGATATTTTAGAAAATGTCATGGGGATGGAAAGCGGAAATTGGAATTGGTCTCTTTATGGTGGTTGGGGCTGGATACTTGAGAAAGTGATTTACCTTATTGCCATTGTGGTGTTTTGTTGTGTCCTTGTTCAGTGCCTGCCCGTATGCTGTACTTATTGTACTAGTCTTCTTCCGCCCAAAAGGAAAATATCAATTCATGACACCAATGCCGCAATTATGGTACAAAAGGAAATTAACTATATCATGCAGATTGATGAGGGCATTTTCGAGACTTCTTCCCTCCTTACAGTTTCACTTCCAGATGTTGAAAATATGGAATGTGGGTAAATGTTCTCCTATGGCTGTCTTTTATATTCCTGCTACAAAATATGTTAGCTAATGCTAAAAGGAGGGTCTGTTGAAATGAAAATGCTTCGCTTACGCATTGTTCTATATAAGTTAGCATTCGCTGCAACTTTTTGTGTTCAGACGCCATTTTGAATCATGATCGAAACTAATCCCTTGCTATTTCTCCGAAACGGTGTCTGCTGAGTTTCATTTCTCCAAGGTTGGGTTTTGCTTCACTAATGAATAGCCTGTTCTTGTTAGCGCATACCTTTCCCACTAGATACAGGCCCTCTCCCACTATTCTGGAGCGGACCCGCCTACAGTGGCCTTGGACTCTGCAACTTTGTAAGATATGAACACTAAGATTGTTTTTTCCTTTGTTTGCATTGCTTTGCAGCATCTGTCTGGAAAATTCCACTATGGGCGTGTTTTAGCCCAGTTACGAAATGTACTACATGTATCTTCATGCTTGTGGACTTCAGTCCCTCTGCAGCACTCCTTAGAGCAGAGTTCTTCAAACTGTGGGGCGCGCCATCTCAGGGGGGGCGCGCACTCCACCTTAAAATCTCACCTTAGTTTGTTTCACACTGTCCCGATCGATGCTCATGGTTGCGCTGGGTGACCTACCCCTCACCGCCGGAACCGGGTAGTGAACTGCTGTTTCAAAGAAACGCAGATATACTCACCGGAAGCCGGTTATTTCCGTTTTTAGATGCATCATTGACACGCCACAGCTGTTACTAATCGGATGCCTGCCCCACCCCTAACCGGCTTCCGTGAGTATATCTGCGTTTCTTTGAAACAGCAGTTCACTACCCGGTTCCGGCGGTGAGGGGTAGGTCACCCAGCGCAACCTTGAGGCTTCAGGGTGAGTAATCCTGGACTATAGAGCAACCCTTGACCCGACCTGCAGCGACAAGGGAGGTAAGCCTAGGGGACCTGTAGCAACTTAGTGGCGGTAACAGTCACGCACTCTTAGCCATGGAGTTTACCGCTGTACCAACAGGGAGCATGGGAGCACGGCTGAGCCCCCATACGCCGAACTAGTGCTTTCTCCTCCCGCATTGCACTGCCTGACGGACGTTGGGGCTGCCTTGCTCTTGAGTAGCTCGAGCATACGGACTTACTCATTGGCTCAGACACTTAGTTACCCCGCACGCTTTCCTGCAACTTACGTTCATCTCGGGGTAACAGGACACTCCGTGCGTTCAGTGTCCTTATCCTGAAACAACTGTCTTTCTGTTTTCCCAGGACACAATACTCTATGTGTCACTTTAACCCGCCGGATACTGTTGAGGCGATACTCTGCATACATGTAGGTGAGTCGTGAGGCCCACCGTGCTCGCAGTTAATCCGAGAGTCATTTTACCTTTTTACTTCTTTTAGTTTCTAGTTATTAACTTTAATTTCCAGTACATTAGTCTTTGCTAATAATAAAAAATGTTTTTAAAGAGACCACCACGTTGAGAGGTGTTTCACTAAACTGTTTGTTGATATCACCTTTCACCACTTCTGGTGTGGCACACATTTTGGGTCAATTCTATGAATTGTAATGGAGAGAGAGATACGTTGTCTCAATAATAATGCTGCAATCATTTGCTGTTGTATCTTTACTATGTATTTTCTCTCTAGGTCGTCCTCTGATACTGTGGGTATTCGCTAACAGCACTTACACGTGGGAGGTAGGTTCCTCACACCCCACGGTGTGTAGATAGTATTGCACTAGGTCCTGATGAATTACCACTGATCCTCCAGACTATTTGGCAAGAAACATGTCGACCCCCTAAGAGTAGAGCGCAGTTATCCTGAACCATTAATTCAGATAGTCGCCACTCTTCTTCTTTTTAGTCAGATGGAGAGCCAACCAGAATAAAAATAGCTTTTTGGATTCCCCAACCTGTTTTAATTACGCTTCTTTACACCACATCTACACCTTCCTTGTCCCTCACCCCCACTGCACCAAACGGCGAGGAACAAAAGATCTCCGCTAAAGAGCCCCTTTATGGGTGCCCGTCGGGTATTGCAGCGCCGACCCGACGAGGAGCAGGCCCATATGATGAAGCATGACACCTAGCTCGCTGGGTGTGTGAGGGCCCTAGTTCCGAAAGGAGGAATCCCCCCCTTTCTTTGCTAAATTTCATAAGGACAACCACTTTGTGACACCGCTACATTGTTTATCTCCTCCCTTGACCCACTCCCAGGAACTGCATACTCTCGACTTCCCTGCCCTGCCGCCGGCCCACCGCGCTTACCTGCACCGGCCGCCGCTGTATTTACATACACTGTAATGCTGCCAGTTCACTGTGCAACTGGACCCAGATCCATTTGATCACCACAAAGTCTGTCAGACAACATTGCTCTGAAGTAAAATAGGCAACATCATTCAGTTTTTATTAGTTCTATTTTTTTAAACATAAGCCTGACATGTGTCCTAAACCCCCACTCAGAGCACAGGTCCTAAAAAAACAAGTGGGGTGACTAATAAGAATAAGCAATGCGCATTGGTGTCACATGACATCACAGGAAGGGATGTCGCCACCTCAATTAAATTGGTAGTGCTCAACAATTTGAGAAGGTGCAAAAACAAGTCTGGGACTGAGTGGCTCACTTCCATTCAAAATGTTTATGAAGAGGTTGGTAGGTATTTACCTGACTTGAGGGTGCTTACTTAGTAGGTGACTAGGCTGCTCCAGAGAACACTGTCCCATTATGACTCAACTGCATAAGTAAAACCCTAGTAAAAACAATATGCGCGCATTTTATCTTGGAAATTTTTTACTTGAACTGTCTAATAAGCCTCTGTCATTTAACCACACCCACTCACAAACCTGCAGTTTACTAAACACTCTTACTGTGTTTAACATTATTTGCCGGATATGGCCTGGGATATCCGAATGGCGGTCGATTATGAGGTGTACCAGATTCCAGAAATTTCTGTCAGGTGGTGGGGGCCCGACACTTAAAAAAATTCAGCTTGGGGGCTCAACCTAAAAACTTTGAAGACCTCTGCCTTAGAGACTGGGCAGATCGGGCTCCGCTCTGAGTGTACTCTGAATAAACAGATATTGGTTTGTATCCTCTACTGTCTGACTGACTCTTCATTTTTGTGGAAGGCTGAGAGGTGGTCATTAGTGACCCGAGTGACCCGAATTGGGCCACTTCCTTCAGAGGCTAAGCTGAACTTTTGGCTGCTGGCAAAGGCAAAGAGAAGGTGTTGCACAAAGGGTTCCCAGTCGTGAATAATATGCTGCAAAGGTGCACTCTGGTTAAGAAAAGTTGTTTCCCAGGAAAGTAATTCATTGCAACTTCTAAATTCCATTTTATTCATTTCCAATTTTGGTGGGTGACATTTGAACCAACAGTCAGTAAAATGTTGTGCTTGTTGCTGCAGTTTTTTATAAGTAGACTCTGTGGCATATGAACGCTTTCACAGTGCAAGGTGAGAGAGAAAGACAATCGCATTTAACAGTGAAATTGAGCAGAAGGTGTCATCTACAACAGCTGATCTTTTCGGGGAGAAATGTGTGAAATGAGATGGTTGAATTTCCGAAAAGTGCCCATTCAATGGGCATCCCCCCTAAGGCAGCTATAAGAGTGTGTCCAATAGAATCTGTTCTTTGTGAAATTGTTACCTGCACAATTTCGTCAGAGGGGTGCAAAGAGGGTTGTGAAGCAGATTTTGATTTAAATCACCGGTCAGAAGGAGATGGACTTTGGAGTGATTGAACCTGAGATCTGAAATTAAATGCTCCTTCGCCTTTTGCTTTTTTCCTGAGGCTGTTGGGTAAATGTACACATTTAGCAAGAACAAGTTGCTCTTTATGGAGTTGGGGGCTCAAATTTTTGACTTCCACACATAAAAAGTTGTGATGTCCAGTGGCGTACTCAGAGGCCACAAAGTCCCAATGAGATGATAGAAAGATGGGCAGGCCACCCACTGCGTGGCCCTTGGTGAACTGTCTAGCTGCAGGAGAAAAAAACCTCACAATAGCCTTCAAGTGGGGTTTCCACCTTACGCCACGATTCCTGGATATATATAATATCATGGGATGGTAAAAAGGGCATGGCGTCAGTCCGTTAGGATACTTTTCAGGCCAGCCACGTTTGAAGATATTAAAGATATAGATTTGGCCTTGTTCCTTAAGTTAAGGGTTAGTCTAGTGTGTCCTTTGAGTGTAAGTCAGTTTGATGAGGATCTGGACAGGGTGGCAGTGAGCCATCCCCAATCCTCTTGAGGTTTCTCCGCTGGTGGAATAGCGAACTTGCAGTGTCTCCCTGCCTGATTGTGAGTAGGAATGATTAATGTTTGTGGATTGGTGACAGCTTTTGGATGGAGGGGGTCAATTGCATTTCTAAGAAAAGATGATGGTCTTTGAGCTTTATCAACCCCACTGAGCCTTTCTTTTTTGTCCAGGTTAATAGGGGGCAACAACAGGCTTCCACGGTGTCCTTTTGAGTAAGAGCTGTTAGGTATCAGGGCTTTGTTGGAAGTGTTATTAATATGCCCCACTGTTGGACTTTGCCCTTATGTTCCCAAAATGTTTCGCTTTTCCCCCCTGGCCTATGTATTTACCTGATGTGTCTAAAATGTAAAAGGGTAATACTGTGTAATGGTGTCACTGTCACTTTTAAAATGGACGCCATTCCTGCCTGCCCTTGTGCCGCCAGACTGAGTTGAGTGGCGGTCTAGATGTTGTTTCCCAGCACTCCCAGCTTTTGGAGGGAAACCTGGCAGACAGGGTGCCCTACACCTCCCCCTAAACCAGTTAAGACCGGTTCCCCAGGGAACCTTCCAGAAGTTGCCAGCCTTCTCTGGTAGGTGGGGTGAGGGGCAGATATATAGGAGGGGCTGGGCTGCCATGTGCTCAGTGCCAGAGCAGGAGAAGTGACCGAGGGGGAACTCTGCCAGGAGGTACCGCCACATTGGGCCTGTGTGCTGGCCCCTGTGCCCATCTACACCCCTCTGTTGTCCCCCTGGGCTAGTAAAAAGACACTGCCGGAGTGGAGGCTGCTGTGTTGGCAGGATTGCAACCATAATGGAGGATGACTGTTCCTAGGAACTGCTGCTTCAGGACTGGTGAGCCGCCCTGCGGGCCGCTGATCTCGCCCTGCACTACCTGTCTCCTGGCCCCTAGCGCCTCGTGAGCGCCACAACTGTGCCCTGCCTGCTGGCTAGCGCCTGGAGAAGAAGAGCGCTGTAGCTTACTGCGCAGGAGGTGAGGAGCTGACACCTGCAGCGCTGTGCTACGAGAGCGCCATAAGTCCATTGACTGTGACTTTCTGCCTGCTCCCTAGCGCCTTGTGAGCGCTACAGCTATTTTTCAGCACCCCAAGCACCTTTTGTTCCTGCACCCCGGGAATCAGCGCTACAACTTTCTCCCTGCCTGAGGAGAGCGCTTGATCTTAACTGCCCAGGAGGAGTGCTGGTGGCCTGCAGCGCGCGGCTGCAACGTGTGTGGGTTCTACAGCGCTGTGCTGAGAAGCGCCTGTCCCCTGCCGTGCTGCGCTGCCTGAGGGAGCTGATTCTTTCAAAATAGCGGGAGCCCACCCCGCATTTGTGGTCCTTCGCGGGTGCCCACCCCGCGTTATTGCTTTTGAAATATAGCGGGAGCCTACCCCTTGGTTGCCTGCTGTGTGGGACTACTGGCGGGTGCCCACCCCGCGTGTGTGCTTATACCAGGAGGGAGCCCACCCCTCCGTGAGGAAAAGAGGAACTGCTGGGAATAACCGCCGCCGGCCCAGGAGCGCCACGCGGGCTTCCCCGTGACGTCAGGGGAGCCGCGCTGGGATTGGCGCCGGCAGGAGCGCCTGACGGAAGGCCCGCCCCGCGACGGAGGAAGCAGTAGGTCCGGAGCCGGCGGGCTCCCCACCGAAGTCCCGGGTCCCAGGAGGGGGCCCGGCTGAAGTCCGGCAAGGTGCTGGCATTGGCGGGGCTCCCCGTGACCAGAGGAGAGCCCCGAGAGGAAGCGGGATCTGCCTTAAAGTCCCGGGTCCCAGGAGGGGCCCCGGGTGAAGATTGAGCCTCGTGTCTGCCCAGGAGCCAGGCGGGAGCCTACCCCGCGCTGGCCCCATCGCCGCCGGAGACTTCGCTCCAGAAGGGAAGGAAGTGGTGGGGGCTCCCCGTGACCGGAGGAGAGCCCCGGGCGCCACCGGAGTCGTTTGGAGCCTCGCCGGCTCCAGGACAAATTCCCTGGCCCCGGGTGAAGAGTGGAGTGCTGCCTGAAGCAGTGCGACGCCTTCAGGACTGCCGGTGAGTGGGGCTGTGTGTTCCGACCCCCGGGGGGGGGCCGGCCGAGGCACATTGTCGGTGCCTGAGGCCCCCGGGGCCCAGGGAGGGGCCGCCGATATTTCTCTGGTTGGCCAGGTAGCTGCCCCGGTTGGCAGCGGGCAGCTACCCTTCATCCCTCTCCCACGTTGGGCTGCACAGCGGTGCCGCAGTTGCGGGCCGCTGCCACATTTTTTTCCTTGTGGGCCACGTTTGTGTTGAAGCCCCCGTGGGGCTCCCCTTACGGACCGGGCCACAGTGCCCTGGGGGCTACACAGCGACGCCGCAGTTGTGGGTCGCTGCAACGGGAGGCCTTTTTCTTGAGCCTCGGGTCCCAGGAGGGGACCCCCAACTGACCAGTACTTTGTGGGCCACATAATTTTTGTATTTCCGAGTCCCCGAGTGGGGCTCCCAGGGGCACGGGGGTGCCAGTACTCTTTTTGGGCATTTGTGCATTCGAGTCCAGGAGAGGGACTCCAACTTACATCGTGGGGCCAGTTTCCTTTCAGAGTCTCAGAGTAGGGGTTCCCCCGGCGCAGTGGCGCCAAAGACTGAACTGCGACAGTTGGGGCAAGTAGTGTTGTTATGCCCACAGGTCCCTGCCTAATGCCGCATTGGGATGGTTGCTGTTCATGCCTAATGCATTTAGGATAAGGAGGTTTTGTATGCCCATGTTACGCGGGCGGTATGGTTTATGCCCAATGTGACCGATGCCGCAGGACTGGTGCCTAAGAGTATGTCCAGGTGGTTGCCTGAGCCAGTTGGGTACGCCTAAGGATGTCATATTGATGATGCCTCACAGGCGTAGGCCCTATGCTAATGTTTATATGCCTAATGTTTTACCCCTAAGGCTACATTGCTGGCCTACTGCATAATGTGCTTCTATCTGATAAGGGGGGCTAGGCCTGAAGATGTTTTCTGAATAACGCGCCCATGTTGATGAGAATGCTCCGATGTTCACAGGTTTATGCCTACCTTGGTTTATGCTAAGGGACATTGCTACGTTCAGGATCTTGCCTGTAAGTGCTGGTTATTACACAGTTACTGATGCTCGTACATTCATTTTGTGCCTATAATGATTCTGGCAGCGGCCCGATTGGCGCTGCCCTGTAAATAGTCCCCACTGTTTATGTCACCGGGTGCCGGTTGGCGCCGTGTTACCACTGTGGTTACATTCTGCTATGCTGATTGCATAATACATATGCTGTTTTTCTTACTCCAACTGGTGTGGTCTCCTTTTTGTAGTGTGCCTGGTGGGTCGCCTGTGTGTGCTGCGTGGATGCTTTACACAATGCTCCTGGTTTAGCCTTCCCGCTCCGCACCACGCTACCCCGTTTCTAACACCCACTCTTCTAACATTTTGCTATTTGCACATATTGTGTTGATTGATGACTAAGTGGACCAAGTCACTGTAGTTCCTTCCTTGAGGGGCAGTATGTTTGAAGGAATGAATTGTATAGGCGTTATGTTGTTAGAGTTTAAATAACAGGTTTGGGTGAGAGGCCAAGAGTTTAATGATATTTGCTTGATTCAGGATATCAGTATTGACTTGGGAGGTGTACTCAGGGTGCCAGATTGTCATTAAATTGGAGGCGTCTTAAGATACATTATCATGTGTTGAAGTTGCTCCGGGGTGAATCAAAGGCATGGGCGGCCTGTGCAACTGTTCATTAAGGGTCCCTACTCCTGGTTGAGGTATGGAAGTGTATCCAGCTGCTCTGTTAGTCAAGTAGCAGTCTGAGGTCATACAGCATTGGAATATAGCCTTCGGGTTTAGCTGTGTGCAGTGTAGTTCTTTTGATGGTAAGGAGCCCAAGTTCCTAGTGGTGTTACGCTAACTTGCAGCTTGACAATGGGCTGGTTCAGGAAGGGTCGCAGGAACTGCCTCACTTAGCAGTGGAACTGATTTAGATTGTGCTTCTTGTGCTGCAGGCACCTGTAGGCTGGTTGCATCTGCATTTACGATCTCCGACCTTTCTCTTTCACCTCGACAGTTGAGGAGAGCTGATGGTAGATGCGCTGGAAGTGCCATTCTCAAAATGTATTGGTGAATTGGTTGCAATAATGGGTAGCACAGTAACATCTGCTTTATTGGATATTGAGTTATTATTATCTAGTATTTCTAGGTGTGTAGGAACAGAATGTATCTGCACACTGATTTTCATAACATTTTTAGGGGCCAGGGCTGTTGTAGGGAGCTCCGCTGATACCAGCATTGGTAATTGTGCAGTAGTGCTTGGCGGGACTGTTGAAGACAGAGTGATTCGAGAGTTGCTTAGTGAAGGCTTGGTTTTTCCTATCAGTTTTACTTCCTGGAGTAGGTCGCCCACTATAGAGGGTAAAGCGAGTAGCTTGTCAATCAAGCTTGAGCAGATGCACTCTTGTATGCCTGATACAGTGGGCATTGGTGGGTGGCGGGCTCGTGGATAATGGGCATTTAGAAGTAAGCTTCTCACAGTGGCATTGAGGTGTTCAAAGCAAGAGTTAATGAATCTTTTTGTTTTTTCCTCATATGACCTCCGTAGCTATAGCAACCTCTCGACCTGATCCACCTCTGGTGCTTATAACTTAGTGGTTTCAATCTCAGCTGGTGTTCTTATGGGGACCACCCGTTGCACACAACCTGAGCTGACCCAGGGGTTTTAATCATTGGAACTTACCCTATACCTTGATCTAATCTAGTCTAATCGAAAGATAGGTCATCCAACAAGTTCCAAAATAGCCCAGTATCTGGCCTTTCCCTATATACATTTACCCTCTGATCTAAAGCTCTAAAATATCTTACAGAATTCCACCAGGCATTCCAGGTAGGGGGTACCACCTGATGCCACAATTTACAAATCTCTCTCCTGGCCAACAGGATCAAATAAAACACCAATTTGTGTTGCAACCCCATCGGGCCTAGCACGCCCCCAGGCATAGATACAATACCAAATAAAATAAAAGATGGGCTTACATCCACAACGGTACCCAGGACCCTGGAAATAGTCTTACCCACACTTTTCCAAAATTCTTGTTTCTTGGGGCAAGAGGCGAATACATGGACATCATCTGCATTCTGGAAACCACATCTCAGACATCTAGCTTCTCCACCGCCCTTTATTCTGGATACTTTAAGAGAGGACCAGTATATCCTGAGGAGTGTGAAAAAGTGGTTTCTCCTGAGTGCTGCAGATTTAATTAGTGGGTAAAGAATGTCTAGAGATACTTGCCAGAAATCTTTCAGCTCCTCACTCGGCAAGTAGTTCTCCCAGACCCGGTATGGCTTTTCTATCTTTCTGTCTACTGCGGCCAGGAGATAGTTGTACCAATGAGCCACTTCTTTCTTCCTCTGGGCCAAATCTTGTAGTTCATTTTCCATGGGATTATCTTCCATAAAGGACCAGCGTTGACTCTTACACCAGGATGCAATCTGGTAAAACTTAAACCTAGACAGAGCACCTCTCGTAGTGTGGCTCCAGAAGTCCCAAGGATGACATTTATTACCCACTACGATGTCCTTCCAGTGTAAGACTCCGACCTCTTTTAATGGCTGGGCTAGAGCATCCAAAAGCCACTCCGGTGTTCCAGGGGAACCCCACACTGGGGCCCAATCACTATAATAGGAAAGTCCCAAACAGTCTCGGTAGTCCGACCATTGCTTGGCCGCCATACGCAGCGGCTTCAAACGGACTTTTTAAAAAAAATTAGAGGAGCTGAACTTATACATGAATCCTAGCACCTCTACGCCGACTAACATAGCTTTAAACATGCTGCCAATCAGCGAGTCATCTGGAGTAAGCAGTAACATCCTACAGTTTTTTAATTGGTAGACCCAACAATACAGCTGAAGGTCTGGTAGGCCCATGCCCCAACGCATTAATTTGCGCCTTAATTTTTTCCAGGACAGCCTGATCCCTTTACCTGCCCAAATAAAGGAGGAAATCTTGCCCTGAATTTTAAGCAGATCAACTTTTGCGAATTCTAGGGGATGTTATTAAACAGATAAGTATATTTCGGTAGCACGCACATTTTAATCAAATTAACCCGACCGTAATGTGAGAGTGGGATATTCTGCCATCTTTTTAATAGAACATCAACCTCTTTCGAAACTCTATCTAAATTCGTTTTTGGTATTTCTCTGAGATCCTGAGTTATTATGACTCCAAGATATCTGAGCTCCCTGGCGAGAATCCCCTCCTGATCAGCGATGTTCCATGCCATAATCTCAGTTTTATCATTATTAATTTCATAGCCAGAGAATTTCCCAAAGGTCTGGGCTTCAACAAGCAGCTCCGGCAGTGTAATGTTAACATTTGAGGATAATAAAATTAAGTCATATGCATATAGGGCTAGTTTCCTCACAAACCCATTTACTGCAAAAGGAGCAATCTTCTTATTCTGTCTTAAACTCTGGGCTAAAGGCTCGATATATAAATCGAAAAGAATAGGGGACAATGGGCAGCCCTGCCTAGTGCCACGCCCTATTTTAACAACAGGAGAAAGGCTACCATTGACCAGGACCCGAGCCCGGGGGGATTTATATATTCTTTTAAGAACTTCCCTAAAACTGTCACCGAAGCCAAAAACCTTCAAGGTCCTATCCAAGAAGTGCAAGTTTACACGGTCGAAGGCTTTGGCAGCGTCGACAGTAATAATTGAAAGAGGGAGACCCTGTGATGATGCCAGATCAACCGCCCCAATTAAAGTGTATACCAGCTCCGACATCTGCCTGCCCGGAAGAAAACCCTTTTGGTCCTCGTGAATTATTGGCCCTATGATCTTACACAGCCGGTTATTCAAAATCCCGGCAAAGACCTTATAATCGGCGCTTAATAATGAAATTGGCCGATATGACTGGCATTGGGTTGGGTCCTTACCGGGCTTCAGAATCAATGTAATAACTGCATCGCTCCAGGAGTCAGGCAAAGGGGAGGTACCATCTAAGATCTCATTATACAGTTTCAACCAGACCGGGATGACCTCCTCCCTCAATAAGGAATAAACCTCAATCGGGATCGCATCGGGGCCTGCCGCTTTCCCTTTCTTAGCTCTGTCTAAGACAGTTAATATCTCACTCCCTGTTATTTCTAATGTAAGCGTTTTTGACTATCCTCGATTATTTTTGGCAACTGTTTCTCTTTAAGCCAGCTATCAATGTGTTCCTCCTCAACCTGAAGATCTTCTCGATATAGCTCCTGGAAGAATTGCGCAAAAGCCTGTTCTATATTCCCTTTATCCTCTGTGATATGTGTGCCAACTATAATCTTACTAATATAGTTATATGATCTATCAACTCTACTCTTCATGGCGAGAAGCTTGCCACAGTTCTCCCCTTGCTCAAAATCCCTCATTTTACTAGCCTCCCACTTTTGAAGTAAAATCTCTTCAGACTTAAGTCTGAACTTCAGCTGCGACTCTTCTACTCTCTTTATTAGATTCTCATTCTCTGTTCCGGGAGGACGCCTAGCCTTTAAATCTGCTTCTGCCCCTGCTATCTGTAGTTCTAAGTCAGCCAGCTCTTTCCTCTCGGCCCTGACCCAGCCCACAACTGCCCCTTTTAGTGTCCCTCTCAGCCAGGCCTTAAAGGTATCCCACACAATATACAAAGGGGCCGACCCCAAGTTGTCTTGAAAGAAGCTATTTGTTTCAAACCTCAAAAAACCTGGAGTAGAAGATTGCAGAAGAAATCTCCTATTTAAAGTCCATCTCCTCAAGGGGAACTCTGGAGGGAGTTCCAAGTTAAGAGCTATGGCGCCATGATCAGAAAGGTGTATGGGCAAATATTCGATTGAGCTTACTTTATCAAGTTCTGAGTGCTCCATAAATATGTAATCGATTCTGGAGTAATGAGAATTCTTTTTACTATAAAAGGAGTACTCCCTAGTCTCACCCATTTTTTTCCGCCATACATCATAGAGGTTAAAAATTTTCAGTATAGTCAAAAGATGGGGTTTAACGCGCGGAACTGCTACCTGTGTTCGAGGGGAGGACCTGTCTAGCTTGTTATTTAAGAGCACATTGAAGTCTCCTCCCAATATCAGAGGATCCTCATAATCGGCCAAGGCAAGACAAAGATTGTTCAGAGGCGTGATGTCGTCCTCATTAGGGCCTTAATAACTAGCTAGAGTGTATTTAGACTCCTGACATTTAATTTCCGCAATAACCCAGCGTCCTCTATCATCTACCTGGGACTTAATAAGCTTGACTCTTGAATTCAGTTTAAATATAACAGCTACCCCCTTCGAGCAGCATTGCTGGTCCGAGGCTATAATCTTATCCACCCATCTTTGCTTACCGAATAGTTCTTTCCATTCTGATTGTAAGAGATGGGTCTCCTGGATCATAAGGATCCTAGCTGGGCTATTTTTTAAGTACTGGAAAATCAGGCGCTGTCTTCCTCTAACTCTTAAACCGTTAACATTCCAACTTAAAAATTCAAGATGCCGATTCCCTCCCCGAGCAGGTCTATCTCCCGCCATTGTCCTGACTCCACCCTCTGCTGTAACTACTGGAGGTTGTTATGTCACATGGAATTGTTGTTACGTCTTCTTTTTTTTAATTTTTTCCCAATGCTCCCCACCAACAAACGTGAAAACCCACATAACCCCCATAACCCCCACAACCCCCTCAACCCCCCCAACCCTCCCAGGGGAACCCTCCCTGACTACCCATCGGCAATAGAGTATTGCCTTTTGAGCCGGAGCCCTCCAGCCTCCTAAAAAAAAAAAAAAAAACTAAATAACAATAGACGCTAAATTCCCTTAGTCCATAAGCTGTAAGCTATAAGCTGGGTTTAGTTTGTGCCAAGAAGCTATCTACTTCCTCCGGGAACCTAAAATTATACATCTTATTAGCCCATACGACTTTCAGAAAGGCAGGAAATCGCAACTGAACTTGAGCTCCCTGGTCCCTTAATGCATCCATCCGCTTACCCAGTTCCCATCTCCTATCTTCTGTAACCCGAGAAATAACAGACCGTATTCCGAAGGAGGCATCATGAACCTGTATAGTCTTAAGTTTAAGGGCCGCCCCCAATAGTTGCTCCTTAAGAAGATAGGATTGGATATATACTAGGATTTTCCTAGGCTTTTTCCGAGCGGAATTCAACTTAAAGGGGTCCCTATGGACTCGCTGAATCTCAGTTTCCCAAACAGGGCTGCAGCGACCTGAGGGAAGGCATTAGTCAAAATGTCTATAACATAAGATTTTAAATTATCACCTTCCAGCCCTTCTTTTAAGTCTAAGATCCTGATATTGTTCGTTCTCGAGATATTTTCGAGCCTCTCCAATCTCTCCGCCAAGTCCCGCTCTCTTTCTTTCAGTCTGACCACTTACTGGGTGTTATCTTTAACCTCCAAGCCCAGTTCCCCCACTTCGAGAGTCAATGAATGACATGAATTGAGCTAACATCTCTAACAATGAAATTTGGATGCCAAACTTGTTTGATTGATATTCCAATGCTTTGGTAGTGGTGTCAAGAGTTTTGATTAATTGTTGGCAGTTCCTTATATCAATAGACAAATTTATGCTACAGTTTAGAACTGGAGAGTCAACTTGAAAGTCATCAATAAATGTTCATTTATGTGAGGATGAAATGCTTACAATATCCTTAGCAGGCGAAGGGGTATGTTGGTATCCTCATCCAAATCCGTTGTTGGTTATTATCTCAGGGCCTGAGAGAGGGCCCGGAATTTGTAAAAACGTGCCCTGTTTGGGCTGAAGGATTTGTTGTTGTGAACTGAGAATGTATTCAGATGCTTCATAGTTGGAGTGCGTTGTGCCATTTATGGCTTTAAGTGGGTCCTGATCTGATGTTGAACCCAATTTTACCTGCTCGGAAAAGGAGTGCTGTTGGATATTTACTTTTTGCATTGAGAAAGCAGGAAAAGCGCTAACCAGTTGTTGCTATGGGAAAGGACTTTTGAAGATGGAAGCAGGGCTGAGCAAGGGGTGCTGAATGGTAAAGTCGTTATGTTGTATTTGCTGTACAGCGCCTGCATCACTGTCTGACGGGCCAGGTAGAGGGGTCATGGGGGGCTGTAGCACTGGGAGTACCCCATTAGCATGCTCCAAAGATGGATATAGAATGGCGTCTTCGTCTTTCATAAACAAAATGTTGATGTGCTGTTTTTTTTAACCTTAGGCCATGAAGCGAACATGCTGATGAAGATGAGGTGAACGGTGACACTAATAAGCCAACCTTGGAAGGTAGAGATGAATAACAGTTTTGCGTGAGATTAGACACTTAAAAATCTGTGTCTGTGGCTTTTTGGCCTTTGCTTTTGCACTGGACCAGAGGGGGGTTGCCCTTAGGTCTGCCTGACCTCATTATGTAGGAGCTGTTGCCAGCAGGTTTCTAACACAGTCGCTGTTACAGTGCAAAAGCAGTGTCAATGGAAATTTTGGGGAGGGCTGTGCGGAGAGTAGTAAGTAGGTGGGGTGCCATAGATAGCAAAATGGCAGCAGATAAGACAGAAGCTGCCGAAGGATGTGTTCCACTGACTCTCCGAAGGCACACCAGGTGGGGTCGAAACAGGGGGTGGGGGAAATCTCAGAGTGACACAAGACACACCGAGACCACTCCTGCTCAACCCTGGGACAATGGTTCTAACACCATAGCCACGCTCACCACCAGTCGATTAAGCAGGAGGCTCACAGTTACTTATCTGCCGCACTTCTTGAAGATTAAAGCAGCAGGGCTCATAGTGCAGGCAACAAGGGTATGTAGAGGAGGGCGACGTAGTAGTGGACATGCAGCAGAAGGGCGGAAAGAAAGCGTCAGAGAGCGTTCAGCCCCCGCTTGCCTTACTGTACGCCTTACTTCCAGCCTGCAAAGGCGTACAGGTAGCCCGGGGAGATTGTTGGTCGGGGTTCAGGCTCTGGTGCTTGAATTGCTCGGACCTCATCCTCCTGAGCCTGCAAGCTCTCCGGGGGCACGTGAGTATCCTAGATGTCTGGGCGCCCAATTCCTGTATTGTTACCAATGCCCCGGTGCCCAGATGTCTGGCCCCGGCTCCGACTCCCGCACATGGCCAAGCCAAGGCTCGCTTGCACCTCCTAGTTTCTCCTCTCACATCTCCCAATACCAAGAGATTTTAGAGTCTTTACAAATAACATTTAAAAAAAGAGCCTTATGTTATTAGAAGATGTACACCCTTTTAAGAAACAACCTGACTGTTAGTTTCCTATAAGGATAGGTAAAGCCAGGATTTTTGCAAGAATCTCATAATTAACATTCACCAGAGAAATTGACCTATTATTTTGGCAAAGTTTTAAATCACGATTCTCCTTGGGCATAAGGCAGATCATTGCTTCCTGAAATGATCCACAAGGTAACATGGTTCAATAAAAACAACAGCTTAGAAATTACAACATTTGAAAAGTGAGAATAAAATTCCACACAAGTCATAAGTAGCCTAAATGCATTCACATTTTTTTTTGTAGAAATAGAAGATTCCAGGGAATTGAAATCAATAGCATAAGTTTGACGAGGGATAATAGAATTCAAATATGCATCAATATCTATGTCAGAGGGAGATATATCAGATGTATCTAGGTCTTTATAAAAGAAACAAATTTTCCAAGTGTATCTTTAACTTTATGAAAAACATTGTCATTTTCATCCACTTTAGAATCAATTTTCTTTTTTGATTTTGAGATAATTAGCAAGTAATTTGTCAAACTTGTTCTGACCTCCATAATATCTCACATTATTTTTTAATAAATATGAAGAGATATTTTCTGTGGATAGAGTGTTAAAATGCATCTTAGCCTTAATGAGTACATTTAATGAATCCATGGATTTAGAGTTCTAGTATGTATATTTAGGTTTTTTAATTTTATATAAAAGACATTCAGATTGACAACTAGCTTGTTTCCTTATAAAATTAATGATAAACCCTCACGCTTTAGCTTTGAAAGTGTCCCATACTTTAGTGAGTGAGGTATCCAGGGGGATATTATCTGAAAAAATTCCTCAGAAAAATCCTGAAATTTGAAGTCAATACAGGATTCAATAGCAAATAATTATTATATCCCCAACGCTTAAAGAGAGGTTTGAAGGTGATCCAGCGCGATATTAGCAAACAGAATTCATGCACCAGATACTCACTTGGGCCCATACATTCATACTACGCTAATACTTACGCTGGGTTTTATCAGTTGTTACTCTTTATCAAAATCCCTGCTACCAATTACCTTCCGAATGAAGAGTAGTGACTTACCAATGAATCCTTTGCTAATTGGGAAATTTAAAATGAGTCACATTCATTATAGTACATAATCCTGAAATAACCACTGAGTCAGGAAGTTTTAAAAATGTTTATCTAAAGATTTAGCAGAGTAAAATACAGAACCACACGGTACTTAATCGCAATACCCAAGATGAAGCATAGAATAACTATTGCTAATCAATGACGGTCCCTCAGAAAAGGAGAGGATAGAGATAGCAGCGCAACTAAAGGTTGCATTATATTTACCTAAGTGCGAGAACCAAACCCCTTAGCCAAGGAGTTGGAAAGAATAGGACCCAGGAAGGATGAAGAGCAAAGACCTCCTCCAGGTTCAGGACAGGACCGGTGACCTCTCTACAACGACGCCTGCATCGTTCCCCTCTCTGATACTCGACTTCTCCTCGATTCGCCCATGTCTTCCTTCTAATGGACTCCGCCGCCCCCTCCTCAGGACATCTCTGGACAGCGATTCAGTCTGCAATCGATCAGCTTGGCAGTCTGGAGCTCTTCTTCGCGTTCTGTGTTAAGCTAAGCTAACTAATAAACTAATTCTATATCTATTATACCCTTCTACACCCATGTACCTCCCATTAATGTTGCTAAAATATGGGACCACTACTTCTGATTGGACAGGGACAGGGGGTGGATTCTCACACCATATTGATTTGTCTTGTATTTCTGAAGCCTATTGTTTTTAAACTACCGCCCCTTCAATTTAATACATTTGCTTTATTTCCCACCCGTCTCATGACAAAATTTACAATTTATTCATATAAAATGTTTCTTTTCGGCGAGAACATCTTGGTATGTAGTGGTGTCGGCCAACAGGTCATGGCCTTGGATGATGTCCAAGTTGACTTCATCTTTTTCTTTCTGGTCTGCCACTGCAAGGCGCATGTGCGGAATCTTTGTCACACGAGCTTTCAGTTCACCAAACCCAGGCCCAAGTTTACGAACTAATAAAAGTACAAAGAAGAAAACATTAAAATCACAAATAAAATGTTTCACTGTATGCCCACTCTTTCTACTCTGTTCCCATTTAATTATAAATTCTATCCCGCATTAGTAGCGTTAGAGAAACGACAATTTAATAATGACATGAGAGCAAGCTGAAGCATGTGAAAACATCAAGCAGCCATTTTAATGCACACTGCGCAGAAGCAGAAATTTCCCACCAAGCAAAGAAAGACGTCACAACACGTGATGTGGTTGGGACAAGCGCAGTAAGGTTCCCGCGCTTTAGCGGCCATTTTGGATTACGGACAAGCGTTATTCATTAATAAAACACATAGGCAAGCATCCTTACTATTCGTGTAGTGTATGCAAGGATTAGTAGAGACAATACAAATTTAATAAATTAATACTGTGAGGAGATTGCATTCGAGCAAGTCTCATTTGTGAGTCCTTGCTCCATCAATCCCCTCTCTGATGGCGTTTCTGAGCCATCAAAATACTACCCACAATCAGATGCCAACTTCTAGCAAATAGTTTCATTCTTATTTTTACATTTTCTATTTTTACCATCCCCTTTCAATTTCTTGTATAATTCACTTCTCCATTCTTCAAGTTCTATTTCATCTAATTTTCTCTTCTTTCCTTTTCCTGTCACATTATATGTTCCATTCTTTCTACAACATTTGCACCATATTATTATTGTCAGTGCTATTATTGCTATCCCTGCTAAGGGTACTAATATTTGACCTATAAGTCCTTTTCCTACATTAGCAAACCAGGTACCAATTGACCCAATACTACTTGTCAATCTTTCCCATACACTATCAACTTCCAGTGGTTTTAGTTCCTTCTCAAGTTTAGTTATATTCTGTATATACGTTCCAATTTCCGCACTCTTATCAGGAATATAAGTGCAACAGTGTTTTGTCTTCAATAATTTACAGACTCCCCCCTCTTTTGCAAATATAATATCAAGAGCAAGTCGATTTTGCATCACCATAGATCTAATCGCAACCATCTCCGCATTAATCATTAGAAATCCTCCAGCAGTATCCGTTGATAAACGATCAACCACTGTAGACAATTTACATATTTTCCTTGAGTTCAGAATTATTCCCACCGAAGGTATTAATGCACCAAATATATCACCTACAATTTCAGAAAAACTCGCTCTTTTACTACGTATTAATTCATTATTGTTTTCATTGCTCCCAGTGTTTCTTTTTACGTGGTATATTTTTGGAAATACTATTCCAAAATAACAACTTCCATACCACCGTGCAGGAAGCCTAAAGTAAGCCTTATTCCCACACACATAATAGATTCCAGGAAAAACTGAATCTGTTCCTCCTTTGATTCCCCAACCTCCAAGAATTAAGAAATTATGTTCACATTCACTGGTACCGATGAAAACATTGTTATAATTAGTTTTTAACCTATGTAGACAAATTTTCCCTGTCTTTACAAAATCCAGAGCCATAGCAGCTTGAGCCTTGCCAGGTGTGTAACTCCCTTCTTTCTCAGCCCAAGGTGGCAAATGAGCCTTATGCTCAGAAGCTTTCTTTGGAAATCTTGTCTTCTATCTTCTACTAAATTCAAAAATATCTTTTCTTCTTCGTGTAAAGAACATGTTAGATTGTGTCTATGTGCATGTGTTATGTCTATTGATTTCATTGTTAAGAAAAATTCTCCCATAAACTGTGCGTCTTGACTACTAAGCACTGGATTCATACTCTTTCGAATCGGAACCTCAGAAAATATCACATCTATGTTTGAATAATAATATTGAAGTCTCCCTGTTCTATAAAATAAACTAGACAAAACACTACATGATATGCCATAAGTCAGTGGTAAGTGATGATATGTTAATCCTTCTGCTACTGATTCAGGTAACTTCATACAGACATAACAATTACTAACTTCCATGGTATCTACATACTGAAATAATAACTTTGTGAAAACATTTAAACTAGTGTCGTTATCAGTTATTTCATGATGAAATTCTGGTTCATTTTCTGCCATTAGTTCTACTCTATTGCCCTTCATGTTTGCTGTCCTCTCCTTAGTTTCATTATTAATTCTTTTATCCATTATCAAAAGGTAAGGAACTGCTACAATCAGGACTAACCATACTATAAGCACCATTACTAGACTACATATGCATATTGCACAGCATCTTCTACAACATCTCTGTTTTGGTCTCCCAGCAACTCTATCGTCAGGCATTTTCGACAAGGAAGATCGCTCTTCTTATCTATTTCCTTTTTTCTTTATATGACTCTTTTGCTTAGTCAAGGTGGTCTTGTTTCTTTCTCGTACGTTAGTTCTGCACTTGTTCCTTCGTCACCACTTTCACTTGACTCTGAACTTTCGTAATCTTCAAGAATGATGTAAGTCCAATCAGGACCCTTGAATTTGTTATTCACAAGTTTCAGTCTTTTACTTCTTCTTTTCTCAGTTTTATTCTGTTGTTCAGTTTGGCTTGTTACTTCATTTACTTGATCTGGATCGTCACTTCTGGTTTTTATGTGGTATTTTACTCTTTTAACAACACTCGGCCAATGATCTCCTTTTCTTGTTTTCTTTGTTTGCACTGTTTCTTTATCTTCGTCTTCAGAAATCTTTTTATTTTCACTTTCTGACCCTTTTTCGTTTTCTGCAATTACTGTTTTTCTTTCTTGCTCTTTCTCAGGTCTGATTTGTTTTTCTTCAGCAGCTCCACTGTGAGTTTCCAATAATTGACCTTGTGTTTGATTTATTTCTCCATGTTCATTTTTCTCGAGATCTTTTTCTTCTGTGTGATTTTCCTGATCTAACTGGTTCTGATCAGGGCTTATTGCACTTTGTACTTCTGCAGCCTGACCGGATTCTTCTAAACCTGTCTGTTCCTGCTCAAAACTCGTTGGTTCTTCGTTATTTTGAGCCCAGTTTCCTTTCCCTATCTGGTCCTGCTCAGGTTCTTTTATTGTATGTTCTTCATTTTCCTGAGCTACTTCTTCTTCACCTATCTGATCTTCTTCGATTTCCTCAAATCTGGTTTGACTTCTTGTTCTGTAAACTTCAGGAATTTCTACCACCGGTATCCAGTCCTGACTTGTGCTCGGTTGTTCTTCTTCAGCTTCTCTTGAATCTCGAGCCTGAGATTCCTCCGCTGGGCAACCTTCAGCTTCTTCAGTGATTGATGCTGACTGAGGATTTTCTTCTTCAGGGTCTGGTACTCTTTTGGTGTGGCTTACGTGAATCCAATTAGGAAATCCTGCACACTTCACTGCTGTATTTGTGGTCAGTATTACTTGACAAGGACTGCCCCATCTGGGTGATAGACACGTTTCTCTGGTGTGATTCTTCACTACCACCCAGTCACCAGGATTCAGATCATGTTCCTGTTCAGGCTGCCTGGAAACTGCGTCTTCTCCAACCTGGTGAGAGACAGAACGCACTAGGTCAGCCCGTCCTTTACAATAGTCCAGTACCATAGCATCAGATATATTCAGCAGTTTGTTTGTGGGAACATGTGTTTGTCTCATTGCTCTTCCCATCATTATCTCGTGGGGGCTCAATCCTGTATTTCTGTCAGGTATGCTTCTGAGTCCCATTAAAACAAGTGGCAATGCATCTGGCCATTCTAATGATGTTGATGCACACATTTTTCCCAATCTTGACTTTATAGTGCCATTCAACTGTTCAACCACTCCAGAAGCCTCTGGACGATATGCACAGTGCAGTTTCTGTTTAATTTGGAATGCTTCACAGATTATTTGGATCACTTCACTGTTAAAATGTTTTTCTCTATCTGATTCCAAAGTTACTGGGAAACCAAACCTAGGAATGAGCTCTCGTAGCAACAGTTTTGCGACTGTAATGCTATCATTTCTCCTGGTAGGGTAAGCCTCCACCCACCTTGAAAACAGACACACTATGACTAGTACATATTTCAGCCCTCTGCATGGTGGTAACTGTATGAAATCAAACTGGAGTCTTATAAAAAGGACCCTCTGCCTTTCCAATTTTCCCAAACCCAATTATTGTCTTCCGCCCTGGATTATGCATTTGGCAAGTTAAACATCTCTGGCAAAGACTCTCTGCAACGGCCCTGAACTTCGGATTGTACCAGTTTTGTCTAAAAAGCCTAATCATTGCATCTCTCCCTATGTGTGTGTCTCCATGATACATTCTGGCCATTTGTGAGAGTAAACAGTCTGGCATGACTGGTCTGCCATCAGCACTGATCCAAACTTCATCATCTCCTCTTTGGGAACAACCCACTTTGATCCACAAATTCTTTTCATTTTCATCAACATCATCTTGTAATCTCTTTACATCATTCCAAGTTTCAGGTGGCATATACAGCATAAGTTGGCAGCTGATTCCCATTCTTCCCACCCTCTTATTGACTGATAATCTATTTTTGGCACAATGTTGGGCCACCAGATCTGCATATCTGTTGCCGACTACCACCCAGTCATCTCCTGACTGGTGTGCGGCACACTTCACCACAGCCAATTCTTTTGGTGATTGTATTGCTTCCAGCAATTCCCTTACAAACTGTCCATTTTTAATGGGGGATCCTGAAGACGTCAGGAAATCCCTCTGCATCCATAGTTGGCCAAAATCATGCACAACCCCGTAACCATATTGGCTATCTGTAAATATAGTTACTTTTTGATTCCTCCCAATTTTGCAGGCTTTTATCAATGCAATCAATTCAGCTACTTGTGCAGATTTGACTCCTGGTAAATAGGATGCTTCGACTATTCCAGTTAATTCACATACCGCATAGGCAGCAGTTAATTTACCATCTTCATGTCTTTGACATGAACCATCAACAAATAGCTGCCTGTCTGGCTTTCTGAGGGGCTGTTCTTCTATATCTGGGCGAGGTTTCGTACATAACTCTGTAATCTGTAAACAATCATGTTCATTTTCTTCGTCATCTTTAATTTTCTCATGATATGGGTCTGGTAGTAAGGTTGCTGGATTTATTATAGTACACCTTACCATGGTCCCATTTTCAGCACCCATTATTATTCTTTCATATTTAGTCAGCCGACTAGGAGGAAGATGTTGCGTTCTGGTTCTTGTCAATAAAATCACAACAGCATGTGGAACAAACACCTTTACAGGATGTCCCATCACAATTGACTCACTTTGTTCAATGCTCAAACAAGTAGCTGCCACTGCTTTTAAGCATCCTGGCAACGCGGCTGCTACTGGGTCCAATGTAGCAGAAAAATATGCTATAGGACGTCTGTCTAATCCGTGTCTCTGAGTTAGGACAGAAAGTGCACAATTTTCTCTTTCATGACAGAATAATGCGAATTCTCTTTTATAATCAGGGATGCCTAAGGCAGGTGCTGAACATAGTGCATTCCTCAATTTTACAAAAGCTCCTACACTTTCATCATCCCACTCAACAGGATCCTTTGCTTTCTTTTTCGTCATGTTAATTAAGGACTTAGCTAGTATAGAAAATCCTGGTATCCATTGCCGACAGTAACCTACTACTCCTAGGAACATTCTTACTTGTCTTTGGGTTACAGGCATTTGCATTTTCTTTATTAATTTTACTCTTTCAGAGGTTACTCTTCTTTTTCCCTCTCAATTTGATGTCCCAGATATTTAACAGCTGTTGTACAAAACTGCAACTTTTCAGGTGAGACTTTGTGCCTTTCTTTGGCCAAAAGATTTAATAGTGCTATGGAATCAACAACACAGTCCTCTCTGGTGTTCGATGCCACCAATAAGTCGTCGATATATTGCACTAGGACTGAGCTTCCTGGCATCACTAGTTTCTCAAGGCACTTTTTCAATATCTGATTGAAAATGGAAGGACTTTCCGTGTACCCCTGAGGAACACGATTCCACACATAAACTTTGTTCTCAAATTTAAATGAGAAAAGATACTGGCTATCCGGATGCAATGGTATTGAAAAGAATGCTTGACATAAATCAATTACTGTGAACCATCCTGCACTCCAAGGAATTTGGTATAGAATTACTGCAGGATTTGGCACTATAGGACAACATGGTTCCACTAATTTATTTATTTTTCGCAGGTCCTGAACAATCCTATATTTTTTACTAGGTTTCTTTAGTCCCATGATTGGTGAATTACATGGGCTACTCATTACTTCTTTTAGTATGTTTTGTTCAACCATTCGATTAATTTCTTCAATGACTCCTGCCTTTACTTCTGCACTCATTTTGTACTGTCTGGTATTTGGGAAAATCGCACCTTCTTTTACAGTAATTTTAACTGGGTCTATTTCAGCCATAAGTTCTACTTCTTTTCCTGTGAAATCCCATACTGTGGGGTTTACTGTACCTTTTAATTCTTCTGGCAACTCGTCTTTTGTTAATACTGAAAACATCTCATCTACTTCTGTACCCTGTTTTGCAATCATAATTTTATATACATGGTCTTCATCTGGTGTCTGAACTGCCACACCAGCCGGTGTGCAAAATATTGTGCAGTTCATTTTGCACAACAAATCTCTGCCTAATAAGTTTACTGGGCTAGAATCGCATACTACAAATTGATGCATTTCTCTGAAGTTTCCGATTTTAACTTCCATTGGTTCGGTAAGAGGTGTTCTAATCCTTTGATTAGCTACCCCCACTACTTGGATATTTTCACCAGAGAGAGGAAGGTCTGGAATGTCTGCTGTTCTTACAGTAGACCGGGTAGCACCAGTATCCAACAGAAAAGTAATATCATTACCTTTCACGTTTCCTTCCACGTATGGACCTGACTGATCTACCGATAAGGATGCGCCAAGTACGCACTCCTTCTCCCCCTCTCCTAGGCACCGTCATGAACTGTATTGACAGAAATCGTCCTGTAAAAGAAACTGTGATGTTATATAATCATTCTTACCACTTCCTCCTTGATATCCGATGTCTGTACCGTGCTTTGCTCTGCTTACATTACCCTGAATAGGTGCAGGTGGCAACTGACTCTGAGGATTTACACCCTGCTGTGAGTCATTCTGCGTCTGTGGATTTAAATTTTGATTTGGGCCATTATTATTCCGAATCTTTTTACATTCATCCTTCCAATGCCCCAATTTTCCGCATCCATGACAAGGAAATTTCTTTTTAGCTTCTTCTCTACTCATTCGTCCTCTCACTTTTCCAGCATTCCCAGTATCACCACTCGTTCCAGAATCCTTTCCCTGATTTTCACTCGGATTTTCCAAATTAATTCCCTGTTTCTCGGCCATTTTCACCTGTGCCCACATTACCTTCTCCTGTAATTTCTTATGCCTATCCTCAATATCATCTCCACAATATTTTGCATATTTCAAAATCTCGTCGATAGGTTTCCCTTGCCAACACAGCATGTGTTGTTTAATCATCTGACAAATCTCCGGCTTCAAACCGTAAACAAATCGATACACAAACTGACTCATGTTTTTGTCTCCAATGTCCTCAAATCCACTATACTGTTTAAATACCTGCAATAAACGCTCATAGTAGGAATGTACCGATTCATTAGCTTCTTGTGTAGTTCGGTCTATTTTCACCCAATCGGTTTCTTTCGGTGGTATTTTCCCTTTCAGGTAAGTTATCACCTGCTGATACTTTTTCATCACATCATTTGACGGGGCACCTGTTTTCGGATCTCTAGGATACTCGTCACTTGGCCAATCAACTGTAATTTTACAATCTGTCCACAAATCGGCAGGTACCACTATGTCAAACAAACCATCTAAGTCCTTTAACAATACCTTTGACACCTTCACAAACCTTTCAACCTGCTTGTACCATTCAATTGGTTTTTCTCTCAACTTTGGAAAATCATTCGTAAATGACAAAATATCCTGTCTGCTCCATGGGACATGTATATATCCTCCTCCCGCAACTTCTCGCATTGGGTACATTTGGTCAGCTTTCCCTGTTTCTTTCATCACATATTCCGATGCTGATCTACTGGATCGTGCTTCTTCCTTTTTCTTGGCCCATCTAGTTCTCCATCTATCTAGGTCTCCCCATTTTTGTAGAACTATCATTAATTCCCTTACTTGTAATTTTCTTCCAGAGGCATTCATGTTTTCTAAATCTTTTTCTGAAAATTCTGCTCTATAGTGTTTCTGCAACACCTTTGATCTCCCTATTTCTATTCCCATCTGTAGTGCTAAATTGGATAATTTTTCATGGAATAATCTTACATTTCTTGGGATACTCCTGCACATAAATAATAATTCTTCATCATCATAGGTATTTAAGCGATCTAGTCCTTTATTTCCTGCTATTAATTCTTCTAATTCGACTTTCAATTTATGAATGTCTATTATTTTTGGAGGTGTGCACTGTTTATCTGATTCTTGTGCCCACCTTTCTAAGTCTTCAGGGGTGACTATTGTGGCACTTTTCGCTCCTAATGAAGTTACTAGACTTATATCTTTTGAACACCCAGGTGTAGTTCTCTTGGGAGTAATATTGACAGAATCTCGAATGGGTAAATCCATCAATGATATTGTGGATTCGCTGTCACTAAAGTGATCTTCAACCATTACTACTGCTTCAGGTTTTGTAGCGTTTACAGGAGTAGGTGCAAGTATCGGTGGAGGACAGTTTCCCTGAGTACCATATAATGGAACTACTGGACCAATTGTTACAGGTATGGTCAATGAATCAGGATGTACTTTTATCTGTGTTATTTTCTGTATTAATTCTGCTCTGGTCTTCTCTAGGGCTTCTCTTTCTTTGTCATGAAGTATTCTACTAGGGGTGAATTCATGCATTACCTGTGGTACTAATGGGGTTTTTAAGGGTGGTGCACTTGGGGTGCATCCACTTGTCCCTTCCTGATATGGTGGGGGTTCCTTAACATTTCTTCCATAAATTCGTCTTCAGAATCGTCACTTCTCATTAAATGTTTTGTCTTTTCTGTGCATTTACTTCCTAATTTTTCACTCTGCTGTTAACAATGGATATAGTCCTTCTGTAATCATTGCCCTTCTCCATTGTTTCATCTGACCGTCCCTAGACTCATGTTGGTATCTGGGGAAAAATCCTCGATAACCCCTATTACTCCTGGATCGGTCACGCTCAAATGCCTCGGTTTCCCATTCCTCTAAGGCTTCGTATTGAGTTAATCTAGGTCTGGGTTCTAAGTCATTCATCCTCAATCTCAAATTTTGAAGAATTCTTCCATTGAAAGTACCATTCTCGGGAAATGCTAGTATTCCATCATTTTTGGTATATTCTATCCAATTCTCTATCCATACACAAGTATGATAACCTCTCTCCATCATCATAAATGAAGCGGGCGTTTTAGCTGGTGGAATGATAATTCCTTCCCTAGTTTTGATTGGTTTATCCTTTTTAAAATAGTTCTTAATCTTTTGCAGAAAGGACATTTTTCTCTTCTCTCCGTACATTCTATCTAATCTTCGGTGTATAAAATTATATTCTGCAAAACCTAGGAATCTCCTATCCGGACGAGTTCCTGTTAAAGTCGGATCGCGTTTTAACATGCAATCTCTACCCACTAAGATTTGAGCTTCTAGAATATCAATCAATCAAGTGTCTGCTATCTTTTATTCCCGAGCCAATCCTTGCGCGGCCTTTTGGTGACGTTTGTCTGTCAACCCCTTCTTTACAATCTGCGCTTCTCTGTCCCTCGTTGGTTCAACCAATCCCAGCGCGGCACCTGTGACGTCAGTACTACTCCTGACTACTGACCCCTCCTTTACAAGAGTCTTTCCACACCCGCTGATTCAACCAATCCCAGCGCGGCTTTTGTGACTTCAGCTCCCTCTCCGGCAGCTGACCCTCCCTTTACAAGATCTTACGCACTCTTATTTTCTCTATAAATCTTAATTAAATTTCAGTAACAACATAAAACATTCGCTATCGTGCCAGTTTCTCTAATTTAGAAAAGATAGTTTTCTCTCACACTTAGTAAAACCTTTCCGTTTACTAAACATACACTACGAGTAAAACCCTTCCGTTTACTCTTCACACAAGCTCCAGAAGTACCTGTTACTTCTTCAATGTTACCTTTTCTAGGTGATATAACCTCAAATTTTTACCAGCGTACTCTTTTGCTATTACTCACACGCATAGATTCCCTAACCAGTACTGATAGTCCTGCTTAACTTTTCAGTACTTTTTCTGCCTGACAGATAACCTCACTGCAGTATGGCTTCCATTTACCAACCGCTATTCAATTTTCCCCGGGGATTCTGGACAACATAAAACAAACTTTGAATACACGGATGTTAGTTCATAAAAAATAAAATTCTCATTACCCAATTAACAAAGAGTAACCATCCTCTGATTACCAGAAAACTGATCCAGCGCGATATTAGCAAACAGCATTCATACACCAGATACTCACTTGGGCCCATACATTCAACCTTCGCTAATACTTAAGCTGGGTTTTATCAGTTGTTACTCTTTATCAAAATCCCTGCTACCAATTACCTTCCGAATGAAGAGTAATGACTTACCAATGAATCCTTTGCTAATTGGGAAATTTAAAATGAGTGACATTCATTATAGTACATAATCCTGAAATAACCACTGAGTCAGGAAGTTTTAAAAATGTTTATCTAAAGATTTAGCAGAGTAAAATACAGAACCACACGGTACTTAATCGCAATACCCAAGATGAAGCATAGAATAACTATTGCTAATCAATGACGGTCCCTCAGAAAAGGAGAGGATAGAGATAGCAGCGCAACTAAAGGTTGCATTATATTTACCTAAGTGCGAGAACCAAACCCCTTAGCCAAGGAGTTGGAAAGAATAGGACCCAGGAAGGATGAAGAGCAAAGACCTCCTCCAGGTTCAGGACAGGACCGGTGACCTCTCTACAACGACGCCTGCGTCGTTCCCCTCTCTGATACTCGACTTCTCCTCGATTCGCCCGTGTCTTCATTCTAATGGACTCCGCCGCCCCCTCCTCAGGACCTCTCTGGACAGCGATTCAGTCTGCAATCGATCAGCTTGGCAGTCTGGAGCTCTTCTTCGCGTTCTGTGTTAAGCTAAGCTAACTAATAAACTAATTCTATATCTATTATACCCTTCTACACCCATGTACCTCCCATTAATGTTGCTAAAATATGGGACCACTACTTCTGATTGGACAGGGACAGGGGGTGGATTCTCACACCATATTGATTTGTCTTGTATTTCTGAAGCCTATTGTTTTTAAACTACCGCCCCTTCAATTTAATACATTTGCTTTATTTCCCACCCGTCTCATGACAAAATTTACAATTTATTCATATAAAATGTTTCTTTTCGGCGAGAACATCTTGGTATGTAGTGGTGTCGGCCAACAGGTCATGGCCTTGGATGATGTCCAAGTTGACTTCATCTTTTTCTTTCTGGTCTGCCACTGCAAGGCGCATGTGCGGAATCTTTGTCACACGAGCTTTCAGTTCACCAAACCCAGGCCCAAGTATACGAACTAATAAAAGTACAAGAAGAAAACATTAAAATCACAAATAAAATGTTTCACTGTATGCCCACTCTTTCTACTCTGTTCCCATTTAATTATAAATTCTATCCCGCATTAGTAGCGTTAGAGAAACGACAATTTAATAATGACATGAGAGCAAGCTGAAGCATGTGAAAACATCAAGCAGCCATTTTAATGCACACTGCGCAGAAGGAGAAATTTCCCACCAAGCAAAGAAAGACGTCACAACACGTGATGTGGTTGGGACATGCGCAGTAAAGTTCCCGCGCTTTAGCGGCCATTTTGGATTACGGACAAGCGTTATTCATTAATAAAACACATAGAGAGTGTGGCATTATTTTGTCCCAGAGTGCATCAAATCTTCCAAATTCATAATTGCTGATTTTCCAGCAGAGAGGTAAGATCTGGCTAAACACACCCTTAGGATGGCTACTTTCCATAGACTCTCCCCCTTGCATCTGCTCATACCTTCCTTAAGCCTAGCATCTGGCTAAGGTGGAGAGTTTAGATCTGTAAATTACACTGCTTTCTTCTCTCCTCTTTGAAGACCATGGTTTATGACTCCTCCCCCTGCTCTGGCATTCCTGTGTAGCAGCACACTGCCCTCCCATCAGAGCTGGTTAACCCCAGGGGCTCTTTATCACCTCTTCAAGGCAGCTTGGCTAATCCACTTACCTCTGACCAATCAGGACAGACCACTGGAAGGCTGAATCTGGACTTACAAACAAGAAAGTCTTATAACTTCTTGTCTGTACATTTTAGGAGAAATTCAACAATATGATATTGTTGGATTTATCACTACCATTCTGGGAAGTCTTTGATGGGACGTTCTATCATTCTCCTATCAGGAGTTATTAGTTAATAACTTCTTGCTGTGTTAACCTATGTGGCATGGGATTTGCAATGGGAAAAATGACTTGGGCCATTTTTCCAGCACCAGGACTTACAAAAACATATTTTATAAGTACTCCGCCTATATCTACAGGACCCTCACCCCATGGATCACCTAGGGGACATTTTAGGGGTTCTGAATCTGTAGAAATATTGCAGATCCTCCCTCCACAGTACTCCTAGCATCAAAGTCGAATTTGGGCAGCACTTTATCACAATGTGGGGAGTGAAATGTGAAATTTCACTTAACCCAGGGCATATAAAACTCATTTTATAAGGGTCCACCTTATAAATACCTGACCCTCCACCCCTGGGACACCTAGGGGAGACCCTGGGGGTTCCTAATATGCCAAAACATTGTAGGTTATCCATTTTTAAGTGCCCTAAACACCAAAGTCGAGTTTGGGCACAATTTACTTTTTAAAAGCAGTCATGGAACCCAGGGCTGCTTTTAAACTGACCTCAGGCTTCAGCAGTGCACACATGCAAGTGCAGAAAAGGCTGCTGACCTCTAAACTGCCATGCCCTACTATATACTAGGGACTGATAGGTAGTTTCAATTCCCCTGCCCTATTATGTACTAGGGTCTTATAGGGTAGGTCATGCCAATCATAGGGGTAGTCCAACCCATAGTGTACCCTAGTGTATGTAGGTGTTTTAACTGTATTCTAAATGTGTCTATTTCAGCATAGCACTGGCCCTGGGCCTGGTTAGGCAGAGCACTGGGTCAGTCAGAGTCAGTTACCACCAGTACCAGTCAGCAAAAAGTTGGGGGGTGCCCAGGGCACAGGATGACTTTGCAACATCTGCATTACGTGGAAGGCACCATGCGGTGTCTGCCACATGGTGCAGTGATATGTAGGGGGGGGCATAGCATCCCCCCCAGGCCCCATGTCTGGGGTCCAGGGGTGAAGGGGGGCCCGCTACGGGCACCCACAGTCCCTTTCCGCCAGCCTTTTCATGGCGGGTTAACCGCCATGAAAAGGCCGGTGGAAAGGGACATTGTAATCCCTACCGCGGTCCCTGGCAGGCACTGCCACCATTGTAGAGAATACAAATCCCCCAACGCACTGGCAGGCTCAAGGAGCCCGTCGGATGCGTGTGGTCGGACTTTCCGACCGCCATCTTCCCCGCCCGCCATTGTAATATGGCAAGCGGGAAACATCTATCCGATGGCGAGGAGACCGCCATCGACAGCCTGTCGGTGGCGGTCTCCCCGCCACCGACAGGCTGTCGGTTGAAGAGGGTGGGGCTCAGAGAGGAGCCCTGGTGGACTGCGCAGCTGATCTCCAAGGGCTCCGAGAGGAACGATTATAGTCTCACGTTCTACCGGTGAGGAAGGAACGGATCCAGTCCAGTGCTTTGTCACAAATGTCGTTGTTGTGGAGTCTCGTGCTTAGGGTGTAGTGGGAGACGGTGTTGAAGGCAGCCGACAGGTCCAGGAGGATGAGGGTTGCTGTTTCTCACTGGTCGAAGAGGGAGAGGATGTCATCAGTGGCAGCGATGGTGCTGTAGTTGCTTTGGAAGCCGAATTGAGAGGAGTCCAGGACGTGGTTGGCTTCAATGAACTCAGAGAGTTTGGCATTGATGGCCTTCTCGATGACCTTGGCCGGGAAGGGGAGCAGGGTGAGGGGTCTGAAATTCTTGAGGTCTGTCAGGTCGGCAGATGGTTTCTTCAGCAGGGGGTTGATCTTGGCATGCTTCCAGTCTTCGGGGAAGGTGGAGGTCTCGATGGAACAGTTGATGGTGTGGCGTAATTCAGGGGCGATGAGGGGGGCGGCTCTGTAGAAGATGTGGTGCGGGCAGGGGTCCTAGGTTGCTCCGGAGAGAATGCTCTTCATGGTCTTGACAGTGTCATCCGTGGTGAGTGGGGTACAATTGAGCAGGATCTGTTGGGGGGCGCCATCGTCAAGTGTGGTGGTGGCGGGAGTGATGGGCGGGTCTTGGGTGTCGAAGCTGTTGTAGATCTGCTTGATCTTTTGCTGCAAGTAGGTGCCGAGTTAGTTGCAGAGGTCTTGGGAGGGTGGGAATTCTGTGGTCTCACTGTTGGGTTTGGTGACCTCCTTGACGAAGGCGAAGAGTTCTTTGCTGTTGTGTGTGTTGGCGTTGATTCTGTCCTGGAGAGCCGTTTTCTGTGTGTGCATGTGTTTGTGTGTCTATGTTTTCGTGTCTGTGCCTGCGTGCAGTGTGTGCGTGCCCGTATTTCATTGTGTTTGTAGGGATAGTGGGGGAGTTAGAGGGGTGGGAGGGTGCCTATATTTTTATGTAATATTGTAGTCCTTTAAAAGCTAAATCAAAGCCTTTTTGTAGCCCAAGACAGACGTGACTTAATTTCATCTATCGGATCTAAGCTTGTGGACGCCCACTTTAAATTCCCTTTTCTCAGAATTCTATTCTTCAGAATTAGTCCTGGACAGCTGGAGACGTTTGATTTTGGTGCCTATACATAAGAAGGGGAGCGGATTGTCGCCCACAAATATAAAATAATAGCATTGCTGGATGTGGAAGGAAAGTGCTATGCAAGATTACTGAAAGATGATTTGGAAACCTGAGCTAAAGCGAAGCAATTGATCCCATGGTTTGAGAATTATTTTCAGAGGCACTGTAATATGAAGGATTATCTCCTGACCCTGACCTGCCTAATTGATAATGCTTTGCTCCCCAATGCTCGACCGCTAAATGCAGCTTTCATTGATTTCACAAATGATTTTGATAATATTCCAAGAGGCCGTCTTTGGGCAAAGCTAAGTAATTGGGGATCCCACCACACCTTTTGAAGGCTACTGAGTCACCGTACAGTAACACATGGGTAGTAGTTAAACTATTAGCAAACTGGATGACCTTGGGAAAAATCTGCACAAAGGATTAAAACAAGGCTGTATTCTTGCACCTGTGTTTTTTAATCTATATATGGCTGACGCAAAGTAATTTAGTCTCCCCTAGGATCTGCCCACCTCGCTTGGCAAAGAGGCAAGTAAAATCTTACAATACGCAGATGATATGGTTGTACTAGATTGCACGCAAGTCAGAGGTCACTTGATGTGCTTGCACAATATTGTGTAGAAAATAACATCAATATAACGAAGACAAAAACAATGATGTTTAGTAGAACTCTGATAAAAAAAAGGGGACCTAATTCACTGGAGGCTCGCGTTTAGAAAAAGTAGCAAGCTTTAAATACCTTGGCATAATGCTTAATGAAAGAGGTGGCAGGAAAGCTCAGTCAGGCTCTCTGAAAATGACAGCGAAGCACTTGATGTACAGGATAGGCAAACTCAAGAGGAATCTCCCATGCGGTGGTTGCAAGTAAGCTGATGCAAACAATCTCATATGGAGCAATGATCTTTAAGGACCAGCTCTACGAATGGTTAGACAAACAACAATGCATCTGTTATTGTCGCTTATTTACACTCCCAGATTTAACCAGCCAAGCTCAAATGGGACTGGAATTTAAAGCAGGACTTGGTGCTGAGGGTGAAGTTTGTTTTATACTGCCAAGAATTGAAAACGGCACCAAGTGGCACTATGAAACAACTCCTTTGAGAGAAATTCCAGGACCCAGGCTCAGCATGGGGCTCTTTATTGGCAATCTCTATTTGTGCTCTGAGCACGGAGGACCTAATAGGCAACTATCTATTATATTAATTCACAGCAAAATTAATAATGACATTTGCAAAAATAATCTCAGTGGAGCAGGATCGTCAGGATCTAACAGCTAAATCTTATAGTAGTTGGGCAATAGATCTTTCCACCTCGGGAGAACTTCCACAGTACTTGAGCTTGCCTCTTTCCAATTACTTAAAATACTCACTCATGAGATTGCACTTTGGACTTATTCCCCTAAGGTGCTACTGGTATGGTCGAAAGAAGGGTGAAAACAATACGCAATGCGGATGGTCGGACCAAGCGAAGCAGTCTCTAATACACGTGATCTGTACATGTAAAGGCTTAAAAACCCTGAGGAGCTTATGGCTTTGTCCAATGTTTTGGACTCTAAATGTGAGGACTTGTATGGCAGCTGTTTTAAACTGCTTAAAAGGTGAATCTAACCAGTTATCAGGGCAGTTTTTAAAGTTTATGAAATAAGCAACCGCAATCCATGAGGTTCATTAATGATCTTAGCGGTAACAGGAGTGGAATTGCACATATAATGGAGCACAATGCACTTTTTATTTGTACGGAGTACTCTTTGGTTCTTGGTGGGTTAGCTATGATGGATCAATATGGATTAATAGTAATGACATGATGACTCAGGTGGCATGGTGATAATGGGCTACGCTGGGGAAATGGTAATGATAGCGGTTTGGTGGGTTGGGTCAATCGAGCACAAAGCACTTTTTTTGCATGGAGCACTATGGCCCTTGTGGATTCATGTTGGATTATTAGAGATAATAATATAGGTGAAGGGCTGACGGTGGACGTAGTTGTGGACATAGAAAATGATGGGACAATTAATTCTCTTATTATTATATATTTATTTTATAGTTTTTATTATATTGTGATTTTACCTTGCGGAAAGGGAAGTTACGGGGTGGGGAATGGGATATACTACCACTGAAAGTCCAGACAGGCAATGAATTTTAAGGCTGTGGGCTGTTTAATCCGCATGGGTGCTGAGATGTAATGATTTTAATTAAATGAACATCATTAAAATTCTAATTCTCCTCACTGATCTGGCCCTAAAGGCCAACCATTCTCTGTGGTAACTTGTGTTCCCATCTAGATGGGACCTGGCCTTGCAGTTTGGGATGGAATGTTCCTAATATAGCGGGACCGTGGTTGATTTGCTTATCGCTTGACTCTGTCTGAAATGGCATGATGGGCAAATAAATGATGAACTGAAATGTGGCCACAAGTAACTGTCACTGGCAGAGATTAATTCATGCATTCCATCCACCATTTTTTTGTTTTTCATTTTGACATTGAAACATAACATGACTTTGAACTATGCAAAAGGACTTTGATTTCTTAGCTCAGTAAGTACTCGGGTCTGATTCACAAAGGAAACGTACACTTTTGAGAAATTTGCACTTTTGAGTAAATTTACTACTTTTTGCTTATTCTCAAAATCTGTGCGTAAATTACTCCTAAAAACTAAAACAGTAATAAGTCCAACACCACAAATGGCCAGCTACTGGCTAGCCACTGGTACTGTAACAACCTCCCATAGAACATAATGGTGGTAGGGAAATAAAATAAAATTCTGTAAAAAATAATGGCAAATTAAATTAAATTGTTTTAAATAGTTAAAAATATAAATACATATAATTTAATATTTAGAATATTTTAAAATAGTGCATATGTATTACTTAATTACAAAATATTTTAGCACCGTATTTTGAATTTAAAAATTAATGTAACAATGTTTTCATTAAACTATAAATAAATACATTTTAATTAATTAAAAACATCAATTTTATTAATTATTAATGCATGCTCTTTTTTAGGTGGGAAGTTATTTTTTAATTTAACCTTCCTAAAAACAAAATTAAATTTGAATTGAATGTAATATATTTCCATTAATTAAGGTTTTATTTCAATATTATGTTAACAGCACTATAGACTGTTTTTCTTTTGTTCTACATTTAAAATAAATATATAACATTAAGTTGCACTAATATTTAATATAAAATATTTGCAATATCTGTTTTTCAGTTAAATATTATTATTCTTTTCTCTATAATATACCTTGCACAGATTTCCACCTTGACTGTGGAGTATACCTATGGCAATGTATTGTGAAAATTAAAACAATTTCCTATTTCCATAATTTCATTTTCTATGCCATGTGTGGTGCTGGAGTTACTATTGTGTTTTTTAGTGGTAACTTACACTCAGATTTTGTGAATATGCAAAGTAGTAAACTCACTGAAAATTGTACATTACACAAAAGTGAAAGTTACCTTTGTGAAGCAGGCCCATTGTTTAATAGTTAAGTAGCAACAGAAAAAAACCTTGCTAAAAATGTAATTTTTTTTGTTCTAAATATGACATTATTTTCTTAAAGACAGTGTGAAACAGAAAGCATACAGTACAGGCATACATTTATGAGGCCCACTAGAACACAATTGTGACAAAAATCTTATTCGTTAATACCCCCTACAGCCTTGCACGTGTCACACATATTATTAAAAAATAGCTTATACTAGAATGTATTAAATATATATATGCTACAGAAACCAGGATTTACATTTACTATTTACTCCTCATTTCCTAAGTTAATTAAAAAGAATATGGTACAGGGACTTCTTCCACTTATATTTTCCCTCGACTTTAATTGGGTGAGAAAAGACACAGCTGGGGTATTAAATAAGCTGCTTGAAAACTTCCAGTATTCATTCTTTCCTGTCAACACGTATATTTCTGTAACAAACACTTGAAATGCAGAAATTTGAGCTTCTTCGATCTCATACACTGAATATTATACTTATTAAAAAAATATTTAGTTGGAAGAGTACAGGTCTGGACTGAAGATTATCCATGTTCCTAATGGAGCCATTTGAACACTTACCAGAATACCACATAATTGTAGGAACAGACATAATACCCATCAAAATAGAATGAGTGTCAATTGCTTTACCCGCATCAATATTAGAAGCAGTGGGATAATATTGGGACACCTAACAATATTTTCTCTGAAACATTAATAATATGAGAAAGCCACTGAGCTCACAGGAGTCAGAGATGTGTAGTATGCCGTGCATCTATGCGGCCACAATAAAAAAATCACCCATTCACAGAACGAGGTGTACTGTGGCTCTCTGAAGTACCACTGTCAATCCTTGTTTTGCATTGATTAAGACCACAGTTTAATCCTGCTAGAGGTGCTGGAGAGTATAGGAAATAACGAGCAAAGCATTAAATGTGGCCATAAATGACTAACAACTGTGCATAATCTCCCTGGTTAAAAAGGTTGTCCCAAAAGGTTTCCCCGTGGAGATCTTCATGATGCTCAATTTGGAATGCGCTAGACACAAGTGCCTTTATTTATAAACCGATACAAAAGGGGATGATGGAAGGAACGTTTGAGCCAATCAAACACTCACCCCCAGTCAACTGATCTGGGTTTAATCCATCATCATTCTTTAGCTCACTCCACCACCCCAGTTCAGACATGGCCATATGCAAATCAGTCTGACCCTGTGCCTCATGGGAACAGTCCAGCCCGAACTGCCAAGCCATGTCTTCCCTGGACCGGAAACAAGCATCCTAGGACCGGTTTCTGGCATTCCAGCCGTCATCAGCCAGGCTTGCTTGAATCCAGTGGCAAAGTGAGCAAGGGACCCACGTCTGGGCATACCCCCGCCAACTTAGGGCGAACAAAGCGATACAAAAGGGGATGATGGACGGAACGTTTGAGCCAATCAAACACTCACCCCCAGTCAACTGATCTGGGTTTAATCCATCATCATTCTTTAGCTCACTCCACCACCCCAGTTCAGACATGGCCATATGCAAATCAGTCTGACCCTGTGCCTCATGGGAACAGTCCAGCCCGAACTGCCAAGCCATGTCTTCCCTGGACCGGAAACAAGCATCCTAGGACCGGTTTCTGGCATTCCAGCCGTCATCAGCCAGGCTTGCTTGAATCCAGTGGCAAAGTGAGCAAGGGACCCACGTCTGGGCATACCCCCGCCAACTTAGGGCGAACAAAGCGATACAAAAGGGGATGATGGACGGAACGCTTGAGCCAATCAAACACTCACCCCCAGTCAACTGATCTGGGTTTAATCCATCATCATTCTTTAGCTCACTCCACCACCCCAGTTCAGACATGGCCATATGCAAATCAGTCTGACCCTGTGCCTCATGGGAACAGTCCAGCCCGAACTGCCAAGCCATGTCTTCCCTGGACCGGAAACAAGCATCCTAGGACCGGTTTCTGGCATTCCAGCCGTCATCAGCCAGGCTTGCTTGAATCCAGTGGCAAAGTGAGCAAGGGACCCACGTCTGGGCATACCCCCGCCAACTTAGGGCGAACAAAGCGATACAAAAGGGGATGATGGACGGAACGTTTGAGCCAATCAAACACTCAGCCTCAGTCAACTGATCTGGGTTTAATCCATCATCATTCTTTAGCTCACTCCACCACCCCAGTTCAGACATGGCCATATGCAAATCAGTCTGACCCTGTGCCTCATGGGAACAGTCCAGCCCGAACTGCCAAGCCATGTCTTCCCTGGACCGGAAACAAGCATCCTAGGACCGGTTTCTGGCATTCCAGCCGTCATCAGCCAGGCTTGCTTGAATCCAGTGGCAAAGTGAGCAAGGGACCCACGTCTGGGCATACCCCCGCCAACTTAGGGCGAACAAAGCGATACAAAAGGGGATGATGGACGGAACGTTTGAGCCAATCAAACACTCACCCCCAGTCAACTGATCTGGGTTTAATCCATCATCATTCTTTAGCTCACTCCACCACCCCAGTTCAGACATGGCCATATGCAAATCAGTCTGACCCTGTGCCTCATGGGAACAGTCCAGCCCAGTCAAACGTTCCGTCCATCATCCCCTTTTGTATCGCTTTGTTCGCCCTAAGTTGGCGGGGGTATGCCCAGACGTGGGTCCCTTGCTCGTTTTGCCACTGGATTCAAGCAAGCCTGGCTGATGACGGCTGGAATGCCAGAAACCGGTCCTAGGATGCTTGTTTCCGGTCCAGGGAAGACATGGCTTGGCAGTTCGTGCTGGACTGTTCCCATGAGGCACAGGGTCAGACTGATTTGCATATGGCCATGTCTGAACTGGGGTGGTGGAGTGAGCTAAAGAATGATGATGGATTAAACCCAGATCAGTTGACTGGGGGTGAGTGTTTGATTGGCTCAAACGTTCCGTCCATCATCCCCTTTTGTATCGCTTTGTTCGCCCTAAGTTGGCGGGGGTATGCCCAGACGTGGGTCCCTTGCTCACTTTGCCACTGGATTCAAGCAAGCCTGGCTGATGACGGCTGGAATGCCAGAAACCGGTCCTAGGATGCTTGTTTCCGGTCCAGGGAAGACATGGCTTGGCAGTTCGTGCTGGACTGTTCCCATGAGGCACAGGGTCAGACTGATTTGCATATGGCCATGTCTGAACTGGGGTGGTGGAGTGAGCTAAAGAATGATGATGGATTAAACCCAGATCAGTTGACTGGGGTGAGTGTTTGATTGGCTCAAACGTTCCGTCCATCATCCCCTTTTGTATCGCTTTATTTATAAACCGCCATGACTTCTCCTTTCACGCTGTATTTGACTCGCCCAAGCAACTTCAACTTCATATACACTAGGCCCTACAGCCATCCGCGCCACCGTCTTCCCACATTCATGTGAGACAAAATCATTTTATTCACTCCTGTGCATTCCGATATGTCATAGATGTCAAGGGAAATAACTGCCTATTTTTAACTTGCCTGTTTCTAATCCTCATGGTCATATAAATAGTGTTGTATAACATGTATGTACTGTATTGTAGCTCACACCATACGAAATGTAATGACATGCTACGCAACCTTGATGGTATTCATTCCTACATGCCTATGTATTATCCCTTATGCAATGTACCGATCAACTCCTACTGAAGTCTGTTTACTATATCATTTTATGCACAGCCTCCACCCCCTCCCCTTGGTGTTTCCTACCCTTCCTACTGTAAATTTATTTTGTTTACCACTGTCTATCTCTGGTTGCAAAATTTAATAAAATACTTTGAACTCAAAAAAAAGGTTGTCCCATAGAGACAAAACAAAAGCAGAACTTGCATCACAGTCCCCAAATGGAAGTAGAGAAGCTTGCGGCACAGCCATCTGGAACACTGCTAATACCCTCCTCATAACGGGGCAGTGGCATGTGAGGAGAGGGACTTAGCAAGCATGTTTAAACTAGCCAGGAATACATCCTGATGCAGACAATACAAGTTAACTGTTCAACAGAAAGTGACATCAATGGATTAAGAAAGAGGAAATGTGGTTGATGGATAAATTACACTTGCAAACGTAATATGTGGACGTTTGGCATTTCGTTTGTTTTTCACCATCAAGACAGTGCCCCTTTGTTGCTGTAATAAATACACGGGCTACATTTCCTCTTCTGCTCTGGAATTGTGTCATATTTCACTAGTTAAAGACAACTCAGAAAGCAGAAGAATGTCTATGCAAGAAAATGATAACAATGAAATTATAGAAAGAAATATAAAAGTGATTTTATTTGGGATGCCGAGCTGAAGTTAAATAAAAGACATTTCATCTTGGATAAATTGTCAAATTATTTATTATACGACTAATTTAACTAAGTCATTTCTAATCTATTTATCTTGCATTGTGGACTTACATGTGAAGTAACAGGCAAACGGTCGCAAACATGCATGGCACTCCTCCATCAGAGAAACATCCTTTGTAAATCAAACTTATGAATGCAATTAAGACACTGATTTACCCTTTGGTGGGGGTCCTCTAGGCTGACGGATGCCTTGGTCCATCCTTCAGCAGAAGACAACACACCAGCAGGAAAGGAAATACTGCACCGAGTGCATCCACCGATGCAGCTAACTGGCGTATGCACGCTATGCACAACTGAATGCTAAGCAGATGCCATATGTTTTTAGGTTCAATTTGCATTCTTTTATTCTTTTTTCAAGCAAACTCCCAAAACTGAGTTGGTGAAAAACAAAATGTCAATTGCTATGACGAGCTTGGAGCTTTCTCCATGCACACAAGGGACACTGTGTGTGTTTCCTTACCAAGGCCCACTATGCCTGACATGGAGGATCCAGGCAGGAAACATTTGTGGTGATGGCTTCACCACTGACAAAGCGAGGTCACCACCACAGTGAAACGGAAGTCCTTGGCTGATAGGCCACTAGGTAAAGTGGTTAGGGCGTAGAACTGCGAATTTGGCCCGGTGAGAGCCCCACCACTTTATTGTGGAGTGACTCTTCAGCAAACACTAAATCCCCCCCTAAGTTTCTCCCACTGTTCAGAAAACCTTGGGGCTTATTTACAAGGCCCTTGCGCCACTTTTGCGTCATTTTTAACACGGGAAAAGTGACGAAAAAGTGGCGCAAGGGGCTTGTAAATCTGCCCCCTTATGTTCAACAAAAGAGAACACTGCGTGAGACAAATGGAAGGATTATAAAATGCATGTTGTGCTTTATGCATAACGATAATCGCACCTTTTATTTACACTTATATTTGTTACATTTTGTTTGTGTATTTTCTCTATATAACAATGCTTATTGCATTGAGATATTCTTAACTGTTGAACTAGGAGCAAAATAGCATTGTATTAACGTAATTGCCATCTACTGCTTGGATAGCATGTTCATACTGTGTTAAATAACACAGAATATAAACAGAGAATAATAACCTTTACCTGCATTTCTATTTGTTAGATTTAATTCGTGTATGTTTGTTTTACACTGTAATGTATGTGTAGTTGTCAATTTCTATGTTAAATAAGACAGAATATAAACAAATCATGAACCTGCTTGTGAGATGAATAGAATACCTGCTCAGCTGTATTTGAGCAAAGTAGATACTATTTTAATTTATGCTCCTGGTAATTAATTATTTAAAGTGAACGTTACAAATGGATCAATAATGTTTTAATTAAACTTCTACTTTTGTGAAACCCAATATCACTTCTAGAAAATATGCCTTTTCTTTATAAAAGATTCTAGCTGTTGTTTTGCTTAACATGCGTTTCCTAAAATGAAGAGGGGTCTGCGTTTTTGTGTTAAAAAATCCAATTTGTTGGACTCTGTGGTATGATATCGTTCCGCTATTTTGCACAACTTTGTTACAGGATTGTATTTTTAAATGTTTTAAACGCTCGTTGCTCTGAACTTTTAAATATTTTCTGATTTCTGTTGTATTGTCATTTTTACCTGCAGTACCTATATCGCCGCTCTCCGGTCCACCACGGCTCCTAATTAGCCGATTGTGTGGAGAGAGCGGGCAAGTCAGGCAGGCCAGGCACAAGTTGGACCGAGCGGGTAACGGCCGCCATTTTGGGACGGTTACCGCTCTAGTTGTTCCACGGCCATTAAGGAAGGGTATTTAAAGCTCCCCGAGGCGTACGCGCGCCGCTGGCGCGCCAAAGGCGTGCATAAGGTAAGCCCGTCTGCGCCCGTCCGCGCTCGTTCCGCGCTCAGCGCCAGCCACGCTGCCGGTCTTGGCAGACAGAATGGTGGCTCTACTGTCATACACTAGGGGTGAGCTCCAGGAACTATCCTTCAGGTCTTTTAAATGTCCTGGGCCAATTTTAGGAGGCACTAAGGACATTGGGAAACAGGCGTGTCCATGCTGCAATCTGAGGCTCACAGATATAAAAAGTAAGCTTCACTTAGACAAGGCCCCAACGGACAGCATTAGGGCATATCCAGTAGAAACAAGGAAGGATCATGTTGATCCCAAGATCAAAAAACCGACCCGAGGACTGTCATGTGCACTATTAAATGCACGGTCACTAATTAAACACAAGTTTGAATTCAGTCATTTTGTAGACTCCCATGCCCTGGATCTGATATTTGTTTCGGAAACCTGGGCAGACGAAACTTCAGGGCCCAATCTGGTGACAGAAGTCCCACAGGGGTTTGCAATAGCCAGAAGGGATCGTATTGGCAAAAAGGGAGGAGGTTTGGCAATAATCTATAGAAACCACTTGAAAGCGTCATTTAAAGATACCACGATAGATATGGAAGCTGAGGTGCTTTCTTTTAAGATAGCGGCCAGTCACGTATACTCATTTAAAGGGATGCTAGTATATAGGCCGCCTGGATCCAGAACAAACTTTATACAAACCATGGGCCAACTCTTGGAACACAAAGTAATCTCACAAGATTTCACCATCTTGGGCGATTTCAATTTTCACCTATTTAACCTCCTCGATAAAGACTCTCAGGCCCTGCTTGACCTAGTGACAGGTGTAGGCCTCGAGCAAATTGTGGTCGGTCCCACCCACACAGCGGGACATCTCTTAGACGCTGTTTTCACAGATTGACCCTTGTTGAAATATAATAATACCCTACAACTTCACTGGTCTGACTACCATGCAGTGTTGCTTACTCTTACTCTTCCCTCCTCGTCGGTTTCCAAGCACGTCCCAGTTAGCAGCGAAAAAAGTTATCAATGGCAAAGATTAGACAGAAATGATTTCTCCACCCATTTGAGTCAGAACAAGCCTTGCTTTGCCAAAGACCCAGAGGCGGCTTCTTTACAATATCATCACTGGATCTCAGCAGCAGCAAGCACCACTGTTCCCCAGAGAACAGGGAAAACTAGCAGGACAGCACCTACTGAACCTTGGTTCTCTGAAGAACTAAGGATTTCAAGAAGACTCTGTCGCAGCCAAGAAAGATGCTGGCGTAAACACTATGATCCCAGGGAGAAAGAATTATATAAGACAAGACTGGCACATCACAAAGAACTAATCAAAAAAACTAAAATCAGTTATTTCTCAGAAAAAATTGAAGGAGCAAAGAATAATTCCAAGGAGCTTTTTGCAACGGTGCTGAAACCCAGCCAAGTGCAAGAGACCAATTATAGCGCAATAGATCAAGCTTTTTGTGATACATTGGCCTCCTCTTTCTGCAATAAAGTCTCCTCCATTTACAATACCTTTGCTCTTCGATCTATCAATTCTCAGGGTTTTCAGACTGGTACCACCAGTCTGACCCCAGATCAGTCCACCTCGGGATCCAAACTCGCCCCATCCCGCCTTTCAAATTTCACACTGCTCTCTCAAGAACAAACTTCAAAGCTTCTTTTAGCCACCAAATCCGGATCCCCCCTGGATCCATTTCCTCCTAGAGTAACTCATTTGTTAGTGGAGTCTGTTGCTTTTCCACTCATGGAGGTTCTTAACTTGGCCATTGAAACTGGGACCTTTCCCACAATGTGGAAGAAAACATCAATCCTGCCTTTGCTAAAGAAACCAAACTTGGATAAAACAGATGCAGAAAATTATCGCCCTATTTCCCGTCTCCCCCTACCAGCGAAGGTACTGGAGAAACATATGAATCAGGAACTAGTTGCATTTATCGAGAATAATCATATTTTGGATTCCACTCAGTATTTCAGAGCCCAGCACAGCACTGAATTGGTCCTAATCACTGCAACGGAGGAAGTCAGACGGGCGGTTGATAAAGGAGGATCGGCAGCTCTGATATTATTAGACTTATCAGCCGCCTTTGACACGGTGGATCATGGCATTCTAATACACCGGCTCCAGGACGTAGGAGTTGAAGGCCTAGCTCTAGCACTGTTCAGATCATTCTTGCTCAATCGTGAACAATTTGTTGAAGTAGGAGGTTATAAATCTAAATGCTTTAGGCTTCCTTGCGGGGTGCCACAGGGCTCATCATTGAGCCCTACCCTTTTCAACATTTATGTTGCCCCTCTGGCGCGTATGATCAAAACTCATGGGTTTGAATTAGTATCATACGCAGATGATACCCAGATTATTGTATCAATCTCGAGCAATAATCCTGATATAGCCCAGAATTTTAAGGAGTGCATGAGATGTGTCAGTGATTGGATGGCCGAGAACTGTCTCAAATTAAACTCAAATAAGACAGAGGTTCTACTCTTTGGGAGAGACACATCCTTCTGGTCTTCAGAATGGTGGCCATCGGAGTTGGGGATTCTCCCAGCACAAGTCACTAGGGCAAAAAGTCTTGGAGTCATCATAGATACCTCCCTCTCCTTTTGCCACCACGTAAATACACTCACTGCATCCACCTATTACATTTTAAAAATCTTGAGGAAAATTCTTCCATTCATACCGGTAGGATTGCAGAAAACAGTGGTGGCAGCCTTGGTGCTGTCCAAACTTGATTATTGCAATGGACTACTGGTTGGAGTGAATAAATCAGTAATAGCAAAATTGCAGGTACCTCAGAATTCCACCGCCAGATTGCTCTTTGGTCTGTCCAAATATTCATCAGCCAAACAGGCCTTGAACATCTTGCATTGGCTGCCTATTGAGAAGCGCATTAGATTTAAGGCATTGTGTATCGCATTTAAGGCCTTACAGAACTCAGGTCCCACCTAACTGGTAAAACGCTTCCAATGGCATACACCGGCCCGTACACTTCGCTCGGCTTCACTGAAGTTGGTGATAGTGCCCTCCTCCCGTCTTCAGAGATGGGGTGGAAAAAGCTTTTTCAATATCACCACTAGATGGTGGAACAAGCTACCTTTTCAATTGAAGAACTCTACTGATCTCTTGTCCTTTAGGAAAGGACTGAAGACCTGGCTTTATACTCTGTAATTTTGTAAGCACTGGTTCTTTACATCACGCAGCTGCTTTGTGGGCTACCTCTACAAGCGCCTAGACGCCCTCGGGTAGTAGTGCGCTATATAAATATATAAATAAATTAAATAAATAAATATCGTCTATATAAAAGTATTTTCCTGCAGCCATCCGGTTTATTGTGTATTACAAACTATATTACCTTTGTTGTCATTTATGCATCAAGCAAGTTGCCTTTTAGTGAGCCATCGGTACTGATAGAATTTGAAGCAGAGAAAGTGAGGATCGGCTGAAATGTAATGAGAAAAGGACTCCTCTATTGACTTTCAATCCAAGTGTGGGCAAGGATGGAACAGGGGATCAGTAACATTTTGGCGATTAAAGTGTCTCACTGATTAATTACCTGTATTCAGGAGGAGCTGTGGGGGACTGGAATGCTAGGCTATGGAAACTAAAGGGCACAGTTTTGATTTGAGCTGTGCATAGCTGCCAAGGTTTCAAATTGCTTATGTGTGACATTTTCATAATTTCAGTGTAATTAGTAATAGGGCGGGGGCGTGGTCAAGCAACATGGCCGACAGGACGTAAGCTCCTTCGGCTCCCAACCTGCCAGCCGCAAAAATCCTGTTAAATCCTTACTGCGGGCGCCCACAACAGCACTCTCTAAGCGCCTGGGGCCCTGAACCGAGCGGTGGTGCTCCGGACTCGAATCGGAGTCACACCCGACCTGGAGACCGGCGGAGTCGTCCCGACGTCTGGTGCCCCAGCAGGCTGCACCTACGAGAGGCCGGGGATGCGGCCTATGCCTGCGTGAGTGGGACCCGGGCCCTGAGTGGGGGAGCTCCCCCGGACGGCGCGCTGTGGCCACCGGACCGGTCCGGCTGACGATCCTGCCCGCCGGAGGCTCCTGGGGGGGTGCTGGTCCTGATCCCTGTGACATGGCCCTACAGGCTGGAGGCCTGTCCAGCGCGCCGACGGGCACCGGGCCTTGACCTGCGGGGGCCCTGGGGCCTGGCTGAACCTTTGTGGCCCCGGGGGAGACGGTGCCTACCTGCCTGGTTCCGCATCGAGCAGTGGACCGGCATAGGGGTCCTACGAAGTGGTCCTGTTCTGCGAGGCCTGCGACGACACACGGTGACCGCCTGGGGGGCGCTGGAGTCGCGCGCTCCTCCCGCCGTCTTGAGCTACTGCGACGGAGAGCACAGCGCATGGGCCGCGGCTACTTGGCGGTGCTGACCCGTTGAGTGGCGGCTGTGGCGGAGAGTGCCGGCCTGCCACGGTGAGCAGCGTGATACTGCCCCTGTGAGTGGGGTGAAGGCACCTGTCTGGCCCACCCTTGATCGCTGAGTCCCCTCTTGGGTGACTACGGAGGTGTCTGGCCCCTCTTCCGTGGCCCTTCGGACAGTTCCTGGAACCGGGAGGAGTGGCGAGGACTCCGGTGGTGGGTGCGCAGGGGGCCCACATCGTCCTGGCACTGATGTAATGGTGAGGTGGTCCTGGGGAGCCGGACTGGCCGGCCTGGTCTCCCGTGGTTGACACCATCCCAGAGTGGGGACCCCTCGTTGTCCTGGGGAGTGAACCTGATCCCCTGGACTTCGGATTGTTCTACTGTGCACCCTGTGTCGGCGGAGGGGGAGAGGATACCCTGGCATCTGTTACCCTACGAGGCCGGACCGGGCTAGGTGACCACCTCAATTGACGGCCTGAGGTCTTCACCATGGGTAAGGATAAAGCCCTGCGCGCCTCTAATCCCAATACGATTACATAGTACACCACGCAGCGCCTCCCCACGCAGAGGATCACTCGCCAGACAGGCCTGGATAGTGAGGGTGATACCTCTACCGAGCCGTCCCGAGCTGAATTGCTGGAGGCTATACGGGGCTCCCACACTGCCCTGGGGAAGCAAATAGAGACAGTGTCCATTGATGTGAACCTACTGCGAGCGGATCTGGGGAAGGTGGCGGATAAGGTCTCCACGGCAGAGGGGGACATCGTTCAGCTGCAGGGGGAGGTGGCCTCCTTGAAACAACAGGTTACTCAGCTCACCACCACGACCGGTGCGTTGGAGCGCAGAGCGGAGGAGGCGGAAGGCAGGGCCCGACGCAGTAACATCAGGGTCCTGGGTATTCCGGAGCGTGCGGAGCAGGGCAATGCGGAGCGTTTCTTGGAGGAATGGATCCGAACGAAGCTGTGCCCCACGGGCCTGTCTGCGGTCTTTGTGGTGGAGCGAGCCCACAGGGCGTTGGTCCCTCCACCTCAGCCCTCCTAGGGCCCTCATTGCTAAAATCCTGAACTACCGGGACAGGGATTGCATCCTGAAAGCTGCTAGGGAGGCAAAGGACCTCACTTATGATAACGTCAGAGTATCTATCTATCCTGATTACACCCGCCAAGTTCAGGAACAGCAAAAATCCTATCTGGGTGTCAAACAGAAGCTCCGTGAACTTAATCTGCAGTACATGCTATTGTACCCCGCGAAACTTAAGGTGATCTCCCAGGGAAGGGCTCAGTTCTTTGATTCCCCGGAGGACGTATGGGAGTGGCTCGAGATCTGGGGAGAGGCCCTCCCCGAGCGTGACCAGGGGGGATCCCGGAGTACCTGGGGGACCAGACCAAGGAGAAGACGCAGAAGCAGATGCGGGGGCCGGGACATGGCCGGCGCCCAGGAGGAACGACGGCGGATCAAGGTGGGGAACGATGGTGCTCTACGTGTGGACTCCTCGGACTCTGACGCTTCTCCCCTGCGGACGGCGGCGGGAAATCCTGAGGAGAGCTTGGTGCCGGACACCCTTCTATCCACTAATCGAGTGATCCCGGAGACTATTCTGGATCCGCCTCCTGCTGCTGCAGACTCAACCTGAGTACGCAGTGGTCCTCTGCTTCACTTTTGCAGCGCAGGCGGCTGGTCCGTGGTGGCTCCATGGTTATGGATGTGGCTCGGGGGATCCGATGCCGGTCCCTCACGTGTACATTGCCTGTGTACTTCCTGCTTTGGTCATGGGCTCCTTGTGGGGGGCCCCTGACGCCCCTGATGGCTGTTATCCTGCTGTTTTTCCTAATGTAGGGGTGGTTGGGACTGGGCGGGGGGATCAGGGATTATGGTACATTGGGGGTTTCAGTGCTTTAGCCGAGACCGCAGAGATGCTGATGGCTGTGTCTCCGGGGCTCCACTGCTTGTTTTGCTCTGCTTTGCTCTGCACTGTATGTACCAGATTTTCGTTGGGTGGCCCGGGACACAAATTCATGACATGTGCGGTTGGTATGGGTCGGGGTCGGCTTTTGGGGAGGGGAGGGGGTTTTTCTTTCACTTGTAGATCAAGTTAGGCCCTGTTGGGCTCATGGGATCGCTGTGCACGTCCTGGCACCAGCACGGGAAGGGCATTTCTGCATGTTTGGTTGTCAGTAACTTGCTCGTGGGTGGGGGAGGGGGCTTTAAGGGGGTTTTGTTGGGTGTTTGTTGGCATCGTATGCATCACGGTTGGGGCACAGAATTTAGGTAGCTGCGTGGGGCATGGGCTGCCCGGAGATTGGGCGTTACAACCACTATGGGGTTTAAATTTTTAAGCTGGAATGTGAGGGGGCTGGGTACATGCACCAAGAGGTACAGGGTCCTGTCTTTCCTTCATAGACATCGGGTCTCATTAGTATGCCTCCAGGAGACCCATCTCACGGACGAAGGGGCTCAACAATTGGCAAAGAAGTGGCGGGCCAGATTTTTCATTCCTCCTTTTCTAGCTATGCTAGAGGGGTCCTTGTGTGGGTGGCGCCTGGGGTTCCTTTGGCCGTCCAATATGTGGAAGCTGATATCCAGGGGAGGTATCTGCTCCTCAGAGCCAAGCTAGATGGTAGAGATATCGCCATAGTGAACACCTACGCGCCGAACACTGATGACCCGGGCTTTTATCAGTCCCTGCAGGAGATCCTAGTGTCGGAACTAGAGGTTCCACTGCTTTGGATGGGAGATTTTAATTGTGTCCTCGATCCTGTCCTGGATAGATTTCCCCCCCGCACTGGCACAAAACCCAGAATGACGGTGAAACTCCGGGAGGTCATGGGGAATCTAGGGGCCCAAGATGTATGGCGTCAAAGACACCCAACCCAGAAAATATACACCTGCTTCTCATCTACTCACAACACCTATAGCCGCCTCGATAGGGTCTTAGTCGCGAATCCCGATGTCAACATGTCTCTGGAGGTGACTCATTTAGCGCGATTCCTATCTGATCATTCCCCTGTAGCATGCGTGATGGAATGGGGAGCCCCGAGGTGTCGCCTGCGGACTTGGAGATTGCAGGCAGAGATTCTTGAGGATCAGGTGGGGAGGCACCATGTAGAAACTGCCCTTACTGATTATGTTGATCTAAACTGGGGTGGGACAGACCTATTGCAGGCCACCAAATGGGAGGCCCTGAAAGCGGTGGTGAGAGGGGCATGTATGAGTGTAACATACGGGGTTCTGAAGCAGCTCCAACAAGAGCTGCAAGACGAGGAGCGCCACCTGTTGCAGGTGCAGACCTTGATAGCTATTGACGTAACCGAGGGGATGGGGAGCGAGGGATCCAGGAGCGCATCCATGACACCTTAGACAGGCTTGATAAATACACGCTTGCACAATACAGACAGCGCCTTTACAGAGAAGGGAATAAATCGGGTCGTCTCTTGGCCTGCATCCTCCCCCGAGAACACGCTCCTGCTGCAATTGAGGCCTTACGGGATTCCACTGGGTGCTTGGTGCACTCGCAGGTGGGATTATTGCGGGTACTTCAGTCGCATCTTCAGGCGGTGTATATAGCAGATCCCGTGGTGGGGGAGGCGTCTTATCTCCCGTATCTACATGGGTTGACCCTGAGCTCCATGTCAGAACAGGCGCGGAAGGAACTTGACGAGCCACCGACACTCTGCGAGGTTCAATCCACGTTGAAGCATCTCCTGCGAGCCAAATCTCCGGGTAGTGATGGATTTCCGCCCGAGTTCTACCAAGCATTCCCCGATATTCTTCCCCCCCTCCTCCTGCAAGTTTACAATGAGGCTTTTAAACAAGGAGTCCTCCCGCCAAGTATGACACAGGGGGAAATCTGTATGATTTTAAAACCAGGGGAGATGCACACGAACCCTCATCGTATCGGCCGATTACGATGATAAATACGGATGTAAAAATCCTCTGCAAGCTCTTGGCATCTCGCTTAGCACCGCACATGACCCACCTGGTCCACGAGGATCAATGTGGGTTCATACCGGGACGGAACACGGCTATGAATCTACGGCGACTGACCCATGTTCTCCATGAGGTGCGGGACAGGGAGGAGCAGATGGTGTTGGTCTCCATTGACCTTGCCAAAGTTTTGATACAGTGGATTGGGGGTATCTTCTCGAGGTCTTGCGTGCTGTGGGGATGGGTCCCAAATTTTGTCACTGGGTTCGTATCCTATACAAGGCCCCATGCGCTAGAGTTAACCTCGGGGATGCGCTGTCCGAAGAGTGGCAACTGGGGCGGGGTACACGACAGGGGTGTCCCCGCTCCCCGCTCTTGTTTGCCCTGGCTATAGAGCTCTTTGCGGTCCGGATCCGAGCGGATATGGCGCAGTGGGGTATTAAATTGGGGGACATGACTCATATCATTTCTTTATACGCAGACGACGCCTTGTTTTACTTGGCCTCTCCCCGCGATGCCCTGCCGGTGCTGTTGCACCACCTAGATCAGTTTGGCGAGGTCTCTGGATTGAGGCTGCACCGTGGTAAGTCCCTCGTTTTTCCATTGGCAGGACTAGCCGCAGTGCCTCTGGAGGATTTGCCGGATCTGGAACTGCGTTGGGAGCGGACGGCATTCCGTTACCTGGGTATTCAGGTGACCCTGACGGACGCACAGGCGCTGGCCCGGAATGTGGACCGCGTAACTGCGGCATTGCGGCAGTCCATGTCTTTCTGGAATACTCTTCCACTTTCACTGATGGGCCGTCTTGCCATCTCGAAAATGGTGATGCTCCCCAGAGTGCTCTATGTGCTACAGAACTCACTTTGCCCTTTGCCACCTTGAGTTTTTAAAACTCTCAACACATTGCTCACTTCTCTGCTCTGGGCGGGGCGGCGCAGTAGGGTAGCCCTTCGTACCATTGTCCGCAGTTACGAGGAGGGCGGTCTGGAAGCCCCTCGCTTTGACTTATACTATTATGCCACCCATCTCCAACATGCGGCCCGTTGGTGCACCGACACTGACAACTGGGAGAAGCGCCTTTTGCTTGATAGGGCAGATACCCATACGCTGCAGGAGGCGCTGATGCAGGGTGCGGGATCGGATATGCATCTCCCCTATACTGTGAGACATACAGCTGGCATATGGCAGCGCTTTGTTGAGAGGGTCCTTCGAAGGGCGCCCTTTCACAGAGAGCTCTCGCTTTGGATACTGGCTCCATTTCTAGATATGGCACGTCATATGTCCTTCCAACTTTGGAGGGAGGGAGGGTGCGAGGTACTCGCCGATCTATATCCCAACGAAACCTTTATCACCTACGAGCAGGCGGCAGAGAACTTTGGCCTTGGACAAGGCCAATTTTTGCATTTCAGGGGAATGCAAGACGTAGTTAGAATCACCTGGCCCCAGTACCCAGAGATTCCACCACTGACACATACACTGGATGTTATCCTCACGTGTGGCAAGGGGCGCGGCTTGATATCCCTCCTATATAAAGCGATGAAACAGGATTCCACCCCCCCGGTCCCGCCGTCCAGGGTTGCCTGGGAGAGGGACCTTGCTGCCCCGCTGGAGGAGGCACAGTGGGCGCGCATAGGTTCCCTTACACACACTGTCTCATGCAATGCCAGATTTAAGTTAACACACTTTAATTACCTACACCGCACTTACATTACCCCGGTGTCCCTGAGACGCATTGATAGTAGCAGGGGCGCTGGCTGTCCTAGATGTGCCGCAGAGAATGCAGGCTTTTTGCATTTGGCATGGGAATGCCCATTGGTTGCGCAGTTCTGGACGGGGGTGGTGACTAGGGTGGTGAGCACCACGGGGCTTCAGGTGGCTCTCGAGCCCTTGCACTGTCTGCTTGCGATGGTTCGCAGGCCTAAGGGGAAGAAACTCCCCTATAAACTCTTACAGTTAATGTTGGTGCTTGCCAGGCGCACGGTGGCAATAACTTGGATGGGGCAGAGGGCCCCTGACCTTCCTGCTTGGCTCAAAGATGTTCGAGAGTGGTCGCTGGTTGAAGAGACACACATGAAACTTAGCCGACGGGATGAGAAATTACAGGATGACCTGATGGCTTGGCGGGCCCTGTGTGCCACTGGGTTAGCGGAGGGGGAGCCGTTCTCACGGGACGCTACTGATGGAGAACAGAGTGACTCAAATATACCCGAGGGGTCTGTTTCTAGTGGGGAACACAAGGCTTAACTCTGATAGGGTCCGTATTGGAAAGGGGTGCCTTTTCTGCCGCCCTTCCCCCACAGGGACATGTTTGTGGATGATTCTCCTGTCTCCCTTGTCCCTTTCCTCCTTGGTGCGGCCTTGTGTCTCATGCGACTATTACTGCTATTAACAAACTGTATGCATACGTGTTTATTTGATGCCAATGTATTGTTTTCTGAAAATTCAAAAAATAAAGTTTAAAAAAAAAAAAAATAGTAATAGGGCTCCCAGTTTTATGGCATTTATTTTTTGAACATTTCCTTCTGTATTTATCAATATTTATTTTTGTCCACCTTATCAGTATTTATCCATACTTATTTTGTAATCTGTCAACAAATGAAGTTGTAAAAGGGTATATTTCCACATTTATTTAACAAATAAACGTGCACTCATACTTTGAAGCCTGTAGTGTTTTAGCAAATTAAGCAGCCAAATATTACATGGCAATACACTCACAGGTAAATGTTAGCATTATACTACAAAGGGATACTGACATATGTCGGTATTTAAGGAAATCTCATCCTGTTTTTGAACTCCCTATGCCATCTGTCTGCTCAGCTGTTGCCCTGGAATTGATGAAAGACAGTATGGAAAGTCACAAAAACGAAGCCCAATTTCCTGTATTTTTCCATTTTTAAAAATAAATATATTCATCTGTAAAAATCAGTAAAAACAGAAAACTGGGAGCCTTAATTATGAGTGACATTTCAACAGATAGGCAAGTTTGGAAAGTGCTGTGTTGTTTCGTGAAATAAAAAGAGGACGAGGGAAAATTGAAAGGGTTAAAGCGTGGGAACACCTGATGGATAATTTTTGTTGGCCCTGGAAGCAGACACAGATTTATCGAATAGCTCCCTGAGTCCTTGCAGGTAAGGGAAGGGAAATCTTGTTTAATACTGATATATTGGGTGATAATGGGTACTACTGTGATATACTTGTCCATGTGGAATATTTTGACACTTTATTTATGACTGCTTTTCTTGATTAGTGGTAACTGTGGGTGGGGGGGATTGATGTTATAGTTCTATTGTACTAGTTTTACTAGACCTAAGATATGTATGAAATTTACAGTAGTTGGAATATGCTTGAATGCTTGCTGATGCATGTCATATGAGATATATTATCACTTTTAATCTGTAAATTATAGTTATCTAGGTATTTCTCCTTTTTAACCTGTATTTGAATCTATTTATTATAATTATCTGTGTACCTTTTTAAAGCAAATTACTATATATGTAGTGCACATCATTTATGATCTGTATTATATGCCTGTCACTATTGCACTAAGGTCTATTTAATGAAACTAATAAACATTATTTAAACTGAGTGACATTCCAACGTCTATGAGTGACACTTTCTCCCGAGCAAAATCAAGCAAGGAAGACGAGGGAAACATATAAATATCAGAAATTACACCTATTTGATAAACGAGAAACTCTAAGAAGAACTGATGGCACTGCGTCGCTGTTATGAGATTAGAGAGGACGTGCCTACCCTGGCTTTTGAAGTTAAGCACCACCTGCCTCTTCCAGACACAGAGCAAGTGAAGTCAGACATGTGTTGAAGTTCTACTGTGTTGCTAGGTGGCAGAAACAATTCCGTGGGGACTGGGCTACCGGCAAGACCATCGCTGCCACAGACTCGGACACCTGTTGCCGGGTGGGCCGGCTGAAAAACAATCAATTCTGCCACTGTCTTAACCAGACTATGCTAACTGGGCCCCCGGCTCCTCCCTAGCAATCACTCAAAAAATGCAAAGGGGCTGTTGCAGGGATTCTGCTCAGGAACAGAACTATGCTTGGGACCCTAGAACATTAGTAGTTAGGGATTGAGTCACCATACCACCTCAGTATCATGAGCCTGAGTCTGACTAGCTATAGTGTCTCACTTGCCCTCCTACTCATAAACAGAGGAACAAGTGAATTGACACCCCAGAACACAACACTACTGACCCTCTCAGGGATCGCGGTGACAAGACACTCCCTTTCGCTCACACACTCGTACTCATCCACAATAAGATATGAAAGAGGCACGAAGGAAGTTTTAAATGTTTATTTAAACTATTGTGCTCTGAAATGCAGTATACGTGTCACAATCAGAAAAAACAGCCTAGCAAAAATACCATCAGCATTGTCAATAAACAATATATTATGAAAAGCCCTGTCATATTGTAAGACAGAATAGCCTAACCCCCCCCTCTCCTGCTACAGAAGCAAACTGATTATACAGCAAAGATCCACGGGTTTAGCAGCGGACCCTGTGCCTTAGCATAAACAGATGAACATTCTAGATCTCAGATACAGCTGTGATCTTCTCTCAGGAAATATCTGTCTCTCTCTGTCTGTTACCTTGCTGCACATACCTATATAACAAGGTTCACATGTTCATAAACAACAGCTGCATTTCTGTGTTGTGTTTAGGTGTGAGTGCCTGACCAGAACAAAATAACAAAGGACATTGTTATTGGACCTTGTCAGCTGTTCAGACTAAATCACAGGAAAGAAAAGAACAAGAAAACAACTGCAGGTTCTGCGTGGAAATATAATGTAGCACAAAAGCAAACATGTTTATGTAGTAAAGTATGCAAAGCTAAAGCGGCTTGCGTCACGTACAGTTAGATTAACATGTGGAAAACTACAATGGGCACTATGTAGAACACATGACACTCTCCCCTTGGTCAGGAAGGAAGCATGTAAATGAATGACAGAAATCAGAAAATAAGCAAACTCAAAGCTAGCACACGAATCAAAAATAGTTTTGGGAACAGACAAATGATAATCTGAGAAGAAACGTATCCAATTAATGCATGTCGGAGGAACCCAACACATATACAGCCATTGTAGAGGCAAAGGACTCCATGATGGCATCCGTTTCCATGTAGACGGACAGATCTGCAGCCCAGTTCATAAGTTCCAAAGAACATACATGATCCTCAGATCCAACAGATGCAGATACTATCACCAGGCAGCCTGCGCTGAATTCAACGAAACTTTGATCTAGCAATTGCTGTGCCGATGCACAGGAACTTCCGTTGGCCATTTGCTCCAGACTCAGATTTTGTAGAGGTCGCAAACGCAAGGAACAGTCCTGATAATGTGCCACTAAGGGCTCATCAGCAGTTTGAGATCCAAGGCAGTGGGTGTCTGTAGAGCCAGGCATATGTCCAGTACCCATTGAAAGGGGCACCAGATGCAGTGAAATACAGGTTGCACACAGGTGAAATAAGCACAGCGGAATGTTAGACACCAATCCACATCCAACGCCTGTAACGGAATTATGCCAAAGAGCGAAGCATATGCTCATAGTAGTGCTGGATCAATGCCAGGTCTGGGGCGGCTGCAGATGGAGCATCCATTATGGAACAGCAGTAACAGGATGAGAATGCCGCAAATGAGAAACAGCAGCACCGGGAACCCACCGAACACAATGGAAAAAATAGAGTGTACAAAAGCCGGTATTACTCCAAAGATAGTTTGGAAGAAGTGACGAGGATAGAGCACAAAAGTTTTTAAAAATGTGCTACACCCATGGTATCATAAGCATTAAATATTTGGTGTATCAGTTCCCTGAAATGCAGGGAAAGATTTGTATTTATCAATGACTGTATTTCAACAGTAGTCCTGGCCACCTGCAATTCGAAGGCCTCACAGGCAGATGTAAGAGCCACTTCTTGTTGAAACAATAATGCTTTGAGTCTGCTTAGCTTGTTGAAATCTGCTTTCAAAGATGGAATGGAAGACCACAGGCAGCTATTTACAACTCAGTGTGGAGGGGGAAACAGGACGTTGTTGCAACAAGTGACTAACTGGGAAACAGACACAATATACGGGACTCCTGCCCGCATACCGCAACAGTCCTGATTATTAGGCATGAGATAGCTTCCATTTGAGAATATGTTAAAGAAGGGAAGAATTGCAGGAACTGGATTCTTTAAAATACCAAGTCAAATTAGGTGCCGAAACATTACAAACACCATGGATTTTATCAGGCTGACAAACAATTGAATGACTGGAGGTGGAGTCACACTTATCTCCCATAAGACAATTTCTCTATCAGCAGGTACACAGTGATAGGTGAACGGCAGAGACCATAACTCATAGCTATAGCTGCTCCAAAGGGGTTCATAGCTATCTATCGCAAAATGTTTCACGCACGCTGTAAATTGAAATGTCGATATGGGCAGGGAGATGACTCCATTTATTAACCATACCGCTGAGGGCGCCTCGGCCACCGTAGACTGGATTTTTTTTAGTTTCTATAAATGTAACATGTTATATGTTGCATCTTTCATAGCCATTAATAGTTGTTTGTGGGTTAAATTAAAAGGCAGAAACAAAGCAGTACAATTCAAGTAATGCCAGGGAACGCGTCTATTTTTGATTGCTTGAAATGTCCAACTAAACTGCATAATAAATCTGAGCTGACTCTGACCATGATACAATGTTGACATATCATTCTGTACAATATCAATAACCGATGACACAATGCTGTTCAAATTATAAATATGAGAGGATAACGTATTAATACTGTTGTCTACTACCGCAAGTACTTTATCCAAATTATCTTGATCAATTTGTCTCAAGTGTATAGCAGCTTCAATTTGTGACAATTTTCATATTTCATTATAGGCTACATTTAGGAATCTTTTAGAACGAGGGGATTTGGGACCCAACAAAAAATCAGTTAAATTCATGTGAGAAAGATGTTGTTTGACTGCAGACTGTGGAATGTTCTAACCACTGCTGGCATAGTTTACCCACTGTATAGGTGATAATAGTGTTCGAATGGTCTGGTCTATTGGATTTGAAACCGGAGGTGGAATTAAGAAAACGAGCATGACAACCGTTAGTGTCTACTGGCCACAATAACCACCCACCAGGAGTTGCAAATGACGAGTTAAATGTACCATTATGTATCATACTATTTAAGTGGTCTTCTGTATAATTTGTGTAAGATTACCAATGATCAAAATGGGCAATGGAAGGAATTATCGGGGCTTTCAGTTCTCTTTTTGAGCCAATCCCAGACAAGTAGTTTGACCGTTTCATTTAGAAAAATAATTTGTGTAGAAATCAGACAGGCTCGAAATAGAGTTTCTGTACCCTGGACCTGCCAGACCTTTGTACCCCAAATTGATTCCAGATCAATACTGTCTTTCACATAATCAGAACCCTTAAGGGCTAGTTGTTCGACAAACGAAGCTGCATATATCAGCTTGGTCTGACTAAGCATATACTTTTTTGACTGGGTTGGAACCAATTTAAAATAGTATGATGTTGGGTCTGAAAGGTCATAACCTGTGAAATAAGTGTACTAATCTGTCTGTGTTTTTGAACTTCCTTGTGGTGGATCTGGACAATGTTCCCACTGTGTATAAATATAATGGGGATGTTACCCACTTGCTCTATACACAAAATTATGTCTATATGGGTGGTAACAGAACATCTCAGCGTAGTTTGCAGAAGCAAGATATAAATCTTCTGAGTCAAACACAGTATAATGTTGCAATTCAGAAAGCATTTAATTCACAGCATCAACATCCCAATCATCTGATTGTAACCTCTATACTATTACTTCGCTCATAGAAACTTTGAACACATATGGAATCTGCAAGGTCTCCATAGGACCATATATATTAAATGGAACTTTATCCCAAACAATTCCATCAGTTACTGGAACAGCTGAAATGTTGGCCAGGAACAAGTCTTGTTTAATTTTGTGTGAAGAGGAATTAGGAGCCAACCTCCCCGTTGTCCAGTCCTATAGCAGAACGTTCAGGGAGGTAATAGCCATTGAACAAAAGAAAAAAGACAGTCACGAATCCAATTCACATGAATAAGAGAACCAAAGAAAAGATGATCCAAATGTATTGCCAAGGAGTGTGTTTAAACCAAAAAATAAAAACACAAATACTCGCTGGAGGTGGCTGCAGAACTGAACACACTAATGAACTCTCTGACGAGAAATGGTCTTGATCCATATTGTACTCTGAGGAACTCAAATGGAAAAGAGGAGAATCTTTATCCCATTCAGCTTGGTGGTGATATAAAGCAGGGGCCAATGCAAGGGCCCATTCAGAAGCATAAGCCTGTTTAACTGCGTCTAGAACCAGATGCGAAAATGAAGGGAGGATAACATACTTACCCTGGTGACAAGCAAGGATAAATGGAGGAGGCCAATCTACCTCCGCCAAAAGAATATCACAAGATGAAGTTAAACTGTCCCAAAAGATAACTTTAATGGTGCGTTTAACGTCACCTTCAATCTGAATACCTAAGTGATATAGTCTGTCAGTGGGTGCAATGCGGGTGTCCACGGTTTCTACTGTGACAAAGTTTTAGTTGCTCTCGCCTCCAGAAGCTGGCGGAGTGTCAGGTGACTTCTGCCGCGCTACCGAGGAGAGTCACCGCCCAACTCCTGTCCAGGGGAAGGGTTCTAACCATCTTGGGCAAAAATTGCTGTTAATGCTGCAACTTTCTTTTTCTGGAAAGGGGGCATATAAGGAGGCAGTTGATCCTCCATTTTGATTTTCATGTCAAAAGTATGCTGTGTGTCTCATTTAGGTGAGACGTACTCTCCTTGTCTACCATCAAATCGTCCTCCCTGTTGAACTGTTGATCAGACGAGTCCTGTAAGAAATGAGGAGAACAAGTATCAGGAACTTGAAAGTGATCAGGAGCTTTCATTTTAGAGAAGTCACGAAAGTCGTAACGTCGCTCAGATTATTCCGGGGGCGGTGTACCGCCACAAGGTCCACCCTTTTCTTGTGGTTGTTTGGATTTATACCATGTTTTCTTTGGAAAATCACGGGCAGGGCGAGCATCTTTATCAGAAGCTGGCTTTACAAGAGTGGAGACTGATGGTCTGGTCCCTAAACTATTACGGCCTCAGGACGTATACTCCTGTGAAATGTGTGTTATGATAATAGGCAACTCGTGCTCACGGTCTGCAATTACCACTGTGACAAGTTGCTGGCGTATAGCCAAGGAAGCTGCTTCACCTTTAACATTAGAAAGAATAATTTCACAGACAACCAGAAAATTTCCAACCAGTTTCATCCTCAAATGTAGGGCAGGACCTGTCCCATGTTTATTCTGTATTTGTTTGAGGACGTTCAGCAGAATGCCCATTGAGGGAGTGCCATAACAGAAAGTATACACTGTGGCAAACATGGTCCCCCAGGTGTTGCAGTCGACTAAAGGGGGAACCAGTCCATTAGGCAAACATATAGTTAAAATTCTGAGTTTTTCCTGTGGACCCATAAGAGGGAACAAAGCATCAAGTTGATCAGTTTTTTGGGCCATTCCAAAATGGAATGTCCTCACGATTAGGTGGGCATTTGCCCATAACTGAATTCACAATAACTGGAAAATTTACAAGACCTGGGGCTGGGTGTGCCTAAGAAGGCACACCTGCCCTAGCTGAACCTGCCAGAAAGGCACAAGAAACAAATTGTATTAAGCGTCTATATACAACTTGTTCATATCGTGCATGCGTTTCAGCCAAATTCAGCGCAGCCAAATTCGGGTAAGGTGGAAAGCCTTCAAGAGTAGGCCAGGTGGCCCCGCCAATACTTTAGGGGCACATATGAACGATGCTGTGGACATGGGGAAGGGCACCATTAAATCAAGTCTGGTGTTCCCAGACCGTAAGAGGAATCTCAAGAAGTGCATAAAGATGATAAGCGTTCGTACTGCAGCAGTATAAGTATGAAACATATTATTATTAGTATTTACAGCCGGAAAGATGACCCAGGTAATAAAAGACTTCAAAACTGTACGCTGCATCAGCTTCAATCACACAAACAACAGGGGCCCCCGCATTAGAGACAACATGCACAAGCAAGTGTTGATTAACGGCAGGGCAGCAAAGGATTAAAAAAGGCAGCACAAAGTGGGTGTAATCCCTTCTTACTTTCCAGCTTGAAAAACCAACAGAACTAGGTGGTCCCTAAAAACTGCAGAGGATGAATCCCAATCCGCAAGATGGTGCAAGGACAAGCACAAGCGCTACTCAGGGGTCCTGCAAGTAAGTACCAGACCACATGTGGAAGGGATTCTGCTCAGGAACAGTATTATGCTTGGGACCATAGAACATCAGTAGTTAGGGACTGAGTCACCATACCACCTCAGTATCATGAGCCCAAGTCCAATTAGCTATAGTGTCTCACTTGCTCTCCTACTCATAACCAGAGGAACAAGTGAATTGACACCCCAGAACACAACACCCCCGACCCTCTCAGGGATCGCGGTGTAGGACACTCCCTTTCACTCACACACTCGTACTCATCCACAATAAGATATGAAAGAGGCACGAACGAAGTTTGAAATGTTTATTTAAACTATTGTGCTCTGTAATGCAGTATATGTGCCACAATCAGAAAACAATTGCCTAGCAAAAATACCTTCAGCATTGTTAATAAATCATATATTATGAAAATCCCTGTCATATTATAAGACAGAATAGCCTAACCCCCAGCCACTTCTACAGAAACAAACAGACTATACAGTGAAGATCTCTGGGTTTAGCAGCGGACCCCGTACCTTAGCATACACAGATGAACATTCCACATCTCAGATAAAGCCGTGATCTTCTCTCAGGAAATAGCTGTCTCCCTCTGTCTGTTACCTTGCTGTGTTTACCTATACGACAAGGTTCACATGTTCATAAACAACAGCTGCATTTCTGTGTTGTGTCCAGGTGCGAGTGCATGACCAGAACAAAATAACAAGGGAACTTGTTGTTTGACCTTGTCTGCTGTTCAGACTAAATACTAGGAAAGAACAGAACGAGAAAACAACTACAGGTTCTGTGTGAAAATATAATGTAGTGCAACAGCAAACGTGTTTATTTAGTAACATGTGCAAAGCTAAAGTGGCCTGTGTTGCACACAGTTAGGCTAACAAAGGGAAAACTACAATGGGCCCTATGTAGAACACATGACAGAGCATCCGGCGTGAACTCGGGCGAACAGGATGTGTGAGGCCCCAACACAAATCTCTTTTCAGGCTGCCTATATGCCTGTGAGATGAGATTTGTGTGAGCTCGTCTATCCAGTCACTGTTTGAAGAAGCATGAAAGGAGAGCAAACGCATTTACTTCAACATCCTCATCTGATGACATCCTAGGAACGCAGTTAAAGGACTCTCATTTATATTTAGCCAAAATGATGGAAAATAAAGTGGTATCAAAGTGTTCATAATTTAAATTAGCTGACTCGCGACAGTAGGGATTTGGGAAAGTCTCAGGAGAATGAGGCTGAGGCACTGATAGATCAGAGCCAGGCAGACTGTATTAATTTCAAAATGAAATAAGCTCGCCCGGTGCTGGGGAGTTTGTTGTTGTCCAGCACGCACCCACATCGCTTTAACCAGGTGAATTGCACAGTGGCTAGTCGCACACCCCACCCCCCAAAACTATTCAAGTTACACTATAGTGCTCTAACTCTGCTGAAAACTGAGTAGAGCAGAGACAGACTGTGTGACTGCACAATTCTCAGTACAGGGGCACGCAGGTTAGAATGAAGCACATTTTATTTATTATAGAAGCCAGAGCAAGTTAGCAACTAGATATACCAGGCTCTGAGTCAGCACACTTACTTCTTTCGGAGGTGAACCCGTCGCCATGTCAATTGGCAGGCCCCGTGGCCGCACGACTCATGTAAACTTTATCAAACTGCAGCCCCCCACTCGCACCCCACAGGCGGCAGATGTCCTGCACCTATTAGAGTGACTGTGTCACTCCTGCATCGGCTGATGTCTGTTTCAGGTGTTCAGTAGTAGCCATTGGGCGCACTGCCTCTGACATTAGTAGTGAGACAGAATCAATGCCACGCCGCGGGAATCCTTGCTGTGCTGTTGTTACATTGTAGCCAGTAGCAGCTAGCTGCTCAGCCCCCCCCACCCAAGCCTGTCTGAAGCAGTGCACTGCCACTCCAGCTCAGTGAGCATTAGCGCTAATGGCTTGTCAGCCCAGGCAGGCGCTATTCCTATTATGTGTGTCCCAGCATTTCATTGCGGTGATCCGGACCACCACCACACTCAAATATGTTAGTTTAACAACTGATGTGTGGTACTGGGCATGGCTGGCTGTGAGTGAGCTCTCACAGCGCCAAATAATCTGACTCACAGTGAACACCGTCTCGATGAGAAACCTTCAGCTCCCCATTGGCAGCTCGGCCTAAGCAGCAAGACATCCTCAGAGAAAATTACTCAGCAAACAGTTATCTCTGTAAGAGAAACATAAATTAAAGTTTGTTAAAAAAAAAAAGAAAATTCATGAAAACAAATCAAATGACAGAACAAGGAAAGTGGGAAAATTATGAAAAAGGCATTATTTAATAACCATCAACAAATAATCAAAGACTTAAAAACAGGCAAAATAGCCTAGTTATTACTAATTTAAACCCAGTTCGAATTTGCTGTTTGAAACAAGTCAGGTGGTCAAACTATGCAGTCACTGAGGATGAAGAATTACCAAACACATAAAAAGACTTCTTGAAGGCTCAAAGAGCAAGAACACGATGTAGCTCTGGTTTGAAGTATTTGAACAACTGATTCATAAATACAGAGATGGTTGGAGGGAAACAACGGAGCAAAGATAAGGTCATGATTAGCAAGTTCTTAGCAGCAGGAAAAGCAATGCCGCTTCAGGCAGAAGCCTTTAGGGATGGTCGAACCATTCATTCAAGGGCAGCTGGTCAAAGCAGGCTTGAACTCAGCTGCAGGTAGTTCAAGTCTGTTAGCCTCCATTGGCCTCTGAATGAAGATTGTTTGAAACATTTGGGTGAAACACCAGAGAGCCTTGGAAGCTTGATTCAAATTGCCGGGATGTACTAAAAAAATTACCAATAAAGCGGTTGGTTTCTTTAGGGTTAGCTTCACTGAAACAAACTACTCACTGTAGTCTCTCTAAGGCATGGGTACTCACAAACATTTGCCCAGGGGCCACAAAGTACAGTTTGTAGTGTGCCCAAGGGCCGCACTGATACCAGCAGGGTGGCGGAAGGGGGTCTGGGTGGGTCATGGATTGTGTAAGGATGTTCAAAAACATGTTAAATAAACGGGCAAGCCTTCATTTGCAGGTTAATAAAGGCTTACCCATTTATTTAACATCTTTTTCTAAATAATAGTGCTAGCAAATAAACAGCAGCTGGTGCTGATGTTCACCAAGGGGGCCACATTTAAAGGTCAAGAGGACCGCAAGGGGTCCCCCAGGCTGTACTTTGAGTATCAATGCTCTAAGGAGTACCCCTTTTCACAAAGTCTTTTTATCCTCTAGGCATTCAGACTTCAGAGGACAAATTGCTCTCAAGCAGAGTAGCACCTTAGAGCAGAAAAGATCACCAGGATTCTTCCCTACCCACACTCCTTGGAGCAAGTCTCTTCAACATAAAGACTATTCTTAAGAGATGATTCCAAATATGCCTGTGCACCCTAATTCAGGAAAACAGTACTACCCGTTTTGGAAAAGACTGCTGGAGGCACACATTCAAGACAGAGCTGGAAACAACTCTCTCCAATACTCTGACAGGCAGTCATGAATTATTATATGCAGGCATATATATAAGGCAGCTCTTCTGCCTCAGATTTCTTCGGGTTCTTTCTTTGCATTCACCCACGCATGTGTTGTTTAAAGAATATACAAGTTTACTTTTGATGGTCACTTTTAAGCCGATTCTGCTAAAAGCTCCCATGTTTCCCATTCCTATATTTGGGACATTGTGATGCACCTCTTGTTCCAGTGCTGCGCATCACTTGTTTTCTGGAATGACAACTGTCCCAAAGCTCCGTGCACTTGAAACCCAAGATTGTGGGGCCATGTCAAAGCTGAGCAGATGTCTATGTTGTCTCACAACCCAGGCACTGTCGACGTTCGGTCCCCTTAAAGAAAATGGCAAAACACTCCCTCAGCCAATATTTGACCTAAGCTTCTCACAGGGAAAGGGCACCAGTAAGTCTGAAAGACAGATAGTGTTAAAGATCTATTCAGTAACAAATGTTTCCCTGACATGACCTAAATAACTTTCCCATTACAACCAGTGCATTATGCAAGATTTCTTTTCAAGTAGCTTCTCGAGATCAGAACATTTATGAGATGTGAAGTGTGATTGATTTCAGGCAGAAATGTGTATGTCTCTATATAGCTCAATATAGGCAGACTATTTGTCATATCTCATACCTGGAATAAGCATGCAAGGTACGTTGAATCTCTCTTAACCACTGGTCTTTTCAGCCTTAAGTGTATGCTGATTGCACCTTCCAATCAAAAAGTTAAACATCACGTTTCATTTTAGTAAGCAGTTGATATGACCCTGCAGTGATGGCTGACAGGAAGACATGAAGTCTAAAACTACATATTATGATTAAAGCATGGTTGGTGTAAATTAATCACAACTACTCCCCATATCCATATTTTTGGTAGCTGTGCAGGAAACCTATGCAAAGACAGATGTCTTATAAGGGAGACAATTATGGTAATTTAGTAAATAAAAACACATTTGCTTTAACCAGAGCACAGTAGCCTATAGGTGTAGTAGGGTTCACAATCTTAGATGTTAATAGCAAAATAAACAAGAGACACAAGACAAAGAATGATTTTCTCACAGGTGCACTTTAGGAGAGGTATTTCTGCTGCAGTTAGAGAATGTATATTCAGACTGGGGCAACAGTCAAAATGGATGTTACTACCTCCAAACGCTACATCGTTTTATGTTATTGAGGCAACTGGATAAATTATATATGTCATCAAGGACCAAAGTTAAAGTCAAATTTTCCTTCTATGCATTGTTATCTAGGACCGTATTTCAATTAGTTGAATTGCAGTACTGCAACATCCATGTGAGGAATCGTCTCAAAACCTCCCTGTAACCCTTGACTCACCTCCCGCTCCGCCTCCGTGGTTTCCGTGTGTCCTGCGACCCAATGACGACGACGAGAGCCAGGAAATACTACAAACACTAAAGAAGGACTCTCGTTCAATTCTGCAGGGTGGAGACGCAGCGTTCCTGAGGCCGGACCAACCACGTACCAAGGATGTGGTACACCAGGGCCAATCAGATGTGAGAAGGGGAGGAGAAAAGGAGACGGGAACACCGACGAGGGACAACCAGGAAAAGGAAGAAGACGCCAATAGCGAGAAGGATGCCGTTAGGGAGAGCACCGACCAGGAAGAAGACGCTGGTGAGGAGGAGGACGCTACGGTCGTAGTGAAGGGAGTAGCCCACAGAGACCTCGACAGAGAAGACGCCCCCACTGAAGATGCTCAGGACGGGGAGCATCCTGACATCTGGTCCGAGGAGTGGTGGTTCCCGGAGGAAGCGAGGAGTCCGCCGCAACTCTGGAGAGTTGCGGCATCACGCGGTATGTGATACGGGAAAAGGGGGCAAGGGGCTGGTATCGGGTCAAGGCAAGAGGGCGTGAATTAGAACTCCGCTTCTAGGATGCGCACTTATTTTTTTTTGTTTGTCCTTATGAGAGTTTGCTGTTTGTTTCTTCTTCTCTCTGCTTTCTTTTGCGCACCTTTTCCTCACCGCCTTGAGTCACCCCCACCTTTTTCCTCTCCCACAAAAAGGGGCCTCCAAAGACATATTAGGAGACCAATATACAGCCAATACAAGGAAGAAAGGAGACATGAGAGAGTCTGATTAACAGTATGCATATGCATGCTCTTTTTTTTTTTTCTTACTTTTATTTGTTCACTCACTCACTATAGCACACATTCCTCCACTTGGGTGTGGTGAAAGAATACCGTTAGGTACAGCAGCCATACTTACCGCTTCTTTTCTTTTGTGTTGTTCCACTCCACTGCAAGCTACCCGGGACCTCTCCTTGAAGACGTAGAAGCACCTGGAAGAAACCAAGAAAAGAGAGGACAGTGAAGAAACAACTGTGTATTATATGAACCCTTACAACAGTATATTAGACTCTAGTGTTGAAACAACCCCCCCATTCTTGCAACTAACCAGTGAACAACTGAAATAAAAGATCCACGATTAACCCTATACGGCCTCCTCGCTTCTGTTTCCGCCCATCCCTCCGACAAGTGGTGTCAGAAGTGGGATCGGGGGAAATGGAGGCCATTGTGTATAAGATGGTGGAAGGACAGGAGAGACTTGAAAAGATCATGGGTCGGTTCCTGGAGGTAGCAGAAGCCGACCGAGCAACATTACAAAGAACCCTCATGGAACAAAGCCAAACCCAGGGATCTGCAATCGGGAAATTAGCAGAAGCCCTAGGACAACCACGAGGACACACTTCTTTGCCCTCGGTGGTCTTGCAGAAATATGCCCCAGGAGAAGACCCCGATTTCTTCTTCTCCAACTTCGAGAGGATGGCTAGGGCCGCCATGTGGCCAGAAGATAAATGGGGACAAGACCTAGGACCTCTGTTGACTGGAGAAGTACAATCGGCCTACCAGGCGGCTAACCCCCTTGGTACCAGCCCGTACCCTGATATAAAAAGGAGTATCTTGGAATGCCTGGGTATAGACGAGGAGACCTATAGAATCAGACTGCGACAAATCAAGGAGGGAGCACAGGAGACCCCTAGAGCTCTTTATTTCAGAATAAGAGACATGGGAGAGAGGTGGCTCAAGCCGTTAACCTCGTCTAAAGAGGAAATATTGGAAAAGATATATCTAGAACAGTTCCTGACGTTGTTACACCCGCCTATACAGCGATGGGTCCGAGAACATGCAGGTCTTACTCTAGAGAAAGCTGTCGAAATAGCCACTGCTTTTAATAGGGCCCAAGAGCTGCAAAAGGACCGAGAAGAGCAGACATGGAAACATCCCGGTGGGGCGCCACCCAGACCCCCTAAGGCTCACCCGCAAACCCGAAAACCCGACACAGTAACACTAATCCCCGGATCCGTGTCTATAACACCCCGGCCATCACTCCAACCCGGGCCCCAATGTTTTCACTGTGGAGCCTTCGGACACATTGCTCGCTCATGCCCGCAGAAAGAAGAGCCCATGGAGGTGGGATATACCCGGGGTTTATATTGCAACAAAAAGGGAGACACCCATCACTTCCACAGGAGGGTGATGGTTAATGGAGAACCGAGAGATGCTCTAGTTGACACCGGGTGTCTACAAAGTGTTATGCAACCTCACGGTGGTCCAGGAGGCTGCTTTCAGACAACAGGGGTAGTTAGCATACAATTTGTCCATGGGGACAGCAAGACATATCCCATGACAGACGTAGCTGTCCAACATCAATCTACCACCCACCCTATCCCTTTACGGGTAGGCCTAGTCCCTAAACTTCCCGAACCACTAATCTTAGGTAATGATTACCCTCACCTAGATAAACTTCTCCATGAGACATGGAAAGAAGGGACCGAATGGAGAGAGACGGTTCCTTTTTCCCAAGACCCAGACCCAGAACTGAACATTGGTAAAGATCGAAAAAGCCGAAAGCAGAGAAGGAGAGAAAAGAAAAACTGGTCACCATTGGTCTTAACCAACACTGGATACGAACTGTGTGACCACGATAGAAACTTCCATTCTGCCCAAGGAGAGGATCCTACGCTCCAAGAAGCCTGGCGACAAGCTACAGACCAGGAAGATCCCCATCAAGTAGGTCCCCAGTTTTTTGTACAACGAGGCTTGTTGTACAGAAAAGCGGAAAAAACATGCCAATTCAACTATTAGTGCCCCAACCCTTTAGAGAAAAGGTTCTATTCTTAGCACATAGTCATCTTTTGGGGGGGCATTTTGGGGCAGATAAAACTGAGAAAGCTATCTTAGACAGGTTCTATTGGCCAGGGATATTCCAACAGGTCCGAATATATTGCAAAGAGTGTTCAGTCTGTCAAAAAAATAGTCGTTACATACCCCCTCAAGTCCCTTTACGGCCCCTACCTATAATTGACGAACCCTTTTCTAGGGTGGGAATGGATATACTCGGTCCTCTCCTTCCCTCCCATAGCAGATACCGTTATGTATTGGTCTTAGTGGACTATGCTACGAGGTTTCCAGAGGCTGTAGCTTTACGGCACCCCAACACGACACAAGTAGCCAAGGCCATGATTAACATCTTTTCTCGGGTTGGTTTCCCGAGAGAGATTATCACAGATCAAGGAACCCCCTTTGCATCTCGACTAATGAAACAGGTTTGTCAGCAGCTTAAGATCAAACAAATCCGCACAGCAGCATATCACCCTCAAACAGACGGATTGGTGGAACACTACAATTCCACTCTAAAAACTACCTTTAAAAAGTTGTTAAATTTAGACGCATGGAAGTGGGAAGACATGCTTCCCTTAGCTTTGTTTGCTATTCGCTGTGGGCAACAGAAAAGTTTAGGCTACTCCCCCTTTGAATTATTATATGGAAGACAACCCCAGACTCTATTGGATATGGCTAGAGAAGAATGGGAAGAAGAAAAAGATGATTCAAAGCCACTCTTGGATTACGTAACTAGTTTACGAACCCATCTTAACCAAGTGAGAGCAATCGTACGAGCTAATATGGAACAAGCACAGTCATCCCAGAAATAACAATATGATAAGAAGGCGAAAGCACGGACCCTAGAGGTAGGAGACATGGTCCTTATTATGATGCCCACCTCAGAGCAGAAACTGTTAGGTCAGTGGCAGGGACCGTACAAAATTATAGAAAGGGTAACTCCGGTAACGTACAAACTAGAAATGGACCCTCACAGGAAAAACACTCAGATCTATCACATTAATCGGCTAAAAAAATGGGAAGGTCCACTACCTGTTTTGATGGGGACTAGCTCCTTCTCTTTGGCAGAACAAAGCATTGACACAGAACTGCCTGACTCACTAAAACAGGATTTGCGGGATACCCTACAACCATTACAAGCAGTGTTTTCCTTACTCCCGGGCAGAACAACAATCATAGGTCATGAAATCCGTACTCTCCCCGGGAAAAAAGTCAGGCTACGTCCATACCGCATCCCAGAAGGGGAGCCATAGACAAGGAAATCCAGCAAATGTTAGAATTAGGGGTTACAGAACCATCCAAAAGCGAATGGAACTCCCCAATAGTGATAGTCCCAAAGCCAGATGGGACAATCAGATTCTGCATCGACTTTCGTGAAGTAAACAAAATTTCGCAGTTCGATGCCTACCCTCTCCCTAGGGTCGATGAAATGATTGAAAGACTAGGGAAGGCGCAATATGTCAGTACGCTGGACCTCTGTAAGGGATACTGGCAGGTGCCATTAAGAAAGCAGGACAGGGAGAAAACAGCATTTTCCACCCCTAAAGGCCTATTCCAGTTCAAAGTACTGCCCTTTGGGTTACACAGTGCACCAGCCACGTTTCAAAGACTAATGAACATCATACTACAACCCTATACGCATTTTTCAGCGGCCTACATAGACGATATAATAATCTATAGTGCTTCTTGGAAGGAACACCTAAAGCATCTAACGCAAATCATCCAGGCTTTGGGTGAAAGCGGATTAACTATTAATCCTGCCAAAAGCCGATTGCCTGCAAAAACAGTAAGACAGTAAGATATCTGGGATACCTCTTGGGAGAAGGCTATATAAATCCACAAGAGGAAAAAGTTGCCGCCATCACTCAGATACCCTTTCCTAAATCCAGAAAAGACTTCAGAGCCTTCTTAGGACTGTTGGGATATTACAGGCGCTTTATCCCACATTTCTCACACATAGCCTCCCCTTTAACCGACCTACTAAAAAAAAGACGTACAGACTGTAAAACGTCTTCAATGCTCCTCTCAAGAAGAAAAGCAGGCTTTCCACCATCTAAAACAAATCATTACATCAAAGCCATTCCTCTTGAGTCCTGACTATACAAAAACATTCTTATTACAAACTGATGCCTCAGAAAACGGTCTTGGGGCCGTATTATCACAGACCGATGACATGAATCATGAGAGACCAATTATATATATCAGCCGAAAGCTCTTCCCAAGAGAAACCAAGTATGCGGTGTTAGAGAAAGAAGCACTAGCCATCAAATGGGCTATTGAGTCTCTTCATTATTACCTAGAAGGTAGAGAGTTTCTCCTATATACAGACCATGCCCCATTGGAATGGCTGTCCCGAAACAAGGGGCATAACCCAAGAATCCTACGATGGTTCCTAACATTACAACCATCCCGTTTTAGCATTCTACATAGAAAAGGAAAAAATCAGGCTAACGTAGACTACTTGTCCAGATATCCTTCAGACCCCTTTCTTGTGAACAAGAAAGTTAGGGGAGGGGAATGTGAGGAACCATCTCAAAACCCCCCTGTAACCCTTGACTCACCTCCCGAACCGCCTCCGTGGTTTCCGTGTGTCCTGCGACCCGATGACGACGATGAGAGCCAGGAAATACTACAAACACTAAAGAAGGACTCTCGTTCAATTCCGCAGGGTGGAGACGCAGCGTTCCTGAGGCCGGACCAACCACGTACCAAGGATGTGGTACACCAGGGCCAATCAGATGTGAGAAGGGGAGGAGAAAAGGAGACGGGAACACCGACGAGGGACAACCAGGAAAAGGAAGAAGACGCTGATAGCGAGAAGGACGCCGTTAGGGAGAGCACCGACCAGGAAGAAGACGCTGGTGAGGAGGAGGACGCTACGGTCGTAGTGAAGGGAGTAGCCCACAGAGACCTCGACAGAGACGGTGCCCCCACTGAAGACGCTGAGGACGGGGAGCATCCTGACATCTGGTCCGAGGAGTGGTGGTTCCCGGAGTAAGCGAGGAGTCCGCCGCAACTCTGGAGAGTTGCGGCATCACGTGGTACGTGATACGGGAGAAGGGGGCAAAGGGCTGGTATCGGGTCAAGGCAAGAGGGCGTGAATTAGAGCTCCGCTTCTAGGACGCGCACTTATTGTTTTTGTTTGTCCTTATGAGAGTTTGCTGTTTGTTTCTTCTTCTCTCTGCTTTCTTTTGCGCACCTTTTCCTCACCGCCTTGAGTCACCCCCACCTTTTTCCTCTCCCACAAAAAGGGGCCTCCAAAGACGTATTATGATACCAATATAAAGCCAATCCAAGGAAGAAAGGAAACATGAGAGAGTCTGATTAACAGTATGCATATGCATGCTCTTTTTTTTTTCTTACTTTTATTTGTTCACTCACTCACTATAGCACACATTCCTCCACTTGGGTGTGGTGAAAGAATACCGTTAGGTACAGCAGCCATACTTACCGCTTCTTTTCTTTTGTGTTGTTCCAATCCACTGCAAGCTACCCGGGACCCCTCCTTGAAGACGTAGAAGCACCTGGAAGAAACCAAGAAGAGAGAAGACATTGAAGAAACAACTGTAAATTATATGAACCCTTACAACAGTATATTGGACTCTAGTGTTGAAACAACCCCCCCATTCTTGCAACTAACCAGTGAACAACCGAAATAAAAGATACACTATTAACCTATACCGCTGCCTTGCTTCTGTTTCCGCCCATCCCTCCGACAATCCATAACACTGAATATTGAATGCATATAACTGATGTCAGGTTTCGCAATTGTGCCAACAGATGGTACTCACAAGGGATTTGGGATGTTCCACCTTCGCTCCAGTTTACAATAGAATACTACTTGTCATACTGGAAATGTCGCTCCACTACTTACTCCAGTTTACAGTTTAATCCTGATTTCTACAGAGACCCAGTCGCGGTCCGTGTAGGAGTGCCGGCCTGGCGGTGACGTGGGGCGCGGGAGGGGCAGGGTGGGGGTAGCAAAGTACGGATTACGGACCAATACAGGTAAGTAAACATTTAAATCAATAAAACGAATTTCGTTGTGAGCGCTGCATCGCCAAATGTGATGCAGTGCGCGCAACAAAATTCGTTTTATTGATTTAAATGTTTACTTACCTGTATTGGTCCGTAATCCGTACTTTGCTACCCCCCACCCTGCCCCTCCCCTGCCCCACGTCACCGCCCGGCCGGCACTCCTACACGGACCGCGACTGCAGAGACCACGTTAGTCCCACTGAAAAAGTTACCTTTTCGAAGTTTGGCGTGAAGAGTCCAGTTCGTGGTGGAGGAGGCCCTGAGGAGCAGGGAGAGCGACAATGATGGTCAATTCTGTAGCGAGAAGAGCAGGCCTAACGTCATGGATGGTCGTCACTGCAGCGCAAAGATCGGTCTGGCATCTCAGATGGTTCTAACTGTAGCTTCGCGTTGGCGCTGCTGTAGCACAAAGTGTGCATCTCGCATTGCTGGTCACTGTAGCACAAAGAGTCAGGTTCATCGAGCTTCGTGCTGGTGGTTGTTGCGGGCAGCAGTGTCTAGGCAAAATTTCAGGATTTGTCCTTTCCTGAGAAAGGAGTGCACTCTGATGCCAACCAAGGGTCCAGGGCCTGGAAAGACACCATTTTAAGATCGGGGCTCAATCTTTTAGAGGCCAGCAGAGCTTAGGAAGGTCCAGTTGTAGGTTCAAGCAGACCCAGTGGAGCTTGTTTTGCCACTGTAGCTCTGAACAGGAGGTCAGCCAACTGACCCTTGGAGTCACTCAGGTTAGCTTGGGATGAAGGAAGCAGGTCCAGCCTTCCTTCTCAGAGAGAAGGGCAAGCCTCAAGCAGCAGGGCAGTCCTCTGGAGAACAAGGCTGGCCTCAAGCAGCAACGCAGTCCTCTGGTAGCAGCATGGAAGTCTTCTGAACTATAATACAGGCCTCAAGCAGCAGGGCAGTCCTCTGGAGAACAAGGCATTCCTTCTTCTGTAGTCCTAACGTTCAGGAGTGTACTGAAGCAGTGGTTCAGGAGGTTCAATATGTATACCTGTTGACAGCCTTTCAAGTGAGGGAAACTTCTAGGTTACCCCCACATCTGGTTCTGGAAAGTTCATTCCTTCCCCTGTCAAGGCTCCAAGTAGTCTAGGGTGACAAAAGAATGGTTTCAAGTTCCTTTGTGCTGGAGACATCCCTTTGAAATGTAAATGGGGCAGGGAACAGCTTCACCCCACCCATCCTGGCAGGATGCTCCATCCTGCCAACAACTAGTCCCCCTTTGTCTCACTGTCTTGGAGGTATACACACTGGCCAACTGCCAAGTTATTCACTGACAGGTGACCCAGGACACAGACTGCATGCACCAAATGGTTAGGACAAAATGCTAACTTTCTAAGAGCTGCATTTTCAGAACTGTGACTTAACATACAACTTTACCATTAAAGATGGCTTTAACTTACAATTAATTTGAGACCAACAATGACATTTTTACCTGTTCCCATTCAATGTTAGCACTTATTAAAAGTAATAAGGTGCCAAATGTTATCCTATGGGAGAGATAGGCCCAGGACATGTAAAACTTAAAAACACATGTCCTACCTTCTAATTGCAATTCACCATACCCTGTGGGCTGTTTAGGATCTTCCGCAGGGGTGACTTATGTGTATTAAAAATGAAGGTTTAGGCCTGGCAAAAGAATTATTTTGCCAGATTGAACTGGCAGTTTAAAACTGCACTGTAGGCTGCAATGGCAGGCCTGAGACATGTTTTAAAGAGCTACTTTAGTGGGTGTCACAATAAATGCAGTAGGCCCACTAGTAGCATTTATTTGGGTACATGTAGTAGCACTTTTCTAGGGACTAATAGGTAAATTAAATGGACCAAATGGGCGTAAGCCAATTTTACCATGTTTCAAAGAGAGAGCACAAGCACTGTTTAGCAGTGGTGAAGAGCAGAGAGTCCTAATGCCAACAAAAACAAATTTCAGAAAACATGGGTAGAGAAGGAAAAATGTTTGGGGGAAGTCCACAGCAAGGATGTCAGGTATAACATGTTTCGCTCAGCTGAAAGTAAGGAGAACTACCTCCCCTCATAGGAATTCTCATCACTAAGGTAGAAGAACTTAGATAAACTGTCATCATTGGAGTGGTCAGTCCCAGGGTGATGTTCCACCATAAAGTCCATTCACTGTAGGAGTTTGACCACCACAACAGTTTGGGATTCTCACCCCTCATCTGCATGAGCTTTCTGAGGAGCCTGTGGTCTGTCTGAACCCGTAAGTGAGTCCAAAACAGGTATGGTCTCAGCATCTTCATTCCCGAGACCACAGCAAAGGCTCTCTCTCAATAGCACTCTACTTCTGTTCCTTGGGCAGTAACCTCCTATTGATGAAGACTACAGGTTGGTCTAGCCCTCTTCATTCAGCTGTGAGAACACAGCCCCTTTGCCATGCTTTGAAGCATCTGTCTGCAGCAAAAACTCCTTGGAGAAGTCAGGGGCTTTGAGTACTGGTGCACTATACATGGCCTCTTTCAAGGTGTCAAAAGCTTTCGGGAAGGCCTATGTCCAGAACACCTTTTTGGGCTGCTTCTTGGAAGTCAAGGGGGCAACAATGGTGCCATATCTCTTGACAAACCTCTTGAAATATCCAGTGAGGCCCAGGAAGACCCTCACTTCAATTTTTGTCTTGGGGTGTTCCCACCCTATGATGGTCCTAATCTTGGCTTGGAGGGGTTGCACCTTGCCCCGCCCACCTGGTATCCCAGGTATACCACAGATGCCTGCCCTATCTGGCACTTGCTGGCCTTGATAGGCCTTGATGCCTGCTGCAGGGCCTAAAGCACATGCTGGAGCTGGAACAGGTGATCCTCCCTGCTGGAGATAAAGACAGCAATGTCATCTAGGTAGGCAGCACTAAAAGCCTTCATCCTAGCGAGGACCCTGTGAACCAGTCTCCAAAAGCTGGCAGGGTCATTCTGAATTGGAAGTGGCCCTATGGAGCGGAGAATGCAGACCTCTCTTTAGTCCGTTAAATTCGAAGATCAAGTGGTAAGAGTAATAGGAGCATGTTTCGGCGCTATGAGACTTCTGCGCAAGATTCTCCCCCTCCTGCCAATAAGTGCCAGGAGTATCCTGATACAGTCCCTGGTCCTATCACGCTTGGACTATGGAAACTCCCTATACCTTGGAGCACCCGTTGCAACGTTAAGGAAACTCCAAGTGGCTCACAACTGTGCGGCCAGATTACTGTTGGGGGTACCGAAAAACAATTCAGCCAAACCAGCCCTGAGAACGCTACACTGGCTACCTCCGACAGAGTCAAATTTAAGGCCCTGTGCATAGCTCACAGGACATTCTGGGATAGTTGCCCAGCTATTAATAGACCTCTGATCACTCCTTGTTGCCCACGAAAATGCCTCCGCTCTACCCATCTCCACTTGGCAGTTACCCCGAAAATAAATAGGGTAAGAAGCCGAGGAAGATCATTCGTTTACAATGTGGCCAGACTGTGGAACGCAATGCCCCCCTTCCTTCGAGCTGATTCCCATATGCTTCCCTTCCGCAAACTTCTTAAGACCTGGCTCTTCCAACAACCAGTTGCTTAGCCTGCCATAAACCTCTGTCTAGACGCGAGTGCTGGGACGCCTTTGGGTAGCTACGCGCTTCACAAAAGCTAATAATAAAAGTCCCCTCAAATAGGGCAATCTGCCAGTACCCAGAAGTCAAGTCAAAGGTACTGAGGAACTTGGCATCTCCCAACCTTTCTCTGAGTTCATCCACTCAGGCGATGCGTGAGCATCAGATTTTGTGACTGAGTCGAGCCCCCTATAATTCACACTGAATCTGAATTCTGAGGTGGGACAAGGAGCTATTGGAGTGCTTGATCACTCCTAACTCAAGCATCTTGGACATTTTCTCCTTGATGCTAGCTCTCATCTTATCAGATAGCCTGTAAATCTTGTTCTTCACAGTCATGCTGTCCACAGTATCAATATTATGGGTACATAAATGTGTGAGGCCAGGGGTTAGTGAGAAAAAAAAGCCAAAGTGCCCAGCAACTTGCGACAGTCCCTCTGCTACTCTGGGATGAGGGTAGGGGAGAGGTCGACCCCTCCCACTGACCCATCCTGCTCTTTGGAAGATAGGAGGTCAGGAAGAGGTTTACTCTCCTCTTCCACCCCATCATCTGTCACCAGGAGCATGGTGACTTCAGACCTCTTGTAGTATGGCTTGTGGCGATTGATATTGAGGGCCCTTAAAGGGTTCCTGGGGGTCTTGTGGTCAACCAGGTAGGTGACCTACCCCTTTCTCGCCTTCACTTCAAAAGGCCCAGACCAGTTGTCTTGTAGGGCCGTGAGCTCTACTGGCTCCATCCAGTACTTGATTTGTAAAAACATAAATGCCTGGACTCAAAGTTTTATCTCAGAATCTCATTACCAGTGCTGCCGAATGTGGAGTTGACATATGATTCATCTACCACCAGACACTGCCTGACATAATTTTGAGTTGTTAGTTTTCTTCTTACATATTCTCTGTTACATTAATAATCTCTGAGGCGATGGCATGTTCTAAGGTACGAAAAATCTCAGAAATTTGTTTTTTTTTGTTGCTCTAATGCATTTACCAAAACAACACTGTGTGTGAATAGAAGCATATCTACCAGCACTATAGACTATTTAAAGGTCCGTGCCAGCTGGCAAACATACACCACCCTTTTAATGTGCAGACCTTTTTCAAGGGGCCCTCCTGTGCAGAGAAAAAATATTGTTCTCTTTAACAGCCCTGCATCGCTAATGGTCATCAACAATAAGCATTTGAGAAAAATGCTTTCTTTGATAACGTCAGCAGGGGATTTCAGGTGTATTATGATGTGGTTGCATGGATGGTCACTTTTAACAGCTATATTTAATCGGGATATGAAACAGAAACGTGTGTGTGCATGTGCGTCTATGTTTTCTTGTCTGTGCCTGCGTGCGGTGTGTGCTCGTCTGTATCTCATCATGTTTGTGGGGATGGTGGGGGGTTGGAAGGAGTCTATATTTTTATGTAATATTGTAGTCCTTTAAAAGCTAAAACAGAGACTTTTTGTAGCTCAAGACATGCATGGCTATATTATATCACATCCCGTGCCGTTTCCAAGTTAAAAGCAACACCCAGATTTCATATTGGAAGCCGTAGTGCCAGTTTAGATGGGGAGACACAGCAGTGGCGTAGCTAGGCACTCTGCCGCCCGTGGCGGTCCCTGCCTTTTGCCGCCGCCGAGCGCCTAAGAGCGGGGGGGGGGTGCTGGCGATAAATTTACCTGCCGCCCCCAAATCTCGTGCCGCCCGGGGCGTACCGCCCCCTCCGCCCCCCCCTTGCTACGCCAGTGAGACACAGTGGTAGGCCTACGTGTAATATTATCCTTCATCAACCAGGCTGTATTTTCTCTCTAGTCCTGAGGGAGACCCGTTGTGATGTTTTAATGAACACACTTGGTGGATAGGGTCGAAACGTAGACGATAAGAATAGGTGTTCCGTATCATTATCTCACATACCTATCAACAGGAAATTAGGAAATATGTTTGAGTATATTGATGAATTGTAAACGAACGCCCAATTGAATTTTTCTGTGTTTTTTGTATATTTTCATGAGTCTTGTATTGTGTTACATGTTAAGCACAATTTTGTATGGCACTAATTTATGTTATTCATGTCAGATAACAGTCCTGTGGTTCTTCTTGATATGTAACATTTGTGTTTCTCCAAGATATATGAAGAAAATATATCTTATTAAGTACGTTGATTTGTTTGTGTCAGTATCAAGTACTTTCTTGTGCTTGTCAAGACATATATGTCACTCCATACATTGGTATTTTCTAGGTTACCAGGATATAAATGATTTAAAAGAAATGTTACGCTTCCCTACGGAAGCAATTGTTCTCATAAACCACTTAGTCATTCCCAAGCAGACAATCTACAGGTATGGCAGGACTCACAGCTACTTTCAAAGAACCGGAGACCCAACCCTCCCTCACTCAAAGGGAAGCAGAGACACTGGGTAGTGACTCTCACGGCTCCTTGGTACCACAACCTGGTGGAATGTATTGGGGACTACATATTGTGCAGACAACATTTAATACCTGACAGTAGTCATGATGGCTCCTGTGTCCCTAAGAGCCTCCACTCACTGCTCATTGATGGTGACCCATGGCCTATTCTTGGAAGTATTGAAAGGCATGTGGATTTTTGGCACCATCTCCTTGTCATCCAGGGACATTGGGGTAACCTCTGCTCTACCCCACTGGCTAATCAGCCCTACTCTAACCAACCCAGGTGTCTGCCCACCAATGGGGAGCTGCGCCCTCTTAAGGCATCTGGCATCTCCCTTCATGTGCTCTCATACCATTTGGGGTTAAAATTACCTGACTTCTTTTCAGAAAACCCACTCTTCTTGTGGTCAGGTTGGGACTGGGAATCCTTCCCCTCAGTACTGTTTTGGGGGCCATTAGAGAATTCCTTGTTTTTATGTTTGTCTCCCCCCTCCTTTATCCATTGGGGACCCTGAACAATCTTTTGGGGATCCACCATAGATACCTTCTTGTGGACCCTGGTGGTGAGCCAGGGGTCTGCTCCCTGGTTTCAGTAAGCTTACTATCCACAAGGTGTTGGTGCAGCTCTGTAAAACAATTGCTGGGCATGTGCTCTCTGGCAATCAAATTGTAAACCCCTTGTAATTACTCGCATCACTGCCCTTCACTCAACCATCCAGTGCCTTGCAAAAGAGATCCACAAAATCCACCCAAGATTGATGGGGCAACTTCTGTCTGTCCCTAACCTTTGCCTATACTTTTCAGAGGTGAGACCATATTTTGTGACATGAGTGTCCGTCATGAGTGGCTAGCTCATCCTGTCTCTGTTCCCTAGGGCTAACAGTGAATCCCTCCTTTCGCTTGGAATGTGCATCCAGACACTGGCTCCCAATCCTCCTCAGGGAGTCTGTGAATCTCTAAGGCAACTTCATAGGCCTCAAACCAGTTTGAATATCACCCCCCACAACAATGTTAGGCACCAGGTCCTTGGGGATGTGGACCCTCCTTTCTCCACTGGAAAATGAGGTATCGCTTCCACCATTATTGCTGGACTCTGAGGCTTGTTTGGTTTTGATGTCCAGAGACATCACTTCATGAGCCAACACCTAGTACCCCTTTGTCCCACAGTCTCTTAGGAATACACAAAGGTCAACTGCTAAGCTATTCTCAGGCAGGGGGCACCAAATTGTTAAAACATGAAGATGCCACATTTCTAAAAGTTACATTTTCAGAATTGTGACTTAGATTCCAATTTTACCATTAATTAGGCTTTTGAAATACAATTCATTTGAGACCAAACATGACATTTGTACCTGTTCCCAATTAAACCTCTGCACTTATTAAATGTAATAAGGTAACCCAATGTTATCCTATGGGAGAGGTAGGCCTTACAGTAGTGGAAAGTGAATTTATGAGTTTTTCACTACCATGACATATAAAACTTAACAACACATGTTCTACCTTAAGAATACAGTGCCCCCTACCTAGTGGGCTGTTTAGGGTATACCTTAGTGGTGACTAATATGTATTAAAAAGGAAGGTTTAGGTGTGGCAAAAGGTTTATTTTGCTAGGCTGATTTGGCAGTTTAAAACTGCACTGCAAGCTACAATAGCAAGACTGAGCCATGTTTTAAAGAGCTACTTTAGTGGGTGGCACAGTAGTTGCTGCAGGCCCACTAATAGCATTTATTTTACAGGCCCTGGGCACATGTAGTAGCACTTTACTAGGGACCATAGGCATATTAAATGTGCCAATTGGGTGTAACCCAATGTTACCATGTTTCAAGAAGAGAACACAAGCACTTTAGCACTGGTTAGCAGTGGAAAAGTGCACAGTCCTAAAGCTAACAAAAACGAATCGCAGAAAACAGGAGGGGAGAAGGCAGATGCTGTGAAGGAAGACCACACCAAGGATGTTGGGTCTAACACATATCATTTTTAATCGATAATTTGAATGCCATTCGATTAATCAAAACTTTCAAAAAGAAAGGGGCCTATGTATTAATTTCCTCTTTTGATTCATAAAAATCTCCAGTCCCTTATAAACACTTTAATTAATTAATGGCCAGAGGTCTTTCATTAAAAGAAATCGCTTTCTAGCTATAGGAAGAGACTTTGTACATGTTCTCATTTTCATCTAGTTTATTTAAAAAATCATAGCACCCAAACTCTTGCCATTGCCATTCAAGAGGCAATTTGAATTTTACAATCTAAGCCTTGAATCATACTTCCTGTGGTAACTTAAATAATTTCTTTAGCAATAATTTTCTAACGACACCCAGGAAACTCTGGCTTCAATGTATAACTATGTGGATGCATACAATATCATAGGTGGTATCCTGCCCTTATCGGCCTCAATTAAAAATGCTAAAAAGTTTATTTTTGAATTTCATCAGGGCTACTATTGCCACACTGGATTTTATGTTTGATGAGTCAAAGTCATCATCCCATTTTATATTATATGCACATAGCATTCACAAATACTTATATGATCTTACTTCTTCGGTTTTCTTGTTTCTCAGGTACTAGGTTGACTTTATTTGTTTTTCCCAAAGTTCATATTTTATGATTTTTTTCTAAAAGTAGATAATTAGATATTTTCATTTACAATATCTGACGAGGACCTCCAATTTTCTTTAGATACCTTTTAGACTGTAGTCCATATAAAAAGATAATCTGCATATGGCAGACATGGTTTAAGGATTACTCTCATCTTCAGCAAAACCGAGTTAATATTGTTCAATAAAGTGCTGGGAGGATCTGCTAAATATAACCCAAAGAGCGTTGGAGCCAATAAACACCTTGTCTGAGGTCATTTTTCATATCTATTTGTCTGTATAGTCGCCTTCTCTGATCAGTCTCAGCTTGTGTCCAATTAGAAGTGTTGGAAGTCTGTAAAATATACATAAGACCTGGTTTAATTTTCCATGATTTGAATTTTGAGCAGAAAGACCTGTGATCCGCTGTGTCAAAGACCTTGTGGGAATCGAGTAAGTAACATCATAACCTTCTCTTATGTTCTATCGATTTCTGCTCTGTCGCCCAGAGTGCAAAGCAATGGTCTGCGTCGAGTGTCCCTCTCTGAATCCGCCTTGTTCGATTGGTATCAGATTATGGTCATGTATCTACGCTTCCAGATGAAGCAGTATTATTGTAGAGGTACCTTCAACAATATATCAGTCAGACTAATAAATCTGCCAATTTGACAGCATTTCCAAGTTCAGACTGACAAATAGATATTTTGCCAAGTATTGCGATTTCTTGCAGCCACATCTAAGTACTTGCCAAAAAGAGAATTTATTTGCAACAATCAAAGGAAATGTAGCGAATACTGAACAAATGGCATGGTTCATTCCATTCTAGTTAGTACACTGTGCTGGTGTCACAGTAAATGGCAACACATGAGACAATCCTGTTGCAACATGAGCTGCTACAAAGAAACAGATTAGGGGGTGGATTATGGTTTCTATCTAATCTGCTGATGCCTCAATGGAAATCACATTGAAAATATACAAAGTATAGCTGTGCCAGGGTGAGCCACCAATAAATGCACCTTTGAATGTATTTGAATTTATGGCCAGGATATGCCAATTTTAAGAAAGAAATGTATGTGTGTTGCCGCAATCTGTGAAACGCTTTTGCAGTGAAATGGATATATATCCTTGATTCCAACTGGTGGTCCAACTATCATTAACAACGGTGCATAAGTCCATCCCTCTAGTAGACAATATATTATCAGCTTGAAGAATTGCTAGAGCTGGAAAGACTGAAAATGGCTCACTATTTACAGCTGTGACTTTAGTTCCGTGCACGCAGGTTGGACATAAAAGAGATGTACTCTTAAAACAACAGTACAGACAACAGACTCAAGGGGGAGAGTCATTCATCCAGGCATTGTGCCAGATTTTACATGATTACTGAAAGTCACTCAAAAACACCCCTGTCAATTTCTGTTTCGACATGATGTGGGACAGGTTGATCAGAATGTGGCTCGCACACCTGACACCAGGCCCTCCCTGTGATCACAATAACGTTCAGGGACATGATCTAGGCCGCCAAAGGTACAAAGAAGGTGTATGCTGGTGAGTGGAGTAGGGCCAAACCTTCACTCAGTACTCAACTAGAGATTGCAAATTTGGACATAATTGTCTCATGACGCCTTACGCCACATTTGACAAAGTCCGCTGAATGCTGCCATGAAAAAGGGAGGGGTGTAACACAGGCCCCTGCAGCCCCTGTGGTGCAGGGGGCCTCCAGCCTTGCATGGGCCCCTCAACTCCTTAGGGAGCCCCATCTAACCCAAGACCCATTGAATATCTGTAAGATATGGGAGACTAAGGAGCCCTCTTCACAAATATGTAGGGGGGCATCATTTTGCATTATGCCACTGGAGTAATTATTACATTACAACAAAAAAGAGTATAGGGTGTGTGACACACAGGCACATCTCTCACCCCAAGACTAATAGACCAAACACACAAATAAGACCCATCTCTGCAAAATTGGCAACCTCAAATGCTACAGAAGGAGGGATTGGACTACAAAGCGAATCTGACAGATGCTGACCGAGAAACATGCAGCAGGGAGAAGTCCTCAAGGTCTATTGTCACAGACACACAAACAAATGTGACAGAGATGGTAATGGGATGGAAAAACTACCAAAGCACACAAACACACACACACACGTGTTCATTTATAACAATTATGGGCTTGACAAAGGCATTCACTAACCATTCCACCTTAGGACCATTTCCCGTTTATCCCAGCGAGAAAGTGATGTGAGAAGGAGGGGATCCTAACCCCAGGCATGGATCACAAGCATAGTTATATCTCTGATCATTGTAAAAGACCGTGAAAAATAAGGGAAAATCTGAAATCTGCAATGCAGCCGTCCTATTATCAAGATACAACTCTAGGGAGCTCGAAGAAAGCATTTCACATAAGGTGAGGTCTTCGTGTTGTCAGGAAAACAAACCATACCGGAGCTAAAATAGATAACAGGGTCTCATAGCTCTGTTTGACACATGCATATCAGATGCTCAGCCCTTGATGTATTGTATTGTAATTGCATTTATATAGCGCTTACTACCCCTGACGAGGCGTCAAAGCACTTTTTCGGCGAGTAGCACACTACTCCAGAACCCATAAAGGATTAGTGGTTAATTAGTATAGTGAAAAACAAAAGCAATTTGAGTGGTGGATATGTTAGTGAGTTATTTGGTTTGAGAAGGATAGTGGAGGGACTGGAGAGGGAAAAAGGGGTGCATTTATATAGCCCTTGATACCCCTGATAGGGTGTTGAAGCACTCTTTCGGCGAGTAGCACGCTACTCCCAAACCCATAAAGGATTAGCAGTGAATTAGTATAGTGAAATATGTAAGTAATTTGAGTGGTGGATCTGTTAGTCAGTTATTTGAATTGAGAAGGATAAAGGAGGGATAGAGAGGGAAAAAGGTTTGCATTTATATAGCTCTTGCTACCCCTGATGAGGTGTTGAAGCGCTTTTTCGGTGAGTAGCACGCTACTCCCGAACCCATAAAGGGTTAGTGGTGAATTAGTATAGTGAAAATGAAATTAATTTGAATGGTGGACATGTTAGTCTGTTATTTGGATTGAAAAGGATAGGGGAGGGATGTTTTGGAACTCATAGCAGTAGGAGGAGGCTTGGGATGCGTTAAAGGGAGGTGGAGGGGGAAGAGTCAGAGGGAAGGGTTTAGAAAGGCTTGTTTTGGGGGATCAGAAGAGTAAAGAGGTATGAGATGATGCAAGGAGGGGTAGAGTAGCGAAGAGTCTAGAAAGGATTGTAGTGTACCTCTTATTCCAAAATGGAGGGTGGCAAAAATAAAATCAGTATGGACAAGGGCAAAGAAAATGCAAGGAGATCTTAAACAATGACAGGAAGAATGAATATGAAATATTGCAAGATAGTCACCAGGTAGCAGAGATTCCCTTCAATTCAGAAAGTGATATTTCTGCAATATTAACATAATTCAGGCCATCACAAAAACACATTGGGTCTCACTGCAGCCTCGTTATAAAGTGCCTTGAGGGCGATATCGACGCTGGAAATGATGATCTCCACCCCTGAATGGGGAATAACCTAGAACACCGGTACTTTACTACATTCAGATTTTCTACTGACAGCTTCTACTTGCTCTGAGCAGACTTTAAATGTCAGTCAAAATCCATATAGTTTTACTGGGTACGGAAATGCACCCTGTAATACAGGCCATGGGATTTCGGTCGCCTTTTAAATTTGGGTGCAAGTACACTGGGCCACTCAGAAGTGGCCAGGGCACTCTCACCATCACCTTCCCCCTCTTCCATCCCTTCAAAAAGGCCAAGAGATCTTGGACAGCAAGATTCATTCCACGAGCTTAAGAAGAAATAATGTTGCTTTATTTTGCTTTATCTTTTCACATTGAATAGGACGTTGGAGATATTCTTAGATACTTACTTATTTGTAGACTTCTTACAATTATTAATATTTTACCTTTTTATTTCTTATATTTTCTATTCTACAATAAGATTGCATCTATTTACCAGGATGATAGAGTACACTGGCTTTCAGGGCCACGCACTTATCATAGTCTGGTGTTAAGGTTTACTTCTGAAGAACTGTCTGGTAAGGTTTTGAGAACCAACATACTTTGTGTTTTTCATGTTGCTGCAGTGAGTGCTATTGTTCTCTGAGACTGAACGTATTGTTTCTTCAAGGCGAGCAGACGACCAGCAACCTTTTTACAAAGGTAGCTAGTACACGCATACAAGGCAAACAAATGCTTCAGTATTTCAGTGACATCTAGTGGCAGAAAGGAAATAATTCTGATTCCAATCAAGTCAGAAACATTCGAAAAGAGAAAGTGGGAGCCCGCTCTCGGGAAATCACTGTGAAAGCTCATTTTTGTGGAGGCTTCAATCTCCGCCTTTTTATTTAAACAGATATTTTAATGTGCATATTCAAAGCAATAGTTTTGATACAGTTCAATACTATTTATGATTCGTGTTACACGTGCAACTATTGGATATCAGCTGAACGGTCTTTTAATTATTTAATTTTTATGAATTTATATAGCGCAGACTTTGCCCGGGAAATCAGAGCGCTTTAGAAAAGTACAGTTACCAATCACAGCAGGATTAAATTATAGACTCAACCTTGTAAGAATTGCTAGCAAATAATCGAAAGTAAATGGAGGATAAACCGTACACAAACAAGTACAGTTCCCAAAACGCAGATGTACATTCCAGAAACAGCACAGGAAAAACTATAAACAAACATTCAAGAGCGAGTGGGAGTAAAGGGGTTTAACACAAGTGTCTGTCAAAGAGAAGATCTTTTTTTAATGTAGCATGGCAAGTGGTCATATAGGGGGTCAGAGGGAGACAGTTCCAAAGTACTGTTGTGTTTCATGGGACTCACATGTTTATGAACCGCTCCCCTTTAAAGGTTGGGGGCTCTAGGAGAAGGGAGTGAGCATTTCTTGAAGCCCGTTTTGATCCGAAATTTTAAATTTTCCAATAGGTGCGCAGGCCAAGAGAAAGAAGTGCAGTGCCTTGTGTGTGGTGCAAGCAGTTTTGGTTTGGGTTCTTGCCTCGGAGGACAGGAGTGACATTGTCTAATTTCTTGTGACCGGTAATAAAGCATGTAGAACTGCTCTGAGCGGGCCTAACTGAACTTTGGGGAAATTTGAGATGTCTGAGATTCCGGAGTCAAATCTGGAAAGAACCAACGCCTTTACAAGTGACTTTAGGTCTTCTCCTGGAATGAGCTTCCTGATTCCCCACACAGTGGGTAATTGCCCTGTGCCCCAACCTGCCAAGGGACCCCTATGCAAAGTGATGGGACACCAGAAATGCCACCTGTAACAACAATGTACATAAAAAAGATTCCCTTTTAATCTACTAGGTGGGCATGCTTCATGAAAATTTAGCATGGTTCACCACTATTATATCCTCAGGTAGTTGGTATCAATTAAGTAAAAAAAAAAACTTTCTATGACATGAGTCTCTCCTTACCTCTTCTACCTCACCCCTCTTTGTCTCTATATCTACATCGCTGCGTACCTACCCCGCTCTCTATTTCAACTCTCTCTACATCACCTATGTCTACCTCATCTCTCTCTCTCTCAATATACCTTTCGCCCCACGTCTACTGCTCTGACAACCTCACTTCTCTTTATCACTCTGTGCCTACTTCTACATTGCTACCCCCTCTCCCCACCTCATATCATTTGCTACCTTACCCTTCTCTGCACCTCACCATTATGTTTCCAAGTCATTTTGCTATATCTCACCTGCATCCATTTCACCTCTCTCTCAACCTCATCTCTCTCTCTCTGTTTCCTGTATCTCATTTCTCTCACTAACGTACTCCTTTTTTGCAATCTCTTTCTCTATTTTTTTTTAATGATTACCTCCTCACTCTCTCTCTCATCTCTCCATACCCATTGTTCACTATTTCAACTCACGGTTTAGCTCATTCCCTTCCCTGCATCCCTCTCTTTTTCTCCATCTCACAAATGTGTTTATCTCTACCTCATAACTCTCTATCTCTACCTCACCCTCTGCCACTGTATCAACTTCAGCTCTCTTCCGTTTCCTCACTTCTGTCTCTCTGCTGTATGTTAATCTCTCCATACATCCCTCTTTGTACTTTTCACCCCACTCTATCTTTCTCTACGACTCTCTGTTTTCTCTACCTCTCCTCTTTCTCTATACCTCTTCTATTTGTATCCTTCTCCCTACCTCACTACACTCTCTATACCGTGCATCTCTCTACACGCCTCTCACTATATCAACTCTCCATCAGTCTAACTCTGTGCCTCTATCTCTCTCCATCTCAGTTATTTCAACATTATCTCGCTCCCTACACGACCTTGGCCTTAGTGTACTCCAGCCAGGGCCGGACTGTCTACCGGGCATTTCTTATTAAGCAATGCAAGAACAAATGGTTTTAAAGTGGACTTTAAAACCATTTACTTATCATTGTTTATTTAGCCGTGCTGGCAAAGCCCTAGCAAGAAAACCAGGCCCTGCAGCAGTGAAAATGGCCCCGCCCTGCCAGCCCACTGAAACGCCTGGTAGCCAGTCGGCCTTGACCCCAGTGCTTAATATGAGCCAGTGGGTGCAGGTGGGGCCTACTGACACTCATTTTGGGTCCGGCAAATTAGCTTTCCTCATCAAACTTTGACCCAGAGCATGAAAGAGAAAAACACAAAAATGGCAAAGAGGAGGAAGGGAAAGAGGGGTGGAATAAAACCTGCAAGAGTGAAATAAAGGGGCAGAGAGTGTGGGGTTTTGGAAGAAATAGGCATGTGGTGGAATCAAGATTATGTAAACTTGGTATTCGGTAATTTCAAAATTCGGCAGTGCTGGCTTCGAGATTCTGAGAAAAAACAACACTTTTTCTTTTACAAATTAAGCACCTGTGTACTCCACCCCACTCCAGCTCTCCACATTTCATTTCACCCCATCTTTATCTCTCTCAAGCTATTGGTAAAAGCTCAGCTATCTTTCCCCCGTCTTTCTAAACCTACATCTTCTTTTTTCAACATTTCAGTATCTTTTTCTCTGGCTGCCTGCCTTCTCCTTTACATGCCTTCCCACACTATTCACTCATTTTCCTGGGTCGTGTCCCCTTCTGTTTCCTTTACTTAGTAGCGTTGGAAGTCGCTGTCTAGCCTCCAGATAGAAAGAGTAGGCAGTGGATGAGAATTAAGGAGACAATCATCATATTTCTCCAATGAAATGGTGAAAGGCCTCACAGCAGCACTTTGCTTTTAATTGCTCTAATAAGAATGGCAGTGGTGTAGGCAGTGCTTTAAATGGGCAGGTACTCAGAGGTACTGAAAAAACTATGCTCAGTCCTTGCACTGAAGTGCTGTCCTTTTAAGGCAGATGCGCACATTTGATTAGGAAAAATGCTGTAACTCACAGTTCAAGAGAGTCAGTACCCCATGATGTAAGCCGTGTATACAAAATATGAGTGACAGATGCACAGACCAATGGATGAATAGGGCTGAGCCAAAGCCCCTCTTTGTATATATTTCCATTTATGACATTTTTTTTTTTGTGTTATTACAAGAAGCTGACGAACAGGCACAAACTCTTTCTAAGCCATACCGAAAAAAGCAATAGCTTCATTAATGATTATTCAAGCTTTCATTTAGCACTGTTTGGCTAGCAGACGCTGGGTAGCATGAACTTTCAGCTTTTTGCTGCGTTTCTGATAGTTGAATACATAATTCAATGCTATTTGACATGATGAGGGCATGAATTAGCTGAAAATTAGCAAATATTTCAAAGTTATTCCGTACAGGGGGCTCAAAACCTCTTGACCAGGCCCCCCAAAATCCTTAAAACGGCGCTAATCCTCCCGGTGATAAAGCATTTCTATTGTACAACAGACCTTGTTTTATTGTATCACTGCGCGAGCAAAAGCTTTCAGAGTCCAAAAGCAAACACCAATCATAGATACAAATCAGTGCTGCTTGTGATCATTATGTTAACCACAATTTAATCTTTCGTTTGTTTTATATAACATGCTGATACTTAATTACGTGATTTTCTTTTTTTTTGTGTATATATTTTATGATTTTGAAGAGGGTGGCTCTGGTTCCAGCCAGGTAGCAACAACATTCAGTTTACAGGGATCATTATTGCATCAGGAGTCTTTCTAAGATGGGGTGCATTTCATATAGTAGTGCACACTGGAACATATGATCCCCTTGGAATTCTGCGCTGGTTGCCTGCAAATGAAATAAGTGACAGAGTTTCAGCATGATCCATAGATATTGATTGTAGTTGTTAAGTATGTATTTTAATGTTAGGCAACTTCAAGAATTAAGTCATTTGCAATGCTGGAAATGAGGGGTATCCAGCCAGATACAGAATCCTGCACCTAGTATTGAGCCAGATCTGGGCTGGCCCCAGTGCAATATTCTTAATTTGTAGTGTGTAATTGTTAAGAATTGGATCACTAGTTGGCAGAGGTTTGCTCCCTGTCCAAGCAGAGACCACAATCCTAGACAGGATAAGCTAGATCCACACTTTAAATTAACCTGTGCTCACCCTCTGGTAGCTTGGCACAGAGCAGAAAGGCCTAACTTAAGAGGCAATGTGTAAAGTATTTTTGCAACACACACACAATAACACAATAAATACACCACAAAAAGACTCCACGAATGTTTAAAAACATAGAACATATTTATCTGAGTAAAATAAGACCAAAATGACAAAAATCAAATCAGTAGAAGTCAAGATATGAATTTTTAAGGATTAAATCCAAAAACAGTGCTTAGAAGGAGTCATTAGCGCTAAAAGGTTACTTGAGGTCACGAGGGACCGTGGTAAATCCAAAGTTCAGGCCACCTGCGATAGAGGGCAGGCCAGTTGCCAGACTAATGCATGTCCAACTGAAAAAGTACCTTGGATGGAGGAAAGTGTCGACACTGAGGTCACGATCCGTCGATCTTTCCAACGCAGTTGGTTTGCTGCGTCATCGTCGAGCTCCATTGAGATGCAGGCAATGAGTCGTCGTCAAGCCGCGCAGGGCGTTGTCATTGGGCTGTAGATCCGCTGTCGTCAAACAGCCTCTGCGTCGGCGTCGAAGGGCGATGAGTCGGTTCCGACTGGCGCAAAGGTGATGATCCGTCGGTTTTGTAGAAAAACAGCTGCAGTACCCACTTCTAAGGCCCAGGACTGGAGGGAGCACCTCAGGCAAGGGTAGGACTCACAGATGGCAGAGTCCAGCACCACCAGCAGAGTTGCAGGAAGTCTTTTGTGTCCCTGAGACTTCACAAAACAGGAGGCAAGCCAGCAAGCCCTTTCAGTCACTCTGGGTTCAAGTAAGATGGGTCCAATCCTTGTCCTCAGCAGGGCAGCGATCAGCAGGCAGCAGGGCAGCTCAGCAAAGCAGAGAAGCAGTTCCTCAGAACAATCAGTCCAGGCAAAGTAGCAATACTTACAGCACAGTAGTCTTTACTCCAGCAGAGTTCGTCCCAGGTCCAGTTGCGAACTGTCTAGGTAGGGTCAGAGCCCCAGTACTTATACCAAAATGTACCTTTGAAGTGGGGGGTGACTTCAAAGCAGCTCCTCGAAGTGCACAGGACCCATTTCAACCCAGCCCTGTCTGCCAGGCTATCTGTGGGGGGTAATCAATTCTTTGGGTGGGACACAGGACACTGCCTAAGTGTTAGTTCCCGCTCCCCCTTCCTGCCCAGGAAGGCTATCAGAATGCAGATGAATCCAGATGAGTCCTCTGCCCCACCCACCCTTCCTGTGTTTGTGGCTGTCTAGAGGGAATGCACAAAGTCTAGCTATCACCCTATTGGAGACAGGCTGCAGGCACACAGAGCTAAGTTAAGAGCAGAGAAAAGTCCACTTTCTAAAGAGAATTTATCTTTACCATTCCCAAGATATGAAACATGATTTAGCTACTCCTTTCTAATCAGGAATTACAGCTTTAAAGTGTATAAAGGAATTCCCAATGATAGCCTATGAGAGGAGTATGCCTCACAGTAGTGAAAAACAAATTTAGTGGTTTGTCACTATCAGGACATGTCAAACTTAAGAGTACATGTCCTACCTTTTACTTACACAGCACCCTGCCGTTAGGGCTACCTAGGGCCTACCTTAGGGGTGACCTATGTGTTATAAAGGGGGGTTTAAGGCTTGGCAAGTGGTTTTAAATGCCAAAACGAAGTGGCAGTAAGCTGCAAACACAGGCCTTGCAATAGCAGGCCTGAGACAGTTTTGAAAGGCTACTTGTGTGGGTGGCACAATCTGTGCTGCAAGCTCACTAGTAGCATTTAGATTGCAGGCCCTGGGTATATGGTATACCACGTAACAAGGGACTTACAGGTAAACTAAATATGCCCATCAGGTATACATCAATGTCACCATGTTTAGGGGAGAAGCACATGCACTTTAGCATTGGTTTGCGGGGGTAAAGTGCTCAGACTCCTAATGCCAACAAAAGGATATAACAAAAAGTGGAGCTAAGCAGGCAAAATGTAGGGGGAAGACCACCCCAAGGATGAAAGGTCTAACAGTAATTTACCAACACATTCAGCAGCGCCTACATGTGGTCTGCTTTCCTTATGGAGCAGCAACCTACTGGTGGTAAGGGTTGGGGTCTCTTATTTTCCCTTCCAACTGGGCCCTACACAAACATCTAATTTAAAGGGCCATCAGCCTTCCTTTTGTTGGTGTCTCATCCTCATTGGAGCTATCTGGAGCCTAATACCTTGATGCCAATGCAATGGAGGAATACAAAGGCACACAGCTGGGTTCCACTTAACAAGTCCTTAGCTGCAAGCCATGATTTACAGGCAGCTATTTGACTTTGTTCAACCCCCGTATGTAAAAGCGAAGCATGCACTGTAAGAATGTCAGATGTATCTGTCTGAATGAGTAATTGCAGTATAAGCAATTTAAATAGCACTAACTTATATTTTTTCAATTCTTTTATAGCACTACTCTTGCCGATTTAGGGTATCAGAGCAGTTGACATCTCACGCGCAAGCATGCATATGCACCCACACAAACACAAACACACACATATATATATTATACATAGACAATAAATCATACAAGTGTGCAAATGAATGTACAGGAAATGTTACATAACACAATGAGGATTACAAGGTGTAGGAGGCACATGTCGTCCATACTGGCATTATATGTCCAGAGTGCATTGTCAGAAGAAACACAGTCAGGATTTAAAAACGTAACTCAGTGGTTGTGGTTATCTGTACTAATAACATGTTACTACTATCCAAAGGAACTCTTTTTAGCAACCTTAGAATAATGACAGATTGAGAAAAAAAACCAGTATGGTTCTAAATCCATGCCTAGAAGTTTGTATGCAGCCCCTTGATGTCAGTTCATGGTTCACTGTGCTATTTAAGAATATTGCAACCAGTGTTCCCGCTAATTATTTTTCTCACTTTGCAGCAGTAACCTGTTTGTGTGTGGCTAGTTCTTGGTTATCTGCACAATTGATTGATTTGGGCAAACATGCTTCTACTATTTGTTGGGTTTGGAAGGGAGGCCTCCACAATTCCTTTTAAAATGGTTCAAAAAATTACTTTAAATAATTGTTCTATAGTCAATTGACTAAAAGTCTCACCTTTTAGAAAACGTTCTGAATAAGAGCTCATGAAATAATCCAATTCATGCTCTACTCCTGTACTCAAGCATTCATTCTCTGGAGCACAAAATAAATGTATTTTCCCAGTTCATACATTCTGGAATTCACACATCCTACTGTGTATCAAAGCAGTCTGTCGCTCAGACACATTGAGTGGCAGACATACACTCCTCAAATGCACAGCAGAACAAGTTTGTGGCACAAGTGAAATCATATTTATCTGAAAAATGACACTACACAAATATTGCTTTATCATTGGAAGGGAGTTGGAGGTACAACCGTCAAACATCCTACCAATGGTCAATCAATAAATCATAAAATTGTGCAATGGTGTAAGAGGTTATGTCTGACTTGGGCAACAAACTACTACTCTAGGTAGTGAAAATACTCAAATCTATTGGATAAGGAAGCCTCACCCACACTTTTGTGGCATGTTTCATCATAGGCAAACTCATCCTACCCTGATAAGATGATACTATCGGGGAGGACTTTATCTCAGTGTGAGGCAGTTCTAAATAAGAAATGTACTGGATAATAGTGGGATCCAGATGGTTATGAGAATACCTTGAGGAAAACCCAAAGAAATGCCTCTTTGTGCAAGATCACCCGCAAGTTTTTCAACTGGTGTTGCTGGCTTTTTCACTCTGAAGGTGCACTGAGTGTTGCCAAACAGGCCTCAGTGCCAGTGCTCTGACCTTTAAAATGTGTATGCCTAATTGGTTAACCCACAATTGGCATAAGTTAACTTACTTAGAAGTCCTTTCGTGGGTTTTTTCTTTGGTCTTGCTCATTTCTTATAAATTCACATTTCTTATGTTCTGATAATACTCCTCCTGGTAAGTATGGGGAGTCACACACTCTTTTATGGTGAGATTTGCAAAAGGTGTATCTTCGTGGCTTTTGATTGAAGGGTAAATAATATCACACATATTCAGAATCAAGGTCCAATTGATTTAAATAATATTTTTTGTATGGGCTTGTAATATATGTCATTTATGTTTTTTTAGGTCCCCCCTGTGTGTCTTGTGAGTTTTGTGGGTATCTGAAAAGGTCCTGAAGAAGGTGGCCGTTCCATTCTTTTTATGCCACCGAAACGCACGTCGACCCAATGTTCAGATCCTGGTGAACATATAGAACACACTTGGTCGTGGAGATTTTGTAATCCTTAGTCTCCCCTCTTTTCAGATGTGTTTCTATGTGAATGTTGTATGAGTCCTTATGAGTCTGTATGAGTTGTGTATTTTGTGGTTTTGGTATATGTAATGGTTTGTTTTTCGGGGGTTATTTGTTCAACAGTATATTGTATGTACTCCTGATTCCATTGTGGTAGCACTGTTGATCTTTTTATATACAAAAAAGTTTTTAAAAAGGAGAAAAAGAAAAGAAATGAATTTATATTTGCTATTTATATGAAAAAATTTACAAAAAAGGCAAATAAATAATAATGATGAAGTCTACTTTGTAAGTTTTGTCAATATGATTGTATTTTTGTCAAGCCCTCACTGAATGTAGGTTTGCTACGATAAAAAAGAAATATAGGTCTTGAGGGAGTTTTTCATTAAATGCTTGGTTTTTTTTCCCCTCTTCTCCCTGACCTTAAATTATATTTTTTCCAGAGGGGGTCCCCATTTATGCATTATGGTACTAGGGGCACCTGGGGCCTGAGGGTGAGTGCCCTTCATGGACTGCAGCACTTATTGTGCCACCATGAGTGTGCCAAATCAAAGCATGACTCCCAGTCCACCACTGCAGACTGGCAGAGCGGTTTTAAAACTGCTAAGATGACTTTGCCATTTAAACCAATGACAAAGCCCAAACCTTCCTTTTTAATATTTATAAGTCACTCCTAAGGCAGGCCTACTGAGCCCTAAAGGCAGGGTGCATAATATTAAAAAGATGGACATGTGTTTTATTAACTTTAACCTGCCATAACAGTAAACACCCCGCAATGTCGTTTTTACTGTGGAAAGGCAAGTAGCCCCTTTGGCAAATATGGACTACTAAATATGGTACTTCAAGGTATCAAACAAATTGTTGCATTAAACCTGACTTGGTGCTCAAGTCGAACTGAATGTAACTTTTGCACAAATGGCAACTTTACAAAGTTGCCACTTTGTTGCCCATAGTTGTCGAGTAGCCATTTACGTCTGCACACAAGTTGATGTCCTCTAGACAGCCTTCTGCCCCCTGGAGAGAGGTGTGAATGGCATTCAGGAAGGGAAACAAAATATCTGCCAAGAGTAGAGGTGTGACCTCCTACTGGCATAATGGCCAGATTGGGTGTGAGCCCAAAAGGCTAGCTTCAAATGGGGAGCCTTATTTGAAGGGCAAATGGTAGAGAAGGGCAAATGGTAGAGAAGCAGATGTTAAACAATTTTTTCTGAGGGCGTGTATCCCCCCGGTAGCCACATGTCTGGGTTAGGCTAGGGAGCACAAAGAGAAGGGTTCTGACATGTTAGAAATGCGTTTTCTGGTTGGCTAGGGTATGCACCTAAGCCAGGCAGAATCCACCTCTCTAGTCAGGATAAAAGGGGTTTACACGTCTAAAATAACCCCTGCTCACCCCCATGGTAGCTTGACACGAGCAGTCAGGCTTATCCCAGAGGCAGTGTGTAAAGCATTTGCACATAACCAGCAGTAATACAGTAAAAACACTACAAGATGACACCACACCAGTTTTAGAAAATATCCAATATTTATCTGTGTAAAACAAGACCAAAAAGATAAAAATCCAACAGACAGTGATCGAAATACGAATAATGCAAAAATAGGCTTTATATACAGTTCCTTGAAGTCGATAGCTACATCCGGGGCTATCACTGCTTTGTGAACAAACAAATCCAACAGTTCCGGGTGGTCGTGGTGTTGCGAGGCAGCTACGGTGTTGGGGAGATCCGTAAAATAGTACCTTTGGAGATGCAGGACGTCGGACCTTGCAGTGAGCTTCGAAGGGGTGCGTCGTCGTCAAGTGTCGGTTCCGGACGTCGGCGCAAGAGTCGTCTGGCCCTTGAAGACACGTGTTGCAGTTTGAACTCCATGAGTTTGAAGTCAGTAGCATCAGCAGGCATCGGGCTGCGGTGTGAAGCGGAGCGGTGCAATGTGCGGTGCCCTCAGGTCGCGGTGCAGACAGCGGCTCGGTGACAGTCGTCCAGTGACATCTATGAGACCAGGGCTGCGATGCGAAACAGGGAGGTGCTCGTTGTGGTGCTGACAGGTCATTGTGCAGGCAGCAACGTCATCGTTGCTGAAGCAATGTCATCGGTAGACCCAAGGCTGCACTGCAAGATGGGGCAATGCGGTGTGCGGGGCTCACAGGTTGCGGTGCAAGCAGTGGCATCAGTTGACGATCTGGAATTGATGGCACTTGTGTCGGTGGGCCAAGGCTGCGGTGTGGGAAGGAGCAGTGCGTCAAGTAACCTACGAGCAGTGCCCCCTAACCACAGGTGCAGGCAGCGGCGCTGATGTCAGCTTGGAGCGTCGTCGGTGAGACCATGGCTGCGGCGCGAAGAGGGACGGTGCTCCATGTTCTCCACGAGCGGTGTCCACAGGTCACGGTGCAGGCAGGGGCATTGGTGACGGTGTTAAGGCATCATCGGGGATACCAGAGTGGCAGTGTGAAGCAAGGTAGTGCGGTGCCCACAGGTCACGGTGCAAGCAGCTGCTCGGTGGCAGCATCCAACAGCGTCATCGATGAGACCAGGGTTGTGATGCAAAGTGAGGTGGTGCCCTCTGTGGTGCCTTCAGGTCACAGAGCCGGCAGTGGCATTGTTGATGGCGTCGGGTTACCTTTTTCTCCTCTGTGGCAGCTGAAATATCCAGCTCCAGAAGCCGGTACCCAGAAGATATTGAAATCTGTGATTTCCCTGAGACTTCCAACAGGAGGCAAACTCTACATCAAGCCCTTGGAGATACTTAGGATGTAGAAAGCACAGTCCAGTCCTTTTCCTGCCCAAGACAGAAGCAGCAACTGCAGGCCAACCCAGCAAAGCACACAGCAAAGTGGTAGTCTCTCCTCACAGCTCTTCCAGCTCTTCTTCCTGGCAGTAATCAAACGTTCTGGGGTCAGGGCCAAAATATTTATACCACATTTTCCTTTGAAGTTGGTACAAACAAAGTTCCTCTGGCACACATAAACCAGTTCAGCCTGGCTCAGGCCACATTCACCACAGGAGGTGGAGACAGCTTTGTAAGAGGCAGTCACAGTCCATTCAGGTGCATGCGACAACTCCTCCCATTACTCTAAATGCATCCAGGTCTGTTCATCCTGGCTATGAGTCACCCAGGAAAGGTAGAACACACCTCAACCCCCCCTTGTGTCTGTCTAGTGTGAATGCAGATCTCCTACTCCTGTCACTCTGAACCCAGACAGGGAATACACAAAAGGCAGAGGCACACAGGTTGATTAAGCAAAAAATGCCCACTTTCTAAAAGTGGCATTTTCAAACACACAACATAAAAGTCATCTTCACTTAAAGGTGTATTTTTAAATTCTGAGTTCAGGCATACTAAACTCCATTTCTCAATCTTATCCCAATGGAGAGTTATGCTTGTAAAATTTTACAAGGCAACTCACATGTTAAGCCTATGGGACAGACAGCCTTTCAATAGTGAAAAACGAAGTACACAGTATTTCACTATCAGAACATGTCACACACACCAGTACTTGTTCTACCTTTCACATACACTGCACCCGGCCCATGGGGGTACCTTGGGCCTACCTTAGGGGTGCCTTACTGGTTAGGGCCTGGCAAGTGGGTAAACTTGCCAGGTCGACATGGCAGTAAAGCCTGCGTGCAGACACTGCAGTGGCAGGTCTGAGAACCCTTTGAAAGGCTACTTGTGTGGGTGGCACAATCAGTGTTGCAGGCCCACCAGCAGCATTTGATTTGCCGGCCCTCGGCACACATGTGCACATTACTAGGGACTTAGTAGTAAATCAAATAGGCCAATCATGGAAACATCAATCCAAAAACACAATTTACATGGAGAGCATATGCACTTTAGCACTAAATAGCAGTGGTAAAGTGCCCAGAGTCCTAAAACCAACAAAAACAAGGTCAAAAACATGAGGCCAAAAAGCAAAAAGTCTAGGGGTGAACCCACTGAAAAAGCCAAGTCTAACAAGACATGTTTGGAGTGGGCACAATAGTGCATTCTAGGATAGCTAGATGCCACACTTCGCAGGAAGTCACCATCAGGAAGGAGGGGACCTGGTAGCTCATTGGGTAGTTAGTTGCCACATCCCCCTAGGCTCATAGTTGGCATAAACGTGGCACTCCTGGCATCCAGATCACCTATGTACTGGAGAGAGGACCAAAGAAGGGCTATTCTGTTGTTCCCTGGACCCATCGAAGAGAGGCACCACCAAAGGCTGGACCGGTCTAAACGTTCTACATCTTGGGCTGGCAAAAAAGGACTGGACCTGCTTCTCTGAGAGCCCAGTGCCAAGAAGCCTAAGGGCCACTGGATGCCAAGGTGCATTTTGAAAGACAGAATCCCAAACCTCAAAAGTTGCACCCAAGTCTGCTGGACCTGGGAGAGTTGTCAGATTGCAGTTTGGTTGTCCAGCCTGGAAATTACTGTGAGTTAAAAGGAACTGCTGGTTTTGCTGTAACCGGAGACGAGTAGACCAGTGGCCACTGGTTTTGAGCTGGACTTTACCCAGACTTCGCGGGACATCGACCCCTTAGGCCAAAGTTGCACCACCATGCTTGTGGACCACGGGGTGGCCACAGGAAGACCCTCAACACTGGCTCAGCATCCTCATCATCCTTGAGCATCATCAGCATCCTCCATCCCTTGCATCAGGACCACGCCATTGACTTCTATGGTGGTTCACCCATAGGACGCGGAACTGGACTACAGATTGCTTAAACTTCAACATAACTGTTCAATTGGTCCTAACTGGAGCCTGTGACTAGCTCCCTATCAGAGTTGGACCCCACAAGAGCGCCTTTATAGACACTTTCAAGTTACATTTTGTGGCTAACCCTGAACCATGAGTCACAATAGATTTAAATGATTTACTGCATTGAGTGAAAAGCTTTGATTTATTGTTTCTTTCAAAATTCATATCTCTGGAACCCTGTGGTGGATTTCTGTTTTTGGGCGATCTATTCCAAGATAAAAATACAACATATTTTTATAAATTGCCAGATTTTTATTGTGTTGCGTTTTCATCTTATTCAACTGTTTTAGTACTTCTTATTGTTTTACACTTGAAAAAGCCTGGCTGCTGTGAGTCCCAGCTACCCAGGACTGAGGTGAGGTTTTACAAACGAACCTGACTGGGACCTAATATGGAATTGTGTCTTCATTACAAGGTGAGGTTGCACAACCACACCATATAATAAACCACTTTCCTCACACAATGGAAATACCTATATTAGTAGGTACCTCAGGTATGGTTAAAAGGAAACATAATGTAGCATAATGACTGGGTATAATGGACTGTTCATCCTTTATAGTGCATATGTACATGGGAACAGGAGTTTTGCACCTCCACAATAAGTTTAGAACAACCTGGGGTTTAAAAACATGACGTTTATTATTAGGGCTGCCAGCTTTAGGGTGGTTTTCCCCAATTTATTTCACTGAAATTCATTTATGTTGGCCTTAGGACTCTGCAATTTACCACTGCTAATTAGTGCTAACGTGCTTGTGCTGTCTCTATTAAACATGATGAATGTGGCTTATACCTAATTGGCACATTTAATTTACTTATAAGTATCTTGTAGAGTGGTATACTATATACCCAGGGCCTGTAAATGAATTGCTACTAGTGGACCTGCAGCATTTATTCTGTCACCCACTTAAGTAGCCTCTTAAAACATGTCCCATGCCTGGTTTTAAACTGCCAATTAGACTTGGCAATATAACACCCTTTCAAAGACTTAAACTCTCCTTTTATTGCATATAGGTCACCCCTAAGGTAGGCCCTAGGTAGCCCATAGAGCAGGGTGCATTGCAATTAAAAGGTTGAACATGTACTTTTAAGTTGTACATGTTCTGGTAGTGCAAAACTCCTAAATTCATTTATCACTACTGTGAGGCCTACCTGTCCCATAGGATGACATTGGATTGCCTTTTTACATTCAATAAGTGTGAATTTTTGATTGCGGACAGAGAAGCATTTCATGTTTGGTATCTATGAAATTGTAATGAAAAATCCTCTTCAATGGTAAAGTCGGATTTAAAATTACATTTTAGAAAATGCCACTGTTAGAAAGTTGCCATTTGCCTGCCCTTTATAATTTGGTTCCTGCAGCTTGTCCCATGACTGGGTGTAGTTGGCGTTTAGGTTTTGTGAATTCGTCCCAGATGGTCACACAATAGCGGGATTAGGTGTGCCTGAATGGGTCATCTACTAGCAGGATGGGAAGCAGGTGGAGCTGGGCACAGCCACACTTGCAACTGAATAGGCTGTGCTCTGCCTTCTCACAAAGGCTTGTAACCACTGCATTTTCCCTGCAGCCAGCCTGGAGCCGGGGCATGGGAGTCAGGAAATTCCAAGCACTTCAAAGAGAAACCTTTAGAAACTTCTCCTACTGCAAAGAAGGCACCAGGTATAAAAATAGGACACTCAGACCAACCCTTCAGTTCGCTTTCTGGACCTGTGGAAGGACTCTCAGAGGTCTGACTGTTGCTGTGGCCTGTTGTGTACTCCACAAGACTGCTTTGCTGCACCTGGTAGGACTGCTTTGCTGCCTAGAGCCTGCTTTGAGCCCTCATAGGCCTGCCCTGCTGATTGAGCCTTGCTTCTTCAGCTGAACCCAGGACTACCAGAGTGACTTGAAGGGCTAGTTTTCTGGTCTCCTGTTCAGAGCCACAGGAACCTAACAGGCTCCCACCATCTTGAACGCACACCTGGATGCAGCCTGAGTGAGTCCAAACCCCCCAAAGTGATGCCCCTCCAGTCCTGGACCCTTGGGGGTGGTGTTAAAGGTGCCCAAGTAGCCGAAATCCAAAATTTGGGAGTTAGAAAATGTTTGGCTAAAAACTGCTCTGAGAACCAAGAGAAGACCAGGACCAACCTGCTTGTCTATCCGCCCAGGGTGCATTACCGATCGCCCTGACTTTGCGGCAGATCCTAATACGTTCTTCTCTGCAGCAGTAAATCCAGTTCAGCGGTTGTTCGTCAAAGAGGTATCTGACCTCCTGGAACTCTCGTCTGCTACAGCCTCCTGCCTAGTCCCACAGGAGTTTTCCGACTTCCAAAAAAGTGACTAAGTCCGAACATAGAAATCTTCACTGCAACTTCATTCAATGGTTCCCTGACGATGACGTTCCCTCCTCAGACACTGCCTGCACCCTTGCCCCACTGAACTTTACATTCCCAGAACTGTTTATTCAAAAAATCTTCTAATCTCTTCTAAGTCCGAAGGCAAGCATTGACCAGGCCCAATCAACTTCTTGTATCCGATCTGAGCTTTTTCACGGTAGGCCATATTCTTTTACTTTGACCCGGTCATGGGCAACTAGGTGTCCGTGGTTGGTACTTTGATCTTTTAGGTGCTCGTTTTTACTAAAAACATAAAAAAATCATAACTCTGGTTCTACTGATTGGATTTCTGTCATTTTGGTGTCAAATAATTTATTAAAATGTACTCTTTTTATATCAATTGGTGTGGGATTTTTCCTGTGTTGTGTTTTCACTTTATTACTGTTTGTGTGCTGCATAAATACTTGACATGCTTCTAAGTTATGCCTGAGTCTTTTGTGCCAAGCTACCAGAGGGTTAAGCACAGGTTAATTTAGTGACATTTGTGGTTCACCCTGATGGGGATTGTGTCTGTTGCTTGAACAGGGGTCACCCCTTATTCAACCAGAAACCCAATTTCTATGTATAGCATGCACAATAATTAAATAAACAAAACTTAATAGAAGCATGACCTGTAGATTACACAAGATATTGTAAAATTGCAAAAAGTGGCACACAGGTGACAAACTATTGTAAACAAAATTACTTCACGTGTGCATGGTGTGATGTGGGTGGAGGCATTCATACACCACTAACACTTACCCTAGCTACAGTTTGCTATGACACCCTGGTCAGGGGGAGAGGGGCTCCCTCTACAGTCACACACTTACAAAATTAATACATTGAAAGGAGAGTAAATGTGAAAAGCACATTAAGGAAATCAAAACACACAATTAATGCATGCAAAGTAATTCTTTATGCCCCTACTGTTTCCTACATTATCACAGTTGGGGGGGTTGGGTATCCTTCAAAGCATACATCATTCATCACTCATCATTGATAGTAGTAGGACACTTATTTGTAGTTGAAATGATTAAGCACACACACACATCCATCTTTGCATTTGCCAACGTAATATAACACTCCATAAATCTTACAGTATCTTAGCCTTATTAAGTTCAGGGAAAAATAGTCACAACGTTGAAGTGGAGCACCCCCACGTAGTGTAGGAAACCGCCTCACTGTACAGTGTGCTAAAATGAAGTACACTATGTAGAGAGTGGGAGAAAGCCCCAAAAGGCAATTAGAGTTAAAAGTAGATAATACTAACTCTCTTTTTGTGGTATTGTGGGCGAGCAGTTAGGCTTATCAGAGAGTAGTGTTAAGCATTTGTTGTACTCACAGAGGCAATAAATGAGACATGCACTCAAGAATAAATCTGAAACCAATTTGTAAAAATAATATTGATTTTTATATAATTTTTAAGACGAAGAACACAGTTCTAAGGTAAGGACTTTTGGAGATACGATTTTGCAAATTTCAATAAATATATCACTACTATGCGCAATTACGCACCATAGGAAACAATGGGGGAAAATGCATATAAATTCAGGCAATGCTTTAGCAAAGTTCACCTTCTTTTTTTGGGTTGATATTGGGACCAGGTCCAAAGTTCCAGCAGGTGAAGTTCAGGAGCATCCCGGATCAGCCGGGAACAGAGGTGCAGAGGTCTTGGAAGCTGGTGTGCAAAAGACGAAGCGGGCCACTTGAAAAAGCACTGCACAGAGGGACTTACAGGTTATTCCGGAGGGTCTCTTGAGAGGGAAGAAGTCACAAGGCCCTGGGACCATTGGAGGAGAGCTGGTTGGTCGGTGCTGAGGCCAGTGGGGCCGGGTTCAGAGCGAACAGGTCTGTTGGGCATCGTGCATCTTGAGGTGCCCGTGGTCAGGAGCAGGCAACCTGGAAAGGCAATCTCAGGACAGCTGGGCCATTGAAGAAGTGGGTCTCGGGTGTCTCGATGTCGCTCAATGGGTGCTTTTTTCTGGAGTCCGGACTGGACTCTTATTCTTGGTGTTTGCCACTGGGGGTCTGGTACATCGGGTATTGGTACACCGCAACTCCAGTACGTCCTGGTGCCTCCAAACCTGGTGGGGAGACTGATCTGACCCTCTGGAGCTGTTGTACCTTTTCATGCTTTGGTGCTGGATCGAGGTCAGCAGGGGGCAGCACGTCGACAAACCGGACTACACGGGATCGGTGCCTGCGGTGTACAGGGGAGTCATACCTTCACTCCAAGGGAGCTTAACAGTAATTTCTTGGATGCAGGCGGTGCTCCGGGGTTCTTGGAGACCTCTCAGGTTTCAGGACAACACAGCAGCAGAGATTGTCGAGTCCTGGGAGCAGCAGGCAGGGTTTGGTGCCTTTTGCTTCTGCAGCAGGGCTTCGGATCTCGAGCAGCGGTTCTTCTTTTTCCTGGTTTTCTCTTGTCCATCGAATCTGATGTTCATGTGTCGGGGTGCCACCTAAATACTTAATTTAGGGGTGTTACAAGGGGAGACAGGTAGTAGCCAATGGGCTACTTACCTTTAGGGTGCCTACACCCTCTAGTGACTACTTCCTGTGGGAAGCCCTGATAGGAGGTTTTCTCACCATCTCAAGATGGTGGGATTTCAGAAGAGGGGCTCACGATGCCTGCCCCACCCTAGGGGTGGTGTAGGCTAAGTGGAGACCCTCCTCCTAATCTAACTAATGTTCCCGCCTTTCCTCCCGCCAAAAGTGGACTGTCTAGAAGTTCCTGGGTTGGATTTCAAAGGCGCATCGCCTTTGAAGCTTCTCGCCCAGGAAGGCTATCCTGTCCTGGAGGAGGTGTGAAGCACCTCTGCCCAGAACAGGCTTTGTTTCTGTCCTCTGAAAGCGCTGGCTCTCACCCCATGAGGTCAGAAACATGTCTGGTAGTTGCTGTCTGGCAAAAACAAGTCAGGAACCACAACAGTGCTTGGTAGGTTTTCAGGGGACCCTCTAAAAGGGTCTCCTGTGTGAATTTATTAATAAATCCACCACTGGCATCAGTGGTGATTTATTAAGACAAGATGTTTGGTACCAAACACCTTAGGAAGCAGTGAAGCCATCATGGAGATAGGAAACTCGTGTTGACAAGTATCCAGCCCATGTACTCTTTATGACTTTCCTGTGCACTTACATCATCACAGAATAGACTGGACATTGCAGGGGCATATATAGGATATAGTGCACCCTGCCTTAGGGCTAAGGCAAGCAGTAGGGGTGACTTACCTATACCATGTGCAGTGTATTGACTCTTCGGATTTCTCAGAGCCAAGACATGTAGCCTGCAATAGTAGAGTCCATAGCCTCGATGAGGGGTCCCTGGGGCCGCACAACCATTGCTGCAGCCCCAGGGGACCCTCTTCAGTACCCATGCCTTAGATACCAGGGGTACCATTTACTAGGGACTTACAGGGGTAACTGAAGTTGTGCCAATTGTGATATAGTTTTAGGAAAAGAGCACTGGTACTGGGAACCTGGTTAGCTGGGACCCAGTACTCCACAGTCAAAGTTGCGTCAAAAAGTCAGGCAGAAAGTGGGGGGGTATTGCAACAGAAACTCACTTTCCTACATGTGGCGTTTCATTCAAGCCATGAAGACCATGTAGGATAATAATCATTGGTGACAGTGGGGCACTTATTCACCGTCCAATGAATGAGCACACACACAGACACATCGATGCTTACTACCTCTGATGAGGCATTGAAGCACTTTAAGGTGAGTAGAGGGCTACTCCGAAACCCAAGGATGGTGGTTAATCCAGCTGTTATTGTTGGTTATTATGATTAGTTATGCGATCTCAAGAAAACATTGTATGCATTTACTCCAGTTACCGTGTGATAGATTTTTTTAATACCAGTTAGATGTGATCATTTGTGGTAAGTACGTGGTTTCAGGGGAATAGTTGGTGAGATAGATAGACTAGCGTAAATTAAGTAATGTTAGGTTGCAGGGATACGAATTTAAAGAATGAGAGGTGACAGACAGATGAAGAACTACAATAAGAAGAGATTCGAGCAGACAGACATGAGATGAGAGCAGGCTATACTCAGAAACTGAAGGCATGCAGAGGATTGAAGGTAAGAAAAGGGTCACTCTGAATAAAGGAAGAAAAGGAATCGAGCGGGAGTAAGTCAAGGTCAATTTTTCATGCAGGGATTTTAGGAGTATATTGGGAGAAGCTTTCTGAGATACCCAGCGGTCTGAGGATGTAAGCTATAAAAAGAAACATTATACATAGTCCTCCATATCTGGGGCAGGCAGCTTAGACATGCGAGTCTGAGTGTACACATTATTTAAACATTGAGACCCCCAACCTGCTGTGTGCCAAGCATAGGGCAGCCCTTTTAAACATAGTCAGGGGTATCCCAACCTTGGCACTGGGTCTGTACGCTGAACAAGGGGAGTTGGTGCAAAAAAAAGAAAAGGTCTCATTTAATGATCTTCCCTCACAATTCTCTGTTAAAGGTGTTTTCACTCACTAAAAAGAGACATTTGGCCTTGGCTGAGAGCATCTTGTCAAACTACCATCACATTTGTACCTATTCATGTTCTAGGTTGTTTCTACAGCACAGGAGAGCAATCACTGATATGAAAGGTGCATACAGCTAACTTCTCAAGTGTATGTTGTGTGTGTTCGTGCATGTGGCCAATGTATTATATGCATTGTATGCAAGAGTGAAGAAGAGTAATGGAGGCCAATGGGTTCTATTTTGGAAGACCCAGACCTGTTCCTGTGAACAAGACGTGGGTGATGTTGTTTTCCCAGCAATGAAAGTGTATCAGGAGAGGCAAGAGGGAGGAGACCTAGACACTGAAGTGGGGACAAAAGGAGACAGTGCTCCTATATAAATTAGGTTAGGTCCTTTTGCTGAGAGGGACTGCTAATAAGCCTTCCTGTAGCACTGACACTTTTTTTTTTTTAAATGGGGTGAAGGGTCTTATCACAGTCTCTATTGTTCAGAGTGAGAAGCGTCTTCTAAGTGAGGCCAGCCTTTTGTTTCTCTTTCTTATCACTGTCTGTCTGGCTGTTGACATCAATGTGTGGGAAGTTCACACCTCGTTGTGCCTCTGTTTTGGGTGCTCCAGTCTGAAGGCGTTCTTGCTGAGAAGAGTGCCCTTTTGCACAAAGGCTGCTGTCTAGAGAGGTACTTGCAAGAAATGTACCTACAATATAGTCATGTTTATTTATTTATTTATTTTTATAAAGCGCCCAAATCACCCCATCAGGGGTATCTCTGCGCTATGACTGCCATTACTAACCAAGGAGAGACAAATCAGAACAGTGTGGTTTTCAGCAGCTTTCTAAAAACCAGGAAGTTGGTGCATTGGCGTAGATGAATGGGGAGTTGGTTTCAATAGTGTGGAGCTAGGTGGGAAAAGGCTTTGCCGCCCATGCGAGCTTTTTTAAAACGTGGAATATGGAGAAGAGCTTTGGACCGTGACCGGAGGGGCCTAGATGGCATATGTCTGGCTAACTTATCTGTCAGATAGCTAGGACCCATATTGTTTAAAGATTAGAGACAATACAACAGATCTTATATTTAATCCTCTTCCGCACCGGAAGCCAGTGCAATTTTTGGAGTAGAGGAAGAGAAGCTGTTCTGGGAGGGGCATTGGTCACCAAGCGGGCCGCCGTGTTCTGGACTACCTGTAGTTTTTTTAAGGAGGTTTCCTTAGCTGAAATCAGCAAGGCATTGCAGTAGTCCAGGCGGCTTAAGACCAATGCCTGGATCAGGGTTTTCCACGTAGAGAGTGGCAGGAGAGGAAAGACTCTTTGAAGGAGACTGAGTGTGTGCAGTAGTGGTGGCATGCTCCTCCAGTGTTAATTTGTGATCTATACGGACTCCTAGGTTTTTTGCCACCTGTTTTGGAGTTGGGGCAGGGCCTAATTCCTCTGGCCACCATCTAGGGGACAACCTCACCACTGCTTCTCCAAACAACATTATTTCTGATTTTTCTACATTAAGCTGAAGAAAGTTATCTGTGTACATACTGTTTAAAATACTAATTCAGCAGAGCCTCATATTTATCAATGTCTTTGTAACACTGTTTCACTTCTGGTGAACTAGCCTTCCCAGTATTTTACAAAGACACTAAAAGCTATGAGTTTGTGGTGCTCTTCTACTAATCTATGTCAAGTGTACAACACAATACATTCTCGCATTGATTCGTTTTACAAGAACACCCAGACTCGCTTGCGAACAATATGCATCCTGGGCTCAAACACTCAAAACAATGGCAGCAGAATTTAAGGGATGCACACAGAAAGGTTCGGGTTTTAGAGAAATCTGGCATCTGCTATACATACAAATATATGTCCATACATGCTTGGACATGTATGGTTATATATGCCGGCCTCCGTCTGCATGCGCTCACACACAACAAATTGCATGCATTAACTTATACATGCAAACACACTTATAAATCATTTATATATTTTCCATCTTCCTGGACTCAGCCTGGTCTGACTTCTTTGCAGATAATGCTAGATGTATGCCACTGAAAAAGACAGTAGCACATGGCACATTAAAGAGGATTCTAATTAAATGGGAGTTAATAAAGGAAGCTTGAGGGAAGTCGGAGGAAATACAGGACTCATGTCGGGCCACCACCCCAAGGTGGGCAGGCACTCCTAAACTGTACAGATCAGAGCGGCAAAAGAGAAACATCACTACTCCAGAAATGTTCCTGTTAGACAACAGCTTTATTTACTTCCAGCATAAGCATTTTGCATGGTGCTGTAGAACGTACCCAAAGAATGAGAATATGAATGTCAGAGGGATATGATAAGTTTATTGTTCGTGACCTATTGCTCCTAGTCCATAGAGTCTTTCCTATTCCCAACACCCTCATATCCATGCCCTGTAATAGATCCGAACCATTACACACATGATGGGACTGGCCTTATCAACCTCAAAAAGATGAATGCAAGTGTTGGCCCACTGGAATTTTAATGTTATCTGTAGCTGGCACTAAGGTCTTTGTGGTAGGACCATTATCACACTCAGCTGTATAGTATACATCAGAGATGGAAGTTGCTAGGCTGCATTGCGCACACACACAAAATGTTGTTGGACAAACCTGAATCACCTCCAAAGCCCAACGTTTACCCGAAAAAATCCCACAGATAATTCCATGTGAATTACAGCTTCACTTGGTTTCACAAAGCACAGAAGGCACCCTGCAGGATTCTGTACCCGGCAGCAGGCAACCTCCAGTTGTCTCTGTCCAACACCCTCTGCAAGCGTGGACTCCCTAGCTCCAGAGGCAATCCACATTCAAGTGTGTGCCACACAAAAATGCACCCTGCCACTTTGTGCATCTGCGCCCCCGCATACAGTAGCACTAGCTGCTAAATGACCCCACATATAATAAAAAACAATAACCCCTGAACTTCTCTTGGCCGAGGGACAATGCATCCCACACTGAGCTGGGAAGTGAGGCATTCGGGACGGGTATGCCACTCTAGCAGTGCCAAGGCGATCACCCAGTATCTGCTACAAAGGGGGGTACCAACCTCTGGCTGTCTGTGGAGCACAGCACCTCCCTGGCACATCCTGGAACTAGCTGCTAGACCTGGATCAAAGAAGTGGTGAGGCCACAGCCATAGAATTAGAACCAAAGATAAGCTCTTACATGCAAAAAAAACCAACAGAAACACAATATGATCCATCTGTACACTCCGTCGGACCGAAGGGTGTCATGAACGTGTATGCAGTGTTTACCCCCACTCTCCTCAGCTTCTTAGAAACTCTGGGACTCACCTGACTAGCCATAATCCTCCTGGACAGTAGCAGGCAGGTCGTGTGGCCTTTCAGTGTCTCCATCTGATGCAATTGCAAATAATAAAATAGACCCTGAGTAAACATGGTGTGGCACAGTGAGTCCCACTGCTCCGAGATCTGGGATGAACAAACTGACTGACCAGCAGAGGTTTGGAAGCAGCACTTGCGTAACACTTTTCGTGGGGTAACATATTTAATCATACATAGAGCACACGTATCTTGTCCTTATTGCATTTATTTTTCTTTTGTCTTGCCCTTTTCACTTTAAGTTTATTTACATTTCTCAATTAATTATTCGGCTGTCATCATGTGAGCCCCATCGTAGTGGACACACATTAAATCCTTTAAAACATATTCAGGTTGAAACCCCCGGGCGCCCACCTTTTAAAAGATGGTCCACTGCTTTGCAGCTGTGGTAAGAGGCATTGGGCAGGTTACATGTCACCACATGTTGATGTGTGTAGGATGAGTGAGGAAGACTGGTGTCTGACACTGAGGTTCAAGTCTTCGCAGTTCAGGTAACGCCTCGTTGGAACGCACTGCTAACAAAGTCGAAAGTGAGCTTGTCTTCAGACTCTCTGTGAACACGTACGTGGTATATTGCATTGGTCGCACTGTCACAGATCAGATCCAGAGTGAATTGGTTTTGGCCTGCTTAAGCCTTATAATTCAATTGGAAATCCAAGAAGAAAAGTCCCTTTTCCTTTTGGCCAAAGTGTAAATCTGCAGTGTTTACACTTTGGATAATGCATGCCTAAAACATAATGTTTGATTGGCATGAGGTAGAAAGGTCATTGATGTGACCTTTCCCAAAAACTCTTGGGTCCCAAACTGATATCCAGAGTCAGATGTACTCTTTATTAGTTTTTACTTGTATTTATAAAATTTGGCATGGTTCAACCTTAATGGAATTAAGTGCTTGGATGTGTCTTACTGGGCAAGCTAATTACTCTCGGCTGACTGGCAGCTCAAAACTCCCTGTGGAACAATAAATCCATCCTGGTAGATTAGTCTCCTACTGGTAGAGAAAGATGCTGTGAATTCTCCATAAGCTGATTAGCACCACCTCGCTATCAAGCACTTACAGGGTGTGACGGAAAGGACATGCAGAGACCTCTGGCAACAGTCACCAAAGTTCGAGGGAGAAAAACAGTCCTGAGTGGGCGGAGCCTGGCCCAGAGCAAAAGTATGCTACTTGTTAGACCTGGCATCCTTGGCGTGGTTTCACGTGACTTTTTGCCTCTACCTCCTGTATTTTTGATGCTGTGCTGGATTTCGTTTTTGCTGGCTTAGATGCTTTGGGCACTTTGCCACTGCTGATCAGTGTCAAAGTGCAAGTGCTCCCTGTGTAAATTGTTATTATGATTGGGTCTCCCTGATTGGCATATTTGTTTTACCAGTAGGTCCCTAGTAAAGTGCACTAAGTGTGCCAGGGCTAGTAAATCAAATGCTACTAGTGGGCCTGCAGCACTGATTGTGCCACCCAAATGAATAGCCCTGAAAAGATGTCTCAGGCCTGCCACTGCGGTGCCTGCACGCGGTCTGTTAACTTCCATGTCGACCTGGCAAGTGCACCCACTTGCCAGGCCCTAAACCTTCCCTTTTCTTACATATCAGTCACCCCTAAGGTAGGCCCAATGTACCCCTGTGGCCAGGGTGACGTGTATGTGAAAGGTAGGACATGCCCTACTGTGTGTGGCATGTCCTGATAGTGAAACACTGCCAAATTAGTTTTTCACTATTGCAAGGCAATCTGTTCCCATAGGATAGAATGGGAAGTTAGCTTATAACATTTGATAAACATAACTGCCACTGGGAACAAGACAGGAAAATAAAGTTTGATATGCCTGAACTCAGAATGTTAAGATGCATCTTTTAGTGAGGGTGATTTTTACATTCTGTGTTTGAAAATACCACTTTTAGAAAGTAGGTATTTTCTTGCTTAGACGTCCAGTGTGCCTCTGCTAGGATGTGTATTGTCTGTCTGGCTTTAGGGTGACAGGGGCTGGGGAGGTGCAGTGGCTCCAGAGAGTCTGGATGAGTCAGGGCTGGGCTGAATAGACCTGGGCTGCATTTAGAGTAGGGGGAGGAAATTTCCTTTCACCTGAATGGGCCTGGTCTTCCTTCCATAATGCTGTCTCCACCCCCTGCCAGGAAGCTGCACCAGAGAGTATAGAACTAGTTTTGACTGAGCACAGGGCTTCTCTGCCACCAGAGAACAAAGGATTTTGTAGTATAAATATTGGGGCCCAGACCCCAGAACTTTAGATCATTCCTGGAATTCAAGAGGACCCTTTGCCAAGGAGAAGAGCTGGAGAGACCTGTACTGCCCCTTTACTGTGTGCTGTGTGGGGTTGGCCTGCAGTTGCTGTTTTTGCCAAGGAAAGGAGAAGGACTTTGCTGTGTACTGTGTCCCCTGCTTTAAGGAGATCTCCAAGGGCCAATGTGTGCTGGCCTCCTGTTTTGAAGTCTCAGGGATACAAAGACTTCATCCCCAGCTCCCCCTGAACTCTGCTGTTGTGAGTTCTGACCTTCCAGGGGGTGCCTGTGCTAGTTTTGGACCTCTGGAGGTTGTTGCTGTTGTTTGGGAGCTGGAAGAAAGAAGAAACATGAAGAACTGCAAAAATCGACGCATCGCTCTTCTTGCATCTGTTTTTCCAATGCATCTCCATGGCGCGAGAAGAATTTTCACGCATCGCCGTGCCGCTGTGAAAATCGACGCAGCGCCTATCATCGCTGCAAGAATCGACGCATCGAGGGATCGCGGCTGAAGAAAACCGACGCAGTGCTGCTCGACTCCGCCGCATCGATCACCGATGCATCTCGGATTTCCACTCATCGCACCTGTACGGCAAGTTTTCCTGACCCATCACCTGCGGACCGGAACCGTCACCAAGAATCGACGCATCACTCCCCATACAGACCGGATTCGACGCAACTTGTCCTTTGCATGCCGCAGAACTGTTGCATCGCCTCCCCAAGGTCTCAGGAGTTGACGCATCTCTTTGTTTCCGACTCTGTGTCTGTTTAGCCTTGTGAATTGTGACGCAACCTCAGGTACTTTGTGTAAAAGTCACGCATCCATAGTTTTCTATGGTAAAAGTTCTTGAAGCCTTTTGAAAGTCATATTTTTAACTGTGTATGTTGGATTTTTGTCATTTTGGTCTTGTTTAGTTTAGATAAAGATATTTTATTTTTCGAAACTGGTGTGGTGTCCTTTTGTGGTGTTTTCACTGTGTTACTGTGAGTGTTTATACAAATACTTTACACATTGCCTTTGGGATAAGCCTGTCTGCTCGTGCCAAGCTACCAAGGGGGTGAGCAGGGGTTATCTAAAGTGTGTATCCCCCTTACCCTTGACTAGAAGCAAGGGTCCCTATTTGGACAAAGGTAACTACCTCTGCCATTACTTTCAGCTGCTGCTAGACCTGTCAGCCTTAGTATGGTCTTCCTGGAAACTTTTGCCTTTCCCCCTCCCTTTTGTTGAATTTATTTTTGTTGGTCTTAGGACTCTGTGTACTTTACCACTGCTAACCACTGCTAAAGTGCTTGTGCTCACTCCCCTAAAACATGGTTAGATTAGTTTATACCTGATTGGCATATTTAATTTACTTATAAGTCCCTTGTAGAGTGGTATGCCATATACCCAGGGCCTGTAAATTAAATGCTACCAGTGAGCCTGCAGCAGATATTGTGCCTCCCACTTAAGTAACACCTTAAAACATGTCCCAGGCCTGCCACTACAGCCTAAATGCAGTTTTTTTGTTCTAAATATTTTATTGATTTTGTAAAGACAGAACTCAACAGTATTCAAGTAACACTAATAACATAGCACCTACCATTTCATTTGGCAACACTGAAAGTGGCTGAGAAATGGAAACGGTATGACAACTAAGCGATAAAAAGAGTTTGAATGGGGGGAGCTCACATCCGCATGTAATACAGAGGTAGCAGTGAGGGACCTTATTTGATGGACATACATTTGTCAAGCGTATGCCATAGTGATTGTGTAATGCTAGGATTCCCAGAAGATTTAGAAAGGTTACTTTGCGTACTTCTAAGATAGGTAACACATGCCCACCACGTGTGGTAAAATACATTATTAAGTTCCTTCCATTCCAATAAAATGATTTTGATTCACACTGTGAGTAGAAGGTCTAGAAGACTCATATCGTTGTCCATCAGCCCCAATGGAGAGTTGGTGGCATATAGGCCTAATAATATGAAGGGGAAACTTAGGGGAATGCACATGTTGAAAATGGCCTCGAGCTGTTTACCTATGTCCTTCCAGTAACAGGGAATCCATTTCACCCCAGGACCAGCAGTCCTCAGAATTGGTGAGATTCAATTTGAAGAGCTTGGATGGGGTCCAATGCAGGAAATGTGAGGCAGAAAATCTTGTCTGGGACAAGGAAGGGATCAATTTGTTTCTAAGTAGGTTAATGGAGATGTTGGGTCAGGCTCTCTCTGGCAGGGGAGGCATGGGAGGCATGTCCATGTGATGAAAGTATGTGCACCACCGTTTTTGGATGGGTGGGGTTGAGTTAGATTGGGGATTATGTAAATATTTGTATATCTTAGATGCTAAGTGGCTACCTCTTCTGGCCATTTAGATAAATTGAAACAGTCTTGCGGGTTAGGGAGACCCCAATTTGGAGAGTTTTGCTTTAATTTTTTTTAAATCTTACAAATCTATATTTAGCAAGGAGTGCTTCTCCTGTAAAAATGCAAAGGAAAGGGGTTCTCCATTCGCAAATAGATCAGATATCACAATGATGCCCTTGGCTGCTCATACAGGGCCTATATTGGACAAATTCACTGTTTCAGTCTTTTTATTATTCCAAAGCGAGATGGCCTGAGATTTGTCAATATTAGAAGAGAAATGTTTGTCATCTAATCGTAGAGCCCAGATCTTGTCAAGAACAATACGTCTAGAGGGGGTAAAATTAGTTTAGACATTGTTAAAATTGCAGATAATGAGTAAGGTGAGATAAAATAGAGTTCAATTAATTTTCAAGGGACCAGAGATTGGGAGACTGAGCCCAGCCAGTGTGTACCATGGGCCACCAAGAATGCAGTCTGGTAATCATACCAGTTTGGTAAGTTGCAACCTCCCTTCATAAATGGTAAGCAAAGCTTTTTTAGGGCAAGTCTGGGTTTCTTTTCGGACCAGAGAAATTCTGAGGCCGCTCTATCCACAGCTGCAAAGAATTGGTAGGAAAGATGCACTAGGAGCATGCTTGATAGAAAGTTCACTAAGGGAGTTATCATCATTTCAAGGTCTCCATACTACCCCAACACGAGATGTGCTTGAGTGACCATGTAGAGAGTAGATCCTCAATTTTGCTTACTGTCTTCTGCTCATTATATAAAATTGATTCAGATAAATCATTGTAATACCAAACACCTAAATACTTAATTAGTTTGGGCTACCACTGAAGCACCGTCTGCCCAACGAAAGAAGGAAGACAGTGAATGTTTAGCTGCAAAACCTTCGTCCTTTCTCTATTTAGCACATAGCAAGAGAATCCCAAAGAAGCCTGTATCATAGACATGATAGTGGGTATGGTCACCTCTAGGTCCTCCGATAATATTAGTATATCATCTGCGTAAGCAGCAGTTTTGAATACAGAGGAACCAAAGGGAACTCCCTTCACCTCCGGATCAATGTTGATCATAACTAGGAGATGGTCTATTGCCAAAAGGAAAAGAAGGAGCAAAAAGGAGCAACCCGGCCGCGTACCTTGGTGTAGGGCAAATAGAGTAGAAGTTGCACCATTGATCCGAATTCTTGCTATGGGTGCAGCATATAATGTCATGACTGTAGGATGCAATTTTAACAGGAAGCACACTGGGTTCCTGGTAACCAGGTACCCAGTGCCAGATCTCTTTCCCAAAATCTGTACAATTGTCCCCCCAAATGGCAAGACCTTTTCACCCCTGTAAGTCCCTGGCAAATGGTACCCCAGGTACCTAGGTCAAGGGTACTAGAGAGGGTCCCCAAGGGCTGCAGCATGTATTGTGCTACCCTAAGGGACCCCTCACTTAACTCATGCAGACTGCCATTGCAGGCTGCGTGTCTTGGTGCAGACAAAAGTGAAAATATGACATGATACACATCCCTGTTTGCCATGCCTACAGACACTGCATGCAGTATAGATAGGCTTTCCTGCTTTCAGTTTCGATTTTTGGTAAATTCTGGTGGTGTTTTTTCAGTGTTTTCCAGTGATTTCAATACCTCAAAAAAACAGTGCTTTTCAGTGGTTACTCATTTTCGCGCCATAAAAAACAACTGAAACAGTGTTTTACCGGTGTTTATGGAACGCTTTGCTTTTATTATTGCTTGCTTTCTTCATTGATGCATGGTATATAGACAGTGTACGTACAGTGTATATGAGGTCCAAATACATTTTTACAAGTCAAACTTATTGTAGTACACCATACAATATTTCTTCAATGAGTCTTTGGTCATTAGCGCTCTCTTTCCTTCCGATGTAAACTTTTATTTGTGAAAAGGCCCTCTCGACATTGGCACTTGAGACTGGCAATGCCAAAACAGCCAGTACACAATTTGCCAACTCTGGCCACTGATGTAGCTTTCCATGCCAATACTGGTGCACCTGAAGGTTGACATTCTCTGGGACAGGTTCTGCAACATATGCGTTGAACTGGGTGCATATGCCCTCAGAGGTATTAAAGCGGTCAAAAATGAAGCTGTACTTTTCAAAGTCTGGAGAAAATTCTCCTTTACGGAAGGGATCTAACACTTGTGCAGAGTACCACAGTGAGGCTTCATTGACTTCAAACGCCATGGTTGGTGAAGGGACATTTCTATGCATCATTGCTAGCCATTTCTCATGCATAGTAAAATAACATTTCCTGAATTGGTCCTCAACACTTCTTTGCTTACCAAGTGGCAAGCATTCTAACAGGGAACATGTTGCAGTGCCAAAGTCACTAAAAGTGTCGCCCAGCCTACTCTCGAGGAGATGTTTCACATCTACACCAATTATGCAATTATGAACACTTGGTAGACAAGGGTGTTTCCTGACTCTAGTTTTTTGATTCTGTCCACTACAGCAGTCATGCTTTCCTGGAAAAACCTAAGAGTGCAGTAGAGTCTACTTTTTTTCACATCACTATCAATATGCGACCGAAGATCAAGATCAATACAAAAAAAACACTTAGAAACCGGTTGCGTACTGTTGATGCCACTAAACAGGTTGCCAACCAATTGGTGAAATTGAAGAACACATATTTGAGGCATAGGCTAGCATAAGAATTCATTTTATCTTTAAAGCCTGATGACACCAAACAAAAAGTCTAACCAGCCACCCAAAATGAGACTCTCAGTCCAATCACACATGAAAAATTAGTTTTAAAGATGGTCACAATGTGGCTCAGATTCCTCGCTCTGGGACTCTCTCCCTCGTCCTCTTGGCCTTGAATTGACTAAGGATTGGAAAGTCTTGCAAATGTGTTTGTTCCAATAGCTGACCTTGAAGCAAAACCTTTAGCCATCAGGACTCTAACAGGAACATTCACGAAAACTGGCAAATTGCAGTTTCTAAGTGCTTTTGATTTAAAACTTTAAAAATCTGTATCCTTGGTACCCTAAATGCTTTTTAACCATTATGCTTTTTAACAGTGGGACACTCAGTTACTTCTCAGAGAGACGAGACATAATGTATATCTTGAATTATTCATATCATAGTATAGAATACGGGTGTCCAATGTCAGAAGAGGTTGTAACGCAACTGGTGCTCATGTAAAGCGCTCTGATACCTATGGGTCTAGTTTGCGCTATATAAAACCCTCCCCCCTAAAAAACTATGGAGCAAGAATTCACACACATCAATTATAAATGGAACTCATTTACATGGTCAGTGACAGTACAGGAAATCTGGCACTGATTTGTTACTCCTAGGCCTACCTTGGGTTAGAAGAATTTGCGGAGGCTCTCCATCCATTTAACCATAAAAATGAAAAGCTATTGACCCACAAGCTCTCTGACTTTGATTGGAACCTCTGAATCGCAGGCCGTAGACAGATCGTGTGCACCAAGAAACTCGTACTCTTAAACAAGATACATTATGGTGCGCAATACTTGTCGTTACAGAATGCTTCATCTGAGGCCCTCGGAATTGTATATGCGGATACTTCATTCTACCCAAGCCTGGCACTCTCTTCCGAAATGCTGCATTTTTCGCCCACTGGGTGAAAAATATAATTTTCAGGGAGTATTACTTCTGGAAACGGAGTGAATAGGTCCAGCAGTTACATAGTACGCACTGCAGACCGAAACACCTATGGTGCACAGGGACAGAGCAGGGTGTTTCTGTGCAACAGTAGTGCCTGGTCGTGTTTGGCTTTTGAGTAGGGCACATTTTTAGCAACTGTTTAGTCTGTCTGTGTTCCTAAAGATTTTCCTAGAGGCAAGGGGGAGCTGTTCCTAGCAAGTAGAGCTGCAGACTTTGAAGCTGCACTTTACAACAGGAGAACCAGGTTTGAATACCAGCTTCACCTCATCATCCTGTGATTCTGGGCAAATTACATAACCTCCAGCGTGCCTAAAAATTAGTAATACTTGGTGCTCGAATGCCCTTAGGCCAATTTCATGCTTTATAAAATTGCAAAGAAATGCGGTGTATATACAGATGCAGGCCAGGTAACCTATTGGCTGGAGAATGTTCAGCTTAATGAAAGGGGAATGTTAAATCCATATGTGTCCAGTATGAAACATTCATATAGAGTTCAACAGTAATAAGGACCAGTGGCGTAAATATACTTACATAGCTCCCAGAGGCGCAACTACAGTCAAATTTCAGGGAGGGTGGGGGGAGAGATTCTTCCAGCAATCGGCAGAATAGAGATGCAGGGGCTCTAAGAAGGGGTGAAAAACAAGAAAGCCTCGTTAAGTAAATGGTCTTTTACAGACCTGTGAAGTACTCGGGTGCGGCTGCAGTAAGACGGACGCCAGAACACAACAGCTCCTCTCCCCCCCACGTGAGCCAGGCAGGGGGCCTGGTGTTGCTCTGGCCTTTGGCCATTCACACCTCGGCTCCCCATTCTCTTGTCTGTCTTCGCCCCCTGCACTCTGTGTTGCACTAAACAGTGGGACACTCAGTTACTTCTCAGAGAAACGAGACATAAATAATGTATATCTTCAATTATTCACATAGTGTAGAATACGGGTGTCCAATGTCAGAAGAGGTTGTAACGCAACTGGTGCTCATGTAAAGCGCTCTGATACCTCTTGTTTGTGCTATATAAAACCCTCCCCCCTAAAAAATTCATAATAATCCGACACTGATTTGTTACTCCTGGGCCTACCTTGGTTTAGAAGAACTTGCTGAGGCTTTCCATCCATTTAACCATAAAAATGAAAAGCTATTAACCCCCAAGCTCTCTGACTGGTCCTTCCCCGTCATCGCCTCGGTGGCACGTGTGGAAGGGTGACTGATCGGTACCCGTGACACCCGCTGCTTGCCCGCATCCCTGGATGGCACGACAGTGGCACTGCCAACCCTGCTGTGTGCTCCTGGCTGCCCTGAAAGTGAAGACTGCAGCCCTGTCGTGCCCGTCCCGAGTACCCTCCAGTGAGTGACTAGGCTGACACTGACCCACAAGGTTGCTAAGGGGATTATGCTGCTCTGAAGATTAAGGCTTTTTGCCTCGAGGCACTATATTCTGAACTAGCGCCTGGCAGCGGACGCGCTGTAGACCTCAGTGCTGCATCAGACTGCTGCTATCATGCTCCAAACAGCGGATAGAAGTACACAGTCATCACCGGGCCCCATGTCTGCAGAAAAGGGCAACAAAACCGCCCCTACCCCTGAAGGGCCCAGCACGACGGACAAGACTTATCAGAGGATGCGAGGCCCGTCTGCGCCGACAGACCGCTGCACCCCGGCACAAAAAATGCTATTGCCCAGAAGGCATAACTGTATGTCTGTTTTCTGGACCATAGTGTGGGTTTTGATAAGGTTAATCGGAGAACTCTTTGGCGGAGGTTGAATGAGTGGAAAAAACTTGAAACCCTTTTACTGCCATTCGACCCCTGTACACAGGTAACTCGGTCAGGATAAAACTTGGTGATGGCTCCAAGTTGTCCAAGAAAGTAAGCACCAACGAGGGTCTGACAGAGGGGTGTGCCTGGCACCTGCTCTTTGTAAACTGTATACTGATGACCTTCAGCAAGTGCTTCTAGGTCACAGGTCCCCCACCCCCTACCCCCTCCCCCCCCCGAAATTGGCATCTGAACATCTTCCATTGCTTCAGTACTCTGACGATGCGCACTTTTCGATGTAATCCAAACCGGGCTACAAAGGGCTCTTAATGCTCGTTCTCGGGCCTAAATGGCCTAAATAGGAGCTTGGCTTGTAACGCTTTGGCTCCATCAAGTGGCCAAGTGGTGCAACCACTATGAAAATCAGTGACACTCGGTTTAAACCGGGTCAGCTGATTTTCATCCTGTAGGGTACTGTCGGGTACAGTCGGTTTTAACCGATTTCCGGACAGCCTAAGTATAGATAAGTCACCCCTATAGCAGGCCTTACAGCTCTAAGGCAGAGTGCACTATACTACATGTGTGGACATATCTGCGTGAGCAGAAATGCCGCTGTTTTGGCCAGTCCAATTACTACCAGTACAAGTGACCATGGAAGCCAATTTTTTAAATACATGTGCTGGTCACAGGTTGTTGGACCTGGCCCTTTTTGCAGGGTTATCCATAAACTTGTTGCCTTCTTCCTCCTATTTTTTTGACCCTTGTTTTATTGTTTTTAGGACTCTGGACGCTTTACCACTGCTAATCACGGCGAAAGTGCATGTGCTCTCTCCTCTAAAACATGGTATGATTGGTTTACACCTGTTTGGCAAATTTAATTTACTTATACGTCCCTTGTAAAGTGGTATCCTATGTACCCAGGACCTGTAAATTAAATGCTACTATTAAATGCTACTGTGGGTGGCACTGCTCGTGCCACCCACAGATGTAGCCTTTCAAACCTGTCTCAGGCCTGCCACTCCAGCGTCTGCGAGCGCAGTTTACTGCCACTGTGACATGGCATTTAAAACTACTTGCCAAACCTTAAACTCCCCTTTTACTACATATAGGTCACCACTAAGGTAGGCCTTAGGTAGCCCTATGGGCAGGGTACTGTGTAAGTAAAAGGTAGGACATGTGCTTTTATTGTGTGGCACATCCTGGTAATGACAAATAGATTATTTTGTTTCTCACTACCATGAAGCCTGCTCCTCTTATGAGCTAGCATTGGGAAATTCCCTTATATATGCTTAAGTGGTAATTCCTGATCTGAAAGGAGTAGCGTTGCCATGTTTGGTATATTTAGAATGGTAGCAATAAAATCCTGCTTACTGGTGTAGGTGAATTTTACATTACAATTTTCAAAATGCCACTTGTAGAAAGTGGGCATTTCTCTGTGCTTATAACTCTGCGTGTAAGCAGCCTTACTCCAATCCACGTCTGGGCCTGGTTGACAACTACACTTTGTGCATACTTTCCAGAGAGCCATCACACAGGAAAGGTTGGGTGTGAAAGGGTTACATCTGCATACTGATAGTCTTCTTAGGCTGGGAGAGAGGGAGGCGGGCACACTTACATTTGTATAGGCTGTGTCCTGCCCTCACACAAAGGACTGATTTTCTCCCTACTGATGTCTGGAGCCAGGGCTGAGTTGAAAGGGGGTGTTGTGCACTTGTAAGGTTTCTGTTGAAGAGCCCCCTATATCAAAGACATTTTGAGTATAAGTACAGGGGCTCTGACCCCAAGTTTGTTAGAGCACTTATGGACCTTGAATCGAACCTCTGTCAGAAGGACTGCGGCGCTGCTCAAAGGACTCATCTGACTGCTTTTCTGTTTGTTGCCGTGCTGCCTATTAACTGCTGTGCTGCATAAAGGACGGACTCAACTGGACTGCTTTTCTGCTAGTTGCCCTGCTGCTCCCTGTCTCTGTTCTAACAAGACCCTGTGTGGGGAATTTCTAACCAAATGCTGCTGGCTCTACACATGCACATTGCCAAGAGAAATCGACATTCTACTCTATTGCTTTTGCTGTACCGGCCTGCTGCCTGCTGATTGCTGGGGTGAAGGAGAGACTACCACTTCGCAACTACTTTGAATGTGCTGGCCATTTGGTGTATGCCCCACCCAGAGTGATCTTCAAGGGCAGCATAATTTACCCTGTGTTCTGCAAAATAGCGCATGTTGAGCACTTAACTTCTCACCCCTTTGTGGCAAACTAGCGTGGGTTGAGAGCTTTATTTTTCACTTTCTTCTTACCAAACTAGTGCGTGGTAAGCACTGTGTGCCGGAGCCCAGGCTGTTTCCCCTGGTTGCTCTGCGAGAAGTCAGCGCATGGCTGACCAACAAGGCACTCTCCCGCAGCCCCGTGCTCCGTCCTGCGCCAGACCCAGTGCAGGCACACCAAAGGAGAGCAAGGGCTGGAGCCGCACTGATGACCAGAGTCAAGTCTGGTGCTCTGAGTTGACGGACACGCCGACACCCCCCGGCCTGATTGCCTAGGCAATGGGGAATGCACTGCAACGCCATGACACCCCAGCCTGCCGCCTACAGAGGTAGGCCTTGCAGCAGCACGGCCCGTGTGCCTTCCTGACTGCAGCCCCTGGGCTGCTAGCAGCTGCACTGCGTGTTCAACATCGCTGCCCTTCGGCCATTCTGTACGCGGGGGAGCCCGTGGGGTCTCCCTGCCACAGTCTGCGGTGTGTGTGCCTTACCCCTTTTTTACCTGGGGAACTGCACTTGTTTGATGAGACCATACAAGGTGAGACCTCAACGGAGGCCCCCTGCTTTGTTGAACAAGGGATTCCTTGGATTTACTGTAGTCTGTGTAGTAGGCACGCATGGGTTACTGTGGCCTGCAGGTTATAGGGACATTTATCTCAAATTGGCTCAGTACCACCAATATCGTTTAACAGGTAATAGGAGTGCAGGTGTGTTGCATCTATGTGTTCCCTTGCAATTGAAGCGGATTTAACCTATGTGCTTATGGTGATATTTTGGGATCTATGATCATATGTCATGACATATGACATTTTGATTCTTGCCTGTTCGTGGTAATATTTTGGGGAGTTATGAACTCACAGTGATACCTGGTGATTTATGTGCTTTGTCTTACTCATACTACAGTATTTCATGCCCTGGCGTTCTAATGTATCTAATTTTCATTCTTGTATTGACAGGATAACGAGTACTATCTCAGGATCTGCATAGTATTCACAGTAATGATGTTTCATGATGTTTGCAACAAGTGCGTCTTTCTCTTATTTCACACATTGTGATGTTTGACAATTGTCTAGTTGGTGAAGTCATTATTGGTTCATGTCGTCTTGGTCTATGTTTAGATAAAATACAGAGACATATTTTTATATAATTACTTGTGGAGTCTCTTTTGTGGTGTACGTATTGTGTTACTGGTATGAGTGTGTTGCGCAAACGCTTTACACATTGCCTCTGGGGATAAGCCTGACTGCTCTGTGCCAAACTTCCAGGGAGTGAGCACAGGTTATCTTTGGTGTGTAACTGATTTGCCCTTACTGGAGTGGTGGGTTCTGCCTGGCTTAGGTCAATACCCTAGCCAACCAGAAACCCCATTACTAAAAGGGGGCCTGCTCAAAGAGGCTGCAGGCGATGTTGGGAAGTCCACAGTTGGAAAACCCAAGGTGAGCTTCGGCTCTTTATGGTCTGGGGACCATGCTGCCTAAGCCAGGCAGAAACCACCACTCTAGTCACAGCAAGGGAGTTACACGCTGAAGATAACCCCTGCTCACCCCCTTGGTAGCTTGGCAGAGCAGTCAGGGTTATCCCAGAGGCAATGTGTAAAGCGTTTGCGCAACACACTCACACAGCAGCGACACACTAGGCACACAACAAAAGAAACTCCACACAAGGTTATATAAAAAGAGCATTTGTACTATGCATAAAAACACATTAGAACACAATCACATATATTACACTGTGCCACTGGCACTAGTCATGATTTCACAGGGATATACATAAAACGCTGGCCAATCGGGCCATTGTCATAATCATCACCAATCACAGTTAGTTAGGACAACCAGTAACGACTGTTAGGAGTGCACTTAGCACACCACATTAGGCATAAACCTCAGAACGGTACTTAGCATTGCACATTAGGCATAAAATCATCATGGTACCTTAGTACCCATTTGCAGTAGGGCATATAGATCATAAATATATCACGCCCACCTTAGACATACTCAACATGATCAATTAGCCTGTGACAATCCAGTACTTCCGAATTACCAGGAACCCTCCTGGCCGTGCAGTGTCACTACCCCATAGGGGTGGCTGTGATCCCCTAGACCCCCTACCAACACGAGGCCTCCACTCTAGCTCCCCAGGTGCAGACAGGACATGTATGGCAATTCGGAATCTGGGGCCCCTACTGGGCTCGCCCCGTGATGCCACTCCAAAATGCCCCCAACATCCGGTCATCGCGCAGCGGCCCATGACCATGCGGCGCAGCTGCAACGATAGAAACAAATGCAGGAATTATGTCAGTGACACGAAAGCACCTGGGCGAGGTCATCCAATGGCCCCTCGGGCCGGGAAACAACAGTACTGCCAGCTTCTCTGAAAGGAAACACAAGGAGATGATGGACGGAGTGCTGACATTTTTCAAACACTCAACCCCAGTCACAGATCTGGGTTGAATCCATCATCATTCTTTAGCTCACTCTGCCACCCCAGTTCAGACACAGCTATATGCAAATCAGTCTTGACCCTGTGCCTCATGGGAACAGTCCAGACCGAACTGCCAAGCCATGTCTTCCCTGGACCGGAATCAAGCATCATGGGACCGGTTTCAGGCTAACAACCCTCATCAGCCAGACTAGCTTGAATCCAGTGGCAAAGTGAGCAAGGGACCCACGTCTGGGCATACCCTGCCAACTTAGGGCGAGCTAAGCAAACACAAGGAGATGATGGACGGAGTGCTGAAACTTTTCAAACACTCACCCCCAGTCACAGATCTGGGTTGAATCCATCATCATTCTTTAGCTCACTCTGCCACCCCAGTTCAGACACAGCTATATGCAAATCAGTCTTGACCCTGTGCCTCATGGGAACAGTCCAGTCCGAACTGCCAAGCCATGTCTTCCCTGGACCAGAATCAAGCATCCTGGGACTGGTTTCGGGCTAACAGCCCTCATCATCCAGGCTAGCTTGAATCCAGTGGCAAAGTGAGCAAGGGACCCACGTCTGGGCATACCCTGCGAACTTAGGGCGAACAAAGCAAACACAAGGAGATGATGGACGGAGTGCTGAAACGTTTCAAACACTCACCCCCAGTCACAGATCTGGGTTGAATCCATCATCATTTTTTAGCTCACTCTGCCACCCCAGTTCAGACACAGCTATATGCAAATCAGTCTTGACCCTGTGCCTCATGGGAACAGTCCAGAACGAACTGCCAAGCCATGTCTTCCCTGGACCGGAATCAAGCATCCTGGGACCGGTTTCAGGCTAACAGCCCTCATCAGCCAGCCTAGCTTGAATCCAGTGTCAAAGTGAGCAAGGGACCCACGTCTGGGCATACCCTGCCAACTTAGGGCGAACAAAGCAAACACAAGGAGATGATGGATGGAGTGCTGACACTTTCCAAACACTCACCCCCAGTCACAGATCTGGGTTGAATCCATCATCATTCTTTAGCTCACTCTGCCACCCCAGTTCAGACACAGCTATATGCAAATCAGTCTTGACCCTGTGCCTCATGGGAACAGTCAAGACCGAACTGCCAAGCCATGTCTTCCCTGGACCGGAATCAAGCATCCTGGGACCGGTTTCGGGCTAACAGCCCTCATCAGCCAGGCTAGCTTGAATCCAGTGGCAAAGTGAGCAAGGGACCCACATCTGGGCATACCCTGCCAACTTAGGGCGAACAAAGCAAACACAAGGAAATGATGGACGGAGTGCTGAAACTTTTCAAACACTCACCCCCAGTCACGGATCTGGGTTGAATCCATCATCATTCTTTAGCTCACTCTGCCACCCCAGTTTAGACACAGCTATATGCAAATCAGTCTTGACCCTGTGCCTCATGGGAACAGTCCAGACCGAACTGGTATGCCCAGACGTGGGTCCCTTGCTCACTTTGCCACTGGATTCAAGCTAGCCTGGCTGATGAGGGCTGTTAGCCCGAAACCGGTCCCAGGATGCTTGTTTCCGGTCCAGGGAAGGCATGGCTTGGCAGTTCGGGCTGGACTGTTCCCTTGAGGCACAGAATCAAGACTGATTTGCATATAGCTGTGTCTGAACTGGGGTGGCGAAGTGAGCTAAAGAACGATGATGGATTCAACCCAGATCTGTGACTGGGGGTGAGTGTCTGAAAAGTTTCAGTGCTCCGTCCATCATCTCCTTGTGTTTGCTTTGTCCGTCCTAAGTTGGCAGGGTATGCCCAGACGTGGGTCCCTTGCTCACTTTGCCACTGGATTCAAGCTAGCCTGGCTGATGAGGGCTGTTAGCCCGAAACCGGTCCCAGGATGCTTGTTTCCGGTCCAGGGAAGACATGGCTTGGCAGTTCAGGCTGGACTGTTCCCATGAGGCACAGGGTCAAGACTGATTTCATATAGCTGTGTCTGAACTGGGGTGGTGAAGTGAGCTAAAGAACGATGATGGATTCAACCCAGATCTGTGACTGGGGGTGAGTGTCTGAAAAGTTTCAGAGCTCCGTCCATCATCTCCTTGTGTTAACTTCTCTGAAAGGGGCACCCCTGAGACCTCGACTGATCTCTAGCGGCGAGCTCCCAAACAGCACAGCTCGGGACATAGGGCGCTCCTGGTCCCCAAGGCACTCACCCGCTTTCACTGGGGCGGTTTCACGGGGCCCCTGAGGTTCCTTTGTTGGCACCACGCCTCCAATGAAGATTCCTGAAACTGCGGCTGCCCGCAACGACGCAGTGCAGCCACTCCAGCCCGGGGACACACAATGTTGATGGCACGGCATGGAGCGAAGTCTCCGCTGCAGGGCCTCCCTCACTAGGGAGGCGGGGCCGGTCTCCACGGAGCGAAGTCTCCCTCACTCGACCACTCACAGCCGCGGATCCCGCCCACAACCAGGCTCGGCCTCCGCTTGGCTTCCGGCGCTGAGCCTCCCATGCCTGGGAGGCGGGGCTGGTCTCTCTTGCGGCTCCCCCGTTGCTACGGCAACCGGTAGGGGCCGCGCTCAGCTTCCTGTCTTGCTGCACCTCTCGGGCTCTTCACCACACGCTTGGTCCGGAGACTCCTTTCGTAGAGTCCAACGCTCAGGGACAGGGCAGAGCGAAGTGCTCGACCCACAGCGCTCCACACGCACTGATCTCCACAAGCCCAGCACGAAGGGAAGCACCCACCATGCGCTTCCCGGCAGCTCACCAATGCTGGGACTGGGGGCACAATTAATATAGCGCTCTGCCTGTCTCCCACCTGAAGATACCAACGGGGAGCAGGTAGCGCTCTTTGCCAGAAATCCACAAGGGCAGAGCTAGGCACAAGCAGGCCAGCATGCAGGGCCTCCCAGCAGAAGGCAGCCACTCCAACCCCCTCAGGCAGCAGCTGGGTCCCACGGCAGTTCCTCCTGCCAGAGTTCTCTTCAAATCCCAGTCAGTTTCACAGACATGGGGTCACAGCCCCAATATTTATATTATTAACAGTCTTTGTTCTGCCCCCTGGCACAGGGTTCTGAGCCTAGTCCAAACCAGTTCTAGGGGGCACTTTGCAGGTGCGCAACAAACTCCATTGTAAGTGTAAGCCCTGGCCCCAGACACACCACAGGGGGTCGGAGCCATCATTGTGGAAGACAGGCACAGCCCTATTCAGGTGCATGGGCTACTTCTCCCACCACTCCAAATGCAGACCAGGCCTATTCAGCCTAGTGCTGACCTATCCAGACTCTCTGGAGCCACTGCACTTCCTCAGCCCCTGTCACTCCAAGGCCAGACAGTCAATACACAACAGGCAGGCATAAAGACACATAGCACACAGAAATGCCTACTTCTAAAAGTGGCATTTCTAAAATAGTGATAATAAATCCGCGAACACCAATACGCAGCATTTATCGCCACTGTTCCAAATATACCAAACTTGATCACGCTACCCCTCTCATGTCAGAAATTACCACTGAAGCACATATCAGGGAATCCCCAATGAATTCCTATGAGAGGCAGCCTCACAGCACTGAGAAACCAAATAGGATGTTTGTCACTACCAGGACATGCCACACAGTTAAGGCACATGTCCTTCCTTTTACCTACACTGCATCCTGACCATAGGGCTAGCTAGGGCCTACCTTAGGGGTGACTGATGTGTAGTAAAAGGGGAGTCACAGACGTGGCAACCACTTTATGTGCCACGACACAGAGGCAGTAAACTGCGCGCGCAGGCCCTGTAGTGTTAGAGGCCTGAGACAGGTTTGAAAGGCTTTTTTGGTGGGTGGCGCAAGCAGCGCTGCAAGCCCACTAGCAGCATTTAATTTACTGGCTCTGGGTATATGAGATACCACTGTACAAGGGTCTGATAGGTAAATTAAATATGCCAAACAGGTGTAGACCAATCTTACCAAGTTTACCATAGAGAGCACATGCACTTTAGCACTGAACAGCAGTGATAAAGTGCCCAGAGTCATAAAACCACCAACAACAGGTCAGAAAAAATACCGGAGGAAGGCAAAAAGTTCTGGGATGACCCTACAAAAGGGACAAGTCCAACACCCCCCCTACCGCAAGTGACTCCTGTGGCAGAAACCTGATGCCTCAGGACACCTCTGCACTTGGCTACCCCGGCCTGAGGAGAAGAAGACCGAAGGTGTCCCTACATCCCCAGGCATCATGAGACCTGAGCCCCCTTGTAGCTTCTTTGTGACTGGACCGATCTCGATGGACTTCAACGGGGCACCTGACGCTGTATTGCACCTCTGCACCCGGCTGCCCTAGTGCTGCCCAAGGTGACCTGTTGGTACTGCTTTGGACCCTGCCCCATGCTCACCTTAAGTCTGGAAGATTGGTCCTGTAAGTCTCTGTAAAGTACCTGTATGCAATATATGCCTTTCCTTCATAGGTTAACACTACCTCTCCAGAAATTGCACTAAGTGTTGACTTTTAAAAACTGTAAATATTCTACTTCGAAACGTATTTACCTAATTGTATTGATTTTGGTGCCTAAATATATATAAAGATGTGTGTTATTTTTATAAATTGGTGTGAATCTCTTTATTGAGTCGGGTATCTTTTATTGACTGTATGTATACAGCACATGTCTAACACTCCTCTCTGACAAGCCTAAGGCTGCTCGACCACACTACCCCCTAAGAGAGCACCTTGAGATTTTTAGAGCAAGCCCCTGTCCACTTATAAGGGATACCTGGACTCTTTGCACAGCATACCTCTTTTGGGTATACTATATAAAGAGCCAACTTCCTAAAATGACCATTGTGAGAGAAGGGGTCGCCTAGGTTGTATTTACTAAGGACTGCATTTAAAAAGGGCCAAAAGATGTTATCAAATGCTTTTGCGGAATCCAGAGTAATGGCGACCATAGCTGGCGACTAGGAAAGGGAAGCTGTAGGAAAGTAGGATCTGCTTCTTATGGTTACCCCCACTTTTTGCCTGACATTACACTGTTTTTGACTAGTCTGACTGGGATCCTGCTAATCAGGACCCCAGTCTATCTGCTTTCTCCCTAAATTGGTTATGCCATGTACTTAGGTACACTCCAGATTGGATACTGGGGTACCCTTGTCAGTCCCTAGTATATGGTACACATGTACCCAGGGCATAGGTACCCCAGTGGCCTCCCATGGGCTGAAGCATGTATTATGCCACCCATGAGAGGCCATGCAAAATGGTACTACAGGCCTGCCATTGCAGCCTGTGTAAGATGGTGCATACACCACTTACGTTAGATATAGGTTTACTATATCTATAGGTCACTACACTTAAAACCTATAAGTCACTCTTCTAGCAGGCCTTAACAATCCTGAAGGCAGGGTGCTGGGTTTTACGAGAGAGGGTGCCCCTGCATGAGCAAAATCCCTCTGCAGCCTTCGGAGACCATTCTCCCGGATTGTCGGTGACGCAGCCAGACATATAGTTAGAGGTGCATTATATGCTTGCGTAAAATCCTATCTCGAAAACGGCTGCAACAAACCATGTCGTGTTTGGTATCAAACACTTTGGAATCATACCTCCACACCGGTAACTGGTGTGGAGGTATGATTCCACCCTTCAGAAGCAAGCTTCGTGGGTTCCTTGGTCTTCCCGGTACCAGCCTTCTCGACCCGGACAGCACAAATTGGTTGCTGCCGACCAGAGACATATTTCTGCCCTCCTGCTGCTGAGCCAAGTTCGAGCAGAGGAAGGCAGCACAATAGGCATCCTGTCACAGGGAGGTGTGACCACCTCCCAGACAGGATTTAGTGTATTGGGGCTGGGTGGGTGCACTTCCAAAGTGCCTGAAAGTCTGCATCTGGGGCACACTTGGTGTCCCTGTGCATAGTCCGGTTCAAACCAGTCCTGGGAGTCGTTGGCTCCTGCTCTGGCGCGAAACTGGACAAAGGATAGGGGAGTATCCTCCCCACTGTCCAGACCCTCCCCTGGGAGGGTCCCCTGAATCTGTCCAACCCTCTCCCGTGGGTACAAAAGGGCTTACCTGGCTGTAGGACCCTACATTCGATGTGGACAAGATTCTGATCAAGAAACCACTGACCTTCGACCGTCTGGACACTATGAACTTCGCTGGACTTCAACTGGGCCCGACTTCGTCTCCCTCTCCGTCCAAAGCATTGTCTGTGCCTGTGCACCATACAGGCTCCGTGCAGGACCTGTGGAGCATCAAGGACAACTGAAGTATCTCCCTTGGGGTGAAGGAGTCACTCCCCTGCATTTGCAGGCACCGTAACGCAACTGACCGGTCTGCTGATCCTGAGCTCTTGCGGACTCCGGAGGCTCCAGCAACACAGTAGGTGGGTTCATCCATTCCTTGAGGTTGAGCTGCTCTCTCACTGGGTTTGAGGCCATTATCCCTTGTGGGGACCGCATAACCCGAACCCCTGTGCACCACGTTCTTTTGCAAGTGCATATGCTTATTGGTGTTCCCCAACTTCGTGTATTGGGCTATCGATAGCCCCAACCTCTGCACACATTTCAAACAAAGAACTTTGGCCTCCTCGCACTCTGTGCCCTGCAAGCTGTGACTTTGTAAAACTGCTAGAGGTCCCCTCGCGACTCCTGTGCCTTTGGCCTGTGGGTCCACTTGAAGGACAATACTGCTTTTCTTGGGCTCCCCTGGTTGCTCCAGGCCTGCCCTGACTCCCCTTGCTGTGGTGAGACCTCTGGGCCTTGCTGGGCCAGACCGTAATCTTCTTTGATCTTCTTTGCGGGTTGCCACTGCCAAGGCTTGTTGGTGCTCCCGCCGGACACCGACCCCTCATCACTCAACATTCTTTGTGGGACAGCTCGTATCCGGCTCCTGGTTGTCCTCGACATCTCCTGGTCCCTGCAGCTGTAGAGTCAAGGTCTCCTTCTTCACACCTGAAGCACCCGACATCGGTGAGCATTCATCTATTGAGCCCCTGGTCACTCCTGAGTGACCCAGACTCTGTCCCCTCTGCTTTCAGGTTCCTTCCATCAAGAATCCACCTGTGGGTTCCACCGGACACTTTTCTTCTTTCCAGCAGTGGCATTTCTTTGAAGACTCCCATTGAGAACGACAACGGTTTCCAACGCCACTTCGACCCTATGCACGCAGCTTCCCTGGGATAGGTAACTCTGGTACTTCAGTATCCACAGGTGGGGTGGCTCTCAAACCTTCTATATTCCAAAGGGTTTCCTCGTAGTCCACTGGGAAGGGTCCTTAAACTTTAAAATTGCAACCGGGACTCTCCCATTGAATTGTAGGTAGCACGCGGTCATGTTCTCACACTGCACCCGTCCTCCGTGGGGTCCCTACCTACTCACCTTGGGTGGTTCCTTGGGGTCCCGGCGATTCTACACCCTCTAGACACTGTCTTGACTCGAGTCGTGGTTCTTATACCACTATTTTAGTATATGGTTTGGTCTCCCCCGGGAGCCCACTGTGTATTAGTGCTGCTTACGATTGTTTCTGTGCTACAGTATTGTGTACTTTGTGTTTATCTGCGTGTAGCAGATACTGTAAGGTATTTAAGGTGTTATAATAATAAATACATAATTTTATAACTACTGTGTGGTTCTCCTTTCATTTAACCAATACAATAAGGTTGCATTCTGGTTAAGCAAGCTGCTTAACATTCCTTCAAGACTAAGCCTGAAGGCTGCTCTCCACAGCTACCACTTAGATAGCTTTCTAAGGTTATCTTTGACCTCTTAAATCACCATAAGGGTTGTTTGGACTGGTGCAAGGTGCCCACTTTGATTAGTGGACATCATATACCAGGCCAACTTCTCACAGAAGCCTTTTCAATTATTTGGCAAAACAAGCAGCTGTTATAGTTAGCTAACCTGCCCTTGATAAATCCCGACTGGGAGGCAATCTCTTCTGCTGCTGCACCTGGACTCTGCCATCTGTGAGTCGACCCTGCCAAGTGATGCCACCCCAGTCCTGGACCCTTAGAAGTGAGGCAAAGGTGCTTGCTTCAACGAAATCCACGCATTCTCTCCAGAAACGGTACATCGACACTGTTGCGTGGGTCTGAACCGGCGCATCGCGTCTGCTGAGACGATCGATGATGATGTATCGCCTTCGGAAACAGCACTGTGCGATGCTCCCCCGACAAGGACAGCCTCCACGATGATGAAAACTCTGCATTGCAGCCCCTGTGCTCATCGAAGCTGATGTCTTGCCGCTCTTGCGTGGACCAGTGCATCATGGCCGTTGCGAGTATCGATGCAGGCGCATCGCTTCCGCTGCACCCCACATCTTCCTTGACGTCGATTCTGCCTGGATCAAGGTACTTTTCAGCGAGCCTAACTGGATTAATTTGGGAATGGGTGGTTCAAATCGTTTTGCTAATATTTTCACTTATATTTTTGCTTCCATGTTTAACAACGAGACAGGTCTGAAATTTTTAGGGTCTACCTGATCTTTCAGCTCTTTGGGAATGACGACAATGGTCGCTTCAGCCGTTGAGCTGGTTACTTTACTGAAAACAGAAATGTGTTTGAAAAGAGCTTCCAGAGGCTGCAAAATCTCAGTTGCAAAGGTTTTATAAAAATTGATGAGCAGGTCATCCGGACCCAGCCCTTTACCCCCCCCCTCCCCTTCCCCCCGGAATGAGCTTAATTTCATTTAAGATCTCATCCCTATCAATTGATCTGTTATGGAGCAGTTTATTGAACTCAAATAGTGATTTCATGGGAATGGATTGAAGGAAATCGAGGCATGCTTCCTTAGTGACCGAAATATTAAGGGTATAGAGCGAGGCTTAGATGTTTTTAAAAACTTACATCGGGGTTCTAGTTTTATGGACCCCATTATCAATCTCTAATAGCCGTGATGATGGAGTTATTATGCTTGAATTTGATATAATCTGCCTGGGACTTTCCAGCCTTATTTAGCTAGAAGGACTTTTTACCCTATTGAGCCTTGTTAGACCTGACACCCTTAGGTTTGTCTTCCCCCATATTTTTCCTTGCCTCCCTCCATTTTTATGAACTCGTTTTTGCTGGCTTTTAGGACTCTGTGTACCTTATGCTGCTAACCAGAGCTAAAATCTTGTGCTCTCTCCCCTAAACATGATAATATTGGCTCATCCCCATTTGGCATATTTAATTTACTTACCAGTCCCTAGTAAAGTGCACTACATGTGCCCAGGGCCTGTAACTTAAATGCTACTAGTGGGCCTGCAGCACCCATTGTGCAACCCACTTATGTAGCACACTACCCATGGCTCAGGCCTGATATTGCAGAGCCTGTCTGTGCAGTTTACACTGCCACTTCAACCTGACAAGATAAAAATCTTGCCAGGCCTAAACCTTTCCTTTTTATCCATATAAGTCACCCCTAAGGTAGGTCCTGTAAAACCCACAGGGCAGGGTACAATGTATTTAAAAGGCAGGGCACAAAATTTTAAGTTTTACATGTCCTGGTATTCGAAAAACTTCCAATTTATTTTTCACTACTGGAAGGCCTGTCTCTCCCTTAGGATAGTATTGGAATTACCATATTACATCTTTTTAAGTGTAATTCCCGTTTGTGAAGAGATAGACTTTTCTAGTTTGATGACTCTGGAATCACAATTTAAAATCCAAACTTATGGTGAAGTCGAATTTTAAATTCCAATTCTGAAAATGCCATGTTTAGAAAGTTGCATTTTCTTGCTTTAGCCATTTGGTGCCTGTAGCCCGCCTCCGATCACATTACTGGGTGTAGTTGACAGTTGGCTTTGTGTATTACCCCTAGACAGCCACACACAATGGGAGCTTAGGTGTGTCTCAATGGGCCATCTCTGGCAAAATAGGAGGGTTCAGCTGGGCACAGCCTCACTTACACCTGAATAGGCTGTGTCCTGGCCACACACAAAGGGCTGCATACCCCCCTGTAGAAAGTCTGGAGCCAGAGCAGGAAGGGAGGAACTCTGTGCACTTTAAAGACACATCTTTGAAGTTTCCCCACTTCAAAGGCACCACTGGGTATAAGTACTGGACCTCAGACACCACCGCTTCAGTACACTTCTGGACCTGAAGAAGGTCTGCTGTGCTGCTGAAGCACTGCCACTCATGCTTGGCTGTGTTGATATGCTGACTGCTGCCCTTTTGCCTGGGTGAAAAGGACTGGACCTGCATCTCTTGACCCCAGAACCTAGAGTGACTTCAAGGGCTATTTGGCTGGCCTCCTGATCTGAAGCCTCAGGGACATAACAGGCTTCCAACCCCTGCACCTAGACTCCACCATCTGTGAGTCTACCTTGCCAAGTGGTGCCACCCCTGCTCTAGACCCTTGGAAGTGGGCCTAAGGGACTTGCCAGCGTAACTGATGCATCTTCATTGCTGAGTGAGGCTTCCCCGAGCAGAACCGATGTTTATCCTTGGCTGAGCGGCGCATCCCCAAGCAGAACCAACACATTGCCGCTGCTGCATGGATTGGGCCTGTCGCAAAAGACACGCATCGCCGGCGCCTCCCGCATCTTGGGAGAGATGCATCACCTTCAGAACCGCCGCTGTGTGACGCTTTACCTGGCACAAATTCATTGCATCCCTCATCGTCAACCAACAACCCAATTTCTAACAGGTGTGTAGCCAGAGTGGACACTTTATAAACGTTGTATTACAGAGTAGCTATGTGTGCAGATAACAGTTGACTTTTGTCCAGTATGTTCCACACAAGATTTTTGGTTCTGCCGAAAAGTTTCCAACGGGGCAAAGGTTCTATGTAGTAGACACTAAGTATTGTAAGCAGCCTTGAGTTCTTAGTCAGAATTGTCTTAGCATGACAGTTTCTACATAACATAGAAGACTGTGTGCACCGGGTGCTAACCTATGTAAATGTGCTTCTTTTGCTTATCTGTAATGTTTTTACCACAGTATGAAGGCTGCAGGTAGGTTGAGGTTTAGCACCTTCAGACCTTGGTTATTTTAAGCTAATAGTGTCTTGTTTAACAAGAGTTGCATAGAGTGCACACTGTTCTTAGTAGATATTTTTTAACACTCTGTGGTGTTGAGAGTTTCACTGTCTGCAAACAGTGTGGTACAGAGTAAACTCTCTCCATATAGTAAACACTGTTTACAGTACCCACTTTTCTACTCATATCCACATCATTTCTCACTGTAGCTTCGGAGACTATAAGGGGTTTGATATAAATAAAAGCTGTCTGTAGTTGGGCATTCATTTTTCAACAGACATTGAGTATCTTGAGGAATTTGGCTTTCCCTAAACAGTTGCATACATATTGAACACCATGTGCAATGAGAGTTTCCCATATATCTTGGGTTGATTGTTAATGTGAACTAGGCTAACCCTGAAGTGTATGGTATAGGATTAATGTTGCACATAACACATGCTTACTACACCTAAGGAAGTTGTTTCTGTGATGGCAGTAATGATGCTTCATATTATTTTGAGTTATTTTATACTTACTTTCACGCCTTTAATGCCATACTAGTTTAAAGAGTAATGTGTAAAAAAAGAAGCTTGAGTGGTGTCATCAGTGATGTTATCAATGATGTAATTTGAGATGTCATCAGTAATGTCATAAATTATGTGATAGAACATGTCATGAGTGATGTAATATGTGAAGTCATGAGTAGTGCATGGCAGGGGCACAAATTATAATTAGCTCTGCTAACTGTAAATGGTGAATTTCTGTGTTTTTTTTTGTTCAAAACGTTAATGTTATCACCGACATATTCACCTAATTATAACGCTACTTTGACCTTTGGTTTTTTCAGTGAATTTCTAAGCTTTTTTTAACAAAAACAGATCTATTTATCAAACCTAACTATATTGTTACTTTAAACGTTGTATTTTTCAGTGCTGACTGATCAAGGCCAGGAAGGCAGAAACGCATTGCATCTTGCTGGTTTCACCTATCAATAAACACCCTTGAAACACAGTTCTCGGTGCGGGTGAAGTCGTTTTGAAAGAACGTTGTTACTTTATGGACAATCGGGTAACTTCTGATCAACACGCGCCACCCCCATGGGAAGCAACATCTCTTAGCGGAGTTCCTTGACTTTCTGGTATATATATATATATGTTGGACTTGGCCCTTTTTGCAGCGTCATCCCTGAACTTTTTGCCTTCCTCCTAGTATTTTTTCTGACCTGGTGTTGGTGGTTTTAGGGCTCTGGGCACTTTATCACTGCTGTCCTGTGTAAAGTGCATGTGCTCTCTATGATAAAACGTGGTAAGATTGGTCTACACCTGTTTGGCTAATTTAATTTACCTATCAGTCCCCAGTAATGTGGTATCTCATATACCCGGGGCCAGTAAATTAAATGCTACTGGTGGGCTTGCAGCGCTGATTGTGCCACCCACCAAAGAAGCCTTTCAAACCTGTCTCAGGCCTCTGCCATTGCAGGGCCTGCGCGCGCAGTTTACTGCCGCTGTGACGTGGCACATAAAGTGGTTGCCACGTCTGTGACTCCCCTTTTACTACATATCAGTCACCCCTAAGGTAGGCCCTAGCTAGCCCTATGGGCAGGGTGCATTGTAGTTTAAAGGTAGGACATGTGCCTTAACTGTGTGGCATGTCCTGCTAGTGACAAACAGCCATTTTTGTTTCTCACTACTGTGAGGCTGCCCTCTCATAGGAATGCATTGGGGATTCCCTGATATGTGTTTAATTGGTAAGTCCTGATCTGAAAGGAGTAGCGGGATCAAGTTTGGTATGTTTGGAATAGTGGTAATAAATGCTGTGTAATGGTGTGCGCAGATTTATTATCACTATTTGAGAAATGCCACTTTTAGAAGTGGGCATTTCTGTGTGCTATGTGTCTTTGTGCCTGCCTGATGTGTATTGCATGTCTGGCTCTGGAGTGACAGGGGCTGGTGAGTTGCAGTGGCTCCAGAGGGGCTGGGTGAGTCAGTGCTAGGCTGAATAGGCAGATCTGCATTTGGAGTAGTGGTAGGAGTAGCCCCTGACCCTGAATAGGTCTGTGCCTGCCTTGTACAATGCTGGCTCCACCCCCCTGTGGTGTGTCTGGGGCCAGAGCCTAACCTAACAATGAGGGTGTGTGAGCACTGTAAAGAAATGCTCGAGTACCCCCCAGAACTGGTTTGGACTAGGTCCAGTGCCCTGTGCCAGGAGGAAGAAGAAAGACAAATGAGGTATAAATATTGGGGCTGTGACCCCATGAAAAGTGTGCTGCTTGGTGCTGACTTGGACTGCTGGGCACCAGGAGGAGCCATCAAGAAGGACTGTTCCTCTGCTGGAGGGCCCTGTGAGCTGGCCTGCCTGGGCCCAGCTCTGCCCAGGCTGACTTTGGGGCTGGAGGAGCGGACTGCTCCTGTGTTTTAGACCCCTTTGTGCTGACCTGCCTGTGCCTGGTGGTGGGTAGCCTCAGGAGTCCCCCAGGGCTGAGTGTTTTGCCCCGAGGGAGGTAGGGGCAAAGTGGAGAGCACTCCAAGATTCCTGCGCCCTGGGAATTTGAGCCCCTCACGAGGGCTCCTGCCGGAGTACTGCCGCTGTGGAGGCAGAGAGAGCCATTGCGCTTTGGCGAGAGCCCTGAGTCACCTCTCACTGTGGCTGTGGAGAGGAGAGGAGTGGGCCCCCGCTGCAGTAGGGCGCGTGGAGCACCTCACGTTGGCTTCTTCTTTGTGCTCGAGAGATTTCTTTTGCCAGCGCCTGAAGCCAGGCGGCTGTTGCCTGGTTGTGGGCGGGGCCCGGCAGCAAGAGGAAGCCGCGGCCGTGACCTAGAAGGCAGGCAGCCAGGCAGAAGCAAAGAGCCTCACATGCCCGCTATGGCCCACAGGTTGCCGTAGTAACCACTCAGAAGGAGGCTCCCTGCGGAAGTCCGGCCCGGTTGCCGGCTGAGGAGAAAAGGCAGGAAGTCAGGCGTGTGGATGCCTGACGGTGGACAGGGCTCCCTGTGCCGAGGAGGAGAGCCCCGCGTGCCTGCATGTGGAGACGGACCCCTGCGTGCTGAGAAGACGGACCTGAGCCTCACGGGCTCCTAGCGCAGACAAGCGGAGGCGTTCCAGGCAAGTGCAAGGTCCCGGGAGTAGGGCCTGGGAGGAGCCCGGGTTTCACACGCGGAGGGGAGACAAGAGTCAGTGCCCCCCCCGACCTAAAGGAGATGTTATTCCCGATTTCTCCCTGCCAGCGAGAGAGGCCCCGGTGAGTGGGGCTGAGAGGGCACACGGTTGGTGCCTGCTGGTTGCACCAGGAGGAGCCCGGTGAAGGGGGCTCCCAAGGCACTGTTGGTGCCGGTGGCCATTTTCACAGTTGCACCGCCAGATCGCGGGCAGCTGCAACGTGGGGCACATGATTGGGGAGGACAAGGGTGAATTGCACCCCCCTCTCCCTCCCCTGTGAGGATTGTGCCCAAACTGAGTGCTGCTGCGGCAGCCAAGAGAGCCCTGACTATTTGGACAAAGGGCACACGGGACAGCCCAGACGGGCCCCGAAGAAGACCAGTTGGCCTGGGATCACTTTGTGTTCTGGTGGGGCAAAATGCCCTCAGGTGATGTGTGCACCCTACCGGTGTTACTGTGGTGCACTGCTGAATTAGGATGTCTGCCTAGTATGGTTTATGCCTAATGTGTTTCATGCATAATGTGATGTATGCTAAGCGCTAATACCAGTAGGTACTGGTTGTTTTATTTTCACTACTGTGATTCTAATGGTGATGACAGTGGCCCGATTGGCCCTGTCATGTATATAATCCCCTGTAAAGTGATACCTAGTGCCAGGTGGCACAGTGTATATATGTGATGTGTTCTAATGTGTTTTATGGATAATACAAAGGCTATTTTGACATAACCTTGTGTGGAGTCTCTTTTGTGGTGTGCCTAGTGTGTCGCTGCTGTGTGTGTGTGTGTTGCACAAAGGCTTTACACATTGCCTCTGGGATAAGCCTGACTGCTCGTGCCAAGCTACCAAGGGGGTGAGCAGGGGTTATCTTCGGTGTGTAACTCCCTTGCCCTGACTAGAGTGGTGGTTTCAGCCTGGCTTAGGCGCATACCCCAGCCAACCAGAAATCCCATTTCTAACTATATATATATATATATATATATATATATATATATATATATATATATATATATATATATATATATATATATATATATATTATCTACTGGCGGTCGCCAGTAGATAGTTATAGTTAGGACCTATTTTCCATAGGAAATTCGCAACATTCTATTTCTAATAACTTTGGCGCCGGTTGATGAATCTTCGTGAAATTTTCAAAACTCGTGGCCCGCTCCGGTCCGCTCCTATCCTGAAAGTCTCGGGGTGATTTGTCAAGTGGGGGCCGAGAAAAAAGGGGGGTCCCAAAACGTGTTTTCCCCATGCAATTTTCCCTAGGAACCTTTCATCGCAGCTACAGCCCGAACTGCTGAACGGAATTACACCAAATTTGGCAAAAAGGTAGCCCTTGGTTCAGAGTCGTGCCTTTTGGTTAAATGGTGTCAATCCGTTCAGTAGTTCCTGAGAAATTTGAAAAAGAAAACACATATATATCTGGGCGGAGCCTAACCACACATGTCATCGTGAGATCTGATTGGCTGTCAGCACTTCATCCTGGAATTGCTGGCAGCCATCTTGGGACCAATATAAATGATAGTACCCCATTGAAATGCATTGTAGTGAATCGAAGATTTTGAGGGTTACCAAAAGGAGAACTATAAAGGGTGATAACAGACTTTAGTTACATTAGAATTCATTTGTTGATGGTACCATACTAATTTCGGGATTTGTGGTGTGTTCTAAGGTGATTTTACCCTGTGAAAAACCTTCTGCTGGGATATCATGAATCATGTTTGAGAGAAAACTATTTTCACATGCTTGTCCCATACAGTTTTGGAAGGTGCTCCAGAAGCTAAAATGAGAGCATATTTTCTGTAAATTCACATTATCTTTCTCAGTCATGTGAGAATAAAGTCTGACATTCTCAGTAAAACATGTACATCCAACAAGGGCAGAGACTGTCAGTTGATTCCTTTGTGTTCTACTGCAGCTTCCCAGAGTGTTCTAAAGAACAACTAGAGTGCTAACAGCCTTACTTATGACAAAAGTATTGCACACCTGAAGCCATCTTGATTGGAATAAACTGGTAACACTTAAAACATTTAATTTAAAAAGGAACAAAATGATGGGGTTCATTTTGTCATAGAAATTATGGTTAGTGCTGTAGAAAGAAAAATTAGGACATGTTTCAAGTGTGATCTCAAATATCTTCCTGTTATATTTCAACAGGAGCAGCCTGTCAGTTGATGCCTTTGTGTTCTACTGCAGCTTCCCAGAGTGTTCTAAAGAACAACTAGAGCGCTAACAGTCTTACTTATGACAAAATTATGGCACACCTGAAGCCATCTTGATTGGAATAAACTGGTAACTCTTAAAACATTTAATTTAAAAAGGAACAAAATGAGGGGTTCATTTTGTCATAGAAATTATGGTTAGTGCTGTAGAAAGAAAAATTAGGACATGTTTTAAGTGAGATCTCAAATATCTTCCTGTTATATTTCAACAGGAGCAGCCTGTCAGTTGATGCCTTTGTGTTCTACTGCAGCTTCCCAGAGTGTTCTAAAGAACAACTAGAGAGCTAACAGTCTTACTTATGACAAAAGTATGGCACACCTGAAGCCATCTTGATTGGAATAAACTGGTAACACTTAAAACATTTAATTTAAAAAGGCACAAAATGAGGGGGTTCATTTTGCCATAGAAATTATGGTTCGTGCTGTAGAAAGAAAAATTAGGACATGTTTTAAGTGAGATCTCAAATATCTTCCTGTTATATTTCAACAGGAGCAGCCTGTCAGTTGATGCCTTTGTGTTCTACTGCAGCTTCCCAGAGTGTTCTAAAGAACAACTAGAGTGCTAACAGCCTTACTTATGACAAAAGTATGGCACACCTGAAGCCATCTTGATTGGAATAAACTGGTAACACTTAAAACATTTAATTTAAAAAGGAACAAAATGATGGGGTTCATTTTGTCATAGAAATTATGGTTAGTGCTGTAGAAAGAAAAATTAGGACGTTTCAAGTGTGATCTCAAATATCTTCCTGTTATATTTCAACAGGAGCAGCCTGTCAGTTGATGCCTTTGTGTTCTACTGCAGCTTCCCAGAGTGTTCTAAAGAACAACTAGAGTGCTAACAGCCTTACTTATGACAAAATTATGGCACACCTGAAGCCATCTTGATTGGAATAAACTGGTAACTCTTAAAACATTTAATTTAAAAAGGAACAAAATGAGGGCGTTCATTTTGTCATAGAAATTATGGTTAGTGCTGCAGAAAGAAAATTTAGGGCATGTTTTAAGTGAGATCTCAAATCCTCTTCTATTTCATTAGAAAATTCTGACATGCAGACTGAAACAATCACTTTCAATACCAGCAGTAGACTTCCAGTTCTATGTCAGGACCGGAGGCTTGATTATGCTTTCTCATTTCTTTACTAAAATCTCAGCAGCCAATAGAAATGAAGTAAAAAACAAATAATACTACAATACCCATGAACACTCAGTGGGTATCACGTGGTAACCATAGAGTAACTAGTATAAGAGGAGTACAAGACAATACCACATCCTCTTTCTTTGCTGCTCCGCAGCCAGTTAAGTGTTTTTCTCTTTCCTCTTGCATTGTCATGTCTTAATTCATTAACTGCAACGTGTTTTTCGGCTTTATTGAGCTTTGGTATTTGCACATTGCTTTCTTTGCAGGTCGCTGTGTTTCTATTCTCGCTCGCGCCTTCGCACGCTCCGCATTCATCGCACTGTAGGCTTTGAGCTGGTGCGAGTGTACGGAGGGTGTGGACTGTGCTTCCACCTGTGATTTATTTGTTCTTTTGGGAGCGTGTGGCCGCCTCCCGAGTGCGGGCGCTTTGCTCCCTCGCTGATCAGCTGTGGAGCGGGAGTTCGGGGCGAGAGGACTGCGCGTCTTGCGATCGTGCAGTCCTCTTTCTATTGTGTTCAGGCGGCCGTTACCGCGCATGCGCGGCGGCCATTTTACCCGACTTTTTTCCTCACAGTCGGGTTTCAACGAGCGTCGGAGCACCGCTAATTGCTTCTTGCCCACACTGCCTGTCACCGCCCCTTTTGACGCCCATTTCCTTAACTTTCACTGTTTTGGGCCGTATAATAGTGCATAGGCTTTGCCTAGAGTGGCTATTCTAGGCAAGTCCTCCCTCCACTTTTTACTGTTGTTATTTTCACCATTTCATTACATTGGTGCTTTTGACTTGCCTGGGGTTTACCACTCCCCCATATTCCCAGTACAATTTCTTCCATTTATCTCCTCTTGTGGGTGTTTACTTCACACTTTACTGTGTGCATTATGGCAGACTTCTACTTTGAGGAGGAATATTATGATGACGAGGCCTCTGGCTCCCTGGAACAAGATTTAGTAGAAGCTCTTGATATGGGAGTCCAGCACTCCATTAATAAAGCCCTGGTGAAAGCTATTGAACCTTTAAAACATCACCTTTCCAGCTATGCTGCTCAACAAGGCTGGCTGCCTAATTCGGGGCGTTCCACACCTATAGAGTCCCGTGGTTCTAACCCTCATTCTGGCAATTTTGCAAGGTTAGCCAAAACCTTATCCAAGGATCCCTCCTATGGTACCTCCAAGGGTTCTAGTTCACATCAGAGTAATGAGGGTGATCTCTCTTCTACATCCCAATCTGAGCATGACGAGTCCCCTCCACCTACAAAAAAGTCCCGCAAGGAACATTATGTAGATGCTCCCTCGCATCCCAAAGTTCTGGATTTTGATCCCACTGACATTGTTCATCCCAACTCCACCTCTTGGCTCCCTTCTGCTGAAGTTGCGGACTACGTTCAAACACACATTCGCCAGGCCTTTGACAAAGATGTGCGTGCACGTTTACGTTCCGAATGTCCGCGCCCTGATTTGACAAACAAGTTGGCAGACACGCCTGATGTTGATCCGTCCATGGTCACCTATTTGAAGAAATACTCCAAGGATCACAAAAAAGGGCTTGATAGAGCATGGCGTTCCTGCCAAGATAAATTATTAGATTTACTTGGTCCCCTTACTAAGATCCTTGAGTTGGGATATCGTTCTAAGGAATCTACCATTCCCATTGATACGGATGACTTGATCGGATGGGCTCAAAGAGCTGTGTGTATTCTCGGGAATGCTAATTCTGCCATGTCCTCTGAGCGTCGCCGTTCGATTTTACTAAAATTGGATCCGCGCCTCACTGAGCTGGCTTCCTCTGAATCGGGTCCATTGGCCCAGGGTCTTCTCTTTGGACAGCCTTTCTTAAAGGAACTTACAAAATTTGTGGCCACCTTTAGTGGCCTGGATAAGGCTCAAGGTTCCTTGAAACGGGCTTTTCGTCCGGTTTTCGGACGGGCCGGACGATATCGTGGGCGTTCGTTCGGCCGTGGATTCTCCCAAGGCGCCCATCGTGGAACGCAATCTCAACGAGGACCATATCAAGACTCCGGATACAACAACTCTTCTTCCTTCTACCCCTCTCGCAGAGCCCGGAATAAGTTTCGCAAAGGCCGATATGCCGGCAATCAGGGAGGACAACAGGATTCCTCCGTTTCAGGTGAGCTTAATTCCTTTCTCGGATGTTGTATTGGGGGGCAGAATTCAGTTTTTTCTTCCCAATTGGCAGCTAATCTCCAAGGATGCCTGGATCCTAAACACTGTGCAGGGTTACAGGATAGAGTTTTTCAATTCCCCCGTTCAAGACCTTTCTCCTCCTCCCCTTCAGTTCTCTCATCAGGATCAGTTTTTCATTATCCAAGCACTCGCCTCTCTCCTTCGCAACGGAGCCATCGTTCAGGCTTCTCGACATCCCCAGGGGTTTTCCAGCACCATCTTCATGGTTCAGAAAAAAGGGGGTGGCTCCAGACTCGTTCTCAATCTCAAGGAGTTCAACACTTGGGTGGTGTACCATCATTTCAAGATGGAGGGCATCCATCTTCTTCGGGATCTTCTTCAGGAAGGGGACTGGATGGTCCGTCTCGACCTGAAGGACGCGTATCTATCAGTACCAATGTACGGTCCTCATCGTCGTTTTCTTCAATTCCAGTGGCAAGGAGTGTGGTACGAATACAAGGTCCTCCCCTTCGGTCTTTCGTCCGCTCCATGGTGTTTCACCAAACTCCTTCATCCTGTAGTCGAATCTCTTCGAGCCAGGGGTGTTCGTCTCATAATTTACTTGGACGACATTCTTTTAATGGCACAATGTCCTCACCTTCTTCAACTTCATTTATCTTGGACCATCGATCTGTTACAATCCCTGGGATTTCTGGTCAATCCTCAGAAGTCGGTTCTTTTTCCAACTCAGTCCATAGAATTTCTGGGATTTATGATCAATTCCCTCTCTTGCCAATTACTTTTACCAAATCAGAAGATCAGGAATATCAAGAGAGAGTTGAGATTGATTTTGCACAAGCAGATTGTGTCCTTGCGCTCTCTAGCCCGGATTGTCGGCCTGCTAGCTTCTTCCATTCAGGCTATCTTCCCGGGTCCCCTTCACTACCGAGCACTTCAGCGGCTAAAGATTCGTCATCTCCAGAAAGGCCTCACATACTCAGATCAAATTCCTCTTTCGGAGGAGGCGAGGTGGGAGATGATTTGGTGGTTAAACCACATGGAAGCTTGGAACGGTCACGCCCTCTTCTGGTCTGCTCCAGAGGTAGTGATCGAATCCGATGCCAGTCGGTGGGGTTGGGGAGCCCGTTGCGGTCCGGTATCTACCGGGGGTCGCTGGTCTCCGGAGGAATTGAATCTCCACATAAACTGCTTGGAACTTCTCGCGGGGTCATTTGCGATCCGTTGCCTATCCCCTCTCAAATCCAATTGTTGCATTCTTCTCCGCATGGACAATGTGTCTGCGGTAAGGTATGTCAACAAACTGGGGGGAACGCGTTCCAAGATGTTAGCGGAAATAGCCAAGGATTTTGGGCATTTTTGCCTTCAGAACAAGATCACAGTTATTGTAGAATATCTTCCAGGGTGCAGCAATCAGATTGCAGATTGGAACTCCCGTCACCTACGGGATTTCAGCGACTGGAGACTTCACCCTCGAGTTTTCCGATCGTTGAATCACCTTTGGGGTCCCTGTCAAATCGATCTATTTGCCTCTCGACTCAACAGACAGATTTCGGCATTCTTCAGTTGGCGGCCGGATCCGGAAGCCCTGGCCACGGATGCGTTTCTTCAGGATTGGCCTCAGTCCCTGTGCTACGCATTCCCTCCATTTCTGATGATTCCCAGGGTTCTAGTGTTCACCAAGCGATTTCAATCGGAACTGATTCTGATAACTCCATTATGGAGAGCTCAGCCCTGGTTCCCTGTAGTTCTAGAGATGCTGTGTGCACTTCCACTGTTGCTTCCTCAACGTTGGAACCTCCTTCTGGATCCGCTTCACGCTCCACATCCACTGATAGAATCCGGTCAACTTCTTCTTGTGGCGTGGCGGATTTCGGGACTCGCTGGTCAGTCCCAGGTCTTTCGCGAGAGGCTTCCAGATTTATCAGCGAAGCTTGGGCCCCCAACACACACAAGCGTTATTCTTCAGCATGGAAACGTTGGTGTAGTTGGTGCTCTTCACGGGAAGTGGATCCCACTACAGCGGATGTCTCTTTAATTGTGAATTTTCTTGCTTCTCTGGCTTCTTCAGGTCTTGCCTATAGAACTGTTAATTCATTTCGTTCGGCCATCTCTGCAGGCCATGTCACAGTGGATGACAACCAGATTGGTGAACACCCTTTAATTCGTAAATTACTCAGAGGTATTCGATTAGTCAAGCCCCCTTCTTCTAAATACTCTGAATTATGGGATGTCTCTGTTGTGTTGCGCTTCCTTGAAGCCTGGCCTTCCAATCAACACTTGTCTCGTAAACAGTTGTCTGCGAAGTTAACTCTGTTACTTTGCCTCGTGTCTTGTAAAAGGGTGTCCGATATCCGTGCTCTTGATCTCTCAGGTCGCAGATTTTCTCCGGAAGGTGTTACTTTTGTTCTTTCCAAACGTACTAAGTCTAATACTGCTACTATTACGTATCCCAGTTTTCCTAATAATCCTAAATTATGCGTAGTGCAATGCATTAAGGATTATGAGGTAAGTACTGCTGCTTTTCGTCATGATATGTCTGGTCAATTATTAATTGCACTGCAAAGGCCTTTTCGTCCTGTAACTCCAGCGACATTGTCAAGATGGGTTCGTTGGCTCATGAATGAGGCAGGCATTGATGTCTCTAAATTTGGGGCGCATTCCGCCCGGGGTGCCATGGCTTCAAAAGCTTTTTCTGTGGGTGTTACTCTATCTGATATCATGCATGCCGCTGATTGGTCATCGGATTCCATGTTTAAAACGTTTTATTACAAGCCTATTGTCGATATTGCTTCAGTTGTGGTGGCGCAGCTTTAAACAAGCATAATCAAGCCTCCGGTCCTGACATAGAATTCAAAATTTGCGAACATACGTGACAAGAATTTTCAATTCTATTAAGGACTCGGAGGCGTAGATTATCCCACCCATTGAGTTTTCTCTATTTTTTCATTTTACGCTATACTGTATATGCACATGTATCTATATATTGTGTTTGCAATGTTTTATTCATGTTCTTTCCCCCCCTTTTTTACGATACTATTTTATTTTGAGTATATGTAAGATATTACGACCTCATTTTTTTCTTTCAGGATCGGATCTCAAATGATTTTGAGCTTCATCACCTTTGGAGTCCCTTCTTTTGCTCCCACAGTTCCAAGTGCCTTCTGATTCCAGTTTCTTCGCTTCCGGTCTGTTAGTCCTAGGTTCCTCTGGACTATACGTACTCTTCAATGTTGTTTGATCAAGAATTCCATCGGTTTCCTGGACTTAACTATTTATTAACAAAGAAAGAGGATGTGGTATTGTCTTGTACTCCTCTTATACTAGTTACTCTATGGTTACCACGTGATACCCGCTGAGTGTTCATGGGTATTGTAGTATTATTTGTTTTTTACTTCATTTCTATTGGCTGCTGAGATTTTAGTAAAGAAATGAGAAAGCATAATCTACGCCTCCGAGTCCTTAATAGAATTGAAAATTCTTGTCACGTATGTTCGCAAATTTTGAATTAACTCCCTGGTGAGCAGTAGCTTTACTACAGTGATCTAATGAACAACTAGAGTGCTAACATTCTGAATTTATGGCAAATGTGTGACACATCTGAATGCCTTCTTGATGGAATCAAAGTAAAAAACTGAAAGCATTTCCTACTGAGGAGACTGAAGTAAATGATGAAATTAGAAAACTTCATAACAAATAAGTCTCCCAAGATGGCCACCAGAGAAAAAAGAGCCCAAATGTAGCACAAATATCATCCAGATGTAGCCCACATATAGCCCAATGACAGAAGTGTGCAAAACACTTTTTATTTTTAGTTTTTCTGCAGTTTTATATAGTGCAAACTGGTCAGGTATTGGAGCGTTACATCTTACTTGGACCCCTTATTGCGTATTTTGCACGAAGTACATGAGATTGATCTTGCGAAACATTGAACTTTACGATTCTGTTAACCTGAAGTTGCTCTGAACCGGGCTTTGTAACACCCGTTTTTACCTACTGGTTTTAATTAATTCTCACTGTATTGCATTAGGAAAGAGGATTTACTGTTTTTATGTACACTTTTATGATCTATGTTTCTAAATCAGATCAAATAAAGTTTAATGAATTCTATGGCAGGACGGAGGCGAGGATTATGCATATCTTTCCTCACTTTATTTGCATAGCAGTTCAAAGAAAACGTAACACAACAATCATTAAACAAAAGACTACACAACCCATGAACCATTAGGGGGTAGTCTCCAAGGCAACTATAGTCCAATCATATCACAGTTCATCGTATATAATAATGTGACGTCCCTTCCGCTTCCTCTTTCTTCACTGCTCGTCAGTTAAGTGCATTCCTTACATTCTTGGCTTAATCTGACGTTGTTGCTGTTTGTGTAGCGGTTTCTTGTGCACGTTATTAGCATTATTGCCTTGGTATTGTTTCATATTCCCTGCGCAGCAGGCTCTTGCCCGAGCGCGTTCTCCCCCTCGCAGTTTCTCCCGCTGTGTACTCTGCGCGCGGTGAGATCCTGTCAGGCGCGTCTGGTCCGAGCGAGGCAGCTCCATCGAGCGCTCCCGCTGGTCTTTACGCGCGTTTGGGAATCCGGTCACTCCTTTAGTGTCCGCTTGATTCCCGACCAACCCTCGCCTAATTTTGACACCGCTAAGCGGTGATTTCCCCACACGGCCACGTTAGTGACCAGCGCCACCTGGTGGTGGTAATTGGTATTGCGCCTCAGTCTATTCTTATAACAGCTTCGGGGAAAGCCCAGCTGTTGGAGCATCGGCGAGGGGGCTGTCTTAAGGATTTTAAGGGCATTTGTTCTGTGCTCACACCCTCTGCTATCATGTCTTCTCCAGAAGACCATTTTTACTCCTCCTACCAGGAAGTGGAGGAGGAATGGCCCCCCAACTTCTCTCTCCAGCAGTGGACCAAGCCCTCTCTCTGGCTATTTCTAGGGCGCTGGCTCCTCTTAGGGATCAGGTTGATAAGCTGGCGAAAAGCATCCCTGGGGTGTTCAGTGACCCAGATCTGGTGGTGGCGGGTCCATGTAGCTCCCAGATGGGGAATAAAAGGGCCGTTAAGCATAACGCGGGGCACTTGGAAGGATTTGATCAACTTACGGAGACCTTCCTCAAGAGTGCGCGAATGCTAAAACATGCACCCTGCCGGGAGGAGGAGGGGCCCGGAGAAAATTGCGACACTGTCACCACTATTGTAGACCCCGACGGCGGATTTCCTTTAGAGGGAGAGGGTGTATCGGAGGACGATTTCTCCTCCGATGAGGATAAGGACTCGGGCGTCCCTGGCGTCCAGAGTCCCACTCCTCTCAGTCCCCGGTTGGGGACGGGGTCCACTCGGACATGTTCGAGCCTACCCAAATTTACCATCCTAGGTCGGCAGAGTGGACACCTGATGCCAAAGTGGCAGAGTATGTGGTGGGGAAAATCCATCAACCCCTTGAAAGGGAGGTCAGGAATAGGATGAGGGGAGAATGCCCCAGGCCCTCACTGAAGGGGAAGGTGGCACACACGCCTGAAATTGATGAGAAACTATGTACCTTTTTCTCCAAGTATATGAGGGATCCCAAGAAAGGAATTGATAGGTCTTGGACGTGGTAGGGCCCTTGACCCAAATTATTCAATTGACGGAGCGTTCCAAAGAGTCAGGATCCCCTTTGTCCACGGATATTGTGGCTGGTTGGGCGCACTACCCTAAACCCTAAAACACTACCCCCTCCACTACCCAAACACCACTGCACTACCCTAAACCCTAAAACACTACCCCCAGCACGACACCCTACACTACCCAAACATAACTGCACTACCCTAAACCCTAAAACACTACCACCAGCACGACTCCCTACACTACCCAAACACCACTGCACTACCCTAAACCCTAAATCACTACCCCAGCACGACTCCCTGCACTACCCAAACACCACTGCACTACACTAAACCCTAAATATACCCCCAGCATGACCTCCCACACTACACAAACACCACTGCACTACCCTAAACCCTAAAACACTACCCCCAGCACGACCCCCTACACTACTCAAACACCACTGCACTACCCTAAACCCTAAAACACTAACCCCAGCATGACCCCATACACTACCCAAACACCACTGCACTACCCTATACCCTAAAACACGACCCCCTACACTACACAAACACGACTGCACTACCCTAAACCCTAAAACACTACCCACAGCATGACCCCCTTCACTACACAAACACCACTGCACTGCCCTAAAACCTAAAACACTACCCCAGCACTACCCCCTACACTACCCAAACACCACTGCACTAACATAAACCCTAAAACACTACCCCCAGCACAACCCCCTACACTACACAAACACCACTGCACTACCCTAAACCCTAAAACACTACCCCCAGCACGACTCCCTACACTACCCAAACACCACTGCACTACCCTAAACCCTAAATCTACCCCCAGCACAACCCCCTACACTACCCAAACACCACTGCACTACCCTAAACCATAAAACACTACCCCCAGCATGACCCCCTACACTACACAAACACCACTGCACTACCCTAAACCCTAAAACACTACCACCAGCATGACCCCCTACACTACCCAAACACCACTCCACTACCCTAAACCCTAAAACACTACCCCCAGCACGACCCCCTACACCACCCAAACACCACTGCACTACCCTAAACCCTAGAAAAGAAACCCCCACCCCATGCCCAATCCCCCTTACCTCTCACTCCTCATGGTTCCTCTCTCCTCGTGGTTCCTGCTTCACGTCATCTCTGAGGGGCGGTGCACGTCGTTGTGAGGAAACGGAACAGCCTCTGTTTCCTTTCAACGACATGGATCGTCTACATGTTTTTAGAACGCATGGTCATTTACCATACATACCTTTACAACAAAATTTGTTGTAAAGGCATGCGTGGTAAATGACCATGCGTTCTAAAAAATGCGTAGTAATGACTTCGTGATGTACAACGCATGCGTGGTAATGCATGCGTTGTAATGGTATCGCAAAGTAAAAAGTCGTTGTAACGGCTGTTTACCGATCGAAGCTGGCCCCTGTTCTTCAGTGAGACGTTTATTTGATTAATTAGGAGGAAGGAATGTGTTTTTTTACCGAAAAGTGCATTCCCGGCTGTTGTATTGTGAAAGTGTCCGCGTGACCTGGTTTCACTTCCGGTGAGAGAGTGGAAGAGTCTGTTTGGATCTAAAGGAGTTCTGTTGTTGGACGGGGCCGGCGCGACATGTCATCAGAAAACATAGCTAATGGAAAGCGTCCTCCCTGAAGTGTGGAGCAGTGCCATGAGAGGTCAACGAGTGTGCGTCCCACCGCAGTATGACCGTACCGCGAGACCCATGTGCCGCCTCCAGGTTACGGGAGGCAGAAGCGGCATCGCAGGTCCTCTTGAAGACCGTTGTAGCACTAATTCTACATTTTGGTACTAGGGCATTTTAACTTCGTTGTTCCTGCCAGATACAAAGAGAAGATCCTGTGTTATTCAGTGCCCTCGTTACCTTTTTTGTGGGTTGTGGTGCTTGTCACTTCGCTGCCCCGCCGGTGCACACGACTGGGCACCCCACCTCGTGTGCCATCTGCAGGGCCTCTGCCCTTGGATCACTGGTTTTGGTTTCTGGAGTGGCAACATAAACAGTTGCTCCCAAAGGACTAGCCTGAACACTTAGGTGAATATCCCCTGCACCAGCATTCCACTGAAATTCTTTCCTAGCTCTCCCACGTCAACGAGCACGGCTCCGCTCGCGACACCGTATGATGTCATCGGAGCCATAAGAGGACATCGTCGGCGTGCTGACGTCAGTTCCACCCATTTTTTCCGTGCCACTGAGGCAAACAGGGGACCGAGACATTTTCACATGTATACATAGTATAATAAATATATATATATTCACTGAAAAAAACATAGGTTTCAGGCACGTTATAGTTAGAAATTAGCATTTAAAAAACCTTAGAAATTCACTGAAAAAACCATAGGTTTCAGGCACGTTATAGTTAGAAATTAGCATTTAAAAAACCTTAGAAATTCACTGAAAAAACCATAGGTTTCAGGGGCGCTATAGTTAGTTGGACATTTCACTCGTACAAAACCATAGAAATTCCCCGTTATAGTTAGTTCAGCTAACTATAACTCGCGCGCCCGCAATGCACTGCTGATGACGTCACATATTACATCACTCATGACATGGTCAGTGACATCACTGATGACATCACTGATGACATCTCAAATGACATCACTGATGACATCATCCAGTGAATGTGCGTTTTTCTGAAAATTAAATATGTTTTATATATGTATATCTCAAGGTCGATGGAAGAATAAATGGGTATATAAGTGTCTAAATGGATTATTTTTTTTGTAAAATTGATTGTATAACTGACTAAGTGTATCTTAGTGAATACATGGGTTAGTGAGTAATGTTTAAATATGAAAATATCTGTATCAGTCTCTCACTTTGTGTATAAGTGGCTGCATGGGTTGGTGAGTAGCTACATGAGTGTCTATATGGGTTATTAGTTGGTTTTTGAGTATCAGTATGAGTGTCTGAGTGTCTGTATGGTTTGGTGGGGGTATTACTTAGTGCATAGATGCATGAATGAGTGACTCACTGTTTGTATGTGTTGAAGACAGCATGTGTGCAGGACTGTATAGGTGGATGAGTATGTGTATGGGTGTGTTAGTGAGTGAATGACTGTCTCAATAGTGTCTTTATGAGTAACTACATATGTTTTAAACTAGTATATGTGAGTATTGGTGTATATAAGTGAGTATATGTGAGAGTGAGAGATTGGAAGAGTTCCTGTACAAATAAGTAGGTGTTTCTATAAGTGATTGTTTAAGAGAGTAAGCATGTGTAAGTTTCTGTAGAAGTAAGTGTGGTAGTGTGTGTATAACTGTATATGCAAGTAAATGGATGTTTGATACTCTGTTTGCATGTGTGACTATGTGTGTGAGTAACTCTATGGATGAGTGGTGGTGTGTAACAGGATGTATAGGTGTATGAGTACATATGATGAGTGAGTACATGTATGAGTGACTGTATAGGGACTGTTGGTGAATGAGTGGATGTGTGTGTAGATCTTGGAATTACTGAATAGGTGTGTTGTAACTGGTATTCATATGTCCATTGTTTTGAAAATGTTAGTTTGTATTTTTGAGTGTGTGTATCAAAGGTTATATTAGGGTGAGAGGAGGTCTGCCACTCTATCACAAGGATGATGTCATCAGTGATGTCATCAGTGATGTCATTTGAGATGTCATCAGTGATGTCATGAGTGATGTCACTGACCATGTCATGAGTGATGTAATATGTGACGTCATCAGCAGTCCATTGCAGGCGCGCGAGTTATAGTTAGCTGAACTAACTATAACGGGGGAATTTCTATGGTTTTGTACGAGTGAAATGTCCAACTAACTATAACGCCCCTGAAACCTATGGTTTTTTCAGTGAATATATATATATATATATATATATATATATATATATATATATATATATATAAAACTACTTGAATTGCTGCTGTCACAGTTCTCCTTCCAACAGTGTCGGTGCCTGCTACGGCGGCAGCCGCCGTTATTATATTCTTTCCAAACTTCTCCTCCAGACCTCCAAAGAAAAGACGAGCGGCACACCAGGGATATTGCACAATTTTTAATGCGCACCAAGACGACGAGTTTCTGCATTAGCCTTTTTCGAGTAATGTTGTTACTGCCAATTCCCCTAGAAATACATCTCATCGTTCATGGAAAGTGATAGCACACTTATAAGCTGCTTACGAGCGAAATTCAATCTCAGAGTAATACATACACTTTAAATAAAAATCATAATATTCAGTTTAAATAAAATTCATAATATGAACCAAATGATATGTGCATACTTGATATACAACCCTACATAATAATCGATTGTTTGTATATGCACATCCACGATGGATCGTCAGATATTCAATAAAGTTATTCAAAATCCACCATGTTTTCATGCAAAGGAACATAAATTGAGGACTGAATGAAGGCTAACTTTCAGCAGATTTTAATTCACTGTCACAGGTTTTAAATAGGGGACCCATATTCATGAGATCATGATAAAGTACAATTAGGGGTACAACAGGGCTCTGTTGAGATACAATTCCCGTACAATATTTAGTAATTGCGCTAGGTTTCCTTCCTTACACTTTAGTTTACTATTATTATTTTCACACATTAACCATTCACATTCTCACACATATTTTGAGATCATGAGCCCCATTAATTACCATCCCACGTAGGGAAGTAGAACAATACCAGGTACGATACCGATATATAATATGGGGCGCTAAATAATGTCAAACATAGACACGCTAGTAAAGGGTACATTACCCATAATTGAGGAGTATGCCGACAAGTGGATTGAGGCTGATCGGGAGATCCACTGTAACGTTCTAAGAATTTTGCGGTGTTCTGCAATTGGTTCGTGGATCGTGTCTGCTACCGAATATGTATATGTGCGTGAAAATCAGATATGTTCTAGATGTCTCCATAGAATTGCTGCTTGTAATATTTGTTATTTGAAACTTTATTGATAATGCCACTCGAGATTGCTATACGTAAGCACATGTCATTTGACGTGCATAACTTTGCATGAAAACACAGTGGATTTTGAATAACTTTATTGAATATCTGACGATCCATCGTGGATGTGCATATACAAACAATCGATTATTATGTAGGGTTGTATATCAAGTATGCACATATCATTTGGTTCATATTATGAATTTTATTTAAACTGAATATTATGATTTTTATTTAAAGTGTATGCATTCCTCTGAGATTGAATTTCGCTCGTAAGCAGCATATAAGTGTGTTATCACTTTCCATGAACTATGAGATGTATTTCTAGGGGAATTGGCAGTAACAACATTACTCGAAAAAGGCTAACGCCGAAACGCGTCGTCTTGGTGCGCATTAAAAATTGTGCAATATCCCTGGTGTGCAGCTCGTCTTTTCTCTGGAGGAGAAGTTTGGAAAGAATATACATATATATATATATATACACCAGAAAGTCAAGGAATCTATAGATAGATAGATAGATAGATAGATAGATAGATAGATAGATAGATAGATAGATAGATAGATAGATAGATAGATAGATAGATTTCCAAGCGTGGAAAAGGCTGCATGGTAACGGCAACGTTGTAAAGGATGTTTCCCCAGATCTAGATATGACAGCAACAATTTCTGGCGGTCCGTGGCATTGTTAAAAGCAGCTCCTTTCACTGCTCTGTGCACCGTTGTTGGGCGGACTGACTGTGGATGAAAAGGGGGATGAATGAAGGCCCAACAGCACTGTGCTCCCCAGTCTAGGATCAATAATGAATATTACAGCTGGGCCATTGATTCTTGTTATTGCTGGAGCCATTGATTCTTATTACTCCTCGGACTCATTGATGCTTTTTACAACCTGGTGGCGGCCTCTGCTGCTTGTACTGTGAGCAGCCACAGATCTCCATTACTTCTGGGCCATTAATGCTACTTACAACCAGAAGGATGCCACTGATGCTTGACCTGCGAGGGTCCGTGGATCATTATTACTGCTAGGACCACCTCACTGGCAGGAGGTCTGTCACTGGCCTCAGGTATCTCATTCCCAGCTCTTGGATGCCTGTCACCTATCTCCTAGTAGTGATATTTGTCGAATCGAATAATTTCAGTTCAACGAGGCCGTAGCAGCCTGCAAACCCTTTAGGTTTCATTACTGCAGCAGGGAATGTGATAAACTGGTAAAAGGACTGTAGGATTATGAACACGCCACAGAAATGTGAATGTGTTGTTTCAGGGGCCAACTCGTGCCCTTTATTGGCCACTGAAATGTGTGGAACTGAACGCAGTAGTAATGGTGTCTATTTGCTATCCTTAGACAGCGCTACCTCAACAGTGCTATCGTTTTACGAAATGTTCCTGTTGACTGTTGGTTCACTTCATTGAAAGTGGGCTATGTAAGTCTGAGCACACTGATGCATTAATAGATGGGTGAGGTGATGAGTGAGCGCATGGATCTGTGAATGAATCGGGTATCCCTCCACCTACAGCACTGCATTTATCTCCTAGTCTGCTCTCTGCACCAACTCACGCGTACTTACCCCTCCATCAACCCATACACTCATCCAGCCGTCCTTCAATTCATGTGTACACCCACACTTTTTTGCTAAGCATTCATTTATCTATCCACACATGATCATGTATCTAGTCAACCATGTACCCGCTCATACTCCCCCATCTATTTGATTGTCGGCCGACGTACTCACGGAGATCTGTACACATGTAGCTGGTGATTGCATTTGTAGCTGATGTCTGTTGCTTCTTTATTTTTCTGTTGCTTTTATGTAAATGGGTGCCTGTGTGTGTTACTTAGTAATTTTAGATATGTCTTGTACGTCCATGGGACCTCTGCCTGGAAATATTTGCCAGTAATAGAAGGCATGTGTGCACGAGTTTTCGAAGGTGTGCTTTTGTGTTTAAATGAATACCCATTCTTCTATCTTTTTTGCTTGTTTTATGTTGATTTGTGCGTGTTTGTGGATATCTGCAGGTGATTTGCTCTGCAACTAGTTTTTCAGCATGGATATGGTGGGAGTGTACTGGTGCGTGTGTGTGCATTTGTGTATATATGGTATGTCTTTGTGTGCATGAATTATACAATATTCAGAGCTATTAACTTTGCCAAAACGTGTTTCTTGAGTACCTCGCTCCAGAGCACCATCACTCGTGGCTTCCTCAATTTCACCACTCGAGGTTTAGCAAAACAATTGCTAAAATATTTGCAATATCTTGAACTTACTTTGCTTTTTGGTGCAGTACAGACACACACCGTGCTGGCTATAAAGACACAACATGCCCTGTAAGACATATAACCTGATAAATAAGGTATGGTATGGGATTGATATTTATATAGTCCTTACTACTCCTGACAAGGTGATAAAGCTGTTTGCGATGGGTAGCACGCCATTCTGTGAGATGCATACATTAGATATTTCATGATGCATAACGAATTACAGTTTGTCATGTCGATTATTACACAGTTATCATGCAGTTTGTAACCTTTCTGTTATGCCGCCTGTCATGCTTTTGGTATGGTTTGAAATGCTGATTACCGAAGTTGTCATGTGGTTCGTTACATTCTCTAATGTCAATTTGTCATGCATTTGATGCAGTTTATTATGCTGAACTATCACAGAGGCACCCCGAGATTTATCAACAATCTGTCATGCCAGTTTGTTGTACATTTGGTTCAGCTATTATGCTGCAATATCACACAGTTATCATGCGAGTTGTACACAGCCTGCTGTGCCATTTGCTGTGCATTTGATACAGTTTATCATGCTGATTATCACATGCATACATGGACACATGCCTTCCACGTTATATCACAGTCTGGGAGATTGGTAGAGCTGTGCTGAGCCGAGCATGTGAAATTTCAAAAAACTACGTTGATGTACATCCATTGGGCAATATGGTATGTGGACTCCCCCGTTAGCATCAGAAGACCCACACCATTTGGGGTCACTGTTAGACTTGAAATGCTTTATTGTGACAGAAAGAGAACTCATTGAAGGCACTCTTAAAATGCCAAAAGGACTTCTGTATGGCATTCATAGGAAAGCTAGAAAGCAGCCTTTAGGATGCACTGCTTAACCCCAAAGGAGTGCAGTATAGCATTCTGCCAGAAGCAACAGTGGGCAACCCACTGGAGGAACACTATGAATGAAATACTTTATTTGTTGATTAATAAAAATCATTACAATCAAGAGTAAAACGCATTGGGTTATGAGCATAATTTTTTACCGATAGAGCACATATACTACATTGTATTGAAAAATATCGTAATACATTAGTAAACAATATCATATTTCACACCAGTCACTGAGGATGTCCCTTCAAATTAAAGCTAAAATGTTCACAACGGAACGTCCACACTGCCCCCATTTTTAAAAATTCATGTTTCAATATACCCTAGTTGAGGTGCAATTGGTAAAGTGTACTTGTGCATTGTCTTGCATTTAACAGCAATAATAAAAGTGCACTTAATTAAACCAAATCAATCTATCTGATATGGCAGTTATAAAGAACAAACGCACATATAATACTAGTATTATTGAGGTTCATTTTAAGATTCTTTCATATTACACACCTTTCAAAAAGACCATTTCTCCAACAGCCCCAAATTTGAAATACATATGTTGGTTTTCCAAAATTAAGATGTACTAAATAAAGTGTACCTGTGCACTATGTTACAGTTAGCAGCAATGGTTCGAAGTGCCTGTGCCAAGTCTTTTAGCAACAATAATTAAAGTGCAATTGTGCAGAATCTTATATTTATAGCAGCGATAATTAAAGTGCAATTGTGCAAAATCTAACAGCTAAAAAACTTTTTTGAACTGTTAATTAAAAATGGATAATTTCTCCACGTCAGGACGGACCCACACAATACAGATAATTGATTTAGTATTAGGATTTTAATTGCTATGAGCAATTAAAATTAGAATTAACTGGAGGAACAGTTTGACACTCCCCCCCACCAACCCCCCACCCCAATGAATGCAGTAAAGCGTTTGCTAAGGAGATTCATTTTATGATCAGGAACAATAGAGGTCTGAATACCCCAAGGCATCGTAAAGCTACCAGGCAATGCCTTAAGGAGTCAACCCAGAAGAGACTGAATCCATAGAGACAGTGTTAAGTAACCCGGGAGTACCATATGGAGTCCACCAAGCAGTGAGGGAATGATATTCAGTTGCCAGGTAATACGGTTCAAACAATCTATGAAAGTATTAAAAGTGACTCAATCTCCCCAGAGGCTTCAGCAAATCACAATGACAGGTAACATGTTTTCAAGAGGAGGCGGCCGCCTCAACAGTCAAGAGGTCTTTAAAGTGGACCTTATTCCTGACATTCAAGAGGACAATGTAATCCAACTATGAAGTCAAAGTTACTTGTTATCAATAACACCTTTCAGGACCAAAGTAACTCATGTGAAATGCAGAGTGCCCCAGGGCTCCTCATTGTCCCCGATTTTGTTTAACATTTGTGTTCAACGTCTGATTCTTCTTATTGGTTGCTATGGCTTGGACTGTATGGACTATGTTGACAATACTCAGCTTCTTTTTCACTTTTATTGTCCTACAAAAGAGGTGTAGCAATTTCTTAAGCGCTGCCTTGCTGCTATCCAAATTTGGATAATTAGCAACTTGATAAAATTGAAAACAGACAAAACAGAAATTTTAATTTGTGGCCCTGAATCCTTGTGGAAAAACAGTTTCTGGCCTTAAAATTGACTAAGTCTTGTCCTTGGAAGCACAAAATAACCAAGCATTGGTAAAACAAGTTGGTCTCACCCGTGGGTGAGCTATTAGCTTTGGCAATTGGGTTTGGTTGGCTAATGGGGGGTGGGTTTGCTAACCAGGGGAAGGAGTGGATGTGAGAAGTTGGCCTGGTATATGCTGTCCACTAATTAAAGTGGGCACCTTGCACCAGTCCAAACAACCCTTATGGTGATTTAAGAGGTCAAAGATAACCTTAGAAAGCTATGCAAGTGGTAGCTGTGGAGAGCAGCCTTCAGGCTTAGTCTTGAAGGAATGTTAAGCAGCTTGTTTTACCAGAATGCAATCTTACAGTATTGGTTAAATGAAAGGAGAACCACACAGGAGTTATAAAAATATGTATTTATTAATATAACACTATCTAGTACGACACAGTATCTCCTACATGGAGATAATCACAAAGCACACAATACTTAAGCACAGAAATGACAGTAAATAGCACTAATACACAGTGGGCCCCAGGGGGGGCAAACCATAAGTGGTATAAGAACCACGACTCAAGTTAAGACAGTGTTGAGAGGACGTAGAATTGCTGGGCCGCCAAGAAACCACCCAAGGTGAGTTGATAGGGAACCCACGGAGGGCGTGTGCAGTGTGGGAACACGGCTGCGTGCTCCGTACAAGTCTATGGGGAAGTCACAGTTGACGTTTTAGAGTTTAAGGACCCTTCCCAGTGGACTTCGAAGAAACCCCGTGGAAGACTGAAGGTTGGAGAGCCACCCACCCGTGGATACCGAGGTACCCAAGTTACCTATCCCAGGGAAGCCGGGTGCATAGGTCTGAAGTGGCGTCGGAAACCGCAGTCGAACTGTAGAAATCAGCTGAAATGGCTGTTAGCATCAGCTGAAGCCATTTTGTTTTTGGCAGCCATTTTAGTTAGCCATGTGCTCGCCATGTGCTTTCTCCCTCTTCACTGTTGCCTGCTCTTGTATTTCACTTGAGTCAGGGACTATAATTAACTCCTTCAGTACTGAGCCAGAGCACTGCACATGCTCAGAAAGGCCTAGCTGCTAGAATGCACCTGCTCTTGAAGTAACTGTCAGGCTATTTTAACTAATGTCAGCAATATTGTAAACCCTCCCACTCTGTTGAGTAAGCGATTCTTATGTATCCTTATATGTAACTAGCTATTCATGTGCACACTTGTACCGCCTCTTTTTGAGTCTACATGCTAACTCAGCTATAAACTGGGCATAAAAGACCCAGAGTGTTTGTACTCCGTAGACTGTCTCCTACAGTGGCCTGAGGGTACTGTATTGATGCAGTCTCCCTCATGTGAGGTTAATAAAGTTGTTATTTTGGTATTCCAGCTTCCGTGCCAATCTCTTCTTTGTTGGTTTAAGGACCAGGTGCATCAGTGAACCCCTTAAAAGGTTTTTTTTCTACAGAACCAAATGGAGGACTTCAAAGAAGAGCCACTGCTAGAAGGGAGAAAAGTGTCAGTTGGAATCCAAAGGTGGGTTCTTGTCGAGAAGTACCTGAAAGCAGAAGGGGCAGAGTCTGGGTCACTTGGGAGTGACCAGGGGCTCGGTAGACGAATGCCCACTGATGTCGGGTGCTTCAAGTTGGTTGATGGAGTCCTTGACTCTGCAGCTGCGGGGACCAGGAGATGTCGAGGACAACCAGGAGCTGGATGCAAGCTGTCCCATGAAGGATGTCGAGTGCTGAGGGGTCAGTGTCCGGCAGGAGCACCAACAAGTCTTGGCAATGACAACCCAGGCAGAAGGTCAAGAAAGTGTACGATTCGGACCAGCAAGGCCCAGGAGACTCACCAAACACAGGGGAGTCAGGGCGAGCCTGGAGCAATCAGGGGAGCCCAAGAGAAGCAAAGTTGACCCTCAATTGGACCCACAGGCCAGAGGCACAAGAGTCGCAAGAGGACCTCAAGCAATTTCACCAAACAACAGCCCACGGAGCACTCAGTGCAAGGAGGTCAAAGTTCTTAGTAGGAAATGGTGCCAGAGGTTGGGGCTACTCGTAGCCCAATGCACTTGTTCAGGAAATGCCAACAAGCATATGCCCTTGCAAATATACGCGGTGCACAGGGGTTCGGGTATTGCAGCCCCCACGAAGGATACTGGCCTCAAACTTGGTAAGAGGGCAACTCGGGTCTCGAGGGACATAGAAACCCACCTCATGTGTTGCTGAACTCTTCGGAGTCTGTAGGAGCTTGGGAACAGCAGACCGGTCAGCAGTGTTGAGGTGCCTGCATATGCAGGGGAGTGACTCCTTTACTCCAAGGGAGATTATCTTTGTTTGTCCTTGATGCTCCATAGGTCCTTCATGGATCCTGTATGGTGCATGGGCACAGAGGATGTAACAGACTGAGAGGGAGACGAAGTCGGGCCCAAACGAAGTCCAGCGAAGTCCAGAGTGTCCAGACGGTCGAAGTGCAGTGGTTTCTTGTTCACAATCTTGTCCACGTCAAATCTAAGGTCCTACAGCCAGGTAATCCCTTAAGTGCCCATGGAAGAGGGTTGGCAAGATTCAGGGGACCCTCCCAGGGGAGGATTAGGACAGTGGGAGGTTACTCCCATGTCCTTTGTCCAGTTTCGCACCAGAGCGGGAGCCAACGGCTCCCAGGACTGATTTGAACTGGACTATGCACAGGGACACCAAATGTGCCCCTCATGCAGACTTTCAGTCACTGGCAAGCGCACCCACCCAGCCCTAATACACTAAATCCTGTCTGGGAGGTAGTCACACCTCCTTGTGACAGGATGCCTATTGTTCTGTCTTCCCCTGCTCGAGCTTGGCTAAGCAGGAGGAGGGTAGAAATGTGTCTCTGGTCAGCAGCAACCATTTTGTGCTGTCCGGAGTTAGAAGGCTGGTACCGGGATCACCAGGGACCCCACGAAGCTCGCTTCTGAGGGGTAGAATCATACCTCCCACACCGGTAAACGGTGTGGGAGGTATGATTCCAACATGTTTGACACCAAACACGATAGAGTTGGTTTTAGCAGTTTTAGAGTTGGTCATCACGCGGTCATGTAATGCCCCTCTATATGTCGTATATGGCTGCTTTACTGACAACCCGGGAGTATGGACTCCGTAGGCTGCAGGGGTGTCCTGCTCATGCAGTGGCACCCTCTCACTTAGAACCAAGCCGCCTGTATTCAGGATTGTAAAGGCCTGCTATATGGGTGACATATAGGTTTTAAGTTCAGTGACCCTTAGATATAGTAAACCTATATCTTAAGTAAGTGGTGCATGCACCAACTTACACAGGTTGCAATGGCAGGCCTGTAGTTCCATTTTGCATGGCCTCTCATGGGTGGCATAATGCATGCTTCAGCCCATGGGAGGCCTCTGGGGTACCTATGCCCTGGGTACACGTGTACCATATACTAGGGACTGACAAGGGTACCCCAGTATCCAAACCGGAGTGTACCTAAGTACATGGCATAACAGTTTAAGGAGAAAGCAGATAAACTGGGGTCCTGATTAGCAGGATCCCAGTCAGACGAGTCAAAAACAGTATTACATTTAGTAAAAAGTGGGGATAACCATAAGAAGCAGATCCTACTTTCCTACAGTGGATAACAGGATGATTTTAAAAGCAATATAAAGTGGCCATATCTGGCCGCTTCAAAGCGCTTTTTAAATTGAGATTGCATACACTGGGGATGGTGGGACTCGTGAGAAGAACCAGGGAAAGAGATGAGAAGAAACAGCGAGGTAGTGGGCATAGGTTAAAAAACAATATGAGGTAGATTAGAAGGGAGAGAAGAAACAGGGACTGGAGGGAGAGGACAAGAAACATGGATGAGGTGGGGATACATTAAAAAAGCTTTAAAAAAAGAACTATGAAATGGCTAGCATTGACCGCGTCATAGCTCAAAAATAACAATTGTAATTATATAGCACATACTACCCTCTGACAAAGCGTTGAAGCACTTACGGTGAGTAGTGCGTTATCCCGGAACCCGAGGTTAGCGGTTAATCTAGTGGTTATTGTGATTAGTTGTGTGCTATCAAGAAAAATGTGCATGCACTTACTCCAGTTACTTTGTGAGGGATTGTATAATACCAGTTAGGTGTGATCGTTAGTGGGGGCTAGGTGTACATTATGCTATGGGGACTCTGCTTCTGAACAGGGAGTGGGCTCTGACCATGCTGTACAGTGCAGCATAAGTTACAATAGTTTGCCGGAATCTTTTGGAGTGTCTGGCGGCAGTAGCAATGAGGGGCTACGTCCAGGTGGAAACACCGGACCAGAGATTGAGTATCCCAAGTCAATTATATGAATTACAACTCCAGATGGAAGGGGATATACCACATAAAATCAACGTTCTCTTTTGGGAAACCTGTAATTCGGCTACGACATTCTCTTGGCTGAAAAAGATTGGCCGTAAATGTAAAAAAAAAATTTGTAAAAAAATTTGAGAGGAACCCCTTACTCAAACTAGGGGAATAGGGTACTATTGACAAGTAGAGAAGAGAAATCCCTTGGTGGAAATATATATTCTATTGATACTGGGTCTCTAAATTCCCAGCACAAAAGTTGTGGCCCAAATGTTAGAGAATTCTAGGTTAAAGATATTCCTACACAACTATGAATGGTATATTTAAAAATTCTTAGCTTTATTTAAAAATAATCACTTCATATAAAACAGATTACACTTAAAATGACATCAAATTCACATTCCTATTAAAATCCTTTGTTTACATACATTCTGAACAAATGAAAGTAAACTGATAATACAATACAATAGTTCAACACGAAAATAATTACAGAAGCTTTGATCTCTAATATATGACAACAAACATTGAACAGAGAGACAAATATAGACAGTGCAATTTGTCATTAAAAACACGTCCAATTGGAATAATTCAGGTGCAAATCCTAGATACAATCTATGATCCTTATCTAAAGGGTGAGCTGTTTCCACGGATTGTGTTGAATAGAGCGTCGACGCGTTTCGATGGTTCTATTGATTACCCATCTTTATCAAGACAAAATATACGTCTCTCTTGAATGGCACTTCAGCAGAACTTACATACCAGATTATGCACAATGTGTAAAAGAGTTAGGTGTGATCGTTAGTGGGGGCTAGGTGTACATTATGCTATGGGGACTCCAATATTAATTGGAGTTTTTTCACTGTGTTTGGAGGTTGTAGAAGCGCACACTTATCTAAGAAATGTGTTGCAAGAAATTTGCCTTCACTTGACAACTCGTATCCCAAGAACAAAACAATGAGATAGGCAATTTTAATTTTTTTTAAATTTACTTTGTAGCCCATTTTAGCAAATCCTAGAATTATGCGATCTACTCTGGCTAAGTGTGTTGCTAAGTCATCATCCGTCAAGTATATGTCGTCGACATAGGACAACGCTTTGTCGTCAAAATCTTGTAACAGTTCTTTTACATGGGCTGAGAACAGCCCAAGACTATTCTTAAGCCCTTGTAGCAATTGACGGAATTGCTTTTGAGAGCCTAAAGCGCTAAATGCAGTCAAATACCTGCTCTCAGGTGCTATGTTTTGGCAGAAAACCCCATTTGAGATGTCTAATATTGCTTTATATTTTTTGCCACTATATTGTTCATTAGTGCCGCGCCATGCACATTTTGTACTGCAAATGTGTGTGTAGCACTGTTCAATTGTCTAAAGTCTAAGACTAAGCGCTATGAATGATCTGGTTTCATCACTGGAAACAACGGGTTATTCATTGATTAGGTGCGACTTCCTATTACACCCTAATATACAAGTTGTGTGATTATCTCTCTAACTTGTTTTCTGGCCTCATGTTTAATGGGGTATTGTGGTTGAGGGCTGGACTTCATTGGTATGATGTGGTAAGGGGATCCTTCATCCCAGCCCATGTGGTTTCGAAATAACGCCAGAGCTTGTGCTAAGTCCCACTCCTTGGTGTTTGTGTGTTTTACTGATTCTGAAACAAGGTCGGAAAAAGCTGGTAATATTACTGTTTCTCCTAGTGGGCAATCCATAACAAACTCAGGTGGCCAATTTATTTCAGCCAAGAGAATGTCGTAGCCGAATGACAGGTTTCCCAAAAGAGAACGTTGATTTTATGTGGTATATCCCCTTCCATCTGGAGTTGTAATTCATATAATTGACTTGGGATACTCAATCTCTGGTCCGGTGTTTCCACCTGGACGTAGCCCCTCATTGCTACTGCCGCCAGACACTCCAAAAGATTCCGGCAAACTATTGTAACTTCTGCTGCACTGTACAGCATGGTCAGAGCCCACTCCCTGTTCAGAAGCAGTCACACCTAACTGGTATTATACAATCCCTCACAAAGTAACTGGAGTAAGTGTAGAAGAGTTTTATGACTTGCTATATTAAAGTACACATTGGAGATCTGAACACACACAGATTTTACGTTCAGTACAAGCTGATGTGTTAGCTTCAAAACACTTGCACATACGTGTCTTCCCAAAGTTAGTCATAGTTCTTGTGTCAGAGATGAAATTTCCAATAGAGACAGGCAGCCTATCTGTTTTGGATATTTATGTCTCTGACTCAAGAAATGTGAATAACTTTGGAAAGAATAAATACATCAAACACAACTTTGACCTTGCATTACTTTATTGCTATCTATACATAACAACTATTGAACCTCTTTGTGAGCTTTGGTACTCTTCCCATCATTAATTTGCCATGCTGGGGGCCTTTCCAGTTCTGGCTATCTCAGCCTAGGTGGCAGGGTGTTTCTACCATGAGAGCACCAACCTTATTCATTTGTTATAATCTGTGCATTTATTTCCCTAATTGTTGTACTGCTTAGGATGTGTGAATATGGTGGTATAGCCATCACTACCTATCACTACCTTGTGTACTGCATTATTCCTCCCCATACCATCCTGAGGGAAATGCGGTTGTGGATAGAAAAACACGTGGCTTAAAGCAGTCTTTAACAGCTAGAGTATTAGGTTCAGGTTGCAGCTGGGCCCACCACCCACCTGTATGGGGCACAGAGAGCCTTAAACAATTTGCCAAGAAGATCCTTGGGTGGTCAGACCCTATGAGGTCCTGTTCTGGGTTAAAATGTGGGTTTCAGACCTTGACAGGTCCTCGCAACCATGCAGGAAATCTCTAAGCAAACTGTAACTAACAATAAAGCTTCTTCTCTCTGGCTGGGGACAACTAATACTGAAGTTGCATTACATCCAGTTATGTCTACAAACACCATACAAGCATCAGGTGTAAAAACACAGATTTCAACACAACAAGAAAGCAATTAAGTTGCTTATAACATCCCACCAGAGGAGTTACCTGCCAGTTCTACACAGCTCACTGAGCCTCCCACATTTGCACAAACAGCCTTAGGCCACTTTGTCAACTTTGTTGACTTTTCTTCGGATTCGTCAGACCCACCTCCAAAGCATGGACTATGTGAATTTATGGTTTGGCTCAAAAAGACATACTTCATCTCTCCCTAGCTATACATTTAGATTACAATTTTGTTACTTTTTCTATTCCTTTGGATTGGTTTGTGACTATCTTTTTCTTGCTTATGAATGAACACTATCTCCCAGAACACTCTGCTGTTGAACTGGTAAACAAGGTTTTGAAACCCCATTGTTCATCACACAAAGTGCAAAGAGACCTGTCCCTGATGAACATTTCAGCGGTTCCAGTTCCTGATGGAATTGTTTGGGATAAAGTACGCTATGATATATTTGGACCGACAGAAACTTTAGAAGTGCCATATGTTTTTAGGATTTCTTTAAATGATGTCATCACTCCTGACACTATCTCTGATGATTGAGACATTCACAGAGTAAAACAGATTCTTGATGATTTAGAGCACTACACTGTCTTGAAAGTGAAGTAATGTATGATGGTACATCTAATTATGATGAAAAGTTTTGTTTTCACCATTATGGTCACCATTATTTACATAAAGCAAGTAATCCACATGCAGTATTTAATTACACACAATAGGAACACTTCCCTACACCACCCCCGGGTAGCACAAAGACATTTGCACAGAAGTTTGCACATTTTTCTGGTCACAATACAGAAGATCCGGAGTCCTATTATTATAAACGTACACCTTCCCCAGCGAAGAAAAATATTCTAACTGACCCAAAGTTGATTTATTCTTCCTCTTTCATTTCCCAGTTGTGAACACAAGGGTATGACTTTTGGAAAGACAATATCAATTTGAAATCTTTATAGGGAACTAAAGATTGGCAAGTTCAGGGGAACAAGGCTTTATTTAGAGCATGCCTTATAACACAAAAATGATTTTTTTTTCTGAACAAAAGCTGTGCAGCAAACATCCTGTCTCGGCTTGGCCAAGATAAAGGATTTGAATACACCAAAATATCCCATCTTTGCACGTTTTGAGAATTGGCAACAATTCACAAATCGAACGGAGGACACATTTGACTGCATGCTTAGAAATGGTACATACAAATCTTCACATTCCAGTTCAGAGGGATGGCTAATGTGGCCGTTAGACACTAACAGATGTTAGTCATGTTTTCTTAACACCACAAAAGGATTCAGGTTACATAGGCCAGACCCACGTTACATGCAGACACAACACTCAGGAGTGGTAACAACACATAGCATTGGAAAGCTGTGCTTAAATTGGCTAAGACATTCAACGTTGCCTGAGGTGAAACAACACTTGTCTCTCTATTTGGATGAGACGGTTTTACAGGATTTCTTGTTAGGTCCTAGGAAGCCATATCAAAAGCACTTTCTGTATGCTATTTCCAACAAAATATGGAACGTTTCACAGCAGGAAGCTGCTGAGAAATATGAAAAATTGACAGCGCAAATTTAGAAAAGGCTCTAGAGGGGCGTGGCTAAGATGGCGAGCGGGTAAGACGTGTCTCTCTCATCTCCCCACTCCCGAGCGCCCAATCTGGCCCAGATCAGAGCGGCATTCCCTCAAAGAACCGCATCGTTGGGGGAGACACATGCCCTGACCCGATTGCACCTGAAAGGAGTTAAGAATCGGAGCAGGGACCCATCTCTGGGTGAGAGAGGGCTCTGAGACAACGCGAGGCCGGTGCAGAAAATGGCGGCCGCATTTGTCTGGGCCTGCTGAGGCCGCTCTGCATGCCAGATCCCCCCAGAGGCACGGTAAAGCCCAGCACCGCCGGCCAGAGACCATCAGCGTGCAGAGGGAGACGGTGAGTGGCACACGGAGAGCGGGCCACACGGGCGGAATGGAGTGCCCAGGCACAGGCCCGCATCAACGCTGCTGCAGCCGTAAGAGACACCGCAGACGGGTCACGCTAGCGGCGGAGCCCCGGGGAGCATAAGCGTGCTGTGGCCTGAAGGGGAGTGCTCGTGAGGGCGCAGCGGCAACAGAGAGCTGTGCAGCGGCCGACCCCACCCCTTAGAGCTGCAGCCAGAGGTATTGGCTGGCGGGGAGCGGGAAGGCAAAATTAAGGGAGTCAAGAGCCAGGGATACAGAGAGGGCCAGATAACGGAGGGAGACTTACGACAGTGAGCACCCGTCCGCAAACCTTTAAGGCAGGGAGCAAAAGCAAGGAAACTAGCCGGCCACGAGGCACCCGCGCAGCTGACGCCCGATCTCCCGGTGCTCATAGCGCGGAGCGCGGTGCGGCGGTCAGGCAGAGAGAGACCATTGCACCTCTGACCCAAGCCCGCAAGCGAGAGGCAGTGACGAGTCACAAGGGTGGAGAGCGACCGGCGGATCAAAACAGAACCCCGAGGGAGCCGGATGCTGTGTGGTTCAGCGCAGATAGCCGTAGAAGCAGGACACGTTCCCCTCCCCGTTCCTTGGATTCCATTTAGTGACCTTGGTTCGTCTAAAATAATTTATCGGCTCTGAGCGACCCACATGGACAACACAGCTGTTCTTCCAGGATTTGGCGATTGATCTCTGCTCCCAGATTTCTACCACGCACTAACGTGATGACTACTGCAGCGTCCCGCCGGCGCTTGCTTCCTTTGATGCTGATTTACAGCGCAAATAAAGCCCTAATTCAACTTGCTCACCTATTATTTGTCCTGAAGATGATCTCGAACAATTGAGATCGAAACGCCGTCGACCCCCTACAACATGAACTCCTCTCACCATCACTTTTTCACGTCACGCTTATTGTCACTTATTGTGTGAGCACCTGAATCCTATTGTTTTGGAAATAAAGAAATATCTGTGATTTATTGACCTACATGTCCCTCAGTATATTACTCATCGCTCCCTTAAAGAATTAATTTCCTACTCTCAAACGTAGTGCCCCCCACAGGGTCACTTTCTGAATGGACCTTCTGGCCCTACTAGAACCACTGTTTTTCTAAAACGGTGCAGCGGTCAGGCAGAGAGAGACCATTGCACCTCCGACCCAGGCCCGCAAGCGAGAGGCAGTGACGAGTCACGAGGGTGGAGAGCGACCGGCGGATCAAAACAGAGCCCCGAGGGAGCCGGATGCTCTGTGGCTTGGGGAGGAGGACTGCGTGACCTCTAGACAAGCCGCCACACTGCCCCGCCAGGAGTTGGACGCCCAGGCCCGTGAGTTCGAGACCGGGGTGTTTTACGCGGGGCAGCGAGGGCAGACAGCGAGTGCAACGGAGGGTCTGTGGCTAGGGAGAAAGAAGTGGCCCATCCTTACAGGGCTCAGCCTCTGAGGACCCCCTGGGGGGATCAGTAAAGAGAGAGGTCGAGGCGAGAACCGGCCCGGAAGGCAAGAATACGGCATGGGACCGGCGAGACAAGCAGCCAGGTCGCAGGGCCTTCAGAGAGGACAAGTGCATCTAGGCCCTCCAACTGGATTCCCGCAGCAGCCTCACAAGTGGGCCATTGATCAAGGAAAGCGGAGCAAACTCCGAGAGAGACGATTGGGAGAGACCTCTGAAGCCCCATAGGGATAAGCATATGACGGGAGATTCCGACAGCGAGCCCTACGCCCTCTAGAGCCAGAGTGGAGGGTGATCGGAGTGCTGACACCCTGGTGGAAGGACATCAACCGGGGACAGGTCATATACCCCTCCAAGACAGGGCGGATCGGCCCAGAGAGGCGGTGGGAGACGTAGCGACCATGGCATCAGTAAGGAGCAAGATAGATCGGAATCTAAAGGAGATGCTGACCAAGCTTCCGCCATCCGGCGGTGGAGAAGGGAGACTCTCCCCAACAACGCAAGCAGGGCAGGACACAGACCCCCACGAAGCCCCGGTTACCCGGGCCTTTTTGGAGACGCTCTTCAACACATTGAGAGAAGACTTTCAGATGCTGAAAGGGGAAATTGCGAGGGAGATGCAGGAGGTGCGACGGGACATCGACGCCTTGGGTGAACATGTAGCCTCCATTGAAGATCAAGAACAATCCCGGGAGGAGGAGGTAGAATAACTACAGCAAGAGATTCTCCGGCTCAAGGCTCAGCAGATCAACCTCCAGGCGCACACAGAAGACTTGGAGAATCGCTCTTGCCGAAATAACATTCGCGTTAAGGGAGTGCCACCTAAGGAAGAAGGTCCGGACATCACGCAATACTTACAAGGCCTCTTCCGGAGTGTACTGGATGTCCCACTGGACTTTTTGACATTAGAATAGACAGGGCACACAGAGTGGGTCTCCCGCGGAGGGCACCGGCACCCCCGCCGGGTATCCTGGTTTACCTCCCAGACTTTCAGCTTAAGGAGCGCATATTAAGAGCAGCCAGGGACAAGCAACCCATATGGTACCAAGATCACCCCATTGCCCCATACCAAGATCTGGCCCTAATAACTCTCCAAAAGCGGAAAGAGTTTCGGGTGGCAACTACACACCTCCAGAACCAAGGAGTACCGAACTCATGGGGACATCCATTTCGGCTAATCTTTAAGTGGCAGGGCAAACTGCACCAACTTTGATCACTGCAGGACACTTGCCGGGTGCTGTGCATTGAGAACCCACATCAAGAGGAGATGGAGAACCGACAGACCAAGACCCCCAGAGATCGATGGCAAAAGGTCACCGGAAGGAGAAGCACAGAGCGAGCGATGAGACCCGATCCCACGACTATGGCGCAAGAAAGACAATCTGTTCTGGAAACGCTGTCTAGGGGGACATCCCCCCATGAAGACACTCTGAATGATTGTGGGACAGATAAGTGGCGTATGCGGGGCTGTGTGGGAGGCGGAGTCACCTGACGGGAGCGGGGAGGCTCGGGGAACTGGCCACACAATGCTCTCAACCTTTCTGAACACCAAGGACATGCGAACAGGTTTGACGGGCCCTGGACATTATGGGGTTCAATGGGGAGCACAGTTGGGGTTAGGGTGTGGGGGGTGGGACACTGGTATGCAGGTTGTTGACGCCGAGGGGATAGACCGCATGCTCTGGAGATTGGACATGGGAGGGGCCACAAAGGGGGGGGAACACATGGAATTAGAGACAAGCCAGCGAGGGTACACTCCCCACACCGAGCCATGTATCGGCCCATGATGAAAATTCTCACTCTCAACGTGAGAGGCCTTAATAATCCCATTAAACGAGGTCCATCCTTTCCTATCTGGAAAACTGGGAGGCGGATGTGTGCCTCCTCCAAGAAACGCACCTCCTCTCCAAAGATTGGCATAGAATGCGATCCCGAGTCTTCCCACAGCAGTTCTTCTCATCTACCACGGATAAAAAGGCGGGGGTAGCTATCTTAGTGGCTAAGCGGTTCAAGGGGACAGTGGGGGAAAAGGTGGCTGAGATCAAAGTAAGACTCTTGGTCCATGTATTCAAGATCGGGGGACACAACTTACTGATAGGGTCCACCTACGCACCTAACACAGGTCAGGAGAAATTTAGGAGATCAGCCCTCACGGAGGTCATGCACAGGCAGGAACGTAAGACAATCATAGGGGGGATATGAATATAGTTATGGATGAGACAAAAGACAGGTCGGGTAATCGATACTCACAGACGGGGGAGATTTCACAGGAAGGCAGAGAGTGGCTCCAATCCATGGGCTTGGTGGACCTGTGGAGGGAGGCACATCCTCACACATCACAATTTTTGTATTATTCTCATGCACATAAGACATATGCACGCCTGGATCACATACTGGGTACGGTAGAGATCAACAGGATGGTGGGAGAGGTTGACATTTTCCCGGAGGCACTGTCTGATCACGACGCGGTGACGGTCTCTCTTCAGTTGCCGCCACAACGGAAAACGCGGGGGCTGGAGACTGAGGGACACTATGCTCCACAAAGAAGCGGTGAAAACACAGCTCACTAAGTGCATCAAAGGGTACCTTGAAGTAAACAACTCCCCAGACATATCAATAGCCTCATTATGGGGAGCCCTGAAAGCGGTAGTGAGAGGGGGAATTAATTGTGATCTCAGCCGCGGAGACTAAAGAGCATAAGGAAAAGAGAGCAGATCTCTCAGCACAGGTACTGGAGCTAGAACGGGTGCATAGCCGGACAGGGGCGCCCAGGGTTTGGTGGCAACTGAGGGCGGCACGGGCCCAACTGGCGGGGCTGGACCTCGACAGAGCCGAGTACGCGGCACTGAGACTAAAACACTCCTACTATAGCGGTGAGGATAGAATGGGACGCATGCTAGCAGGTAGACTTAGAGCACGGAATCAACAGATGAGGGTGCAGACAATAGAGAATGACAAGGGGGAGGGTCTCACGGACGACAAAGACATAGCGCAAGCATTTAGGGACTTTTACACAGACTTGTACGCCAGGGAGAATAAGTCGGATCGACTGATGACCTCCTACTTGCAAGGGATACATACGTCCGTGCTAGTTAAGGACCAGGCAGAGTTGCTGGACACCCCGATTCGGATTGAAGAGGTGATAGGGGCGATATCACGTCTCAAACCTCTTAAGTCGCCGGGTCCAGATGGCTTCTCGGCAGGTTTTTACAAGTCCTTTTGCCATCTGCTAGCACCAATCCTGACACGATTGTTTAATTCATTTGAGGGGCCGGGCTCGATTCCCACCGATAAGTTGGCAGCGTCTATAGTGGTCCTCCCTAAGCCAGGGAAGGACAAGAAGAAATGTAGCTCTTACCGCCCGGTGTCCCTAAGAAACGTGGATCTCAAATTGCACACGGACATCCTGGCGGCGAGACTGGGTCCGATGATGCCCGGAATAATAGACCGGGACCAAGCGGGATTTATTCAAAATCGTCAAGGGGGAGACAACACGAAACGGATCCCCACTTAATAGACAAGGCCCACCGCACGAATATGAACGCCCTGCTGTTGACAGTTGACGCAGAGAAAGCGTTCGATCGGGTCGACTGGGGTTTTCTAGAGTGCACGTTGGCCCACTTCGGGCTCGGGGAACGCTTTAGAGCGTGGATAGCGAGCTGCTACAGCTCTCCCACCGCCTCCATTAGGGTTAACAGGATCTCGACTTGTCCCTTCCCCATTCAACGGGGTACCAGGCAGGGATGCCCACTGTCACCCCTCCTGTTCGCTTTATACATTGAGCCGCTGGCGCAGAGGGATAGCTTGATTCCAGTGGCATGGAGAGCACGGGACCCACGTCTGGGCATACCCGTCCCACTCGGGGTGACAAAAGCAAAAACAACAGTTGATGGACAGAATGCAGAACAATGTCATACATTCACCCCAGTACAGAGATCTGGGCCTAAATCCATCGTTTTTTTGCTCACCATGCCATTCCAGTTTGAACCCAGCCATATGCAAATCAGTCTTGACCCTGTGCCTCATGGGAACAGTCCAGCCCGAACTGCCAAGCAGCAGGCCACCTGTTTGATATAGATGGTGATACAGCGGGTTACTAGCAACAAGCATTCATACACCGAATACTCACCTGGGCCCATTCATTCATACTATGCTAGCAATTTCCGCTGGTGGGTCAGTTGTACTCTTTATCAATATCCCTGCTACCAATTACTTTTATGATTGAAGAGTAATGACTTACCAATGGACCCTTTGACAATTGGGAAATTTAAAATGAGTGACATTCAATACAAATCATAATCCTGAAATAATCACTGAGTCAGGAAGTTTTAAAATGTTTATCTAAAGATTTAGCAGAGTAAATTACAAAACCACATAATACTTAATCGTATATCAAGGATGAAGCATCCTAATAATCAATTATCGATCAATGACGGTCCCTCAGGAAGATAGAGACAGCAGAACAGCTAAAGGTTGCATTTATATTTACCTAAAGATGTGAGAACCAAACCCCAGGCCAAGGAGTTGGAAAGATAGGTCCCAGGACGGATGAAGACCAAAGACCTCCGGACCAGGTTCAGGACAGGATAGGTGACCTCTCTATCAACGACGCCTGCGTCGTTCCCCTCTCTGACACTTCGCTTCTCCTCGATATCTTCCGTGTCTTCCTTCTAATGGAATCCAGGACCTCTCTGGACAGTGGTTCAGTCTGCAATCGATCAGCTCGTCGACCACCAAAGCCTGATCTCTCGTGTCTGAGCTCCTAAGCAAAAAAAAAACCCTGTGCGCTTGTGCTCCTGAGCTAGCCAATTAGCTAATTCTATATCTATTATACCCTTCTACACCCAGGTACCTCCCATTAATGTTTCAAAATTATGGGCCCACTACTTCTGATTGGACGGGGATAGGGGGTTGATCCTCACACCATGTCAATTTAGTTCAATTTCTTTAAGCCCATTGTTTAAAAATACCGCCCCTCACAATTAATACATTTGCTTTATTTCCCATCCGTCTCACGACAAAGTTTAATACAATTTGTATATAAAATGTTGCATTTGCAAGAACATCGTGGATATAGTGGAGTTGGCCAACAGGTCACGGCCTTGGAAGACTTCCAAGTTGACTTCATCGCTGTGCCTTGATTTTCAGAGCGCATGCGCACATCTCATTGGCTTCAGGCTGCCGTTCCGTTAACCCAGGCCCCATTTTACGAACTAATAAAAGTCAAAGAAGAAAACATTAAAATCACAAATAAATGTCTTCACTGTATACCCCCTATTTCTACTCTATTCCCTTTTAATTATAAAACTATCCCGCATTAGTAGCATTAGAATACCACAATTTTAATTGCAACATATACGCAAGCTTTAGCACGTGAGAACATTAAGCAGCCATTTTATCACACACTGCGCAGAAGCAAAGTTTTCCCTCCAGGCAAAGAAAGACGTCATACCATGTGATATGGTTGATACATGCACAATGGAAATCCCGCGCTTTAGCGGCCATTTTGGATTAGACAAGCATTACTTATTAGTTTAAACACATAGGCAAGCTTCACTTGGATACTGTGTTCGTGTATGCATTTATTAGTAAAGACATTACAAAGTTTAATTAATTAATACTATGAGAGGATTGCTTACGAGCAAGTCTCATTGTGAGTTCTTGCTCCATCAATCCCCTCTCTGATGCCGTTTCTGAGCCATCAAAAAATTACCCACGACCAGATGCCAACTTCTAGCATAATTCGGTCACACTTTCATTTTTACATTTTCTATTTTTATTGTCTCCTTTCAGTTTCTTGTATAATTCACTTTTCAGATCTTCCAATTCAATTTCATCAAACTTTTGTTTCTTTCCTTTTCCTGTCACTCTATACATCTTATTCTTTTTACAACATTTGCACCATATCATTATTGACAATACTATTATTGCTATCCCTACTAAGGGTACTAATATTTGACCTATAAGTCCTTTTCCTACATTAGCAAACCAGGTACCAATTGACGCAATACTATTTGTCAATCTTTCCCATACACTATCAACTTCCAGTGGTTTTAGTTCATTCTCAAGTTTCGTTATATTCTTTATATACGTTCCAATTTCTGCACTTTTGTCAGGAATATACGTGCAACAATGTTTAGTTTTCAACAATTTACAGACTCCGCCCTCTTTTGCTAATATTATATCCAGAGCAAGTCGATTTTGCATAACCATTGATCTAATCGCAACCATCTCCGCATTAATCATTTGAAACCCTCCAGCAGTATCCGTTGATAAACGATCCACCACTGTAGATAATTTACATATCTTCCTTGAGTTCAGAATTATTCCCACTGAAGGTATCAATGCACCAAATATATCACCTACAATTTCTGAAAAACTAGCTCTTTTACTACGTGTTAATTCACTATTATTTTCATTGCTCCCAGTGTTTCTTTTTACGTGGTATATTTTTGGAAAAACTATTCCAAAATAACAACTTCCATACCACCGTGCAGGAAGCCTAAAGTAAGCCTTATTCCCACACACATAATAAATTCCAGGAAAAACTGAATCTGTTCCTCCTTTTAATCCCCAACCTCCAAGAATTAAGAAATTATGTTCACATTCACTGGTACCGATGAAAATATTGTTATAATCAGTCTTTAACCTATGCAGACAAATTTTCCCTGTCTTTACAAAATCCAGAGCCATAGCAGCTTGAGCCTTGCCAGGTGTGTAAATAGACTCTTTCTCAGCCCAAGGTGGAAGATGAGCCTTATGCTCAGATGCTTTCTTTTGGAAATGTTGTCTTCTATCTTCTACTAAATTCAAAAATATCTTTTCTTCTTCATGTAATGAACATGTTAGATTGCTTCTATGTGCATGTGTTATATCTATCGCCTTCATTGTTAGGAAAAACTCTCCCATAAATTGTGCATCTTGACTAGCACTGGGTTCATATTCTTTCGAATTGGAACCTCAGAAAATATCACATCTATATCTGAATAATAATACTGAAGTCTCCCTGTTCTATAAAATAAACTAGTTAATACACTACAAGATATGCCATAAGTTAATGGCAAATGATGGTATGTCAACCCTTCTGCTACTGATTCAGGTAACTTCATACAAACAAAACAATCACTGACTTCCATTGTATCTACGTACTGAAACAATAATTTAGTGAAAACATTTAAACTAGTATCATTATCTGTTACCATGTGATGAAACTCTGGTTCATCTTCTGCTTCTATTTTTACTCTATCACCTTTCAAATTATCTATCCTTCCCCTTGTTTCATTGTTAATCTTTTTATCCATTATTATGAGGTAAGGAATTGCTACGATCACAACTAACCATACTATAAGGACCACTACCAGACTACATATGCATATAGCACAGCATCTTTTACAACATTTCCGTTTCGGTCGCCCAGAAACTTTGTCGTCAGGCATTTTTGACAAGGAAGATTTCTCTTCTTTTCTTTTTCTTTCAAGACTTTAACGTTATCAAGGTGGCTTTATTTCTTTTTCATAAGTCAGTTCTGCACTGGTTCTTTCGTCACCACTTTCACTTGATTCTGAACTCTCGTAGTCTTCAAGGATTATATAAGTCCAATCAGGACCTTTAAACTTATTGTTCACAAGTTTCAGTCTTTTGCTTTTTCGTTTTCCAGTTCCACTCGTTTGTTCAGTTAGACTTGTTACTTCATTTACTTGTTCCGGATCGTCACTTCTGGTTTCTATATGGTATTTTACTCTTTTAATGACGCTAGGCCAATGATCTCCTTTTCTGGCTTTCTTTGTTTGTTCTGTCTCTTCACTTCTTAATTCTTCTCCAAAAGTTCTTTTATTTTCATGCTGTTGTACAATTTGTTTTTCTTCGTTTTCAGTTTCTTCTTCTATTTGTTCTTTTTCAGGTCTTATTGGTTTTTCTTCAGTTGCTCCAATGTGAGTTTCTACTAACTGACCCTGTTCAGGATTTACGTCTTCATGCTTGAGGTTTTCCTGCTCGCTGTTTTCTTGATTTTCTTCTTCCTGAACGTATTTTTCTTGTTCTAACTGGTTCTGATCAGGGCTTATTGCACTTTGTACTTCTGCAGCCTGACCGCGTTCTTCTAAACCTATCTGTCCCTGCTCAAATTTTGTTGTTTTGTTGTCGATTTGAGCCCAATTTCCTCTCCCTATCTGGTCCTGCTCAGGTTCTCTTATCGTTTCATTTTCCTCTTCCTGAGCTGCTTCTTCTTCACCTGTCTGGTCCTCCCTAATTTCTTCTAATTTTGATCTGCTTCTTGTTCTGTTGTAAACTTCTGGTATATCAACCACTGGTATCCAGTCCTGACTTGTGCTCAGTTGTTCTTCTTCAGCTTCTCTCGAATCTCTCACCTGGGATTCTTCAGCTGGCCAACCTTCAGCTTCCTCAGTTATTGATGCTGACTGAGGATCTTGTCCTTCAGGATCTGGCACCCTTTTGGTGTGGCTTACATGAATCCAATTAGGCAATCCTGCACATTTCACTGCTGCGTTCGTAACTAGTATAAACTGACAAGTTTCGCCCCACCTGGGTGATAAACACGTTTCTCTGGTGTGATGCTTCACAACCACCCAGTCTCCGGGGTTCAGATCATGCTCTTGTTCAGGCTGCCTGGAAACTGCGTCTTCTTCAACCTGGTGAGAGACAGAACGCACTAGGTCAGCCAATCCCTTGCAATAATCTAGAACCATATCATCAGTTATGTTCAGCAGTTTATTTGTAGGTACATGTGCTTGTCTCATTGCTCTCCCCATGATTATTTCATGCGGACTTAATCCTGTATTTCTATCAGGAATGCTTCTGAGTCCCATTAAAACAAGAGGCAATGCATCTGGCCAATCTAACGATGTTGATGCACACATCTTTGACAGTCTTGATTTTATTGTGCCATTCATTTGTTCAACCACTCCAGAAGCCTCTGGGCGGTACGCACAGTGCAATTTCTGTTCAATTTGGAATGCTTCACAGATTATTCGTATTACATCGTTATTAAAGTGACTTCCTCTATCTGATTCCAAAGTTACTGGGAAACCGAACCTAGGAATGAGCTCTCGTAACAACAGTTTTGCGACTGTAATGCTGTCATTCCTTCTGGTAGGATAAGCCTCCACCCACCTTGAAAACAGACACACTATGACAAGTACATATTTCAGTCCTTTACATGGTGGTAATTGTATGAAATCTAGCTGCAATCTCACAAAGGGACCTTCCGCCTTTCCAATTTTTCCCAAACCAATTACTGTTCTCCTTCCCGGATTATTCATTTGGCAAGTTAGACACCTTTGGCAAAGACTCTCTGCTGCAGCCCTAAACTTTGGATTATACCAACTTTGTCTGAAGAGTCTAATCATGGCATCTCTCCCTACATGTGTGTCTCCTTGGTACATTCTGGCCATTTGTGAAATCAGACAGTCGGGCATGACTGGTCTGCCATCTGTGTATACCCATACATCATCGTCTGTTCTTCGGGTACATCCTATTTTTAGCCAAACATCTCTTTCACTCTCCTCAGCATCATCTTGCAGTCTTTTCACATCATTCCATGTTTCAGGAGGTGCACATAGCATACGTTGACAGCTGATTCCCATCCTTTCAACCTTTTTATTTACTGCCAACCTGTTTTTGGCACAATGTTGAGCCACTAGATCTGCGTATCTGTTACCGACTACCACCCAGTCATCTCCTGACTGGTGTGCGGCACATTTCACCACTGCCAATTCTTTTGGTGATTGTATTGCTTCCAATAATTCCTTTACAAACTGTCCATTTTTGATTGGGGATCCTGAAGAAGTCATGAAATCCCTCTGCATCCACAGCTGGCTAAAGTCATGCACAACCCCGTACCCATATTGACTGTCCGTAAATATGGTTACTCTTAAATTTTTCCCAATTTTGGAAGCTTTGATCAGAGCAATTAATTCAGCTACTTGTGCAGACTTGACTCCTGGCAAATAGGATGCTTCGACTATTCCAGTTAGTTCACACACAGCATAGGCTGCGCTCAGTTTACCATCCTCATGCCTTAGGCATGAGCCATCCACAAACAGCTCCCTATCTGGATCTGTTAGGGGCGTCTCCTGTATGTCAGGTCTTGGTTTTGTACACAATTCTGTGACTTTTATACAATTATGTTCTGGATCGTCCTTAACTTCTTCAAAAATTGGATCTGACAATAACGTAGCAGGATTCACAACAGTGCACCTAATTATGGTCACATTTTCAGCTCCAAGAATAATTCGTTCATACCTTGTCATCCGACTAGGTGTGAGATGCTGAGTTCTAGTTCTTGTCAACAAGATCACAACTGCATGTGGGACAAACACTGTTACAAGATATCCCATTACTATTGACTGACTTTGTTCAATGCTCATACAAGTAGCAGCAACTGCTTTCAAACAGCCTGGCAATGCTGCCGCCACTGGGTCCAATGTAGCGGAAAAATATGCTATAGGACGCCTGTCTATTCCATGTCTTTGAGTTAACACTGAAAGTGCACAATTTTCTCTTTCATAGCAAAATAGTGCGAATTCTCTTGTATAGTCAGGCATGCCCAAGGCAGGTGCCTCACACAATGCATTTCTTAATTTTACAAATGCACCAGCACTTTCATCATCCCATTCAACTGGATCTTTGGCTTTCTTTTTGGTTAGCTGAATTAAAGACTTTGCTAGTAGTGAAAACCCTATAATCCATTGTCGACAGTATCCTACTATTCCAAGAAACATTCTCACTTCTCTTTGTGTTTCTGGCATTTTCATTTTCTTGATTATTTTTATTCTATCAGATGCTATTCTTCTTGTTCCTCTTTCAATTTGGTGTCCCAAATATTTAACTGCCGTTGTACAAAACTGCAGCTTTTCAGGTGACACTTTGTGTCCTTCCTCAGCCAAATGGTTGAGTAACTCAATTGAATCTTCAACACAATCATCATGAGTGTTGGATGCTACCAGTAAATCATCTATATACTGCACCAAGACTGAACTCCTGGGCAGTGCTAGTTTCTCCAGACACCCTTTCAGTATTTGATTAAAGATGGAGGGACTTTCTGTGTATCCTTGAGGAACACGATTCCATACATATACTTTGTTTTCGAATTTAAACGAAAAGAGATATTGGCTATCTGAGTGCAATGGTATTGAAAAGAATGCTTGGCATAGATCAATCACGGTAAACCATTCTGCACTCCAGGGTATCTGGTACAGGATTACTGCAGGATTTGGTACTATAGAACAACAAGGTACCACAATTTTATTAATTTACCGCAAATCCTGAACAATCCTATACTTTCCACTAGGCTTTTTCAAGCCCATGATTGGTGAATTACAAGGACTACTCATAAATTCTTTTAATATGCCTTGTTTCACCATTCTGTTAATTTCCTCAACAACTCCTGTCTTCACTTCTGCACTCATTTTGTACTGTCTAGTATTTGGGAAAATTGTACCTTCCTTTACAGTGATTTTTACTGATTCTATTTTGGCCATAAGTCCTACTTCTTTCCCTGTGAAATCCCATACCTTTGAATTCACTGTAGTTCTTAGTTCTTCTGGTAATTCGTTTTTAGTTATCAAAGAGAACATCTCATCTATTTCTGAACCTTGCTTGGCTATCATGAACTTATAAACATGATCTTCATCCGGGGTCTGTATTACAACACCATCCGGTGTGCAGAAAATAGTGCAATTCATTTTGCACAGTAAGTCTCTACCCAATAAGTTTACTGGACTAGAATCACACACTACAAATTGGTGCATTTCTCAGAAGTTTCCTATTTTTACTTCCATTGGCTCAGTAAGGGGTGTTCTGATCTTTCAATTAGCTACACCTACAACTTGGATAGCTTCTCCAGAGAGAGAGGAAGGTCTGGGATGTCTGCTGTTCTTACAGTAGAACGGGTAGCACCAGTGTCCAACAGAAAAGTGATATCATTACCTTTTACTTTCCCTTCAACATATGGACCTGACTGATCTACCAGTAAGGATGCGCCAAGTACGCACTCCCTCTTCCTCTCTCTTAGGCACCGTCATTGATGATTATATGGGTCAAATTCGTTCTGTAAAAGAAACTGTGAAGTTACATATTCATTCTTACCACTTCCTCCTTGATATCCGACGTCTGTACCATGCTTTGCTCTGCTTACATTACCCTGTATAGGTGCAGGTGGCAACTGACTCTGAGGATTTACACCCTGCTGTGAGTCATTCTGCGTCTGTGGATTTAAATTATGATTTGGGCCATTATTATTTCGAATCTTTTTACATTCATCCTTCCAATGCCCCAACTTTCCGCATCCATGACAAGGAAATTTCTTTTTAGCCTCTTCTCTACTCATTCGTCCTCTTACTTTTCGACCATTCCCTGTGTCACCATTCGTTCCAGATTCTTTTCCCTTGCTTTCTGTTGGATTATCCAAATTAATTCCCAGTCGCTCAGCCATTTTCACCTGAGCCCACATCACTTTCTCTTGCAGTTTCTTGTGCCTATCCTCAATGTCGTCTCCACAATATTTTGCATATTTCAAAATCTCATCTATGGGCTTCCCTTGCCAGCACAACATGTGCTGCTTAATCACTGACAAATCTCTGGCTTTAGACCATAAACAAATCGGTAGACAAACTGACTCATATTTTTGTCTCCAATGTCCTCAAATCCACTATACTGTTTGAACACCTGTAATAGACGTTCATAATAGGCATGTACCGATTCACTTGCTTCTTGGGTAGTCCTGTCTATCTTCACCCAATCTGTTTCTTTGGGTGGTATTTTCCCTTTCAGGTAAGTTATTACCTGGTGATACTTTTTCATTACATCACTCGATGGGGCACCTGTCTTCGCATCTCTTGGATACTCTTCGCTTGGCCAGTCAACTGTAATTTTACAATCTGTCCACAAATCGGCAGGTACCACTATGTCAAATAGACCATCCAAATCCTTCAACAATACTTTTGACACTTTCACAAACCTCTCAACCTGCTTGTACCATTCAATTGGCTTTTCCTTCAACTTTGGAAAGTTATTTGTAAATGACAAAATATCTTGTCTACTCCATGGGACATGAACGTAACCTCCTCCAGGTACTTCCCGCATCGGGTACATCTGATCTACTTTCCCTGTTTCCTTCAATAAATATTCAGAAGTCGATCTACTGTACCGTGCCTCTTCCTTTTTCTTTGTCCATCTAGCTTTCCATTTATCTAGATCTCCCCATTTCTGTAATACTGACATTAATTCTTTTACTTGTAGTTTTCTACCAGAGGCATTCATATTTTCCAAATCTTTATCACTGAATTCGGCTCTATATGGTCTCTGCAAGACCTTTGACTTCCCTATTTAAATCCCCATTTGTAAGATCAAATCTGATAATTTCTCATGAAATAACTTTACATTTCTAGTTATGCTCCTGCATATGAACAATAGTTCTTCTTCATTGTAGGTATTTAGACGTTCTACTCCTACATTTCCTGCTATGATTTCTTCTAACTCGACTTTTAATTTGTAGATGTCCATGATCTTTGGGGGTGAACTCTGTCTGTCTGATCCTTGTGCCCACCTTTCTAAGTCTTCTGGTGTTACTACTGTGGCACTTTTTGTTCCAGATGATGTTACTATATTTACATCTTTGGAGCAACCAGGTGTCATTCTTCTAGGAGTACTATTTACAGATCCTCGGATAGGTAAATCCATTAGGGAAATCATGGATTCACAATCGCTGATATGGTCATCAATTATTACAGTTTCAGGTTTGGGAATATCTACGGGTGTAGGCATGACTAGAGGTTTCGGGTAATTTACTTTGTCACCATATAAGGGGACCACTGGACCAATTGTTACCGGTATGGTCAGGGAATCAGGATGTACATTCAGCTGTGTTATTTTCTGTATCAATTCTGCTCTGTTTCTGTCTATAGCCTCTTTTTCCTTATCCTGAAGTACCCTATTAACTGGTGGATTATGCAATACTTACGGTACCAATGGTGTTCTTAAAATTGGTGCACTTGGGGTACATCCACTTGTCCCTTCCTGATATGGTGGCGGGTTCTTTAATATTTCTTCCATAAATTCATCTTCAGAATCTCCAAACCCTGTCAAGTGTTTTGTCTTTTCTGTGCATTTGCTCCCTAACGACTCTTCTGTCATAAATACTGGATACAAACCCTCGGTAAGCATCGCTCTTCTCCACTGTTTCATCTGACTGTCTCTTGACTCATTTGGTATCTAGGGAAAAATCCCCTATAACCCCTATTGTTTCTTAGTCGGTCACGTTCAAATGCCTCTGTTTCCCACTCTTCTAGGGCTTCGTATTGCGTTAATCTTGGTCTGGGTTCTAAGTCGTTCATCCTCATTCTTAAATTTTGAAGAATTCTCCCATTGAAAGTACCATTCTCTGGGAATGCTAATATTCCGTCATTTTTGGTATAATCTATCCAATTTTCTAACCATACGCACGTATGATAACCTCTCTCCATCATCATGAATGAGGCAGGCGTTTTTGCTGGTGGAATGATAATTCCTTCTCTAGTTTTGATGGGTTTATCAGTCTTAAAATAATTCTTAATCTTTTGTAGAAATGACATTTTTCTCTTTTCTCCGTACATTTTGGGTAAATATCTATGTATCGAATATTCTGCAAAACCTAGTATTCTCCTGTCTGGACGGGTTCCTGTTAAAGTCGGATCACGTTTCCACATATAATCTCCACTATCCACTAAGATTTCGACTTCTATGCTGACAACCAATTAAATTCCAGCTAACATTTGTCTCTGAACCAATCCTAGCGCGGCTTTTCAGTGACGTCTGTCTGACAACCCCTCCTTTTACAATCTGCGCTTCTCTGTCCCTCGCTGTTTCAACCAATCCCAGCGCGACACCTGTGACGTCAGTATTACTCCTGACTTCTGACCCCTCCTTTACAAGAGTCGTTCCACGCCCGCTGTTTCAACCAATCCCAGCGCGGCGTTTTGTGACTTCAGCTTCCTCTCCGGCAGCTGACCCTCCCTTTACAAAATCGTACGCAAAACTTTATTTTTCTCTACGCTTCTTATTTAAATTCAGTAACAACATAAAACATTCGCTATCGGGCCAGTTTCTCTAAATTGGAAAAGATAGTTTCTCTCACACTTAGTAAAACCTTTCCGTTTACTAAACATACACTACGAGTAAAACCCTTCCGTTTACTCTTCACGTAAGCTTCAGAAATACCTGCTACTTCTTCAATGTTACCCCTTTCTAGGTGACGTAACATCAAATTTTTACCAGCGTATTCCTTTGCTATCACTCACACGCATAGAGTCCCTAACAAGTACTGATAGCCCTGCTTAACTTTTCAGTACTATTTCTGCCTGACAGATAACCTCACTGCAGTATGGCTTCCACTTACCATCCGCTATTCAATTTTCCCCGGGGATTCTGGACAACATAAAACAAAACTTTTAAACAACGGATGTTAGTTTATAAAAAAATAAATTCTCATTACCCAATTAACAAAGTGCAATTATCCTCTGATAGCCAGAAAACTGATACAGCGGGTTACTAGCAACAAGCATTCATACACCGAATACTCACCTGGGCCCATTCATTCATACTATGCTAGCAATTTCCGCTGGTGGGTCAGTTGTACTCTTTATCAATATCCCTGCTACCAATTACTTTTATGATTGAAGAGTAATGACTTACCAATGGACCCTTTGACAATTGGGAAATTTAAAATGAGTGACATTCAATACAAATCATAATCCTGAAATAATCACTGAGTCAGGAAGTTTTAAAATGTTTATCTAAAGATTTAGCAGAGTAAATTACAAAACCACATAATACTTAATCGTATATCAAGGATGAAGCATACTAATAATCAATTATCGATCAATGACGGTCCCTCAGGAAGAAGAAGATAGAGACATCAGCACAGCTAAAGGTTGCATTTATATTTACCTAAAGATGTGAGAATCATCAACAACACTGGATTTAATCATGAACTTGTTACACGTTATTAGATTGATATTATTTTCACAGATAACCTGTTATTTTTTTGATGTTTTGGGTTTGATGGGGGTGAAACGTGTGTTTTGGTTTGATCTGATTTGGTGGTGGCAGTGTAAGAGCATTGTGGGATTTAGAGTTTTTTTACTCTGTCTTTTGTATACAGGCACGGATACAGGAGGAATAGGTGATTGGCTTGGTTTGAATCGGCGTATTAGAAGGGAGGAAGAGGTACACGTGGGCAGAACACACCTGACATAATGACTTGAGTAGCAGGGAGGGTTAACCGATTGGTACAAACCGAATGAAGTTTACGGGATGGTCGGGTTGCCGGCTGAGGCTCCGCAGAGGTAACTAGTTTAAGTTCAGATTTTTAAGGACACGAGGAAATCGGGTTGTTATGGAAGGTGGGATTTCGTTAATGGTGGCAGAGGGGTAATCATGATGGGAGTGGTTGAGATGGGTTTTGTATTTTGCATTTTTCTTGTATGTCTTTAGTTATTTTACACATTTGTTTTGTATAAGATGGGTTTTGGGTTACGAGGGCCTGAGTTTGGAGGGATTGAGGATATAGAGGGGAATGGGAGGGATCGGATGTTGTAGCATTTTACAGCATGTTCGAATTGAGCAGTAAGTGAAGTTGTTTTTTTATGTTGCAGTGACCCCTGACGAAGAGTCAGCATGGCTCGAAATGCATTGGGTATGACACTAAGAGCCTTCTTTGAAACATGGTTGACCTCACGTGCAACTGTTTTAAGCCTGGATGGGCAGCAGGTGGCATTTGAAACTGGTGAATAAAATATTCAGGCGCAACCATTCTGTCTCCGTGGTGATTGAACACAAACAGAACATTGACACATGATTGATAAATAAATTTGGTATACAGTGATAAAAATGGTGAACTTTGGAGAAAGTGGTTTACCTAGAGGGATTATCCCTATTCAGCAGTGCAACATTTGGGGGCGTGAAATTTGTGCCCTTTGTCGCTACATTTATAGTTAAACTGAGACTTGGGACGTTTCTCAGAAAACTGTTTGCACGCACCATAATAAACATGCATAATTTCATGGATGAATCAAAGAGTAAAGGGAAGGTGTGCACTCTCACTCTCATCATTGTTTGCTTCGCAATTTTTCGTCTCAATGAGCGTTGCACCCCATGCAGATTGAAACTGGGTTCGTTCAAAAATTTAAATATCAAGAGAGAGAATCGAACACCGCGGAGACAGTGGGAAAAGGAAGACTTGGAGTGGATTTCAAGGACGTAACAACTCCTGTGTGAACAATAATACTGGAACAGTATGGCAGCTGAACTTTGACTGCTCGTGTGGTTTTCATCAACAACTTTTTTAACAACACTGGATTTAATCATGAACTTGTTACACGTTATTAGATTGATATTATTTTCACAGATTACCTGTTATTTTTTTGATGTTTTGGGTTTGATGGGGGTGAAACGTGTGTTTTGGTTTGATCTGATTTGGTGGTGGCAGTGTAAGAGCATTGTGGGATTTAGAGTTTTTTTACTCTGTCTTTTGTATACAGGCACGGATACAGGAGGAATAGGTGATTGGCTTGGTTTGAATCGGCGTATTAGGAGGGAGGAAGAGGTACACGTGGGCAGAACACACCTGACATAATGGCTTGAGTAGCAGGGAGGGTTAACCGATTGGTACAAACCGAATGAAGTTTACGGGATGGTCGGGTTGCCGGCTGAGGCTCTGCAGAGGTAACTAGTTTAAGTTCAGATTTTTAAGGACACGAGGGAATCGGGTTGTTATGGAAGGTGGGATTTCGTTAATGGTGGCAGAGGGGTAATCATGATGGGAGTGGTTGAGATGGGTTTTGTATTTTGCATTTTTCTTGAATGTCTTTAGTTATTTTACACATTTGTTTTGTATAAGATGGGTTTTGGGTTACGAGGGCCTGAGTTTGGAGGGATTGAGGATATAGAGGGAATGGGAGTGTGAGGAGGCACGACTCGGCTCGCGCGTCCGGCGAGGCCGGACTGTCCCTAAAAGCAACGACGGCTTACCTACGGGGAACTCGGCACGATACCCGGGTCCTGGAAGGAAGTCCGTAGGGATAACCCCACCCCCCTGTGCTCTATCCACACAGGAGGCATCCGGACCTGATGACGCGCGGCGGACGGGGGAGGGACTGACCCCGGAAGTGCTTCCCGGCCGGAGTTGAAAGGGCGAACGACCGGATCAAGGAGTGGGGAAGACGCCGGAGGAGGAAAGGAGTTGCGGAGCGAGGAAGAGGAGGAACAGGAGTACGGAGACGCGAGGAGAGAAGAAGCAGACTACGGCGAGGAAGACGAGACGTGGAGCGAGGAGTGGTGGAACCCCTAGGAGGAGGCTGGAGAGCGGCCGCGACTCAGGAGAGTTGCGGCAGAGTCGGTGAGTCACGAATAAAGGGAGGGAGTGGGGAGGCGGGTGAGAGAAGGGTTGGGAAGGGTCACGAGGGAGACACACCGGTTGCAGTAGCCTTGAGCACCAATTCCTCCTTCACTTTCCCTTCTTGTTTGGTTCGTCGGCAGTGAACACACGGCTATTATCGTCCCGGGCAGGGGATTGCCATCACGTGTTACCGACCACTTGTATATATCACCGTCCCTTTCACAAATCCCCTCCTTTCACTGACGCAGTGCTGCCTCACGCATAATTATCCTCAAGTAGATCCACCGGGTGTGGTGACGGATAGAATAGAAGCCAGTGAAGTATTAGCCAGGGTAACTGACGACTCCCTTTTGTCCTTCTCTCTATGCACCTCCGTGGGAGAGTTCCTGGACCGGAGGACAAGACCCAAAAGGAGAACACCAACAAGGAAGGAGAGGGAATTAAGGAGAGAAGAGTCGTTAAGGAGAAAACCAAACAGCCCACAGAGACATTGCCATCCCCTGTTATTGACTCTGTTAATAAAACTCGCCCACTGGCACATTACATACAGCCTCCGCGTCTGTATATCCGGCCTGCCCTCCCACAGGGAGGGATCGGATGTTGTAGCATTTTACAGCGTGTTCGAATTGAGCAGTAAGTGAAGTTGTTTTTTTATGTTGCAGTGACCCCTGACGAAGAGCCAGCATGGCTCGAAATGCATTGGGTATGACACTAAGAGCCTTCTTTGAAACATGGTTGACCTCACGTGCAACTGTTTTAAGCCTGGATGGGCAGCAGGTGGCATTTGAAACTGGTGAATAAAATATTCAGGCGCAACCATTCTGTCTCCGTGGTGATTGAACACGAACAGAACATTGACACAAGATTGATAAATAAATTTGGTATACAGTGATAAAAATGGTGAACTTTGGAGAAAGTGGTTTACCTAGAGGGATTATCCCTATTTAGCAGTGCAACAGTTGGGGGCGTGAAATTTGTGCCCTTTGTCGTTACATTTAGAACCAAACCCCAGGCCACGGAGTTGGAAAGATAGGTCCCAGGAAGGATGAAGACCAAAGACCTCCGGACCAGGTTCAGGACAGGATAGGTGACCTCTCTATCAACGACGCCTGCGTCGTTCCCCTCTCTGACACTTCGCTTCTCCTCGATATCTTCCGTGTCTTCCTTCTAATGGAATCCGCCGCCCCCACCTCAGGACCTCTCTGGACAGTGGTTCAGTCTGCAATCGATCAGCTCGTCGACCACCAAAGCCTGATCTCTCGTGTCTGAGCTCCTAAGCCAAAAAAAAACCCTGTGCGCTTGTGCTCCTGAGCTAGCCAATTAGCTAATTCTATATCTATTATACCCTTCTACACCCAGGTACCTCCCATTAATGTTTCAAAATTATGGGCCCACTACTTCTGATTGGACGGGGATAGGGGTTGATCCTCACACCATGTCAATTTAGTTCAATTTCTTTAAGCCCATTGTTTAAAAATACCGCCCCTCACAATTAATACATTTGCTTTATTTCCCACCCGTCTCACGACAAAGTTTAATACAATTTGTATATAAAATGTTGCATTGCAAGAACATCGCGGATATAGTGGAGTTGGCCAACAGGTCACGGCCTTGGAAGACTTCCAAGTTGACTTCATCGCTGTGCCTTGATTTTCAGAGTGCATGCGCACATCTCATTGGCTTCAGGCTGCCGTTCCGTTAACCCAGGCCCCATTTTACGAACTAATAAAAGTCAAAGAAGAAAACATTAAAATCACAAATAAATGTCTTCACTGTATACCGCCTATTTCTACTCTATTCCCTTTTAATTATAAAACTATCCCGCATTAGTAGCATTAGAATACCACAATTTTAATTGCAACATATACGCAAGCTTTAGCACGTGAGAACATTAAGCAGCTATTTTATCACACACTGCGCAGAAGCAAAGTTTTCCCTCCAGGCAAAGAAAGACGTCATACCACGTGATATGGTTGACACATGCGCAATGGAAATCCCGCGCTTCAGCGGCCATTTTGGATTAGACAAGCATTACTTATTAGTTTAAACACATAGGCAAGCTTCACTTGGATACTGTGTTCGTGTATGCATTTATTAGTAAAGACATTACAAAGTTTAATTAATTAATACTATGAGAGGATTGCTTACGAGCAAGTCTCAATGTGAGTTCTTGCTCCATCAATGGGATTATACCCTTCTCGCAATTGAGGCAAGACTACACACTACCGGAGATAGAAAGGTATCACTACATGCAGGTGTGACACTGGCTTCTACACCCCGACATACATCCCAAAGTAAATAGAAAGCTTACGAAATACGAAAAATGGCTGGTCACAAAGACGTCGGACAAAAAGCTGATCTCTGAGCTATACGACATGCTGCGCATGCCGGCCCCCACAGAGCCTTCCACCGGTCAGAAGAGGTGGATGAGGGAGCTAGGTAGGGAACTCTCGAAGAAGGAGTGGGAGGACATCTATTATAGGGCCAAACATACAGCGAGGAACACCGCCAGTAAGGAAACAGCCTTCAAGATAGTTACATACTGGTACCTGACACCTGTGCGTCTAAACCAGGGGAATCCAGACCGTAGCCCTACCTGCTGGCGGGGGTGTGGGGAGGAGGGGACTTTGCTACACTTGTTGTGGGACTGCCAGGTTCTCTCTCAATATTGATCTCAGATCTTGGATGAAATTGATGGGCAGTTCGAGACACAGATTCCAAGATTCCCGGCCTATGTGGTGAAGTCCCGCAAAGGAAAACAGATGGGCTTAGCACTGGGGGCGGCGCTGCAAAACATTTTAACGCACTGGGGCACGCAAACGGTACCCACTCATACAGGTTGGCTCCATAAACTATGGTACATTTTGGGGATGGAACGCATTCAGGCCTCTCTCACAGGCTCGTGGTCGGGCTTTAGGGAGGTGTGGAGGCCTCTTCTGACCCTGCTGTCCACCGAATTCAATGAAATTGCGTGTCCAAAGTACCTCTGCCTCCTTCGTCTAACAGCAACGAAAGATGCTTCTGAGATAAAGTAAATACACAGTGCCCAATCTCTTCACAATGGCGTTACCGGGGACTGAGGAAATATGCATACCAGTGATGGGGAGGGAGGGGAAGGGATGGGGTTTCAATGTTTTGTGTTATGGGGGTAAGTTCTCACCCTCTTCAAGTTATGCCTACTCATGTTTTAGCATATGGACTGACTCGCATGCACTGGGTGAAGAATACGGAAAACGCGGTTCATGACAGAGCTGAATGTATTAGAGACATATCAATGCTTAATTGTTTCCTGTGCATTAGACGGCAGAGCTACAAATGTATGTACAACAAAACTGCTAATAAAAAAAGAGTTAAACCTAGAAAAGGCTCTAGCGGTGGCTGACAATGGTATCACTACATTATCCACTAGGATATACTTTCTGGGTAACATTGCGTTGTCTGCTATTGACACCATACAGAGTGACATGTCCGTTTGCAACATGGGCAATCACAGCTTAGGTCTATCATGCTACTAAGCTGGACTCTACAGACTTTACGCAATGGTCACGTTCCATGGATACACTTAAACACCACTAGTTTATTTTTACCATACAACTTAACAAAAAAACAGACCACTGTGGCCAGAAGAGAAACACTCTGTTACACATAGAAAAGTTAGAAAAATTACTATTTACTATTGCAGAGGTTCCATCAGCAGACTGAATAATACGCAGGTTTATTTCCCAGCCAATTTCAACTTTTAACTTCACATACTGCTTACAACATAATCAGCTAGGCAGGTATGAAGCGCTAGGGGAGGGATTTGTACATGAGGCATAGATCCTACCTTTCACTTATCATTGTAGGAATGGTGCAACTGAGGATTTTCCATAAAACCAGTGAATGAATTGTAGAGCGTGTGAGGCCAATGTTCATGGGGGCAGGGTTCGGGGTGTTCTCCCCTGAGAAAAGTTTTGAAAATTGTTATATTTTTGTGCAATTTTCAGCACTATTTCTGTGATAAATGGACAAAAATAGAGTTCTTACACTGGCTTCAGTCTGCCACCCTTCCTCTACCCATGATGTGGTGTTATGGCCTGAGCAGCCAACTTAGGAACTGGGGAACCAGGTTTAATTCTCAGCATGAATATACTGTGATTCTGGGCTGATCACTTAATCTCACATGTGCCTATAAAAAATAAATGTGACCTTGTGTAATGTAATTGGTGCTCATGAAAGTGCAAAATTACTTCAGATCAAGTTTGCGCTATATAAAAACTGCACAAAGAGGTTAAAAACAAAGCCTTAGCATAATGAAAGACAAATAGATACCCATTTAGTGGCTGATTTGTACAAAGTGAAAACAGAAAATATTGATAAATCAATGCTACCCCACTTAAATTGCGTGATCTTAGGCAAATATTTTATTTCACCAAAACTAAAAAAAATTCATTATCACGTATGAAAGCACTTTTAAATATGTGAGTTCAGAATATTACTTGTAAGAAAGGTGCGGCTAAAAAAAACTAAATATTCTGTAAGTTTCAAAGTCAGGTAGCTACATATAAAATAACGTGCAGCTTAAATGAAAAATAAACAAAAGTTGGTACTCAGTGGCAAATGCACTATAGTACATTGTGAAAGTCTATTACTTTATACACTGCAGAGGTCTGTGTGTAACCAGAGAGCCACAGAATTCAATCTTGGTTAGTGCAGTGGAGAATAGTGACTTGTGTATTTTTAGTGCTACGAGATCACAGACCGTGACAGAAAGCACTGTGACTATGTAAGTCAGTATTTTAAACTTGCATTACACACAGTATAAGATAGACTGCTACAAAATGGGCAAAAGGTTTTAGGATAAAATGGTGCTTCCAAAATATAGATTTTAGTAATACCAAGACTGGACGAAATGCAATTTTTTACACAACTGTCCCTTCGGGGGTAGTAAGCGCTAAATAAATACAACTACCATTAAAAGCATGCACTTCACAGTTCAGTTGTTAACTCTGCACTACCGCTCAAAAAGAATAAATCTTTGCCATCACAAACCTTTGAGTGATTAGTCAATTAAAGCCAGTACCAGCTCTCAAGCATCCGTTACATTTGCAGATTACCCTGTATATTTGCAGATTAACTCGTAGCACACATTTGTATTTCTTTAAGGCCAGCAGGCACTCTGGCAGGAAGGCTTGTTTAGCTGTCTGCCCAGCTTCAGTTTCACAGCACAGGAGGATCACTGAATGACACTTAAAATGAAGCATGTAATTTAAACTGTTGGAATTAGCCGTCCCGGGTTGTCACTGCTGCTGCTATTAGAGAGAAAGACTCAGGAGAGGAAATAGTGGAAAAAAAGAGCGAGCGGCAGGCCAAGGACAGTGGGGAAAAGGAAGAGATGAAGCGGTTAAAGGAAGGGAAAGTGAACCTGACACAACATCGAAGGAGAGATAAGATCACTCACCCCAGTAGTGTTGTTTTCTGGTGTCGAAGTAGACGGAGGGACTGCACACCAACAATCCACAGTCCATGGTGCTTCCTTTAAACGGGGCCCCTGCAGCTCCTGAAATAGACTCTCTGCTGGAATACTCTAAACAGAATACAAGAGGTGCAGAAGCATGCACAGTGTAACTGTTTGGAGCACATGACCATCACAGAGCAATGAGTTGAGTCTCATGACTCTGTGACGTCAAGCCATCTTGCAAATGCTGCAACATCTCCCTTTCCAAGTCGTCACCCTGTGGCAACTTGGGAAAGGGAGGAGTGGTAAAAGACAGCTGATAGTAGACAAGCAGCCCCGGGAGTACAGGGCTGATACTGTGCATGCCAGGGGCTACTTCAGAATATGACGCTTTTAAGCATCATTTGTGGGCAGTCCCAGAGGACCCCAATTATTGCAGAATAGGGCTGGCAGCACGTCAGCCCGTACTGTTTAACTTTCATTGCTGCCACTAGACACATGTGCACTAGCATGTGTTAAAATTAAAACTGCCTGATGTACATTTTGGAGAACGGACTAGGCAGGACAAGGCAGTGGATAATTTAAATAGGATGGTAATTGCTTTCTGCAATTTCCATCCATATCACATTAAATTGGATGGGCATAGCCTCTCCGCCCACCCCAGAAACCGCCACTGTTCTCTATGCTTTTATTATGAAAGAGCACAATGCTTTTCAGATTGTAGGTTTTACTACATGTTTAAATCTATATTTTTAGCATACTTTTAGGAAGCTTAAGTCGCCTTACGTCCAAGGAGTAGGTGTTATGTGGTCACTTAGGCTTGGAAAAGAACACCACCATTTTACATGTTCACATTTTAAAGTTGACACCTTTCTTGAACGTTGACACTTATCACACATTTGCTTGCGTACCTGTATGGGATAAAATTCTCTGAAATGACTTTGCTTACATTTCGTCGTAGGCATATTATCAGAGCCTTGAACATTCTGTATGAGGGCTAAGTTCACTGTGCAAAATGTTGATGTTTGTTATTGTTCGCTCAGCGACAGCTCTGTAAAGATAGAACCAATATTGGTCACCTGACTGGAGCTTCAGCATTGGTAACAGGGGTGAAGTTTATGATATAAACAACATCACTCTTTGTTTAGACAGAGGAGCATTTGCTGACACTTTTGAGGTTGCCCCATACCAGAATTCCGGGTCAGCTAAATCCTTTTTACCTCCTGAAACGGGCCCCCGATGAAACATACCCACAGCTAACTACGGAGTTAGATCACCCTAAGGAATTCTGGAAGATTCATCCACCCTAGACACACTAGTTTAGGAAGTGCTATGTAGGAAGGTAGGTATGATTGTACATGTATGCATAAAATCAATGTAACAGCACAATGGTTGAATTGTTCATCTTCTTTACAATTATGGTAATGCTAATTACTCTGTTCTGTTTTCTTCTATTGATCATTGCAGCGCACGTATTTTACACAAGAATCATAATGCTTCAATAAATGCTTGAAATGCCAATCTGGGTATTTCTTGTGTCTCCCTTTGGGCATGTATTAGTTCCTAATGAAAGGGACTGACCTGTTTCCATGATTTCCTTGGGGAGTCAGAGTTGTCATGTTCTGAGGTTGCACATGCCCTCTGGTACCTTGTAAGTTTAAAGTTCCAGAGGGTGCACTGTGAGCTAGCCAGGAGTAAGGCAACATATCCTGTTGGTGTGCGTGGAGTCAGTCTCGCACATTTTTTAAATTTTTTGCTGTTCAAACGCACAAGCTTACTGATAAAGTATGAACTGTATGACAAAGGCTGGCATCAGGGATAAATATCAGACCTTCAGAACAACTCGTAAACACTCCTGGACCTGTGGACATTATAGAAGACAGACTGCCCTGCTGCCAGAGGACTGCCCAGCTGCTTGAGGATTGCCATGCTGTCTGTGAAAGAAGACGGGCCTCCTTACCTTCATTCCAGGCTAACCTGAATGATACTAAGGGTCAGTTGGCTTACCTCCTGTTTGAGCTACTAGTAGTAAATAAGTAAGGTTTTTATAGAGCTCACAAATGCTGAGGCATCTTGTCGCTAGAGTCCTGGAGCTGAGCTGACAAAGAGGGAGACCTACTTAATGCTGCTGACACAAAAGCCATGTCTTCAAAGCTTTCCTAAAAGGGAGTCTGTTCATTAGAGATCTCCACAATAGGGGCATACAGTTCCAGAGCTTGTAGGCTAAGTAGGAGAAGCTCCTGCCACCCCAATTAGACTTGTTTATTTTGGAAATGGTTACTAATTTAGCAGCAGATGATCTTAAGACACGTCAGGAGGCATGCCATAAAAAGGTCTTCTGAAAGTAGAGATGACCAGTTTCACATAGTGCTTTGTGTACCATGCACAAGGCCTTGAATTTTACCCATTCGCCAACAGGCAACCAATGAAAGTCTTGGATGCTTTTTGAAAAGAAGCTAAATTTGAGGATTTTTAAAAGCAAACATGCTGCTGCATTCTGCAGGGACTGTAGCTTTGATTGAAGACGTTTATGAATTCCTAAATAAAGAGCATTACTGTAATCTAGCTTGGCTGGGACCAGGGAAACTACTATCATTTTTAGATCTCGCCTAGGCAGCGCGCATGCGCTGCTCTAGGAGATGACCTTTAGAAATTGGTCAGCTCTTTTTCAGCGCTCGTGCTTGCGCTGGCATCCACCTTGCGGGAGCGAGCAGCGGCGCGTGCGCTAATTGAAAAACACGGATGGTCCGCGCGCCGCTGCTCGCTCTCGCAAGGGGTATGCTAGCACAAGCACAAGCTGTTTGCATTTGCCTGCTCTTTTTTCCACTGCTTGTCTTGCCGTCGCTTTTTTTCACGTTTTTTACTTAACAGATTTGCCGCGCACATCGTCGATTTATTTATGCAGCACAATCTTCACAGTGCGCTTCACTTTCCAAATGCATGATTATTGTTCAAACAGTAGGGTGTGTAGGAATTTCCATTTTTCAACAAGTATTCTGTATTAACAAGCTTTCTTGAAGTGGCGCCGCCTTACTTTTGTTTTACACTGCGCCGTATGTTCCTTTAAGCTGTTTTGCTCCCCCCCGCCCGCTTCGCATTATGAGCCCTACCATCTGAGCACAAATACAGACTGTTCCATAATCACACGGCAATGCTTCCTCACTTCTCTCCCGCAGCATTCGCTGCTCTGCCCGACCTCCTCCTTCCGCTCCCGGGAGTCTCCCCGCTCTACCATCGCCATCAAGAAGTTAGGCTCCCTGGAGCCCGAGCGATGCCTCAGCGAGTGGGCACGAACAAGCCGCCTTGATGTCCCCCCACACCCAACAATCACTTTGATTGCACAAAGCAGTGGAAGTAAGAATCAGTCTGCATGTATGTACCTGCCTGCACTTTGTAAGTGCTGGAACCCACGGACGTCAGCACGGCTGTGAAAGCAGCACCCGCCTGCACAGTCCCACGGGCGCCTAAAAGGTATGGGGCTTCGCAGCTGATTGCATTTTGCGGCCAGCTGCTGTTTTGAATTGAGCGCCGGGACCGGAGGAGGTCTCACGTTTGGTCCCGAAGTGCGCTTGCCGTTTTTAAATAACCCTCTTGGTCGTTCTCCTGAAATTTTCCAAAGGGATCTCAGCAGGGAGTGGTTCTGACTAAACCGACATCCGGTGCATTTAAGCTTTGAAAAACGTGTTATCGTTTTACTGTTACTTAATGCACTGTAGTACGTGTAACGGTGTCATCCATTTGTTTGTGTTAACATGTAGTTGTCACATCTCACACGGTTTTGTCTGCTGTGACGTCGCCGACCTTGGTGGCTTATCACAACTTGTTGCTGTACAGATATTGGAAGCGTATACTATTCACAATTAAATAAAATACACAATGTTTTCGAACCTTTACAACCAGAGCTATTCCTCAGGTTGCAATAATCTTATAAGCTTCATCTGCAGAAGTATTTCTTTGCTAATCATCCTTGCATGTCTCATACCAGACAGTTCTCTTTGTTTTTACGGGCTTGGGACGTAAACTGCATATTTTTGATACATAGGCTGTGGAGCTGTCTCTTAAATAGAGCAATGTGTTAAGGCTGCACGAGTTTCACATAGCATGTTGCAAAATCGGCTTTATTGTTGGTGTCAGTGATTAATATTTTGACATTTTCTCTGCATGCTGCCCACATGGTACAGTTATTTTTTATTTTTTTATTATACTGTCTTCTGCCTTTTCACTATAAGGGCCAGGGCTTCCCCCAACTAAGGCATTTTTCAGACCCACCTCACACACTGTTCGAGGTCCCCCGGTCGAGCTCCTACTTACTTCTTCCACCTGGCAGGTTTCTTTTACTCTCTCTTTTTAACTTTCTGTGACCCGTTTCCTCTAACTCTTGCTCTCTTACTCTGTGCTCTACTTTTGACGTGTTCTATGACTGCTTTCCTTTCACTCTTTGCTCTCTCACTCCCTACTTTTGTGTTGCTCTGTGATCAGTTTCCTGTCACTCTTTGCTCTCCTATGCTGTTAGCAGTAGGAGGGGCTTTCGGGTTCTTTTTAAAAACGGCTCCTTTATAGACCATTGACCAACAAGGGCCTGTCTTCAAGTTACTTGCGGATCAGTACCAGTAAGAATGAGCACATTGAATCGGTGCCTAATTAAAGATCTGGCACAGTAAAAGAAATATGAAAAGTGACATTGTTTGTTTATCCTCGTCGCGTGTTCCCTTTGGAACAGTCACTCTGAGTTGCTAAGCAGAACCGAAGAGGACACGCTGCCACATCGTTTAGGCTCCAAGTGGAGAGTGCACCCTTTACTTTTATTTCCTCCTCATTAGTGATGCACTCACTGTCTTCCTTTTTTTTAATTTCATATTTTATTACAGAATGACCATAAAGGTTTAGTACAGAAGATGTGCCAACACTGTCAAAGGACTTTAATTAATGCCTGGTAGTAATAGGACCAGTGCATCATAGATCATTCACCACAAACTTTGATGTCTTTAATAGCTAATATAGTGTAATGCATAATATGCTGCATGGCTAAACACTTACAAGGTCCCAAAGGCGAGACCTATTGGCTATGCCAATGCTTGTTTACATTTCAAATGGAATAAATGGAAAAAACTTTTTAAGCATCTTCAGGAGATAGAAACAAGAAGATGCAATCTGATTGATCTGTACAGAAAAACAGAGTTGACCATCAAGCATTACCCCGAGATTTTTCTTTTTCCAAACTGGAAATGGAAATGGACCTCTATTTAGAGGCCCCCAAGAATTATTCTAGAAGGACAAGGAGATACTGGCACATAACAAGCTCCAGAGACCTCCCTTCAGGAGCTGACTTGTTGCAACTGGACCTGCCTGAGCCTGCAACGGGACCTGCCTGAGCCCTGCTGGCCTCTGCTGGAGTGTGTTCCTGATCCCCAGAAGGTGCCTCCTCAGGTCCTGGACTCTTGACTGGCAACAGTTCAGCACCTCCTAAGGAGAAAAGTGAAATCCAGAGGTTTTGGGCTCTTTGTGACCCCAAACGTTCGTGCCGAGACTCTGCCGCCCATGACAACCACAAACGCAAAGCTCTAGTGAACCCAACTCTTCTGCCTTCAGCAACCACCAGTGATGACTGTCAATGTGAGATCTGAACTATAACCTACAGCAACATCAGCCCACCATCACTGTCAACATGAAGATCCAGCACAAACCATCCGTGACACCAAAATGGCTCTTTGTGCTACAGTGTCAACACCCTGTGCCACCTTGCCTGCTCTTCGCATTACAGCAACGACCATCTGTGACACTCTCCTTGCCCCCCGACTGCCTCCTCAACTGCTAACGGAACTATTTGCCCCAGACTTTGAGAAGGTAACTTTTTCAACGGGATGAACTTGGTCCCTGCCCTGCACTCCCTTGCGGGTGTCCTGAACTTGTGGGTTTCCCCAGTCTAGCACAACCAGATGACCACGAGGGGTGCTTCTGCTTTTAGGTGCTATATTTACTTAAAACTTTAAAATTGCATATCTCTGGTTTTACTGATTGCATTTTTGTTGTTCTGGTATCATTTCATTTATTAAAACTTACTCTATTTGTCTAAATTGGTTTGAAATTTATCTTGTGTTGAGTTATCACTTTATTACTGGTTGAGTGCTGCAGAAATACTTTATACATTGCCTCTAAGTTAAGCCTGACTGCTGTTGTGCCAAGCTACCAGATCGGTAGGCACATGTTAATTTAATGACTGTTGTGGTTCAGCCTGACAGGATAGTAGTTGTTGCCTGAGTGAGGCTTACGCACCCCTCAACCAATACACATTAATTAAAGATTTATTTCAAAATGAATTTAATAGTGCAATAGCACTTTTTAATTTTGTTTATTGTTAAGCTAAGCATCTTCTTTTCCTATACTTTACCATGCACACATTTCCATCTCAAATGTGGAGTCTCCCTATCGTAAAGCATAGGGCAAATTTTACAAAATGTACTAACTCGAAAATAAATATTAATAATGTTTTATATTAAATATTAATGTAAATTAACTTTATATATTTATTTTACATATAGAACACAATTAACGATTATACAGCACTATTAATTTAATTTTGAAATAATTCTTGAATTAATGAAATATAGTAAAGCAAATTCAAATTATTTTTCTGAGGTTTAAATGAAAAAAATAATGTTCCAACATAAAGAAAACAGTATTTTTATTATGCATTAATAATTATTAAAAGTTATGTAGAGAATACATAAGATTAATTTAGTTATATTTTAATAATAATCAATTTAAATTCAAAATACGGTCTTAAAATATTTGATAATTAAATAAAAAGTATGTACCTCTTAAAAAAAATTTAACATTAAATTATACTTATTTATATTGTAACTATTTTAAATCACTTGATTTAACTTACCATTATTTCCTATGGAGTTTTACTATAATTTCCTACCGCCATTACTTTCTAAGAGAGGGTGTTGCAGTACCAGTGGTTCACCATGTTTGGCGCTGAACATACTACACTGATTTTGTGAATAAGCAAAAAGCACTAAACTTACTCAATTAGTGTAGATTACTCAAAATTGTAAGTTACCTTTGTGATTCAGGCCCACTGTTTGTTGTTGACGGGAACTCTGGGATGAATTCAGGGCAACTGCTATAGACTGGAGTTTGGATGCACCAAGCTGATTGTCCCGGGCAAAGTTTTTACTTTTTGACTTCCTCTTTTTTATGAAAATCTGGCAAGGTCCAAGCTTTGACAGGTGAGGGTCCTGTGAAGTTGTATACATTCTCGTCAAACTCCTGCTGATGCAGTTTGTTTTGGTGAAAAAAGCTCTGAGAAGGACACATCAGGTTTTTGTAGCTGGCACAGTCACTTTGCAGGTTGGATAGATTTGCCACTCCACTCTGGTCCAGTCTTTTCTTTTTTTACCTTCGGACAATCACTTTTTTGGAAGTCAAATTCTCCAGTGGGGAAAACACTTGAAGCTATAGCCAGTCAGAGCTCCACAAGGCCATATATCTTCACTGCAATGTCATTCTCAGGCAGTTTTCAGTGTAGCATATAGCTCCCAGTTGGATGAACCTGAATTTCTTTCTCACCTTGGGTGCAAACTCCCTGGACACACTTCTGGACCTTGTCCCAACCCTCTGGTGATTGAAAGCATTCCTAAGTCTTATTTTTCTGAGTTCTGGAACAGGTCCTCCTGGTCAGTCCTGCAACCCCTAAATCCTCACATTAAGCTAGCTTTTGGCACCAGGTATTTCTCCACCCAGGTCCTCAGGACACAGTTGGGCCTTCTTGGGATCAGGAGTCCTGCTATTTGTGTCCCTAAGCCATGAAAACAAGAGGCCAAACACTTGAAGGGCATTTCCATTCCCTGGATACCAGGCAGGAGTTAGTAGCCCTTGAGTCCTATACTGAGCCCCCTTCTTCCAGCAGGGCTTAACAGTCTTCTTACAGCACGATCTTCTTCATTTGGAGTCTTCCAAAGTCATTGAATTTTCTTAGGAGGTGAAGGCAGAGGTGCCACCACCTCTTTGCCTGGTGAACATCCCTCAAAGTTGGATACATTTTCGTCAAGCTTTTGCAGATGCAGTTTGTTTTGGTGCCAAAAGCTCTCATTGAGACACACATGGCATTTGAAGCTGGCGAGAGCAGTTCATGAGTTGGACAGAATTGCCCCCTCACTCTGGTCCAGTTTTTTACCTTCGGGCATTGTCACGTTTTTGGAAGTCAAAATCCTTTAAAAGAGCAAAGCTGCAAACCATAGCTGGGAAGATCACCACAAGGCCAGATACCTTTGCTGCGAGGTCCCACTGAGTCAGTTTTCAGTGCAGCATTAGAATACCAGCGGGATGAACCTGGATGTCTTGTACATTGGGAGTGACCTTCCTGCACATACTTTAGCACCTTGTCCTGGCCCTTTGGAGGTTGAAAAAAGGACAAAGTTCCCCAGTTTTTTGAGTTCTAAAAAAGGTCATCCTGGTCAGTCCTGCAGCCCCAGCTCCATAGGTCAGGCTTCTAAGCACAAGGTCTAGCTCCAGCCAGGTCCTCCGTGGAATCTGGCCCTTCTTGTGATCAGGTATCCTTCTGCTTTCTGTGTCCCAGAGGCAGAAAAACATGAGGCCAACCACTTGGAAAGCAATCCCAGACCCTGAGTGCCAGCAGGAGTTAGTAGTCTTTGAGTCCTAAAGTGAGTCTCCTTTTTCCAGCAGTAGTCAGGAGTCTGCTTCCAGCATGGTCGTCTTCTTCTTCAGATGGAGTCAACCCAGATGCAGGAATCTTCAGAGGAGGTTGTGGCAAAGGTGCCAGGTTTATCCCGTGCACTATCTATTGATTGGAGAAATTCTACCACTCATTCTTAACTATTTACTTGCAGTTCTCCCACCTCATGTTGCAGCACTTCCTCTTTGCCTTTCTGTAAAATAACCCAAAAGCTGCCATCAGGAAGACTTGTCTTCAACTCCTAAGCCACTACTCTATTTAGGTGAGCTTTCTAACCTCCTGATAGGATCAAAACAGTTTTTCTCTCCTACTGTGACTGGAGCCTGGCTGTCTGGGAGGGTTGTGGGAACGAATATGAGAAGTTCTCCTTGGCATCTCCAAGTCCAAAGAGGTAGTGTTAAATCTGCCGTTTGTTCTACCAACTGTTCCTGTCCATTCCCAGATAGCTAATGCCTGTAAAGTGGTAAGTAGTTAAAAGTCTATTGGCCCTTCCTGGACTGAGAGGCAGGCCACTTTCCTCTAAGCCAGGATTTTTAACCCGCCCAGACAGGGATGTGTATTCCAACTCTGGAGGTGTGATTAGTGGCAAAACTGGCTTAAAGCCAGTTGTGGATCGGGGGAACTGAAGTACATTTTCATAAAGTTCCTTTTCTGCTCAAGTTATCAAAATCTGATTTCACAATTACATTCGACTTTAACAAGTAAGCAGGAAATAACTTTGAAGCATTTGGGTAGCCTTTTCCTAAGAGGAGATAAGGAATTGAGATTATTTTCCTGTCTAATCTTACTTAGGGAAAGGTCTACAAGGCTTACACAGTGAAATAGCTGCTGGCTTTTATTTTACTGTGAGGGCACACTAATCTGCATATGCAGTGTGCACTATGTATATTACTATCTTATCCTTTTGCTTACTTGGCACATTTTAAGTGTGGCTTATGAATATACAAAAATAGGCTTTTACTCCATGGTAAAGGCATTTTTATTTTTCATTTGTCACTGCAGTGCATTTAAACTGAGCCTAGCCACAAAACTGTGGTGCTCCTGGCAAACATATATTTATTTCATACATACAGGTGATATAGATATACACTGCATAAATGACATTTAACTTTCCCTACCATATGTGCACTTTAAGCATCATTAACAATGCACTTATTGGGAAGTTAAATAGGCCAAATGGGGATTTCCAATGTACAGCACACGCTTTAGAGGGGAAGCACAGGCTACTATTATACTATTATATACTATACTACTGTTTAGCAGTAATAAAGGTACAGAGCCCTAGCCTACAAAAAAAAGATCCAGAAAAAAACAAAAAATCGTAGGTGACCATGCAGAAAAGGCAGTTTGCTACACCACTTAGAGCAAGATTCCACTTTAAAATATGATCTTGTAACAATAGTATTGCTTTGATATCCAAGCCGCCTTTAAGAAACCCTATCAATACTTATTTTGGTGACTGTTCTGGTCGATGGCTCGTATATTCCCCAAATTGTACAATGTGCATGAAAAAAAAGCAAAGATGACATCCATGTTTTTGGAGTTTTTTTCAACACAGAAAAAAAGAATCTGCAAACCTCCAGAGAAAATCAGATTCCTGCCTCTGACACTGAAAACAAAGTTAGACTTAAGACACTGTGAACCTTCAACAAAAAATCTCAATCTCGATGAAATGACACATTACAAGAGCAGGTCAGCCAGTCAAAATAATCTTTAATCAGTTAATTAAAAATATAAAAGATACATACAGTACATCAAAAAGCACGATCCCTTTACTAAGGTTAAAATCTAAAGTACCAGCTGAAATACGTACAGTATACATTAAAAAGCACAATTGATATCAAAGGTTAAAATACTGAAATACTGTACAAGGTGAAAAATCATTAAGAGATATTTAAGAATACATTGAAACCACATATCAAAGCAAGAGAAAACATCATCATAGAATTACCAGTGATGCACATAATACACAATATAGCAATCAACCCCTTCTTTTTCTGATCCTAATTGTATTCATTAAAAACCTAGTGACGTTAAAACAGACATATTTGTTAAGTAACATTTGTAAGAAAATTAAGGCGGGTCTGGCCTGAGTAAATTGTTTTCCTCTTAATAGGGGAAAAATGAATTGTCTACATGAGACGCTATGAAATTCACAAAACAGAACAAAATGTAAAGTATCCTGGTCCAAAATGTTATCACAAAAACATGGGTCTAGGTTCTCAACTTTGTTCCAGCCTATAGGATTCGCCAGAAGCCAGTGCAAAAAGTTCAACCTGAAACGGGTTAGCAAAATGCGATGTTACGGATTGGTGACAAAGGTAAGGTAGGATTCAGTAATCCCACAGGTAGAGAAAATAGCATTTGCACAAACTGGGGGCATAACTAGCTCAGTGCGCTCCCTAGAAGCATGAGATATGGCACAAAAATATTTTACAACCCTGATCAAGTAACCTCTCGTAATGCTTTCAGGATGATCAAATAAATCTGGACGACCCAATTCCCCAAAGGGAAGTCTGATGTAATTCAACTATGGGATTAGTTTAGCATTATTCAAATGCATACAAACCCTCAGAATGACCCTGTTTAACTCCAATTCAGGATTAATCCAGATTGAAATCCATTTTAACAAAGAGTGGATTGACAGGAAATCAAAGATGTAACCCATGAACTCCTGATGAACCACAAAAGAGGCTGTGGATCAGGGCACATTCAGGAGGCATCTCAAGAATTTGTTCTCAATTCCTTGAAGATCAAGGAGGCTTTTTACAGCCCAAGATGTCGTTCCCATATGAGGCCAGAACAATACATTTCAATTGATAAATTTTAATAAAGGCCTTGATAGGTTTTGCCCCCAGCCGTCTTTAAATATCAAACACAGATGCCACTGCACTGGCCACTGTACTCCTTTTAGCTTTTAGGAGAGGTGCCCAAGATCCTTTCTCATCAAACAGAACTTCCACGTAGTGGAAAATATTAACCCTAGAGATCTCTGCCCTCGCCAAGCTACAGGCTCTCCGCCCCTTGCAGCCCCTCCCCACCACCATAGTGTGAGATTTGCTAAAATTGGTACATAAATCCAGCCTTCTCATAAAGTAAACAAAGGTGTTTAGCATTCTTTGGAGGCCATCAGTCGTCCTAGATAGTAGGACCATGTTGTCCGCATAGAGAAGTGCTGGAATACTATAAGTAACGGCTCATGGAATATCTGAACTGGCTACACGAAGAGTCCCCCCCAGATCGTTTATGTAAAGGTTAAATAATAATGGTGCCAGTATACACCCCTGTGTGACTCCACTGTGAACTTTTAAGGGAGCTGTAGTATTTCCATCTTGGTTGTAACTTATGACAGCCTCCTTGTCCTTGTACAAATCATGGAGGAAATAAACTATATCTTTGTCTAGACCCAAGTTTAACAAAGTGGACCATAGTTTGCTACTGTTGCCTTTTCGAAGGTCGATGAAAGGTCCATAAATGCCAGATGCAAGTGGCCCTATTTGGCAATAGTATATTTACCAATAATCAACTGTAAATTTAAACCTTGGTCCAGGGTGCTTCTTCCCGCTCTGAAACCATATTGCAGGTCACTCAAGACTTTATTTCTGTCCAACCATTCAGTCAGCCTAATAAGAATGGCCCGCCCCACGATCTTGACTACCCAAATCTATTCAAGATCTGGGTCTATAACAGTGCGGGTCATTTCTTGCCCCTTTGTTAAAGATTGGTACAATAATAGATCTGGTCCAGGATTTTGGGATACCATCCGTCACTGCGGCATTCAGAACTTTAGTCTAGATTTTGGCCCATTTATCTGGATCAGTTTTAAAGAAATCGTCCGGTACCCCATCGGAGTCTGGCGCCTTATTTTTAGACATACAGTCAATGGTCATCTTAAGTTCCCCTTCCTGTTTAACATAGCATTTAGGACATATCATAATCATTAATAGAACTATACATCGAACACCACGTCCAATTTGCAAAACAAATAGCAGTGCAGAGAACAGTACATGTATGATTACTTTTACGTCTTAAAAACTTCTATTGCGCATAATGTCTGTGTTTACTCATATTGAGATAGTATGCCTATTTGTGTCCACTCATAGCTAAATAGGTGCAGTCATATGAATTAATTTAAGCGCTGAACAAGGGATAACACGTCTTAAAAGCAACCAGGTTGTGAAATGTAAACAAAAATATTGGGTCTATGGCATTTCAACCCTGAGAATTATTTCCAGCAGTCTTCTTCAGGACAAATTTCTGTTTATAGAATCTATTGGTAATAGATTGTTGTGAGACTTTTCTGAGGTGATAAAACTATGCCACTCTAAAGCATACTGTATCACATCAAGTGGTTTAACTAATTAACAATCAATAAGTGAAGTACCGGTACGTACCACTGCATTGCTATATGACAGCAAGAGGTTCTACATATAACTCTCACTTCTCTTACTAAGTAGGACCTGGATAGAGTGTAAATACATAAAATGTATGGAATTAAATATATACATTAACATCATTGGGTCTAACTGCATAACCTCACTCAACTGTTGTGCACATCTAACATGTAATGTAGGAATAGGTCACTAGTGAGCAAACTGATTTCAGAACTCTACTCTCTAACCTTTCAATTAAAAAATACTCTGGGTGGTGGCAACCCGAAGGTCTGCTCTTCATTAGCAATATCTTTCAAGATGTGTGAGTCAAAAACCCAAGAATTACACTTGTCAGGATAACTTTAAAAGAAAGGGCATTTTTCTATCAGGCACGGTTTCTCATAACATCAATCAGGTGTAATTCTAGCACTAACTTCCTAGCATGTGCCCAAGTAAAACTTTCTTGCGCCTATGGGAAATAATCCAAATATCAGTGGAGTTCCCTCTTATCGACAGGGTTAAATTTCATTACCCATGTCTTACTGGACGTTTAAACAAAGATAGGCAGAATGGAAACATCACCACAATATTTAAGGAAGAAAGCTAGCTTAGAGTGGCCATTATTGTGAACACTAATCTCCCTGGTGGTATTTCAAGAAGCAAATGTAGCCTGTACTATGAGCAGCTACATTTCCAGACTAGAAAGCTTAATCTCATGTGTGGGACCAAGCCACCTCACCTCAATAATATTTACATACTCATAAGGGATGATTTTAGTGCAGTTTACATTCTTAAAATGCCACCATGCAGCAACTTTTCAAGTGACTATCTAGTAGGATAATGGCACAATTCGTATGTTGCTGCCAGAAAACACCCACAAATTACAACATACATTGTAATATTAACTTGTTAGGGGATTAAACAAGGACTGACTACACTCTATTACACCTATATCCCAATACCATGAAACAGTGTTAGCAAAACAGAGATTTATTAAATCAGAGTTAGAGTTATTCTGCAAATTCGTCTTTTAAACCACAATCTTTGTCAACCAAAGTGTTTTATCCCTAACCTCTTTGCACTTTTTGAGGGTCATAGGGAAAGACCCGCTCCCGCATGGCAAGATGTGAACGTTGCAACTCAACCAGGCGATTAAAAACACCATTGGTAAGATAAAGAAGCCTGAAAGTCGTGTTGAAACAGTTTCATGTTATATGCATTTTGTTGGAACTAGGTGCAGCCTGACCCTTATATTCATTCATTTGAAACTATCCTGTGATAGTTGAATGAGAATACTCTTCTGCAGCTGGGTTCTTTTGGGGAATTATCACTGCTTCATATTTGGGAATGAACATGGGAATACTGTAACTTTTTGTCAGTGTTGATACAGCATTTTTGTACAGTCTTTTCAGTAAACGCTAGCTTCATAGTGGTAAATACACTTTCTGGAAAATGTCCTCAGATGTAAAGGACAGCAGATAAGCAGCTGGGCAAAAGGCATAAAATGAGATATGTGAGCCATTTGCACACAGTGTTCTGCATAGAGCATTCACACTTGGAAGGGCAGAGAAGTCAGAAAAGACTAAGAGGACTGGGACCTGGGGATCCATAATAAGGTCCCAGACATTCTGGAGAGACCCCCCTCCCTGAAGTGGAAGGTCCGTTCCCAGGTCACACCACTACAGAGGCATACCATGCCAGTAACCTTCCCGGATCTCCATTCACTGCTTTTGGAGCATGAAAAGAAACAGATTGGTGAGAACCGTTTCCTTCAATTATCCTCTGATGTTGCATGACACAAAGAGAAACGTGGAGACCAGGCTCAAAATAGGCTGCAGTAAGCTTAAGAACCGCAATGTTTCAGATGTGCCACTTGACATGTATACCTGGGTAACACTTTATGCTGCTTAAAGTCATATGTTACAGACATTTGTGTCGTATAATAATTGTGGTTGCACGTGTAGGCAGGATTATTGTCAGTGAAGTTAACAGTCCTTCATGTAAGGTTCATTGAATTGGATGTACAGTACCCATATCATGTGTGCAATTCAACAAGGAGGATTTGCCTAAGTGATGCCAAAGATTATTATTATCGTAATTAGAAAAGTTTGATTTGTTACGCATTGATGCTGGTATCAACAGTGGTTGCTAGGAACAGCCAGTGGTATGGAGATTGTTCCATGTTGGGCATCTGTCCACGTGACAAGGATCACTCTGAAAGGTGGGATTCCATATTACCTTTAGGAGGCAAGCTAAAACGTTTGATTCTTTTCTACTCTCCTGGAACCGTTTAGCCACGTCGAGCCTCACACTTAAATGCCCTTCAGCACTAAAAAAAAATGGACTGAATTGGGATCAGCACATAAAGGATATTGAGAGCTGATTGGCAACAGAGTTCATTAAAGACGAACAAGACGAGCCTCTACTCTCCAACAGGAAAAGCATATTCAGGCAACTACCAAGGTTCGTGTTTTTCCAACTACACATTAATGTACAGTTAAAATAAATCTTCCAAAAATAGTTTCCGTCAAATTGTTCAAGCTCTACTTCTGTCCTGTATGGATTAGAGCAATGTTGTAATAAAAAATACTTACAAAAAAGCTCCTACTCGCATAGTTGAGATCCAAAGCTAGGGAGCCAAGTTGACCATTACAGCTTCTAAATGAAACAATGACAACCTGATCCTAGGAAATTTTGCACTAGTTCCATCACTTGCTTGATCACGGTTTGCAACTTCTTGAATCCTGGACCTACATCGTCCAGGGGCAGAAAATGTAATATTCTTTACTCCAGAGACAACTTTCACTCAGCACAACCCATTCCTCCTATAAGCCCATAAATAACAAAAAAACAAAATAAAAAAACAGGTATTATCAGCTATTTCGGGATCGAGTCTCATTCATGGTATTGCAAGACCACCAAGTAACCATTGCCTGCCTATTACTTTGTCCATTACTAAGGCGGAAGTGGGGAAGGTTCTAACATTAATTAGTCCTATATCATTATAGCTAGTGTAATTAAGCCACTACCATAAATTGACTTACAAACAATGCTGACAGCCAGTACATCATAAGTAGCAATAGGGAAAAGCGCTCACATTTATTGAGTCTTCAAAGTATATGGACTAATACATTTTAAAGTTGCAAATATAGTCATAAATGTCTTTATGTCTATGATCGATGAGGAAATGGCAACTAAGACAAGAGTTCGGATATCAACCTTAACTGATAACTGATTTAAAAGACTATTTGAAACTGTCACTAACTGGGAATATAATCACAGTTATCATCTAATAGTATTTCCAGACTGCCCACCTTTTTCACTGGTTTGGGACAAGTTCCCGCTGATTCTGATAAAACTTTACATGACTAGGTCTTCTTTTTGGTTTTCAACCAGCACCTCTGTGTTAGACACAGTCAATATCAGAATATTTCACTTATCACAGAGGCGATGGGGGTCATGCATTCCTTCACCTAGAAGTCATGGCCAAGCACCATCTAAAAAAGATAGCTCCCTTATCTCCCATGTCTCCCTTATGCATCGAATAGAAGCGACTTGATATCTGAATATGCAAATCTTGTGGTTTGCCCTGTGAATCTATGATGGTTATGTATCTGCTAATGAGAGTAAAGTTGAAAACTCTTTATTGGCTTTCTATCAAAGAAAGGTCACAATTCAGAACTCTGTACCTGGCCCATAATTCCTTGCACACTTTCCTTACACTTGTGGGTCAGCTTTCCACGATTTTTCAATCTTACTAGCCCTCCAGGAGCCTGAGCCATACAGGCATAACTTTCTTGATCCTGGCCACACACATACGAACGGTTTAGATGTATATCTCTCATGTGCAAGGATCTTCTCTGTGGAACAATCTGCCTGCGCACCTAAGAATCATAAACTATTTCGTGGAATTTCGGAAAGGCCTGAAGACTCCTCCATTCCGACTAAGGCTAAAATGCGACCTTCTTCCAATGCACCTTTGACTAGGCAGGCACCTTGGGCCAGAACTATCTCATAATTATTACTTGGCTAGTGCTGAGGCTTGTGATCTTTCTAAAGATGGTGCCATTCATTCTTCCTCAGAGGTTATACGAGAGGCACAATCACAAGGTTGAAGGAAGGCTTCTAGTTGCATGCTGCACTTCGTACACATAAAAGAAATAACATTATTCTCTTTTCATGTAAATACGATTATACTGTTTTCTGCGCTATCCGAGGTTTGGTAATTTTTTCAGAGGTATAGAGGAAAATGGCGGATCTTTTGAAGCTCATTATGGAGGCTAGAAGTAGCTTTATATTTCAGAAATTATTTTCTTCCGGAGCAGGGACTTGGCTCCACAATGGCCCAATGCCATATACAATAAGTCACTTAAATGCGTCTTTTGTTCTGTACCATGTAATAGTTATGATACCAACTCCATTTATTCAAGAACATTGTGGGAGAGGCTGAGGACTGCTCAATTCACTTTTCCTTCACCCTACCATGGGGGACTGCTATCAAATTCTGGCACATGCAATCGTGCCTTTCATTTGAGGGTAGTTTTAGGGCTTATGTGATTCTCCTTTCTACTGCTGTGTCAGATAAGATTCAGGATGTTTCTCTCCTCTACACTCTCCAATATTGTTCTGCTTACAGATACAGATACAGATACTTGGCATGCTTTCTGGCTTGAGTAAACACAGTTTTCTGATTGTGTGTAGCATGCCGCCACCTCTATGAAGTCTGTAGTGGGCTTTTGGCAAGTGGACCCCTTTCATCCATTTGTTTGCGAATGTGCTTGTTACCTCATTTTTCTGCTATAACTTGAGTCTCTCCATCTTGTGTCTATACCCATCTTTGGGCCATGTGTTGTCAAACATTCAGAGTTACTCTGCACAAATTTTGTTGATGCACCTAGTCCACCTTTCTTCCTAGCAGGTTTTTACTAGGGGCATCTAATGGCCATTCCTATCACTTCTTGGGTGTTTGCTTTATAGCGGTTGCTGTCAGCCATGCATGGCTGCATTGTGCATGTGCCTTAGTGGGAAGTAAGTCTATTTCAGTATAGCATTTTCTTCTGCCAGGCCTTTCTTAAGAGAAACATAAGCAAGGTTTTTCAGGACGGGGCTAGCGGCAAGGGTGAATGGAGGGGGTAGGGCTATGACAGTCCCTCAAAAGTCATGTTGCCTTTGTGAGATGTTGGTTTCCTCTGAGTTTTCTTGGCACTTCCCACTGCACTGAGCATGGGTTCAGGGGAGTTCAAGGTTTGTACACATTGTAACTTTTTAAACTGCGCTAAAGTAACCACTGTTTTGTTTGAACAAGTCATACAGTGTCCTCCTCGTGCGCATATCAATTTGAGACTGGGCATCTTTGTTCTTGCCTGCTTCCTAACATTGAGGTTTAAGACACTGAGGAAAAGAGGTTGATTACCCAGTAGCTCCCTCAGTCATCAGAGATAGCTTGATCTTGAGCTCTCACGCTCCCTCCAGGATGGTGCAAAGAGGGACATGGTTTAATTTTGCAATGGTAGATTCAGCCAGTGTATTGGCTTTCCCACAAGCGCATCTTGTGCTGCCTACTTCCAAAACACTTGCTGTAGCTTTAATGAGAAGACAGTGTGTTGCTTAGGGATCATTCTACATTTTTGGCCTGGTATACAATAAGTCTTATTTGGTGGCATGACAAAGAGGTTTTACAATTCCGGTTCTCATAAGGATCCTATTTAGCAGTGGGATTCGTGGAGTTGTTCCATGGGTAATAACGGGCTGTAATTTCTAGCTTTTTTAGAATTCATGTGCCTTTTGACACACAAAGGTATCAGTATTCAATCTAATCTAATGGCCAGATGATATGCCTATCTTCTTCCCTGTGTTTCGCTGTACGTGGAGGAGACACTTCTTCTATGTAAGGGTACCGAAGTATCTTTATTTTTATGATTTGTCTTGTGGTTGCTCTGTGTGTATTTCTCAGTTTGGAGTCTTTCCAAGCATTATCAGTCCTGTAGTTTTGTTGTATTTCCTTTGCTGGTGTGTTCATGATCTAAAGTGTTTGATGCAGAACATCCCTTCTGTATGTTTTGGTTTTCACATTTTTTGACCCTTGGGTTTTGGTCTTCAGCACTTCGATTGAGGAGTGCTAAACAGCTCTCAAGTATAATTGTCTTTGTATAAATGGCATTTTCCTCCAGTTTTGGTGTAGCCCATGATACCTTAGGCCTCACATTAAGGCAAGATCCTAGGCTGGAATTGTTAGATGTAGTAATGACTAGCATATTGCTAAACAACTGTAGGAATAAAGCTGGCCTGCCTGATTACATATATGTTTAGGTTATGGGACTGTGAAGAGAATGGTTATCCACACTGCGTAAATGCGTCTCGTTTGGCCTAGAGTGCCACACTGCAAACTGCCAGCCATCCTGTGGTACACCTCCTATAAGGGTGGCATTAAAAATCCCTAAATGTATAGATTTTACCTGAAAAACATACAACATTGAATGCAGGTGCAAGCTGTTTTGGTCAAACCTCTCCACTACCATGGCATGTAGCTGAAAAGATAACTGAAGCTAGTACTTAATTTGTGCCTGTGGTTGCTGGTGGGAGTCAGCTGCACTTATTTCAGGACACTGGCACTCTTTATAGCTACGTACTGTCCCAGTCAAAAATTCCCTGGAACGGCCTGGAGGCCTGTCTCTTCAGGGCCATCTGCCCAGCATCTTAGATTTGGTCCATGCGCATGCATAGGCACTGGAAGCAAGGGTGCGGGGGTGCTGCAAGGCCCCCAAAATAACCATGCTATAGTTCGGACAGTGAATAAGCAATAAAATTGCCTTAAAATTTGTTTTTTATATTTTTGCATCTGCTGTGCAGTCAAAGACAGAGGTCAAGTGTCGGGCTATGTCTTCTGTCAAACTGCTGCTTATTCTTTTAATATGGACATTGGTGTTTACTTTTCTGAGTGCAAAGCGAGAGCATTTTGTATGATGAATTATGTGACAATCTTGCTCAGGTATAGGAAGTGTGAAGGAAAAGGCTGTAGGATGTCAATCAAACGGATCACTGACAAAATAACGAAGGTCAAAAAATCGACCTACAAAAATATCGGAGCAAGAATATCGATGTCAACAATATCGATATCCTATCTACAACATTGTAAGTACAAAAATATCGGAAAAAAATATCGATGTCAAAAATATCGTTATCAAAAATATCGGGTTTTTTTGTTTAAAAAAATATGTAAAATAAACTAAATAATACTTATAAATAAAATAAACATAGTTAAAAATATTTTATAATGTTTAAAATTAATAAGTAACATATATAATTTAATAAAACATTAATTAAACATATACATATAATATATAATATATATACGTAATAATCAGTTTTAATAATTATTTTAATAAATTATAAATTAAAAAATATTATAAATTACAAATACATCTATACACATAAAACAATAGGATAAATACAAATTAAATAATTATGTATAACAAATTAAAAAATTAAATTTACTTTTAATATTTTTAAAATTAATTATATACTACATTAACTAAAATAATACAAAAAATATTAAATAGCGGAGGGAATAAAACTACTATTGCAACTCCCAAAAAAACAACAGTAAGAAAAATGTTGGATAGCGTACAGGTTAAAATTACTATTCCCACTCCAGGTAGTGCAACAGTAGGGAAAACGTTGGATAGCGAGAGGGTAAAAATTAATATTCCCACTCCAGTGAGTGCAACCGTAGGGAAAGCGTTGGATAGCGTAAGGGTAAAAATTACTATTCCCACTCCAGTGAGTGCAACAGTAGGGAAAGCGTTGGATAGCGTAGGGGTAGAAATGACTATTTCCACTCCAGGGAGTGCAACAGTAGGGAAAGCGTTGGATAGCGTGAGGGTAAAAATTACTATTCCCACTCCAGTGAGTGCAACAGTAGGGAAAGTGTTGGATAGCGTAGGGGTAAAAATTACTATTCCAACTCCAGAGAGTGCAACAGTAGGGAAAGTGTTGGATAGCGTAGGGGTAAAAATTACTATTCCAACTCCAGAGAGTGCAACAGTAGGGAAAGTGTTGGATAGCGTAGAAGTTACAAATAACATACTAATAAATAAAATAATTTTTTTAAATAATTAATGAATTATTAAATAACTCTAAACTATTTACCAATACCAATAAATAATTATTAAAAACATAATTACCAATAGAAAATTTATTAACAATAAATTAATAATAAATACCAATAAATAATAATTAATAAATATTAATTACTAGGTAATAAATATTGAACAATATAATAGTTTTAATAACAAAAACATATAAATTATTAAAACTTAATTACCAATTAACTAATATTGAACAATTAAATGCTTTTTATACCAATAATAATAATAATTAAACATTAATTATCAATTAATAATTACTTCTTAATATATTAATTACATTTATCAATAAATAATATTTCATATTTAATTACCAATTAATGATAAAACAACAATAAATAAATTTTTCAAACCAAAAATTCTAATTAAAAAAATTACCAATTAATAATTAATGTCCAATCAATTAATTATCAATACCCAAAAATAAATTTAATAATTACTTAATTAGATTTCAATTACTTCCAAAAGTATTCCCCTATAAACGCACAACACACTCCAATAATAAAATAATACACTTAACATAATGATCAATTAATCAATTAATAAAAATGAATAACCAATTAATAAAAATTAATTACCAATTATTAATTAATTAATAATATAATTATCAATACCAATTAATTAAAATAAATTATAACCTAATTACAATTAAATTACATAATGATCAATTAATCAATTAATAAAAATTAATAACCAATTAATAAAAATTGATTACCAATTATTAATTAACAATAATATAATTATCAATACCAATTAATTAAAATAAATTATAACTTAATTACAATTAAATTACTTCCCACCCTATTCCCCTATAAACCCACAACCTGCTACAGAACTTAAAAGCAAAAAATAATTAAAATTAATTTATAATTCCTAAAAATTAATAATTAATTTAGTATAATTAAATTACTTCCCACCCTATTCCCCTATAAACCAACAACCCGCTACGGTACAAAAATAAAAAAGTAACTTAAAAAAAACATTATTAACATATAAAAATTGTATACATATATTTTTAGACAAGTAGAACACTTAACAAAAACACATATAACACATACATATTAAAAACATAACAAAATACATAACAATAATACAAATATCGATATTAGTAAAATCGATATTAGTAACATCGATATATTTGATTTCGATATTACTAACTTCGATATTACTTACATCGATATAAAAAATCGATATTACTTACCTTAGGGTCGATATTCTGTCCATCAATATTCTTAACATCGATATTCTGTCCCTTCGATATTGTGACTTCGATATTAGTGTATGTCGATATTTTATTTTTGATATTTTGACTGCTCACCCAATCAAACACAGCAAAATGTAAATACCTGTAAAAGAACTCTACAAATTATGCAAAATATATCAGCAGTTAGGAAAGCACATACGATCAAAACGAATCAAGGTACTTTGGGGTCCATTACGATGGCGGGCGGACTTTGTCCGCCCGCCACCGCAACGGAGCCAGGGACCACCCGCCGAAGTCGCGACGGTCCCGCCAGGCACATTATGATGCGCCCGCCACACTGGCGGGCGCATCCCACATTTTGTACATTGCGGCGGGCGGTGCTGTCAGCAGCACCCGCCGCAATGTACAAAATGCATGTTGTGCTATTGCATGCACAACGTGACAGGCACCGCGCGGTGCCTGCCACCTTGTGCATGCAAATGCAGGGGGTACCATAGGTACCCCCATGTGCACCCCCACCCCCAACATCCTGGGGGCCCGCTATGGGCCCCCAAATGCGAATACCGCATGCCTTTTCATGGCGGTAATGCCGCCATGAAAAGGCTCCTCACCGCCTACATCCTAATATGGATGGCGGTGTCTCACAGACACCGCCACCATATTAAACCCGTTTTCCGCACGGTCGCCTGTACGACCGGCGGACGGACTTTCCGTCCGTCGGCGTCCCCACCACCATCGTAATTTGGCGGGGGGTAAATGGTAGGCGGGCGGTGGAAAATGGCGGGCGGATCGCCACCGCCATACGGGCGTTGGCGATCCGCCCGCTATTGTAATGACCCCCTTTATTTGGTGATGCACAAATGATAAAAATATCTGTGAAACACGATTACCACACATTATCATTTGTGCGCTATATAGTTTTATCAGTAAAATTGCATGTCCTTGCAAACTTGGGGGCCGATTCCGATCTCGGTCGGAGGCGCACCCAATACTATTCGGTCGGGAAAAAAGCCATGCGAAAGCCAGTTTCCCGACCGATCCGTACAGCACACCGAACGAGCAAGTACGATGCGCACAACAGCAAAAATTCCGGCCGAGCCGTACTCACCCAAACCAGGTCCTGTTCTCCGACCGAGGCGAATCCGGAAACGCCGAATCGAGTCGCACGGAAGGGAAAATGCAGCCCCGTCCGGCCGGACAAGTACGATGCGCTTTCCGTACGCGCCGAACCCGTCGCTACGCACGGCACGTCAAAGCATCCGGGAGAGGCGCACATAAGCTCCGAATCGCGCCACAACACGATCCACGGCTACGAGACGAACACAGCACAGACGAGGACGACGCGAAGCGACGAGGACGAAGCGAAGCGACGAGGACGAAGCCAAGCGACGAGGACGACGCGAAGCAACGAGAAGGACGAACGACACGAACCAACCATGAATCCCTTCGTCCCGATCATACCAATATTCTACATCTACTACCGGAACAGGCACGGACGCGTACGGCGCAGAAGGTAAGTCAGACACCAACCACAAAACACATACAACACGTACACGACACATCACACACATACACTGGGAATCTGAATATACTTACACCAGCAACAGCAGCACCATAGGGGCGGGATGCCCATCACCAATGCCACATATGCACACAGGGGCCTGAATGCGCGCCACCACCCCAACCCAGGGGGCTGGATGCCTACCACTACTACCACCCTTAGCCAGGGGGCAGGATGCCTACCACTACTACCACCCTCACCCACGGGGGGCAGGATGCCTACCACTACTACCACCCTTAGCCAGGGGGCAGGATGCCCACCACTACTACCACCCTCACCCAGGGGGCAGGATGCCTACCACTACTACCACCCTTAGCCAGGGGGCAGGATGCCTACCACTACTACCACCCTTAGCCAGGGTGGCAGGATGCCTACCACTACTACCACCCTTAGCCAGGGGGCAGGATGCCTACCACTACTACCACCCTTAGCCAGGGGGCAGGATGCCCACCACTACTACCACCCTCACCCAGGGGGGCAGGATGCCCACCACTACTACCACCCCTAGCCAGGGGGCTGGATGCCTACCACTACTACCACCCTTAGCCAGGGGGCAGGATGCCTACCACTACTACCACCCTTAGCCAGGGGGCAGGATGCCTACCACTACTACCACCCTTAGCCAGGGGGCAGGATGCCTACCACTACTACCACCCTTAGCCAGGGTGGCAGGATGCCTACCACTACTACCACCCTTAGCCAGGGGGCAGGATGCCTACCACTACTACCACCCTTAGCCAGGGGGCAGGATGCCCACCACTACTACCACCCTCACCCAGGGGGCAGGATGCCCACCACTACTACCACCCTTAGCCAGGGGGCTGGATGCCTACCACTACTACCACCCTTAGCCAGGGGGCAGGATGCCTACCACTACTACCACCCTTAGCCAGGGGGCAGGATGCCTACCACTACTACCACCCTTAGCCAGGGTGGCAGGATGCCTACCACTACTACCACCCTTAGCCAGGGGGCAGGATGCCTACCACTACTACCACCCTCACCCACGGGGGGCAGGATGCCTACCACTACTACCACCCTCACCCAGGGGGCAGGATGCCCACCACTACTACCACCCTTAGCCAGGGGGCAGGATGCCTACCACTACTACCACCCTCACCCACGGGGGCAGGATGCCTACCACTACTACCACCCTCACCCAGGGGGGCAGGATGCCCACCACTACTACCACCCTTAGCCAGGGGGCAGGATGCCTACCACTACTACCACCCTCACCCACGGGGGGCAGGATGCCTACCACTACTACCACCCTCACCCAGGGGGGCAGGATGCCTACCACTACTACCACCCTCACCCACGGGGGCAGGATGCCTACCACTACTACCACCCTTAGCCAGGGGGCAGGATGCCTACCACTACTACCACCCTCACCCACGGGGGCAGGATGCCTACCACTACTACCACCCTTAGCCAGGGTGGCAGGATGCCTACCACTACTACCACCCTTAGCCAGGGGGCAGGATGCCTACCACTACTACCACCCTTAGCCAGGGGGCAGGATGCCCACCACTACTACCACCCTCACCCAGGGGGCAGGATGCCCACCACTACTACCACCCTTAGCCAGGGGGCTGGATGCCTACCACTACTACCACCCTTAGCCAGGGGGCAGGATGCCTACCACTACTACCACCCTTAGCCAGGGGGCAGGATGCCTACCACTACTACCACCCTTAGCCAGGGTGGCAGGATGCCTACCACTACTACCACCCTTAGCCAGGGGGCAGGATGCCTACCACTACTACCACCCTCACCCACGGGGGCAGGATGCCTACCACTACTACCACCCTCACCCAGGGGGGCAGGATGCCCACCACTACTACCACCCTTAGCCAGGGGGCAGGATGCCTACCACTACTACCACCCTCACCCACGGGGGCAGGATGCCTACCACTACTACCACCCTCACCCAGGGGGGCAGGATGCCCACCACTACTACCACCCTTAGCCAGGGGGCAGGATGCCTACCACTACTACCACCCTCACCCACGGGGGCAGGATGCCTACCACTACTACCACCCTCACCCAGGGGGCAGGATGCCTACCACTACTACCACCCTCACCCAGGGGGCAGGATGCCCACCACTACTACCACCCTTAGCCAGGGGGCAGGATGCCCACCACTACTACCACCCTCACCCAGGGGGCAGGATGCCTACCACTACTACCACCCTCACCCAGGGGGGCAGGATGCCCACCACTACTACCACCCTTAGCCAGGGGGCAGGATGCCTACCACTACTACCACCCTCACCCAGGGGGGCAGGATGCCCACCACTACTACCACCCTTAGCCAGGGGGCAGGATGCCTACCACTACTACCACCCTCACCCACGGGGGGCAGGATGCCTACCACTACTACCACCCTCACCCAGGGGGCAGGATGCCCACCACTACTACCACCCTTAGCCAGGGGGCAGGATGCCTACCACTACTACCACCCTCACCCAGGGGGCAGGATGCCCACCACTACTACCACCCTTAGCCAGGGGGCAGGATGCCTACCACTACTACCACCCTCACCCACGGGGGCAGGATGCCTACCACTACTACCACCCTCACCCAGGGGGCAGGATGCCCACCACTACTACCACCCTTAGCCAGGGGGCAGGATGCCCACCACTACTACCACCCTCACCCAGGGGGCAGGATGCCTACCACTACTACCACCCTCACCCAGGGGGGCAGGATGCCCACCACTACTACCACCCTTAGCCAGGGGGCAGGATGCCCACCACTACTACCACCCTCACCCAGGGGGGCAGGATGCCCACCACTACTACCACCCTTAGCCAGGGGGCTGGATGCCTACCACTACTACCACCCTTAGCCAGGGGGCAGGATGCCTACCACTACTACCACCCTCACCCAGGGGGGCAGGATGCCCACCACTACTACCACCCTTAGCCAGGGGGCAGGAAGCCTACCACTACTACCACCCTTAGCCAGGGGGCTGGATGCCTACCACTACTACCACCCCCACTCATAGGATGGACAATGCATGACACAACAAGCACACCACAACCTAGGGAATGCAAGATTAAGACATCCCCCCACCACCATGACAAGCGTGTGAGCAGGCTGTGTCAAATGCCTACAACACCGAACATGACTTTGAACATACAATGTGACCCCCTAGCACATGTGCCACACATATATGTGTGTGGCACCCACAATGCAAGCAGCCCATGACCATTGTGGCAATGGGGCCTAAACCCCCATCATCACAGTGACCAAAAGGCAAGTGTGGGGTCCATAGCTGAAGCACATTTTGACCATTGTGGCAATGGGGTCTAAACCCCCATCATCACAGTGACCAAAAGGCAAGTGTGGGGTCCATAGCTGAAGCACATTTTGACCATTATGGCAATGGGGTCTACACCCTCATCATCACAGTGACCAAAAGGTAATTGTTGACAAAGAAAGAGCTGCAACTGCCAAACTGCATGGATCATTCCTGGTCACAGAACCAAAAACTCATCTGTGGCAAAGTAGTGTATGTGTCCCATTGCAACATAAATTGGGGGAGCCAAATACTGCAGTGCAAATGAAACATTCCTTTGGCCATGTGCAGACAAACAACACCCATGGGGGCTGAGACCGTCAACAGTCATCAATGACACAATGACAGAAGTGACCATCAGAATGCAGAACCACATATTTGCACCAATGGGCACACAAATGCAGATACCCTGTGGAGACAGCAGATGTGAGGTGAACAGATACCATACCATGGCAGCAATGGGACACACAAACCATGATCACTGTGCTGACCGATGACCTAGGAGTCCCAGGGACAGCAGGGGAAACACACCAAACAACATACAGCCAATGGCACACCCAAGATATGCCAATGCAGTGGTGCAGATGCACAAACACAAACAGGCAGACCAACACTGTCATCATACACAGCAGGTGAGGGGTGGGGGTGCCAGTGTCCCCAGGCAACAACACAACACATGAGGAGAGCTGAATACCAATCATACAGATGTGCATACACTGCCACACTAAGCTAACTCATGGATCCAAATCCCCTATGTGGGCAAGCAGGCATTGACAGGTGAGAGGGAGCACAAAACACACATGTCACACAGGCACGTAGGAACAACAACTGACACAGCAAGTCACAGACACACCACAGCACCACCCCCAGGGCCCCCACAATGTGGTGACCCTGGGCTGAATAAAAATACCACTGTGATGACAAAGCTAAATGTCGTTCACACTGTGAACCACAGTCAGGTGTCCTGAGCAACTAACTACCATCACACCTACACAAGCACAAATCAATCAGCATGGCCAGTAAGCCAAGGCCAACATGGAGGCAGGGGACTAGCCGGGCAACAACTCTCATCTGCACACACTCAAGACCACACCCTCGACCTCCAACAATGTGCAGCAGTGAAGTACACATGCACTGGTGACATTGCACATGCACCCATGACTATTCCAGGGTGGTGGGTGGGAACCAAGGTGTAGAAACACATCACACATGGACACTCAACAAGACTCCTGAATGTCTGACACACTGCACACTACGCTGTACATGGACATGACGGCAATACCACACCGACCAATGGGATCCCAGCCACAGTCACACACCAATGAAGAAGCCAAGGTCACCCACAAAGAACACACATAGACAACAACCAACATTGCAGCCCGGACCCTAAGGAGTGCCAGCAGTCACACACACAACGTGTCACAATCACTGAAAGATAACACAAACTGGAAATCACATGACAGGGGCAAACAACAAGTGCCAAAGGGAAACCTGACTGTGACCCATCTGCGTCAGCACACAAACTCTGCCCTGACAGCAAACACACCTATAGGTGACACCCTGATGACCAGTAATGTGCCATGCACCCACATCACAGAGAACACAGGGAGAAGACTTTGGGGGAACATAGCTCAAGTCAGCAAGCATCACAAACAGGTACAACACTAGGGATCACAGCATGCGCAGATGAATGAAAGTGAACACACAGACATGCACATACAACACACACCTTGGGCGCAGGCAATGTCACACGTGTACACACTGCCATGAGGGGACTCCACTCCTGTGTGAGGAAAGCTGTGCCATATGTTGCCTCAGTAGGGCCCCATCATGTCAGCTGAGCACTTGGTCACACAATCAACAATTAGCACCAAATGAGGGCTCCCATCACATCAGCCTGGTCATGGATGTGCCAACGGAATCATCAGCACAGATCCAACACACTTGTATAGCAATGTTGCACTGACTACACGGATGAGTCCCTCCCCATTGATGCCCAAACCTGCATGTCCACTGGAGATGGCAACACGGTCAGGGAAGTAGACAAATGCAACGATGGCAGGCACAACAGATGTGCAGGGGTGGAAGCCACAGATATGAAATTGCCAATGTAAGTAGGAAACCCATTGCCAAATACTGAACACATGACACCCTCAGATGCTGCTATTGATGACATGGATACACCACATGATAGGACACATTCCCCTGGACCACATGGGTTCCTGCACAGTAACACTTCATAATCATGAGACCAGATATCACCATCACTGCAGCAAGGGCATGGTTAGCTGCACCAACAACATGTACATCTGAAGCATGAGCACTAGAGAAAAGAAAGTTGCTTTATTCAGCATATGTGTTGTTTGATAACGACGTCCAGAAGAAATTAGAGCAAAGGCCAATGGCCAGTCCATTGTCAAAGTTCAAACAGGGTGACACTGGCAGATGTCACCCTACGCATGCCTGCACAATACCAGGGACAATCCACTAGGAGGGGCAACCGGGGGCAGGCCAGGCACCGCAGGGACAGGATCAGGGCTCACCAGGGGAGTCAGGGAAGGGGTGGTGGGTGCTGGAGAGCCACTGACAACTGCAGTGGAGGTGTCTGACATGGTGTGTGCCGGCACAACTGGGGGCATGACACAGATGTCGTGGGTGCCGGCACAACTGCAGTGGACCCTGCAGATGGGGTGGACAGGTCCGCCACTGCAGTGCCCAAGTCAGACAGGGCGGTAGTGGACTCCACTGCAGTGCCTACCTCCAGGGGAGGAGAATGGGGAACAGGCAAGGTGGGTTGGACAGAGGGGGAGGACACCCTCACCACATCAGTGGCACAGACAAGCGCAGCGGGGGTGTGGTGCTGGGAGAGCAAGTGGCAGGGGGAGAAGGCCGGAGCATCTTGGGGATGGTATATCTGTGGGTGGGGGAACCTGGGGCAGGGTGTGGTGGGGGCACCTGTGCAGTGGGGGCCTGAGGGATGGAGGACGGAGACCTTGTGCCTGAGCTGCAGGGCGGTGGCGGGGTCTTGCTCTTAGCACTCCGGGGGACTTGCGGGTGGGGGCCTCAGTCCGTCTGCGCCTGGGGGAGGGTGTCCGGGGGCGAGGGGCACTCTGCTCCGTGTGGGTGGGCTTCCTCTTCCCCCGGGATGCTGGAGCAGCTTCATCGGTGGGGAAGAGGCCGAGGTCACAGAGGAAGAGCTGCTGTGACTTTGGGGTTGCAGGTGAGGCAAGGGAGGGTGCTTTGGAGGGAGAGGGAACTGAGGACTGCGCAGTGCATGTGGATGCGTGTGTGTGTTCCAGGGCCCCATCCCCTGTGAGTCTGGCTTCAGTCCCCTGAATGTGCGTGCGTGTGCGTTTTGTCATTGGCGTGTGTGTCAGTGTGCTGGATGTGTGTGTGCTGGTGTGTGCCTGTGCCAGTGTGTGTGTGCCTGGGATGGGTAAGGTGCTGGGGAGTGTGGATGGAGCAGAGGCAGGAGGGGTGAGGGACCGTTTGAGGAGGGACACTGCTGCCGTCAGGGAGGAGTCCATGGACCTATTGCCCCTCTGTAGGTCAGACATGCCCGATGAGATGCCCTCCATGAACGACACCAGCTGAGTCAACAGCGCGGTGTGCGCATGGAGGACACTCAGCATGGCTGTCTGCCCTACATGGAGCTGGCGAAGGAGGTACACAGACTCCTCACTCAGGGCAGCAGGGGACACAGGGGCAGGGGTGCGGTGCCTGGCCCAAAGGAGACACGCTCCCGGACATGGGAGCCTCCACGGACCTGGGGAATGGGAGCCGATGGGAGGGCGGTGGTGGTGCTGGTGGTGGCGGGGACAGCAACACTAGCTGGGGTGTGGTGGCTGCTGACACCCGCCTCCACAAGGGAGTCATCCTCCGAGTTGCTCTGGTCCTCAGCTGAGGTGGATGCTGCTGAGGACTCCTCGGTGTGGCTCCCCTCGCCCTCCGTGCCACTGGGTCCCTCCGACCACTCCTCGGCTGCTGACCCAGTCTGGCTCTCCGGCTCCTCCTGGTCCGTGGAGCTGTCCCCTTCCGTGGCCGTGGATGTATCTGCAAACAATGGGGAAACAGACAGACATCAGTCACCTGCACATAACGCACACACCACTGTGAGCACAGCACATCACAGAGCAAGCCCTGGCATCATTAGTTGTACATTGCTAAAAGTGCACTAATTGAACAGGAGAAGTCAATTGTCAGTCTGATGCCAAGCATGGCACTCACATCCCACATGGCCTTGCACCCATCTGTCTGGTGTCTGTTGGATTGCAACACCCCAGTGTTGACACATGCACCAAGTACACAGTAGTTGGACAGTGCAGAGGACACGGTGTGGACACATCACAGCTCTTGCCACTGAGTCAGTACAGGTTTACGGATGTAAGGGATGCCCAGAGTCAAATAGGAAATGCATGTGATGCATACCAGCGACAGACACCATGATGCACCCATGTCCTGATAGCCAGCGCCACTATGGTGTGCATGTAGCACATGTCACTCCCCTGCAGGATCACCAATCAGTAGACACATGCCATGGCGGAGGCATGACTGCAAAGTCATACATCACTGTCTCAGTGATGTATGACTTTGCAGCCAGACAACAACACTCTGCACTGTGTCACAATAGTAGGTCATGGGGAATGCAAGTCCTGGAGCTGCACAAGTGCACATGTACATCCCCCCACAACACATCCTCTTAACCCTCATCTGTCCAGGTCATACCTATTGGACATATGGGAGACCTGTGACACTACCCTCTGAACCTGAGCCCCTCACACTCTGCTGTGCATGGGGAACAGCTGCCTGAACTTCACATTTACATGCCCCAGTCTGCATGGGCAGCTGATCAGACACCTATGTGTCACACAAGTATCGTCTCCTATGGTCACATCTCCAGTGGCATGCTGAGCCCCTACCAAGAAACTCCACAGCAGTCCTGGCGACTAATCCACAGCACACTGACACAGAGGCAGACACCTGAGGGGTCAAATCACTGTGCACAATGTGTCCTCTGATACACGGGAGTGGGAGTACAGAGTGTATTGTATGGCCTGGAGTAGGCATGACTGTCCAGCCCCACATGAATGAGGGATGAGCCCTGGACTGTAGGCAGCTGGCTAAGTATGTGTGACACACGTCATATACATACTCCTGGGGCCCAAACATTGTTCCCACCCGCAGCATGGGTGTGTGCCAGGTACCCCAGCCACATGTGGTGGATCAGCTCAGCAATTGGACCACAGATCAAAGTAACACGCTGAATACATGTCAGAATACAGGCATTGTGTAAGCAATGGACCCACCCATGATGCCCACCACAGAGTCAGGGAAACAGATGCTGTCTCCCACCTTGAGTCAAGCAAACTGCAAGGACACAGTCCTAAGTGACAGAATTCCCTGCATGTAAGGGCCACACCTGGGTATCAGATGAGGAGTGGGCAGTGCACAATAGAGGGACATGGCTCCTGGACAACATGACTGCTGTACTGTGGCAGTTCAACCTGGCCCGAGGAGGGCACATAGCATGTTAGACAGAGTACACAGTGCAGTCTTTGACTCACCCCTCCTTGCTGCTCTCTGGCCTTCAGCTGCCCATCCAGGTCTGGAAAGACCACCGCCAGGATCCTGAGCATGTGGGGGTCAGGGTCCGTGTTCCGCCCCTCCTGCGAGGAGGCGACAGCTTCAGCTGGACCCGTGCAATCCTCCGGGTCCAGCCCCGAAGGTCCTGCCACCTCTTTTGGCAGTTGCGGATCCGGCGCTTGTAGACCCCCACGGACCGGACAGCCCGGACGATGTCCTTCCAGATCTCATGCTTCCGATGGGCAGAAGCCTGTCAGGATGACAAAGTGATAAGGCCATTACTACACATGCAACATATCCGTGCATGACACAGTTGCATATACATGTCGCAATCACAGGGGCACATGGTGTACCCAGGCAGTGCACGGCTGCCCATGGACAGTTTTCCAGAAGTCACTACATGGTATCATTGCATGGGGAGTAAAACCCTGTTCAGAAGCACTGTCACTGCACCATACCTGTCCAGTGCAAGTCACTACACACTATGGGGGTGACAACTACTCAGTGAGCCTGCTAGCCAGTGGTGTGCTGACTCTCAGCCTTGCTAGTCAGACAAAATGCACATTCAGAAAGGCAGTGCACAGAACACTCACCTGCTCCCCTGGTGTCCCATACAGCTTGCTGTACTGTGGAAGTAGGCTGTCCAGCAGGGCCTGGTTCTCTTCAAGGCTGAAGGCTGGGGCTCTCTCCACAGTACGTGCCATTGCAGGGTCCAGAGGGGCAGAGACAGCAGCAGTGCAGTGGCAGATGTCGTCCTGGAGCATGTAGTGCAGGCAAGTGGGCTCTCAGGGGAACATGCAGCAATATATATGTGCTGGAGAGGCAGATACTGTCCCTTGTGTCCAAAGTGATAGGTCCAAGTCGTTTGCATCTTCTGAATCTGGCCAATCCATGGAATAGCAGCACCAAAACACGCCCACAGCATCCTTCAAAATTTCAACTTCATGACATACATGATTTTGCAACATTGTTGTGGGTGACCAACTGATTTTCCAGCAACCGACTCGTTCGAATATTCGAAAACGCGTCCGTTGCCAGGCAAGCCCATTGTCAATGGGTGCGCACCGATCGGTCCATTGAGGTACAACGCGCACAGGGGTACAACGCGTACCCGCACACATTGAAAGCAATGGGCCGGCCGGAGGCACCGATCGGTCCATTGCTGTTCAACGCGCACAGGGGTACAACGCGTACCCGCACACATTGAATGCAATGGGCCGGCCGGAGGCACCGATCGGTCCATTGCAGTACAACGCGCACAGGGGTACAACGCTGCACCGCACACATTGAAAGCAATGGGCCGGCCGGAGGCACCGATCGGTCCATTGCTGTTCAACGCGCACAGGGGTACAACGAGTACCCGCACACATTGAAAGCAATGGGCCGGCCGGAGGCACCGATCGGTCCATTGCTGTTCAACGCGCACAGGGGTACAACGCTGTACCCGCACACATTGAATGCAATGGGCCGGCCGGAGGCACCGATCGGTCCATTGCAGTTCAACGCGCACAGGGGTACAACGCGTACCCGCACACATTGAAAGCAATGGGCCGGCCGGAGGCACCGATCGGTCCATTGCTGTTCAACGCGCACAGGGGTACAACGAGTACCCGCACACATTGAAAGCAATGGGCCGGCCGGAGGCACCGATCGGTCCATTGCTGTTCAACGCGCACAGGGGTACAACGCGCACTCGCACACATTGAATGCAATGGGCCGGCCGGAGGCACCGATCGGTCCATTGCAGTACAACGCGCACAGGGGTACAACGCGTACCCGCACACATTGAATGCAATGGGCCGGCCGGAGGCACCGATCGGTCCATTGCAGTACAACGCGCACAGGGGTACAACGCGTACCCGCACACATTGAATGCAATGGGCCGGCCGGAGGCACCGATCGGTCCATTGCAGTACAACGCGCACAGGGGTACAACGCGTACCCGACACATTGAAAGCAATGGGCCGGCCGGAGGCACCGATCGGTCCATTGCAGTACAACGCGCACAGGGGTACAACGCGTACCCGCACACATTGAAAGCAATGGGCCGGCCGGAGACACCGATCGGTCCATTGCTGTTCAACGCATCACTGTACATGTGACTGGCATATGTCAGCATGCCTGTCTCAGATGGACATATGCCAGCCACAGATAGCTCCCAGGGAGTGAGGGGCACACCTACATCACGACAGCCTGTCCAAACCTTATCATAAGGCATGTAAGGCTGCATTTCCTATTGTGTGTATGTTGGTGTACATGTTGTCCTGTGGGTGTCACCTGTGGGCAGCCACCCCCAGGCTGTGCACGTGTTAATGGGGACAGGATCCTGGGTGTTACGTGTACGTGACCACTGTGATGTGCAACTGTTCATATCTGTGCATGTGCCATGGTCACATTTCACAGTGGTGTTTGTGTATGTCATGTCACATACCCCGTGAGTCCCATGTGGGACGGTATGTTTGAGCCAGGGTGTCCCAGTGGCACAATAGTGATGGCCCTCCACAGTCTTTGTGCATGTAGTGTTTACAATGTCTCTGATTTCATGTGCACAATGGGAGACAGTCTCCACATCCACGTTGTGTGTGCATGGACTCTGATGTTGTGCGTGTGTGTCACAGACGTCCATGGCTCTCCTGCCATGGCAAGTGTGGCCACTACCTGTGGGGGTCATGTTTGTTTTGTTGTGGTGTACACATGATACTCCAGGTGATGCCAGTGTCCATGTGGCATTACAGGGTCCCTGGGAATGTGCCTGTCGTTGAGCTGTGGTGCCTGGGGCACATCTGTCCTCACATGTCACTGGGGGGTGACTGTGACACAGCATCATGATATCCAATGGGCCAACCTGGGACAAATTGATGCCACCTGTTGGACCGTGTTGACAGATGTTGGCCATGTATGTACCATACATGTCGTTCCGGTACTGCACACTTCATGTAGTTGTGCCTCATGATGATGTATGTTGGGATCTTGAGTGTGTTCAATGCCGCATATGTGGGGTGACTGACGATCTTGCTTACTTCTCCTCTGCACTGCAGGGCTCCTGCTGTCCATCGGCCATTCCCAGACCTGGCAACGATGGTGGAACGGGACAGCATCCGACGGTACCGCTTCACCAGGCAGCTGATTGAGGATTTGGCAGTGCAGTTGTCCCCACATTTGCAGCCTGGCCGGCCGTATCCTACAGCGCTGACCCCCAAGGTGAAGGTGATGGCAGCCCTACACTTCTTTGCCACCGGTACCTTCCAACATACTGTGGCGTCTGCTGGTGGGATGTCACAGACCATGTTCAGCCGTGTGCTCCGCGATTTCTTGGCGGCAATGTTGCTCTTCCTGAACCGGTACATCTATTTCCCTAGACTGCGACGACTCACTGACGTGAAGAGTGACTTTTATGCCCTGGGGAGGATGCCGCATGTCATTGGCTCCATTGATGGGACACATGTGGCTTTGGTACCACCACAGGCCCAGGAGCAGGCCTACAGGAACCGCAAGCACTACCACTCGGTCAATGCACTGGTGGTGTGTCTTGCAGACATGACCATCACACACGTGTGTGCCCGTTTCCCTGGTTCAGCACACGATGCCTTTGTGATGAGGAGTAGTCGCATCCCCAGGTTGATGGCACAGATGCAGAACCAGCGTGCCTGGCTTGTCGGTGTGTACTGACTTTGTGCCATTGTGTGTGATCTGATCTGTAGTATTCCGCCCACTTTTCCAAGTCAGCTGATGTGCACTTGTCTGTCCGTAGGTGACTCGGGATACCCCAACATGCCGTGGTTGCTGACACCCCTCAGGAACCCTGTGACACCTGCCCAGATGCGCTACAATGAGGCACATGGTCGGACCAGGAGAGTGATTGAGCGGACCTTTGGTCTCCTGAAGAGCCGCTTCCGCTGCCTGGACAAGACCGGAGGGTCCCTCCCATATGCCCCTGCGAAAGTGTGCAAGATTATCATCGTCTGCTGCATGCTCCACAACCTGGCAGTGCGGAAGGAGTTGCCTCTCATCCAGGATGACGATGACCAACATCCGCCACCTGTGGAGGATCCTGGCCTGGACCACGATGCCAGTGACGATGATGATGATGATGGTGATGGTGATGTCCGCACACAGCTCATCACCAACTTCTTTAGCTGAATGTGAGTATCCTGAGGTGTCATGTGAATGATGTGAGTTGGCATGATGTGTGGGTGGTGCTCTGGTGCTGTTGGAGTGTGTCCATGGGCTACTTGACAGGATGTGTGTTGCGATGTGTGGTGACAGGTGGGCTGTACTCCCCAACAGTGTTGACATGCTAACTTGGTTCTGGGTGGGTATCTTGTAACATGTATTGTGCATGAGTTTTGCTGTTCTGTCCTGTACTGCATTGCTTTTGACTGTGTGTCATTTCTGTCCTTCACAGGGTACTTTCAGATTCGTTTGGTCAACTGTGTCCACCGACGACGTGATTGCACATCCAGGCTGGTAGCTGTTGTGTCCCTACAGGTGATGTGCGCCACACCCATGGACTTCCTTCTGTCTACAGTTGTTGACTGTGTGCCCGCTACCAGGTGGGGTTACCTTGCATCTGTAGTGGTTACGGCATGTTGCTACTGTGTAATAAACCTGTGCTTCACTTAGTGATGTGCGTTGTCTGTGGTCACACATTTGACTGCCATTTGCTTACTGCACCTGTGGGCTACTTGACTACAACTGGGAATGGGTGTGGTGTCTGTGCATTGCACCGTCTTCCCTGGCAACATCAGTGTAGGCAATGAGTCAGATGGCCTAGGTGTGTATGTGTTGTGTAGCCCTGGTGGTGTGTCTCCCTCATATGTGTCACGTTGCCTGTACTCACATGCCTGTGTTGTCCTTGCTGTTGCAGTTCGCATACACAGTGTAATTTTGCTGTTCATCATCCCCATAACAGCACCCACGTTGGAATCACGACAGAGGCAAGTATGGTGTATTATTGTGTTTATTGTGATACATCTGTGATAATAGTGCATAGGATGGATTGTGCTGTACATGAATCTTGCAATCCCAAGTTCCTAGATGAATAGAAAGTCCAGGTAGACAGGATCCCCAGTATCGGGGCCACAGTTGTCTGACACATTGTTCCAACTTGTACTCCCCATGCAATGTGTGGGAGTAGTGTTGCCATCAACAGGGTGAACAGTCTGTGCACAAAGGCGAAAATCCAGGACAGGTTCAGGCTTCCTGGGAGTTGCGCTTGGCCATCAGCCTCTCACTTTCCCCTCCTCGGACGACCCCTCTTCTTGGGGGGCCCTCAAGTGCAGGCTGCTGCGGTGCAGGGGACTCTCCGCCAGAGTCCTCCTCCCTCCCTGTGGCAGTTGCAGTTTGTTCGGTACCAGATGTTGTTGGCACACAGGGAGGTGTGGACTGGTTGCTGTTCATCTGGCGGAGGCATTGTAAAATGTCCCTGTGCACCGCCGTCATCTCATGTAGTACATCCCACTTGGACTCCACGCGGGACATGTGGGAGTCCACACGTGACATGTGTGACTCCACGTGGGACATGTGGGAGTCCAAGCGGGCATGATGGGCAGCCTGCTGCGGTTTGATGTCTCTGAGGAGCCCCACTACCTGGCTGAGCTCTCCGGTGCTGGACTGGTACGCATCAGCTATGCGTACCAGTTGTGGGTCTTCATGCACACCAGCAACGTCTGCAAGCAGCGACCTCTGTCTCCCACCCCTCCCACCACCCCTGCTGACATGTGCAGTGTGTGCAGTTGCACGCACAGATAACCCTGGTCCACCTTGGGGGTTGGTGGTGGTGGTGGTGTCCATGGCCCCAGGTTGGTCCAGGGTCACTGCGCTGGTGTTGTTCCTTATTCTGTCCATGTCGGCAGGGATGGTATTCGTGGTGACAGTCGTTGGAGGGGTGGGTGCAGGGGGTGCAGCTGGTGGACCTGCTGGTGCTGCAGCTGGTGGTCCTGCTGGTGCAGCATGTTGACTTGCACCGGATGTGCCAGGTTGTTCTTCATCGTCCGAGGAGGACAGAGGCTGTACGACGCCAGTGAGCTCGGCATCCTCTTGAGCCTGGGACTGGGACTCCTCAGCGTCTGCTGCTGTGTCCCTATCATCACCTGTTTTTGGGAGACACAAACAATGTATGTCATGTTTCTGCAGGCATCAGTGGTTGACACACCTGACAGTTGTGACTGTGCCTCGGGGTGCGGGCCTGTACATTGTATTGTCCTAAGTCGTCACAGTCAGGGGTTGATATTGGTGTGGCACATTGTCCTGCATTATTTGGGCATTTCTATGTATTCTCTGGGGTGTGAACATGGTCTGCATTGATTGTGTTTGGTTGACAGCCAGACCTCCTTCCCACCCACCCACCCACCCAGTCAGTTATCCCACCATGGAACGTGCTTGCATTGCAGGGAGTGTAAGTTGTCTCTCAGGATGTCAGTCAGTGGTGTCCTGCTGTTTGTTGGTGCACAGTTGGCAGCAGGGCCTTGTGCTCCCGACAGCAGTAGCCAGTGTCAGCCATCTTGTGAGTCCTTCTCCACTCCCTGTGATGTGAGCATGGTTCAGCGTGGTGTTGATGGGCCAGTTGTGAGGCTGAGCAATGTCTGTGACTACGACTCCCATCATGCTATTGCCTCCACCCCCTTCCCAGCATGCCCATGCTTCCTTCCTTTTGACTCTGCTTCCCTGTGGGGTGGGCTGGCTGTGCTGACAGGATGGCTGGGAGTGTTGTCCTGGCAGTTGTTTGGCTAAGAGTCCCAAGAGTGTCCCTGTGCTTCACACAACATAACCCAGGGTGGTGGTGCTTTGTGGGATCTTGTGTTAGGATGGAGGGCATTGCATTCTACCAGGTGGGTACTGTGGAGTTTGTGTTGGGGGGGGTGGGAGGGAGGTGCTTGTGACTATGGTCAGTGCTGCAAGTCCCCCTTCCCACCCAGCCAGCCAGATATCCCACCATGGAACGTGCTTGCATTGCAGGGAGTGTAAGTTGTCTCTCAGGATGTCAGTCAGTGGTGTCCTGCTGTTTGTTGGTGCACAGTTGGCAGCAGGGCCTTGTGCTCCCCACAGCAGTAGCCAGTGTCAGCCATCTTGTGAGTCCTTCTCCACTCCCTGTGATGTGAGCATGGTTCAGGGTGGTGTTGATGGGACAGTTGTGAGGCTGAGCAATGTCTGTGACTACGACTCCCATCATGCTATTGCCTCCACCCCCCTTCCCAGCATGCCCATGCTTCCTTCCTTTTGACTCTGCTTCCCTGTGGGGTGGGCTGGCTGTGCTGACAGGATGGCTGGGAGTGTTGTCCTGGCAGTTGTTTGGCTAAGAGTCCCAAGAGTGTCCCTGTGCTTCACACAACATAACCCAGGGTGGTGGTGCTTTGTGGGATCTTGTGTTAGGATGGAGGGCATTGCATTCTACCAGGTGGGTACTGTGGAGTTTGTGTTGGGGGGGTGGGAGGGGAGGTGCTTGTGACTATGGTCAGTGCTGCAAGTCCCCCTTCCCACCCAGCCAGCCAGATATCCCACCATGGAACGTGCTTGCATTGCAGGGAGTGTAAGTTGTCTCTCAGGATGTCAGTCAGTGGTGTCCTGCTGTTTGTTGGTGCACAGTTGGCAGCAGGGCCTTGTGCTCCCCACAGCAGTAGCCAGTGTCAGCCATCTTGTGAGTCCTTCTCCACTCCCTGTGATGTGAGCATGGTTCAGGGTGGTGTTGATGGGACAGTTGTGAGGCTGAGCAATGTCTGTGACTACGACTCCCATCATGCTATTGCCTCCACCCCCTTCCCAGCATGCCCATGCTTCCTTCCTTTTGACTCTGCTTCCCTGTGGGGTGGGCTGGCTGTGCTGACAGGATGGCTGGGAGTGTTGTCCTGGCAGTTGTTTGGCTAAGAGTCCCAAGAGTGTCCCTGTGCTTCACACAACATAACCCAGGGTGGTGGTGCTTTGTGGGATCTTGTGTTAGGATGGAGGGCATTGCATTCTACCAGGTGGGTACTGTGGAGTTTGTGTTGGGGGGTGTGAGGGGAGGTGCTGGTGACTATGGTCAGTGCTGCAAGTCCCCCTTCCCACCCAGCCAGCCAGATATCCCACCATGGAACGTGCTTGCATTGCAGGGAGTGGAAGTTGTCTCTCAGGATGTCAGTCAGTGGTGTCCTGCTGTTTGTTGGTGCACAGTTGGCAGCAGGGCCTTGTGCTCCCCACAGCAGTAGCCAGTGTCAGCCATCTTGTGAGTCCTTCTCCACTCCCTGTGATGTGAGCATGGTTCAGGGTGGTGTTGATGGGCCAGTTGTGAGGCTGAGCAATGTCTGTGACTACGACTCCCATCATGCTATTGCCTCCACCCCCTTCCCAGCATGCCCATGCTTCCTTCCTTTTGACTCTGCTTCCCTGTGGGGTGGGCTGGCTGTGCTGACAGGATGGCTGGGAGTGTTGTCCTGGCAGTTGTTTGGCTAAGAGTCCCAAGAGTGTCCCTGTGCTTCACACAACATAACCCAGGGTGGTGGTGCTTTGTGGGATCTTGTGTTAGGATGGAGGGCATTGCATTCTACCAGGTGGGTACTGTGGAGTTTGTGTGGGGGGTGGGAGGGGAGGTGCTTGTGACTATGGTCAGTGCTGCAAGTCCCCCTTCCCACCCAGCTAGCCGGATATCCCACCATGGAACGTGCTTGCATTGCAGGGAGTGTAAGTTGTCTCTCAGGATGTCAGTCAGTGGTGTCCTGCTGTTTGTTGGTGCACAGTTGCCAGCAGGGCCTTGTGCTCCCCACAGCAGTAGCCAGTGTCAGCCATCTTGTGAGTCCTTCTCCACTCCCTGTGATGTGAGCATGGTTCAGGGTGGTGTTGATGGGCCAGTTGTGAGGCTGAGCAATGTCTGTGACTACGACTCCCATCATGCTATTGCCTCCACCCCCCTTCCCAGCATGCCCATGCTTCCTTCCTTTTGACTCTGCTTCCCTGTGGGGTGGGCTGGCTGTGCTGACAGGATGGCTGGGAGTGTTGTCCTGGCAGTTGTTTGGCAAAGAGTCCCAAGAGTGTCCCTGTGCTTCACACAACATAACCCAGGGTGGTGGTGCTTTGTGGGATCTTGTGTTAGGATGGAGGGCATTGCATTCTACCAGGTGGGTACTGTGGAGTTTGTGTTGGGGGGTGGGAGGGGAGGTGCTTGTGACTATGGTCAGTGCTGCAAGTCCCCCTTCCCACCCAGCCAGCCAGATATCCCACCATGGAACGTGCTTGCATTGCAGGGAGTGTAAGTTGTCTCTCAGGATGTCAGTCAGTGGTGTCCTGCTGTTTGTTGGTGCACAGTTGCCAGCAGGGCCTTGTGCTCCTCACAGCAGTAGCCAGTGTCAGCCATCTTGTGAGTCCTTCTCCACTCCCTGTGATGTGCGCATGGTTCATGGTGGTGTTGATGGGACAGTTGTGGGGGGGCAATATGTGTGACTGCGACTCCCATGATGCTATTGGCTACACTGACTTGGCCAGCATACACAGAATTCCTTCCTTTGAGTGGTCTTCACTGTGTGTTGGTGTTGTTGTGGTGGCTACATGTGTGGATGTGTGTGTTAGTTCTATTTGTGCCACTGCCTAGCTGTAGTTGTGGTTGTGTTTGTACATGTGTTGGCACAGTTGGATGTGACTTTTTGATGGCATGTGTTGTGTTTATCTGACTGACATACACATTTTGGGATGATTCTGTTCTAGTTGCTGTGTAATTGCTATGAGTGCATGGTTTGACTCTCCCCTTGACAGTGATGTGTGTGTTTTGTGGCAGTTTATTGTGTACATTTGTTGTGTACTCACCAGGCTCTGGGATGTTCTCTAGTCCATATACGCTCACTGGCGGAAGGATGGCCCGCACCTTCTCCTCCCAGGGCCTGAGGTATATTGGCTTGGCAGGAGGGCCACTGCCGGTGTGTTGGCTGTTGATGTAGTCTTGCTTCAGCAGGTCCCGTACCCTCCTGCGCACGTCATACCACCTGTTCTGGATGTCCGTCTTTGTGCGCCGACATGGTGATTGGGCGTTCACCCTGTTGATGATCCTCTCCCACATCTTGGTTTTCTGCGACATGGGGGTCTGTTGGACCAGAGTGCCAAACAGCTGTGGCTCCACCCTGAGGATCTCGTCTACCATGACTTCCAATTCACTATCTAGGAACTTGGGATTCTTCTTGGGGGGCATGGTGATGGGTGGTGATGGTGGGTGATGTGTGTGTTGGTGTGCAGGTGAGGGTGTGTGGGTGTGTGTTGTGCTGGGTGTATGTGAGGTAGGTATTTGTTGGTGTGCTGCTGGTGTGTGGCTTGTGTGAGGGATGAGCTGTGGGTGTGTGGTTGCTTTCTCTTGGGTGCTGGCAGTGGAATGGCATTTGCAAAGGCTCATGGTAGTGATTTGTGTCCTTTATATAGGTGGAGTTGTGGGTGTGTCTTTGTTCTCTGTCCCCACCCCCCAGTATTTATTGGCTTGGTAATTGCTTGTTTGGCCTTTTTTTGGTTGATTTTTCCTTTGTGCTGTTTGTGTATGTTGGAAACGTTCTTGTGACCGAGTCGGACCCTGCATTGGTCTCGTACGGTGTTTTCCGTTTCGTTCACGCTGTGTTTGTGCAGTTTTCTATGCTGCGTACGCGTCGGTCGCGGTGTATTGTGTTGCTTCGGCTCGGTTTTGTATGCGTGTCGGTCGTACGGCTTGTCCTCCGTCCGACTCGGTCGTGTTTTTCGCGCCTTGCATCGTACTTTGCGGGTTGGAGTTGGCGGGTACGATTCGGTCGGATTTGTTCCGGGTGCGTGTCGGTCGGTTGGATTCGCGTGTTTTTCCGGCCGGATTGCTATTTTCCGAGCGGCTCGGTCGGTCGGCTTGGTTTCCTGACGTGTCGGTCGGATTTATCGCGGCTTGCATCGTACTTGGCGTGTCGGGCGCCACTGGTACGTGTCGGTCGGTAATTTTTCCGGCTCCGAGTCGGTCGGTGCTTTTTCCGGCCCGAATCGGAATCGACCCCTTGGTGTCCATTTCAATGGAAAATTGGAAAATGTGCTGTCTGTAAATAACGGTACACTACCACACTGTGGGTTAGCAATATATGTGTGGAATTGTGCTCAAAAATGCACCACGAGCTACATACCACACCCTTACCATTCTCCTGTTGAATGCGCCTGGCTCGTTAGCTCCACTTGTTCTTAGTGTGACACATGGATTTTTCACAATCCCAATAACTTCAGTGATGTAACATAGATGGTAGTGCCCCCACTCGGAAAATTGCTCTACCACTAGTGTGCCCATGGTAGCTTGGCAGTGCAATGACGTGGTGGTGAGACAGTAAAGTCAGCTAGAGTTGTGGGCTATGCGCTTCTGCGCTATGGTGCTGGCTTGCCAGTGCACGTGCGGTAAACTGGTGGTGTCTTGGCTGCCCAGCATTTTTCAGCTCATCTTTTCAGCTCATCTTCTTCTCCCGTCCCGCCACCTCTCATGTCCTCGGACCATCACTGCCTCTATTAGGCACCTGCTTTTAGGGTGGCAGAGAGTGGGAGGCAAAAGTCTGCCCAGGTGCCATCTATCTAGTAATCTAGACCTTGGATGAGGTTGCCAGAGTGTGACCCCCAGATTTGTGCAGACGGCATCTCAGGTCTGCGCCTAGCCACAGCTATATTACTACAAATGGATAGTTTAACTGATTTACAACACCAATCTGAGACCACTCAGTGTAGCAGCATACTTATTGCAGGGATTGTTCTGTTTAAACTGTATCACGGATTGAAATGTACTCAGGGCTTGATTACAAGTTTAGGTATTATATATCCCCACTGATAAATAATGGCACCACGGTGTACACTATTTATTGGGTGCGATAAATAACACCTATTACTAAAGACTAAAATAATGATCATGGGGAAGAAAATCAAAAAAGAGGGTGAATGGTTCCTAAATAGAAATAAAATCTCAAAGGAAAACCAATACAAGTACCTGGGTGTTTTGATTGACAGCCTTGGCACCTTTCGACCCCCCAAAAAATATATAAGGAATAGGGCGGGCGCCCTTCAGTTTGCCTTCTGAAAACTGGCAACCCACTTGTCTGGGCCCTCATTGGCACCGATCCTAAAAGTATTGAATGCAAAATTAATACCAACCATCTCTTATGGATCTATAGCAATGCTGGGTAGCAACTCACTCATCCTTGACAGCAAGGTCTCCAAACATACTAAAATGTCTTCAGTCTACAGCAAGCCTCTCCAGCCCAAATGAGACTAGAATTTGGGCTCTTCTGATAAAATATATCACACCAGGGATCATACGAAAAGATCTGCTATAAACTCTGTAACTCCAAGCATGACTCATTAAACCACCTCCTATGGCTGGATATTACAAACCAAGGTCTATCATTTCCCGCCAAGGCATTCCTCAACAAGGCAATCACAACCTTGCAACTGATGGAAATGTGGGCAATTTCAGTCCCCTTTTCAACATTCAAAGCTGTGATTAATAAGGCTATCTGGTGACTTTCCTTTATTGAGGACAAGAACGTACTGGCAAAGAGGCCCACGCCCACCTTATTATCAACTGTTACAAGGCTTTGCACCCGCAACCATACTTGGCAGGGGGTCTGGAAGACTTGTGAAATGGCAGCTCATCTGGCACCAGTTTGGGAATTTCCCAGACCCTAGATCTGGCCCCACGCTGGCGCAAATGGGACGAAAGGCAGCAGTGCTGGTTATGCATTTACAATTGAGAGTCGATCAAGCATATCACATGCACTTACGCATCATTGCTAACTGGTCACCGTAATCGGCTAAATTTCATCTTCATTGCAGCAGGGATCTGCTAATGCAGAAGCACTGTGATCCAGTCCCTGCAAGCCACTGACCTAAGACTAACTGCTGTTTCGTAAAATATTTGGGCTCTATAGCCAAGAAGGTAAACGCACCGAAGGCAGAATCCACCGAGTCAGCATCTTGCAAGGAACTATAGCTTGGAATCCCAAGGCCGCCCCACTTCCTCCCAATCCCTTTATGAATAGTTCATCATTGTGGTATCATCATGTCTTCTTGTAATGACGTGACTGTGACTTTTTATGAAATGATTTTATGAAACACTTTAACATCAAGCGCTCTGCAAGGCGCACTAACCAGACTCCAAAATAAACGGTCTACAACCCCTTCCTTCTTCTTTTCAAAAACTGCAACCATTCTTATATTTTCATTTTTCTCTTTTCATGACATGATTGAATTTCTCACAAACTGTTTTTATGAAATATTTGATCACCTTCTAAAACCCTTATGAGCTATTCACAATTTGAAAAATTTCCAAGCCTTTTTTATGCCATGCTCGTAGTTTAAGAAATGTTTTATACATGCAAGTATGCAATGGCTTTTAATAACTGTGCATTAATAAATAATAATATTAATAATAACACCTATTACGAGTTATTGGGGACTAACATGCAGAGTTTGGTATTTAACGCACCAAAATCCTCATGATACATTAATACTGTGTGTTTTTCCACCATTAAATATCAGTGAAGATGGATTTTTGACCTCCTGAAATTTAAGGAAGGTTCAGTTATTTAACGCAGTCGATAATTATTGGATGTGTTAAATACCTTCAAATTCGTAATTCTGACCCTTGCGTAATCAGGAGTTTATGTATTCGTCGGAATATAATGAGTAACTCACAATCATGGCCTTAGACTGCCTTTCTTCTAGGGTCATCACAATTGGCAACTTTAAGAAGGATAATGGTAAAAGCACCCCCTGGCCACACTGCAAAATAAACCAAATAAAATACATTATAATTGATGCACCAAGCCACTTTCCAGTTTCTGATATGCACCATATAAATGGTCAATTACATTTATTAGTACAAATAACATGGCTGTCTTCCCACTCTTAGCTAAAATCACCTCGGTGGAGGACACTGGGGCAGGGGAAGTTGGAAGAGAGCATGTTGAGTTGGTGAGAAGAGAGCAGTGCAAAGCATGAGGGCACTGCTGGAAGGCAAGCTCTGCCACTGTTGAGGACTTCAAGGCTCTGGCTCCCAAGCAGCCATTTTCCCTCTGTGATTAACGTACTAGTGGTCTTACTTGTATCACACTACAGTGATACATCTGTGGCCGCCCTGAAGGTTTCACTGTTGTCCTTTGGTAATGTATTTAGCCTGTATGTTGGAACTGGCACTTTCTGGTTGGCTGAGGCGATGCCCCAGCCAAGCAGAATCTACCACTCCCATCAGGGGCGGGTGGTTACACACACAGTATATAACCTGCGCTCACCCTTGGGTAGCTTGGCACTGAGTAGTCAGGCTTATCACAGACGCAATGTGTAAAGCATTGGCACTCACTCACCATAAATATACTGAGCATCACAAAAGAGACTTCACACATGATGTATGTAAATAACATTTGTTTCCAACACACACAATAATCAACACAACATGAACATCATGTATTTTGGGGCATAACTCACCCTTAGAAATATTACCAGCAGTCCTGGGCCCAATCGAGTTGAAATGACATCAAAAATATGCACACTTGGGACAGATCCTATTCTAACCTCCCCCCAGCGGTGCAACACGTTGTTAACCCCAGGCTCACCCCAGCAATTCTGATAATTCAATACCACATAGTTATAGGGTGCACCCCGGGTCACAACAATATCAGAAATATGTACATACAAGGAATTATAACACTTTCTAGTAAATCCAATGTCAATTGTAGTGCTCTTCTGACAAGAATTCAACATGTAAGGCACACCGCTGGCCTGTGTTGAGACTCACAGGCGGTACGCAGACTGTCACTCCCACACACACACTCACTCCGCATCGATACGCGGTGCAACGGATATCAGGCAGGTCCGCACACATACGCACTCAGCACCAGAATGCGGTGCAACTGATACTCCACAGGTCAATTGATAGCACACTGCAGACCCAGTTGCCCAAGCCTCCTTCCACCCTCCAGCTCACCCCTACTGTCATACGCCCACAGATGGAAGATAACCAGCCCTCCACCCGGATACTAGTAACACTTAGTCAGGGTTCCAGGGAAGCAAGTGGGGGTAGGTAGCTTGACTAATTAGGAAGCAGTCGTCATATGGGGGCTTGGCAGCCACAAGGGAAGTTCACCCACAGGATGCGGAGCAGAAGCGGGCTGAGAGCAATAGTCGGTCACTTAAAAGGGTTCCACACGGGCCTCCCGGCACCAGTCCAATTCTGCGAAGAACAGGGGGGGTCACGCAGTCTCTTGACTCACTTCCGATCACTCTCAGAAGTGTTCCTTCTACCCAGTCTGTCACTCTATCCACCCAAACCCGAGCCAGCCAATACTGCCTGGCAACACGATGAAGTCGGTGTCCGGGTGAGGAGAGGGCAGTTGGTCCACCGTGCTGAGGGCCAAAAAGGGAAAAATCAATGAAATGAGAACGAAGCAGGTGTGCCTCTTGGAAGAAGGAGGCACCCAGTCAGGTGCACGTCGACCAGAGTCGCACCCAGGCCATCAGGGCACAACGCCTGTTGCGCGGTGATACGAGTTGCACCAGACCGGTCCGGTAACACACAATGAAGAGTTGCAAATTCCGTACCTCCCTGGAAATGAGGCACAACGTTCGGTGCGTGTTGATATGGGTCACATCAGACAATTCAGGTCACACACGCAGGCGCAAGTTCAGCAATGCCTCATGATGTAGAATAAGGCACTACTAGGGTTACACCCCCACTCCAAGGGTCGCAACCAGTGAATCGGACACCGCACGAAATGAGCATGCAATCAGCATGTCGTACAAGAGAGATGGCTGGATCCCACAACCGGTGAATCCGCTCACCATCAACAAGATGCTTATGCATGCTGAGGTCCCCACGATGCAGGGGCCACACGCCTTAGATGCGGGCAAGATTTCTGGGACTCCGTACAAGGCAATCTGATCTCCAAGCACAATTCTTAGTTCCACGCTCACAACGTGCTACCAGTTGGGATCCAGCAGACGATGTGGGCACTTAAGAGGGCGCTGCTCACCAGGTGTCACAAGTAGATGGTGTGGGTCACTTGTAAGAGATCTTTGATGTCCCTGAGACCTCTGAAAGAACAGGGGGCAAGCCAACAAGCCCTTGGAGCGCACACTTCCGGGTGCCGCACAGCAGCATGTAGTCAGCCTAGGCCAGCCATTATTTAGGAAAGGCGCGCAGTCCCTTTCAATGGCAGTAATCCTCCTTGTGCACAACAGTTTCCTCTGGGAGTGTGCACCCGTGAGCCATTTCTAAGCTAGTAATGACAAAACCACCTTTACCACAGGAAAGGGTTTGCCATTGTGAATCAACGGTGAGGTGCTCCACTGCAATCCACTATTGCAGCCTGAAGTAATTTCAACCATTTCCCCATGTTAGCCTATGGGAAGAGCAAACCTCATAGGTAGTGAAAACACACATGGGTATTCCTCACTACTTGTGTAGGGAACACACAGGTGTTCCTGCCCAGCTTTTCACCTACCACTCACTTCACCCCTTAAGAAGTACCCTCAGGGTGCTCTACTGGTGGTGAAAGGTCCTCTCGGGATGGCTAGTGATTTTGAAAGGCCAGCCTAAGCAGAAGCACAATTGCGCGCACACAGACGTGCAATGGCAGGCTGGACAAGTTTAGAAACACCATAGATGCAAGTGCGCCCACCGGCCTGCAATAGCAGGCTGAACACATGTTCAAGCACCTCATTGGCGCAAGTGCAATGGCAGGCTGGACACATGTTTTAAAACATTATAGGTGCAAGTGCGCACACCGGCCTGCGATGGCAGGCTGGACTCATGTTTAAGCGCATTATTGGTGCAAGTGCGCAGACCGGCCTGCAATGGCAAGCTGGACACATGTTTAAGCACATCATTGGTGCAAGCGCGCACACCGGCCTGCAATGGCAGGCTGGTGACCTGTTTTACAAACATCAGGTAAGCACCACTTCCTACCATGGGTAGGAAGCGTGCGCGCACCTTCACACTGCATTTACAGTGGGAAAGTGCCCCAAGCCACAACAAGAGAATCAGCAAAACCTGGGAGGTGTCCCATGTGTGGAGCCGAACTCCTAGGTAGGGAAAACCCACATAGGGGTTCTTCTCTACCCGGGCAACGAACACGCAGGTGTACCTACCCGGCCACTTACCTACCTCGAGCTTCACCCCTCAGGACTTACCCTAGGGCTACTCTGGTGGTAGGGAAAGACCCCCTCCGGGTTGGCTAATGAGTGAGAAAGGCCAACCTGAGCATGATTTATTGAATTATTTCATTGAATTATTTTATTGTAAATTTGGCAACCTGCATAAGACTCTATCGCACACTTAGTCCCTTTTTCTCACGTTGAGAAAAGAGAGGCCCAGGAGGAGATAATCTCTGCCTAATCATATCAACAGGAGAAGGGAACTTTTGTTGTTTTTTTGAGTCCATATACCCATCCCTTTTCCAAAGAAGGGTACCTCCCACATGACCTTTAGATCAACCTGAGCATGATACATGTTTGACAGGCTGGGTGGCACAATCAGTGCTTCGTCCCACTACTGGCCAGTGCAGTACCCGCTCTGGGTATGTGGTGTATCTTTTTACAGGGCACTCACAGGTACGACACCTAAACCAATCAAGTAAGCACCCTTTCCTGGCATGTGTAGGAAGGGTGCATGCACTTTCCCGTTGCAGTACAGTGGGGAAGTGCCCAGAGTCCTAAGGTCATGAAAAGAGAGTCAGCAAAAACCAGGAGGACAAAAAGCTTTAGGGAAATCCCCCTAAGAAGGGCCATGTCCAATACGGTACATTTCAATTGTGAGCCTCCGTGGTTATGAATGAGTGGCTGCTTACGTCCCCTATGAAGCAACTACAATAGTCTATAGGTTTTAGTTACTAGGCTGTTTCTGTTTGTAAGACATTAATAACGCAGGTCTGAGTCATTGACCCAACAAGTTCCCAAAGGATGAACCAAATGTTAATCTGCCTTTCTGCCAGAGAGCAGTGAACGAAACTTTAGTATGAAAAGCGCAATCCTGCTCTTTGTAGAGTGAAAATTCAAATGAAGGAACAAGTGGAAGGTGCTGTCAGTAACACAACACATACATTACAGGAGAAATTAAATAAAGTCACCAAGAAATAAATTGTAAAGTTTTTTTGCAAATAAAGCATGTTAAGTTTCAAATTGGTCTGCGCGGGTATGTATGCACAGAGAGTCTGGCAATATAGGCTATTTAGCTAGTGTCATGACATACGCAGTACATGAGAGCCAACAGTTTGGTGTTCCTTTATCAGTTGTCTAGAATTTATCTTGTTGGGTAGCGGGGGCTCAACTTTCTTGTATGGTTTGTATTTGCCTGCACTCGCTATGACAAGAGTATTGTATTTACCTGTAGCATGCTGCTTGCGCCCTTGAAAATTATAATCGATAATAAAAAAAATCTTTATTTGGCCCACTATGCAGGTGATGGCATCGATAAAACAAATAGGGCATGTTTTGGGTGTTGTCGAACGAAAGAAAAAGACAACACGACTTCTGTTGGCAATATAGCATAGAGTTTATAAAAAGCGCGCAGAAGGTCAGTCATCTCCGTGGAGCTGGAATCTGAAATTCAACTTACAATGTGGCAGACAGTTTCTTTTATACCTTTGTAACTGCAAATACGTCATACATTTGCATATTCAATCAACATTTGCACAAGCACAACATTATCTTTAAAAAGGTAATACTTTCTGCAAAAACATCTAATCACACATTTATGAAATGTGACTCGTGCACATCATTGTTACATTTTTACTCCACAGCTGCACTATCAGTGTCCTTGGCTTATCTTGTGCTTTGAAGCCTAGCAATGCTATACTCCCTACATGTATACTGCTCTGTAAGGCCTAACCTTCCACCTATTCTGCACCTCTGTGCTGCTTTATCTACATATTTTCCCAGATACGTGTTCTTGCAAATCGGGTCTTATATTTCTCTATTCTACTAAAGCTTGTGTTCACTTCCCTCCCCCATGTCCTGACTACATTAGTGCTTTCTATTCTGCTACTGAAGACAGCTTAGGCCTGTATTTCTCGTTTAACACGTACATATATACATGTCTTTCTGCTGAGGCTTGCATTGACATGAGTAGGCCTTCTTCATTTTCTACATTCATTATAACATTCCCCTCTTTAGTTGAAATTTCAACTATTTCCTCACCTTCCCTTTTGCTTGGCGTCATTAATGTGAAAACATTCTCCTTAACGTCTTGCATTTTATTGACCAATCGAGTAGTGAACATCCCTCCCAACTTCTGACTAACTCTTCTGCAAAATCCTATCACTATCTGAACGACACAGAATATCGAAAGCAATATTACAAGAACAGGCACAAGGCCTTAAATAGTCCTGACATCCAGGGTGTACTCAAGTGAACCACCCTGAAAACCATTTGTCGGGAGCACCCCCCTTGTCCACCATCTTCTTTTCTAAGGTATGCAGAGTTTGTATGGCCTCGGTTAGTGTTCCATTATCTGCGTCATTAGCTGGTATATACGTGTAGCAAGCAGTTTGAATCTTGGCACATACTCCTCCTTCCATCACCGTCATTAAGTCAACACAAATCTATGCTGCATAATCATTACTCTCAGCTCGCAACTCTTCCTTTGCAGCTTTAAAGCCATGCTCAGTGACGTTGATGGCTTTCATCAACTCCCAGCGGGTAATCTGGAGCCAATATGCAGTTGGTTTTGCTTGAACAAATGGAAGGATGCTTCTGAAAAAGATTTGTGCATCATTGAACAGCCTGTGCTCCTGCTGGACGACTTCCCAAGCTGTAGTACTGAAATACTGTGCAGCTCTCTTCCTACGATGATGGTGCAGCAAGGTTGATGGACGGCTCATGGGATGGTCATGTAATTCAGAGATGTGAACTCCTGGAATCACCAGGGAGGGAGTGTGCACAATCACCAAAGTACAGAGGCCTTTCCAACCTGAAGAAAGTCACTTATATAGCCACTCATCACATTTCCAATAAAAATTCATTAGGCTGCAGGTGCCGCATTGCATGTCAACATTGTATCTTGTAACATTGCAATTGTTGTTGTTTCCCGCCGGGACTTTTCCATTTCACCTGAAACATAAAGGGAAAATATAATCTGCACATTACTTACTGATAATGGCATTACTCCTAGTCCTGCTCCTTTGCCTTCCTTCTTAACCAATGAGGCCCCTTGCCTCCCATAGACCCACTCCTAGCCTATAAAAACATCTCCCGCCTCCACTACCTCCTGTACGTAAACAAGCCGAGCCTAGAACTCAGTTGGACCGCACCGGGAGGGACCCTGAAGGAAAGCAAGAGCGGAGGACTATCAGTAAGAAATGGACGCATTATCTTCCGTCCCTCCCTCTCCTTCCATCTTAACCAATGAGGAAATAGCAAGCAAAAATAGAGACAGACAACTGAATGAAGAAGAACACACTTTAATGCAGTGCACAGATCACAACACAACACCCCTATTCCTTCATAGAGGATAAGACTCTGTGACCCAGGACATTATCCAGAAGCTCCAACGCAGAAATCCGAGTGGCAGACAAAAGTGGATGGAGAAGATCAAGTAGAAGCCCTACATATTTCGACCACAGAAGTGCCCTGAAATTCAGCCACCGTAGCCACCGTACTGCACATAGAGCACCCCTGCAGCCCAAAGGGAGGAACCACCCCTCTCAATTCGTAAGCCAAAAGGACCAGGGGCCGAATCCATCAACTCAGAGTAGCTGTGGATAGTTTCTCACCCTTCTTTGTGGGACCAAAATAAACAAACAAAGCGTCCCCCTTCCTGAAGGACTTCACCACCTGTAAATACCACAATAAAAGCCGCCACACATCCAAACAGTGAAACCAGCATTCCTCCTCCGAGGAAGGCTCAGGACAAAACTCAGGTAAAATCACCTCCTGACTGAGATGAAAAGCCAAATTCACTTTAGGGACAAAGGACGGAACCGGCACCAGCACCACTGGCTCCAGAAAAACCTTGCAGAAAGGATACTTACAAGACAAGGCCCCCAACTCACCCAACCGCCTAGCAGACATGATGGCCATCAGGAAACAAACCTTAAAAGTCAAGAGCTTCAACTCCAGCATCTTAAGGGGTCAACACATCCAAGACCAACTGCAAATTCCAACATGGAAAAGAACAAACAGGTTGAGGAAAAAGGTTCAAAAGATCCTGAAAAACTGAGCCATCAGACACCCGTCATCCTACAAATTGCGCCAGGAACCTCTAAACACCTGAATGGCCACCCACTGCACATGCAGTGTAGCAACAGACAAACCCAACCGGGCCCCATCCTGCAGGAATTGCATAACCAAAGAAAGATCAACCATAGTAGGATCCACTTGCTTCCTATCACACCAGGCCAAAAATGCCCTCCAATGCCTAGTATATGAAAGCAGCGTAGAAGACCTACAAGAAGCCTGCAAGGTCACAGCCAAATGCTCAGGGACCCCCCCCAAGACAGCAAAGCCCCTCCACTCAACCTCCATACCATCAAGTGTAACTTTTTTAAGGTGTACAGGGAAAGAGCCGGAAAATCCAATGGAGACGGGACCACAGGAAGAACCCACTCCCGGTTGCACTTCAACAAGTGAGGAAACCAATTTGCACGAGGCCACTGGGGCACAATCAATACCACCTGAGCCTGCTCCCTCCGGACCCGAACCAGCAACGCCCTGACCAGCTGGAATGGTGTAAAGGCATAGAGCAAGCCCCGCGGTCAAGGACATGTCAAGCTGTCTATCCCCCAAGCCAGAGGACACCGACCCTGAGAACGCAATTGCCCAACCTTGGCATTCCCCGGACCTGCAAATAGGTCCACCACTGGCAGTCCCCATCGAACAACCAACTGTCGGAACAAACTGGGAAGCAGGGAGAAATCTTTGGACAAGGGAATGTCTCTGCTTAACAGATCCGCCTGGACTTTCTCTACCCCCCACATGTAGAAAGCACTCAGACCCAGAACCCAGTCCTGAGCCCAATGGAAAATGTCTCTGGCCACCAAGTTCAGGGACTTTGTCCTGGTCCTCACTTGTCGGTTGACATATGACTTTGCCACCAGATTTCCCCCAATTGACCAAAAAGCTGTGTCTTTGTAGAACCTCCAAGACCCTGTCGAGCTGAGCGACCAACAGAGACTCCTCTGCCGCATGAATCAAAAGATCGTCCAAATATGGATGAAAGAACACCCCTTCTGCATGAAGAGGTGCCATCAGTGGCTCCAGGACCTTCGTAAACACCCTGGGAGAGGACTTGAGGCTGAAGGGGAGAACACAGAACTGAAAATGGTCCTCCCCCACCACGAACCTCAGGAATCGCTGAGAGGAGACTGCCACAGGGACGTGGAGTTAAGCGTCCTCGAGATCTAATGATGTCAAAAAATCTTGTGGCCTTGCTAGAGGAATAATTGCCTGAATGGTCAACATCCTGAAGTGAACAGCCTGGATCCAGGAGTTGACCCACTTCAGATCCAGAATGGCCCAAAAAGCCCCGAGACTTTTTGGACCAGGAATAAAATAGAATAGGTCCCTGTGCCTACTTCTGACTCCAGCACCCTGCAAATGGCCTGTTTTGCCAGAAACTCCCAGACCCCCTCCAACAGTGCCAAACTCTTCTCCCTGGCGGCCGGCACAGGAGTCAAGCACACACCAGTATCCAGGTGAACCTGCCAAAAGTCGAACACATAACCATTTTCCACAGTGTCCAGGACCCAGTGATCTGAGACATCCAGCTGCCAGATCAGAAGGAAATGCCTGATCCTGCCACCCACAGGCACCAACCCCCGCCCCCTCCTTCCCACCAGACTGTGGTTGTCAGGGCTCCTTATTGGCAACCTCCTTTGGAGCAGGATGCTTAGGGGAAAAACGATGCTGGAATGGCTTCCTCCTGCAAGATTGACATGACTCACGTTTCGGGGAAGACCTGGAGTACCTACTCCAACTTTTACTAGAGGAGGACGACCCACCCTTATATGGCAAGGCATGCTTCCGTTCCTTGAAAGCCTTTGAAATCATGGCAGGCAATTGATCCCCAAAGAGAGCCTGACCCTCAAAAGGCAGCTTCAGCAAAGCGGTCTTCTTGCCAGGATCCACCTTCCACTGCGGGAGCCACAAGGACCTCCTGGCTGCCACGAAAGCCCCAGTGGACATAGCCAAAGCCCAAATAATGTCCAAAGAAATGTCAGCCAGTAGCTTAGCCTGTTGTTCCATGGCAGCCAACAGCACTGAGCACTCTGAACCTTCCTGCACTGCCAGGGCCAAATTGTCAAAATCCTTCACCAGAGACTGTGCCGAATATGCAGAAAAAAGACTCGCCCTCAATGCCAAATTCTCCGTAGAAAAAGCCTTCTTAAGATCAGAGTCCACCTTCTTGTCAGTGGTATCGGCCGGGGTACAATCCTCCGAGTTAAGGGCCGTTTTCCCCATCAAGGTAGCCAGGAAGGAATACAAACGCACAGAGAGGGGCACAGGGTCATCCCCCTCTGACATGTACACTTTCTTTAGAAAGCAAGGGACCTGGACTTTGTCGACCTCCTTCCACTTCCTCATAACCATCTCTCGTACAGGACCCTGAAAGGGCATGCCCAACCTTGAGGGCTTCACATACTGGGGAAAAAGCCACCGCCCCCCCTCTTCTGCAGGCTGGAAGGCAGGCAACCCCAAGTTCTCATGGACATGGGCCAAAATCTCCCACATCTCCTCCCTGGAGACATACTTCCCTCAAGAGCCACATCCAAAGTCAAAGACTCAGCCCCAGGATCCAGAGGCCAAGGAAGCGAAGGCCCACTAAGCTTCAAGGATGTGCCCACAGAGCCTTGGATACCACAGCCGCAATCATGCCCTGTACTTTCTCCCTGGAAATGAGAGGCATCTCACCCCCAGCAGGGCTTCTCACACAAGACCGCTGACAGGGACAAGAGATTTCTCCTCCAAGGAAGAGGTGAAGGACATCACATTATTCCGCTTGAACAACCTCTCCCGACCCATCCTTAAGAGCAAGTGCCACCAACCCGTGTACCAGCCCCAGAAATAGCCACCTGGAAAAAAATCTCAAAAACCAATGAGGATGAGCCACGTTCCTTTAGCCAATCAGATGCCATGTAAAAATCCATAAATGACAAAAAAAACAGGAACCAAACACGTTCTTACCACGCAAATGTGTCAGCATTCCTCGCGGTTCACAGCCGATGCAGCCGCACCGCGACCCAGAAACACAGCCCCCACAACCAGAGGACCGCCGGACTCCATCACAGCGTCCACACGCAAGCTCTTCAAACCCTTCCAGCGAAGAGCCATAGGAGACAGCTGTGCCACCAGAGGAATGCCGCCCACTGCCCTGCACAGACCGTAAACCACATCCGAAGACTCGCAGCCCGCCACAGAGGGGAAAAGGCTAAAGGTAAGTGTCACTCAGGAGACAAAAAAGAACAGCAGGCGATTGGGGCGGGGTATGTTTTTTTATGATAGGGGTGGGTCAATGGGAGGCAAGGGGCCTCATTGGTTAAGAAGGAAGGCGATGGAGGGACAAGAGGTAATGGGTTTTCTACCTTTTCGAAGAGTTGTAGGTGTTTCTACCTAAGTTAATCTGGATATGTTCTCAAACCATACTGCCTGACACTTTTGTCATGTGCTATTGTCAGTCTGGTTCTCCTTCCATAGAGAAGGGGCCCTGCACCGAAATGTAGCACCATGGTGCCAATGACCATGAACCTATACTGATCCATTTACTCTGAAATATGGCTTTTTCTGACAATCGTGGGGCTGGGTGTGGCAGAGTAATTCTTGCAAAAAAAGCGTAGGCCAGGATACCCCTAAAATCCCTGCTGCAATATTTTAGCTCTCCAAGTTTCATCCTTGTACCTCATAATCCCTGTTTTTGCCATTGCATCTAACTTCACTACTAGCTCTTTGAGGTCTGTTGGGATGTTCATAACATCTGCTAATTCTTTCTTATTTTGCGAGGTGCTTACTAGGAATGTTCCCTGTTTGAACTGCATTGGTTGCATCTGCGCTCGTATTCTACAAAGGAAAAGGTGTAACAGATACATGGTAATATTTGGAAGTACCTTTTTGGATGAGTGCAACCTATTTGAGTCAATGGCATGTGGAATCAAAGAACGAACAAAGCAAGAGGTGTTAGAAGTCTGCATACCTATCTCCGTCATATGATGACACCACATATTATCTAATAAGCCAGCATGAATACTATGAAATATATTTTTCTGTTCGGGAACTGCTCGCTGCAAGCGCGTAATAGTTCCATACATGAGGTAAAATACCATTGCAGTGTAGCTGCCAGCATAAGAAAGCATAAAAAGAAAGACAAAATAGCAATACATAACTGTCCGCTAGTAGAGTCGATGAAATACTCCACTCGCACTTTGACAGGAGACATGTTATTCTTGTGTCTCTATTTCCCCCTCTTGTTCCCCTTCTGTCTGTGGAAGTGTCTGAGGTAAGGTGGGGTCCATTGCACGTTTGTCACATGGATCCATGGTTTCCAGACATCCACTTTTACTGCAGTGGGGGAACTCATTGAGAAGGGGCCGTAGAATTTGAGATGCTTACATTTTCAGATGAAGTTCCCTACATAAACTTGTTGGCCAACAGGTATCGGACTGGTCTGCCTGGCTGAGGCGGTCTTCTCCTTTTGCAGTACCTGTTTAGATAAGAACTTGACAGACTTCATTAACTCAGACAAATAACAACTCATTTCATCCCCTAAACCCTTAGCTATCTTATGGGCATCTGTCTTTTGCCTCTCTATGGTTAGAGGGGTAGGCATGGGATGTCCTGGTGTTAAATGGTGATCGCTTCTTGGCTGATTTCTGAGGGCGTATAAAGCCAGTGGTAGGCAGTAAAGCCATTTCTTTTGCAGAGTAGCATATAGTTTGCTTATTTTATTCTTGAGCAGGCCATTCAGGCGCTCCACAATGCCATTACTTTGAGAATGATAAACAGATGACAGTTTATGTTTTATTCCTAGGGCGGTGCAAATGAGTTGAAATATTGGGTTGACAAAAAGGGGCCCATTATTGGAGCGAATCGCTTCTGTCATGCCCCACCTTGGTATCACCTCTCTTATCAGAAAATTGGCTGCTACTTTAGCAACATTAAGTACACAGGGTCCTGACTCAATCCATTGTGACAATGGACAAACAACTACTATAAGAAACCTGTAATTGTTACATCTTTCTATCATGTCGATAAAATCTTAGTGTAGATTTTAAAATGGATCTTTTGGGCATGGTATTGTTTAGGTGATCACCTTTAAGGTCGGCTTGGGACTATACTGTTGACATACTGTGCATTCTGCAATGTACAAAGTGATCATTTCAGATAGCTGTGGAATAAACAAATCTGCCTGTAATGTAGCAAGAAGATATTCGTTTGCGGTGTGTGCTGGGAGGTCTAGTTGCTCTAGAGCCATGTACAACAGGGCCTGTGGCATTTCTGGCTTGCCTGAACACTCTTGCCTGTAAATTAAATCTGTTAGTGACTGAGTGCAGCCTCACTGTTCCCACAGCTCCCTTTTGTGAGCAAATGCTTTTCCTTGCAAATCACGCAAATGTAATTTTGCTGTCTTTGTATATGGGGGTAGTAATCCCATAGAATCCTGTTGCCTGCTCGTCGTCATATCTAATGTGTGTTCATCCCATTTATTATAATTTGGGGATGCTTTAGCTGCTGCCCAATCTGCCAGAGCATTACCCATTGAGATAGGGTCTTGCTGATTGGTGTGCTCTGCACACTTTATCACTGCTACTTTTGATGCCAATAAATCTTTATGCATCACAGGGGACCCATCAGATTTAAGAAATCCCCTCCTTTCCCATCTGTGAATGCTAGAAGGTACAGTGGTGGTGACGTATGCTGAATCTGAATAAATGATGACCTCCAGTCCCTCAGCTCGCTGCGGTGCTTCAATGATTGCCACTAATACAGCCGCCAGTGCTGAAAAATGAGAAGGTAGTGGCATCTGGCTAATGATTTGTAATGTGTCAGATGATCCCTGCTGTTCAGCTCTTACAGCTGCTGGTCCTGAATGTCTAATCCCAGTTTCCTGATCTATGAAAGAGGACCCATCAACAAGGGCAACATGTTCCCTGGGATGGGGACTCCTCTTACCTTGCTTTCTTCATCTGGTGTATAATTAGCAGTCATGTACTTGTTCTTCAGCAGAAACAGGGTGTGCAAAGAATGTTGCTGGATTAACTGTGTCAGCGAGCCACTTGTAAAATGGTACTGAACGTATTACTATGTACCCAGATGCACTCTGAGTTGTGAGGGTACTCTTGCTTCTTTGTAAAATAGCAAATACTACAAGCTATATATGTACGTTCGGGCCCTGGGGTTCCGACCAGACCCCAGGACCCCGCCAGGGACCGGGGCAGCTCTCCCGTCCTCCGACCTGCCCCATGACCAAGATCCTGGGTCGGGGGCCCGCCAGGCCCGGGGAAGCCTCCGTCCGCTTCGCCTGCATGTTAAGCAGCCCCGTGTCTGAGGCGCAGGTGGGGCTCCGAGCCCCCGGGCCGCAGGGCCCCCCTCCCCTCCAAGGACAAGCGGAAACCCTGTTTGTCAAGGCCCGGCCATCTGGTCACGTGCACTGCTTTCCAATGGTGCTACCAGATTGCTGAGCCATTCTGGAAGTCCCAATGGGAGTTCATTTGCTTCCCTGAGCCCAGCCAGGGCTCCAGGAGGCCGAGTGCGATCCCGCCTTAGGTCCTCAATCTCACTCGGTGCACATGGATTACAAGAAAGGGGGGTAACCTTCCTCCGGATTACTAGAGACAGGGTGCTCTGGACCTCCTTGGGGTCTGGCGGTTCTCAGCCAGTGACCAGATGGCCTGGACCGACCCGTCTCCGCTCTGGGCTCCGTCCTCTGGCCTGCTGCACCACCAAGAGCCCGGGATGGGGATCCGTCGGGCCCAGTTAGGCTTCCCCTGTTTGGCCAGGTCCAGGAGCTCCGACTGGGGCCCCAGCAGGCCCTGGGGTGGGTGCACCCCATGCTGTGCTCCATCCTCCAGCCCACCGCATGACAGAGTGCCCGGGACGGAGGCCTGGGGATGCCTTACCTGCGCGTCCGGGTCCAGGAGCTTCAAGCGTACCCCAGGGCCCCCTTGGAGTGGGTGCTTCCGGCTGGCCTCCGTCCTCCAGCATGCCACACTGCCATGGGCCCAGGACAGGGTCCGTTGGGCCTGGGGAGGCTTGTGCCCTGCTTGGCCAGGTCCAGCAGCTCCGACCAGGGCCCCAGCGGGCCCTGAAGTAGGCCCCCCTCATCCTGGGCTCCGTCTTCCGGACCACTACATGGCAAAGCACCCGGGATGGGGTCCCACGGGACCAGGGAGGCCTTCCCTGTGCGCCCAGGCCGAGGAGTTCCGACCGGGCCCTGGGGCCTCACTGGGCCCAGGGGCAGGTGCTCTCACCCTGGGCTCCTTCCTTTAGCCTGACCCACAGTCAAGGTCCCGGGTCGGGGGTCCCCCGGGCCCGGAGAGGCCTCCCCCCAATTCACCTGCTTGTTAAGGTGCTTGCGGATCCCTGGTCAGAGACCCGGTGAGCCACCCTTGCAGACCCGTGCCTGAGTCCCAGCCCCAGAGCCCGCGTCCACTCCAAGGATTGGATTGTGATGCCTTTTGGCTTGAAAAATGCACCTGCCACATTACAGAGTTTGTTGAACAAAGTTCTCACAGGTCTGGAAGCCTATAGTGCAGTATATCTAGATTATATTTCTGTCTTTAGCTCCACCTGGGAGGATCACCTGGTCCACCTCAGGAATGTTCTGGAGGCACTGCAGAAGGTAGACCTCACTATCAAGGCCACAAAGTGCTAGATAGGGCAGAGCAAGGTTGTGTACTTGGGCCCCCTTGTAGGTGGAGGCCAGGTAACACCATTGGAGAGCAAAATCCAGACCACAATGTACTGGGCTGCTTCCACTACCCAGACTCAGGTCAGAGCTTTCTTGGGCCTGACTGGGTACTACAGAAGGTTTGTTAAGGGATATGGATCCATGGTGTCCCTCCTTAATGATCTCACCTCCAAAAGAATGCCCAAGAAATTTCAGAGGACAGTTAGCTGTCAGAAGGCATGTGATGACCTGAAGCAGACCATATGCACTCCTCCCATTCTACCAAGTCCTGATTGCTCCAAAACCTTCATTGTCCAGACAGATGCTTCTGAGATAGGGGTAGGTGCAGTTCTATCACAACTTAATGCAGGTGGCCAGGACCAACCAGTAGCTTTAATAAGCAGAAGGATGACCCCCAGGGAGAAGCGTTGGTCAGCTATTGAGAGGGAGGCCTTTGCTGTGGTCTGGGCCTTGAAGAAGTTGAGACCATACCTGTTTGGTACTCACTTCATTGTTCAGACAGACCATAAGCCTCTTATGGCTAAAACAAAAAAAGGGTGAAAATCCCAAAGTTTTGAGATGGCCCATTTCCCTACAGGGTATGGACTTTTCTGTGGAACATAGACCTGGGAGTAGCCATGCCAATGCAGATGGACTCTACAGATATTTCCACTTGGAAAATGAAGACTCAACTGAGCAAGGTTAGTCCGATCTCCTTTCATTTGGGGGGGTTGTGTAGGATAGTAGGATCTGCTTTTATGGTTACCCCCACTGTTTGCTGGTGTCAGTATATCTTTTTACTAGTCTGACTGGGATCCTGCTCATCAGGGTTCCAGTCACTGTGCTTCTTCCCTAAATTTGACATGGTAAGTACTTCTGTACCTCCACAATTGGCTACCGGTGTATCCTTATAAGTCCCTAGCATATGGTACTGAGGTATCCAGGGTATAGGTACACCAAGGGCCTCCCAGGGGCTGCAGCATGTTGTCGGGAATGCCCCGTTCGCATATAAAAGAGGCAGTCTGTTAATGGAACGCGCTTCGCGTTCCGTCACAGATGCCGCCTAGCCTCATGCTCGCCAGTACTTTTGCTTACCTCCTGTGTTGATTCCTGAAGCCGTCCGGTCACGGAGACATCTCCGAAGCAGTCTACAATGACGGGCGGGAGGAGTTTTCCTCTTCCTGGGTCGTCGCTTCTGCTTCCAGGTTGTTCTTTCCCTGGCGTTCCCTCGCCGGCCGCTCCCATTATCAGCTGCATGGGTTCCTGGCAGTTTCTGTCCAGGCTGAGCCCAGTTCAAGCTGCAAAAAAGAGATGAACGAGACAGAGAGCCATTTTAAAGAACCTATGTTTCCACATATTTACAGTAGGACCGTGATATATAAGATCATGAGCATGATACTTATCTAATCTCTTGGAGTCCATTCAGAGTGGGTTTTTGTTTCCTCATTTTGGTTATTTCTGCATTTGTTTCTTGCGCTGGAACACAGAGAAAATAGTATAGATTATTTCCCAGGTATTTTGGAATAATCTATTTTCTGAATCTGACCCAGCACCTTTTTGTGTAGAATTTTCTACTTAATATTATCCTGTCTAGGGAAATATGTTTTTTTCCTAGTATTGCAGGATATATATATATATGATTTTTGGGTCCAGTGGATATTACGGTGGCATTCGTTAAGGTTGGTATCACTCTCTCCTTTTCCATTATGTATCTGGTTTCCCTACCTTAACTTTAATGCCTAGTATTTTCTCTCTTTATAGATGTAAACATTCTCAGTTGGTTTCCTGCATCTTTATACCTTCCATTGCATTGGAAGAGGGATGTTCCTCAGGGTCACTAATTATAAAAAGTGTATGTAGTTATTGTTAACTGTTACCTTATATGTATATGACGACTTATAGTGTGATTATTTTGTCCGTTAAATTTGATACTTTCATTAAATAATGTCAGTTGCATTTTATGTGCAAGGCGTCTTGTTTCTCCACAGAACAGTCCAAGGTAGCATTTGTTTTATCTTATCTGGAGGTAGGGCTGCTACCTGGTCTATCCCTTTAGTGGATCACAATGACCCCTTGTTGTACAACTATGCTGCCTTCAAGGAGGAATTGCACTGACTGTTTGATTGACACTCATTTATAAAATCAGTAGACACAGAATTGTTGAATCTAAAACAGGGGTCGAAAGATCTTATGACATACATTTCCAGTTTAAACAGGCTAATTGCTAAGGCGGGATAGCTTGAGGCCAAGCGTAGTGCTCTACTTTACAAAGGGTTAAAAGATGAGCTAAAAGAAGTCTTGGCCCAAGTAGTGGATCCCCCTGTCTCTTGCGACGCACTAATAGATCTTGTGGTCAAATTGGATCACAAACTACATGAGAGAAAAAGAGAAAAAGGACGTTCTGAGACCAGATTTCTTACGTGTAAAGAAAGGAAGCCAGACTCTGACAAAAACGTTGACGACCCTGAGCCTATGCAGATAGGTAGTATCAAAGGACCCTTGAGTGAGGACGAAAGACAAAGACGGAGAGACAAAAAACTATGTTTGTATTGTGGGAAATCAGGACATTTTTTACAAGACTGCTGTGTTAAACCAAAAAAATGCACTGAGTCAGGAAACTAGCAAACCCGAGAACTGTGAAGACAGGTTGCTCGGGTAGGTCAGGGTTAATAGTCCGTCCATCATCCCCTTTGGTTTTGCAGGGTTAATTGTCTCCCAACTACTGATTCAGAATCCTACTGTTAGAAGGTGGTTCTGATACTATGGGCCGCCCGGATTTTTCGCTTTTTGAGCACCTGTGTGTTGAGCTTTTATTGTGGGAGAGCCTCATAAATTGGGACTCATCCACAGTGAACTCATGATGAAAGAGACTGCATGTGGATTTTACTGGTGTCCCCCTGGCTTGACTAGGCCGCTGCGCAGCAGCTGGAGTACGGGGCACCGGGCTGGTTACATGCAGACACCTGTGTACATGCGTGTGCACACGTGTAGGGGCTGCGCAGGGGAGATTCCTGGCGTGCGCAGTCCAGGAGCAGCTACAGAGTGAATGGTGTGGCAGGACTTATGCAGAATTGGGTGGTGACATGGAATAGGCTTTATACACTGGGAAGAAACGTGCCAGGGAAAGTCAGTGGGCTTTACTGTGTTTTTCACTTCATTATTCCCCTATGGGGAAGTGGAGCCCATGGGCTAGTGTCACTTTCCTAAAGCCTACAGATTCCAGACACGCACTAAAGTCCACTGTAACGGGTGTGAGAAGAAGTATTCTGCAGAGTCCAAAGTCATATTTGTACTGCTTTTGGGTCATCCAGAAATGTCACATTTCTCTGAGTCAGTCATAACCAGGTCCAGGCTGAGGGCTGACCTCAGCTGGATGGATTGATAACCTTTTTTTCCACAAGCTAAGGCCTCCTCTCCATGAAGAAGAAGATGGGTGGGGCTACAGGCTCATCCATCAGCAGCTATCACTGGTGCCAGGCACCAGGCTGCACCAAGGAGGGAAGGGCTCATGTTTCAGAGACCATGTGGCCAGAGACCCTGGACGACGCCATTTTGAACCAGCCCAGAGGCTGGACAAGAAGGTGGGAGCAGGGGCAGGGAAGTTATGTGTCGCTGTTTGATAGGACCAACAGAGACTTCCTGCCAGCCCCCTACTCAACTTTTAAAAAGTGCTTGCACAGGAAGAGAAGCTCTCTCTGGGGTGTGGTCTGCTGAGGCGGAAGGTGCTGGAGCCTGGCAATGGGCAGTTGGAAGGAGTTACCCCTGACTGCCCCCCAGGCCCCTAACAGTGCCAGAAGAAGAGCCCAGGACCGGTGCGCAGAAGCAGGGGCCTCTGCGCAGAGAGAAGAGAGGCCCAGGAGGAGAGCCAGGTGAACGTCTGGCGCAGGGAGCCAGTGAAGACCGCTCCCTGCAGAATGCACCCTCTTGGAGACCCCGAGGGCAAAGGAGAGTGCTCCCAGTGGCTGGGGGCCGCCGCCAGGAGCAAGAAGACGCAGAAATGGGGCAGATCGGACCCCCAGGGGCTGAGATATGGCCCCCAGAATGTAGGCGACCTTTGACCCCTAAGAAGACCGACGACGAAGCACGTGGGGCTCCGCCCCCGGTCCATGAGATGCCCCCGGGGTGGGTCAGGTCCCGGGGGCTGCCCCCAAGAAGAAGGGAAGCTGGGGAGCGCCGTCGCGCTCCCCGTGAAGGTGGCCAGCAGGGGGGCCAGGAGCCCACCCTGGCCCCCACCGAAGACGGAGGCGGGGGAGCGCCGTCGCGCCCCCCCACGAAGACGGGAGGCGGGGGAGCGCCGTCGCGACCCCCCCGAAAATTGGCAAAAGGGGGCCCGGGACCCCATCCCCGGGCCCCGAAGTCAAGTCGGGGAGTGCAGTCGCGCTCCCCGTGAAGATATCCCCCCATGGGTGGGCCAGGAGACCACCCTGGCCCCCGCCGACGAAGTGCAGCCCGGGTGAGCGCCATCGCGCTCCCCCGCAAGGAGGGGCCTGGGACCCCATCCCCGGGCCCCGAAGAACAGCCGGGGGGGGGCCCTGGGGGCCCGGGACCCCATCCCCAGGCCCCGGAAGGAAGGAGGGGGCCGGGGGAGTGCCGCCGCACTTCCCCCCCGGTCCAGCCGGACCGGAGGAAGAAGACGCGCAGAACCAGAAGAGCTCAGCCGGCTCCCGCGGCAGCACACGTGGGTGCTGGCCGTGCGGGGAGCCGGCGGGGGCAGCCGGGGGTGGGCTGCCCTCCAACGTGGAGGTCCTGCGGGAGTCCCGGGTGGGACCGGTACCCCGTACAAAAGAGGAGGGGCCCGGGCCCCGAAAATCGGCGGGGGCAGCCGGGGGTGGGCTCGCCGAGCCGCCTCCCTTTACTTGGGGGTCCGGGTGGGACCGGGCCCCCCACCAAGCGAGGAAGGCGGCGCGAAGCGCCAGATCGATCGCGGCTCTCCCCGGCACAGCGGGAGAGCCGCTCATGCGATATTCACAAAGCGGAGCTGAAGCGCCCCATAATGCCTTGCCAGGCATTTGGAAAGTTGTCGTTTTGGTGCTTGTGGTGGCCCCAGGAGAACGGGGTCACCGCCAACTTGGTGCAAGGGTGCTGGGGGAGCTGCTGGAGAAGCGCAGTCTCCCCCCAGCACGAAGATAAGTCCCACCCAAAGTGGGGTTATGTTGCCAGACATTCCTGCTAGGGTGTCTGGCTGTATATGCATAATCCTGTGATTTCATCTGGGATGCCTTTAGGGGCTGTAATTGCAATGCATTCTAATGTCCAACAAAGGTGATGAGTACTGTCATTCCAAAGTAATGCTTAAACATGTATTCTTGCTGCTGCGCTTTAGGTGAGGAACAACCCAGACTGTTAGCCCCGAATATGTAGGGGTGCATACTGTATGGACAATATAAGATGCTCAGTCAGGGTTATGTGTCACTAGGGCAGGTGAACCTATTTTTAATGCGTGTGGAGGTAATGGGGTGGGTCGCCACTGGGATGGTGCCAGTGCGCAGGGACCTCGCTCCAGGTTACGTTCAACTAACTGCATTGGGGGCAAGATGATGTGCATACATGGGAGTGGTGGTACTATACCCCACCCCCCCCCTTTGGGAGGGGTGGAGATGTTACGCAATGTCACAAAGTAATTCCAACAGCTTATGTATATTTGTAAATTGTTGCATAGTATTGAGTAGTGTGTGTGTTTAATAAATGTACTCTTACTTTTATAAAGCAAAGTACAGACTGGACAATCAATTATTGAGTGTTATTTCTGCGCACCTGCAAATGGCGATTACTAGCCCACACCACCTCCCTTGAGTAAAGCCTCAGACTGCTCTGCAACGCTACCCTCTGAGAGTCAGGCGCTACAATTGGGTGTTTGGTTCCCAGTGAAGGACAAATGTAGTCATGTTATTTGTGCAGGCCTCACAGATACTGCCTCGTTTGCCAACACCTACCCTTTCCCCTTTGTACCATTTCTTTATTAAAGCCAAACTGACTTGGGGAAATAAATCCATAGAAGTGCATATCATGCTGGACTCCGGAGCAACAGAGAATTGTATTGATTCCACATAGGTTGAACAAATGGCCATTCCAGTTGAAAGTAAAAAGGTAACCGAGATAGTAAAAACTATAGATGGGAGTACCATAAAGTCAGGACCTGTTACTCATAATACTGCAGAAGTAGGGCTTTGTATCCATGAGTGTCATCACGAAACAGTCCAGTTTGATTTGATTTCTTCTCCTCAGTTTCAGGCTATTTTAGGACTTTCTTGGTTGAGGAATCATAACCCAGAGATAAATTGGAGAGTTCGAGAATTGATATTCTCTTCTGATTTCTGTATGTTACACTGTATAAAGAAAGGTATAGTTTCACAACACACAGCCATGACCACAGATTCTAACTTACCTGAATTGCCCGCCTACTATCATCCTCTTAAAGAGGTGTTTGATAAAGAAAAGGCATCTGTCTTGCCGCCTCATCGGCCGTATGACTGTCGCATTGATCTGATACCGGGAGCTAAGATACCTTGCAGTTGAATCCATACATTGACTGAGAAGGAAAATATCTACTTAAGAGAATACTTGGATGACATGTTGAATAAGAGGTTCATTCGACCTTCTAGATCTGCTGCCTCGTCACCCCTTTTTTTTATACCCAAACGAGAAGGAGGTCTTCAGTGTTGCAACGACTATTGATCCCTAAACAATGTGACAATAAAGAACCGATACCCATTGCCTCTCATACAGTCCTTGCTTGGCCAGGTAAAAGACGCTACCGTCTTTACGAAACTGGACTTGAGAGGAGCATACCATTTAGTGAGGGTAAGAGAGGGAGATGAGTGGAAGACGGCTTTTCGTACTAAATTTGGACTCTATCAGTATTTGGTCATGCCCTTTGGACTGTGTAACGACCCTGCTGCTTTCCAATTTTTTATTGAAAAGGCTTTAAGAGAGGTTTTAGATGTGAGCGCCATTGCATATATTGACGACATTTTGATTTATTCATCCACCATTAAGGAACACATAGGACATATGAAAACTGTTTTAGAACGACTCAGGGATAATAATCTCTAAGTTAAACAGGACAAATGTGAATTTCATGTTACTGAGGTAACCTTTTTGGGTTTTGTGCTATCCCCAAAAGGGGTGACCATGGTCCCCAAAAGGTTGCAGCTATTGCAACATGGCCTTCTCCTAGTAATGTGAAGGGAGTGTAGAGTTTTTTAGGCTCCGACAATTTTTACAGACGTTTCATTAACAGCTTTGCGTCTTTGGCGTCTCCCATCACAAAACTCTTGAAAAAAGGGGTACCTTTTCTTTGGACATCAGCCGCTGAAGAAGCTTTTTCTCGCTTGAAAACAGCTCTTGTTACGGCCCCTGTCTTGGAACACCCTGATTCCTCTCAATCTTTCATAGTGGAGGCAGATGCATCACAGGTGGCGATTGGAGGTATTTTGTCTCAGAGAGACAGACAGACCGGTCAATTACACCCTGTTGCCATTTATTCACACAAACTTACATTCACCGAACAGAACTATTCTGTGGGAGACAGGGAATTACTGGCCTTTGAGGAATGGCGAAAATATCTGTTGGGAGTTTTGCATACTGTTACCGTACTCAGTGATCACCGAAACCTACAGTTTTTTAAAGCAGCCAGGGCCCTGATCAGGCGCCAGTTGCGATGGACACATTTTTTTAGTAACTTTGATTACATCATACAATTTCAGGCAGGTAGGAAATATGGTAAGGCTGACGCCTTGTCACGTTATGGTTATGATATACTAGACACTTAAGACACTCATGACCAACCACTTATTTTAGGTCCGGAAGGTATTGTGGGGGTTATATGTGCTGAGGAATCATTTATGAAAGAGGTGCTTCATGCACAAGACACCAAGGAAACTAAGAAGTACGAAACAAGACACAAAGGTGTGAAAAGGCAGGATCTGTTATACATACAAGGAGGCTTGGAGCTTCCCACCAAGGCCTTGTGGCAACAGGCTCTGTATTGGTGTCATTCACATGTCTTAGCAGGACATCCAGGATACAAAAATCCATTGCCTTTATTAGAAGATCCTTTTGGTGGCCATCCATGGTTCAAGACACTCACCTATACATTCAGAAGTGTCATATCTGTGCACAGAGTAAGAGCTCACATCAAGTCCCTGCTGGGCTATTAACTCCAATGCCCACACCTCTTACACCATGGCACTCCATATCAATGGATTTTATAGTAGAGCTACCACCCACTAAAAAAGGACATACTGTAATCTTCTGGGTCGTTGACATGTTGTCCAAAATGTCCCATTTCATACCTTTGAAAAATCTACCTAATTCTACAGAGTTAGCTTCTGTTTTTTTGCAGCACATAGTGAGAATCCACGGTCTCCCATCCGTTATTGTATAAGATAGAGGCCCTAAATTTGTGTCTAAGTTCTGGAAGGGATTGGGTACACTACTGCAAATAGATGTGAGACTCTCATCCGCTTATCATTCACAGACAGACGGGCAGACTGAAAGGGTGAACCAATGTATAGAACAATACTTGAGGTGTCACCTGCTTCACACATCTGAGGAATGGGACACCTTACTGTGGACTGCAGAATTCGCATATAATAATGGTGAACATTCCTCCATTGGGCACTCCCCTTTTTTTTGTGATTTCGGTTTCCACCCTCGTTGTGGGCTTTTATCTCCTTTCCTTCTGTTGCCACCTCCACTCCTGCAGCCTTAGAATTCGTGAATCACCTACATGAAATACGCAAAAAGGCCCAAAGAAATCTAGAAGAGGCAAAGAGTAGGTATAATGACAGCGCAACGCAGGGCAGTGCAGATCAACATCGAAGACCGTCTCCTGATTATGCACCTGGGGATAAAGTATAGTTGTCCACAAGAAACATTAATATTAAAGGAACCAGGAAATTCAAACCTCGTTTTGTGGGTCCTTTTATCATCTCCAAAGTGGTAAACCCTGTAGCCATGATATTAGACTTGCCTCCTTCTTTGAATATTCATCCGGTTTTTCACGTATCTCTGCTGAAGCCTGTGGTTGTGGGTACAGTGGTCCCTGTCCTACCTCCCCCTGTATTGATTGAGGACGGGCCTGAGTACGAAGTGGAATATATTGTGGACTCTCGTCCAGTGCGATGGAAACTGCAGTATTTAATCCACTGGAAGGGGTATGGGCCTGAGGAACGAACTTGGGAACCTGTTAGCCATATACATGCCTCCCGGTTATTGCAGTTGTTCCACAGGCATTATCCTGATAAGCCCAAGCCTGTAGGGGGGATTTTGGGGGAAGTGTACTGTCGGGAACGCCCATTTGCCGACAGCGGTCGGCATGCGGGGCGGACTCTCGCATATAAAAGAGGCGGTCTGTGAATGGAACGCGCTTTGCGTTCCGTCACAGATGCCACCTAGCCTCATGCTCGCCAGTATTTTTGCTTACCTCCTGTGTTGATTCCTGAAGCCGTCGGGTCACGGAGACGACTCTGACGCGGTCTACGACGACGGGAGGAGTATTCCTCTTCCTGGGTCGTCGCTTCTGCTTCCAGGTTGTTCTTTCCCTGGCGTTCCCTTGCCGGCTGCTCCCTAATCAGCTGCACGGGTTCCTGGCAGTTTCTGTCCAGGTTGAGCCCAGTTCAAGCTGCAAAAAAGAGATAAATGAGACAGAGGGCCATTTTAAAGAACCTATGTTTCCACATATTTACGGTAGGACCGTGATATATAAGATCATGAGCATGATACTTATCTAATCTCTTGGAATCCATTGAGAGTGGGTTTTTGTTTCATTTTGGTTATTTCTGGATTTGTTTCTTGCGCTGGAACACAGAGAAAATAGTATAGATTATTTCCCAGGTATTTTGGAATTATCAATTTTCTAAATCTGGCCCAGCACCTTTTTGTGTAGAATTTTCTACTTAATATTATCCTGTCTAGGGAAATATGCTTTTTGTTTTTTCCTAATATTGTAGGATATATATAGATATATAGATATGATTTTTGGGTCTAGTGGATATTACAGTGGCATTCGTTAAGGTTGGTATCACTCTCTCCTTTTCCATTATGTATCTGGTTTCCCTGCCTTAATTTTAATGCCTAGTATTTTCTCTCTTTACAGACCTAAACATTTTCAGTTGGTTTTCTGCATCTTTATACCTTCTGTTGCATTGGAAGAGGGATGTTCGCCAGGTACACTAATTATGAAAAGTGTGTGTAGTTATTGGTTACTGTTACCTTATATCTATATGATGAATACTTATAGTGTGATTATTTAGTCAGGGAGAGCATGCAATCAACCGCCTAAGAACAGTGTACCTGACGTGCCAGCCATGATCGACTGCTTCTCCCTTTCCTTGTTTTGTTTCCCCTCTTACCCGCATCCATCACATTGGCTGTGACTTTTTCTGGGCTGATCTGGTGGGTGAGGGAGGTTGGGATCTAGCATCGGTTCTTCCACCTCACTCCTGCGGAAACACCTGGTGAGTTCCACACATGTGTATTGTGCCACCCATGAGAGACCACTCAAACTGTGACTACAGGCCTGCCATTGCAGCCTGTGTAAGCTGGTGCTAGCACCACCTACGACAGATATACGTTTTCAATCCGTCATTACTCAATGGCTAACTATATAGTGGCTATTCCGAACCTGCGCATATTTGGCATCAAACATGTTGGAATCATACCCCAACACCGGTAATGGTGTTGGGGTATGATTCCATGCACTGGGGGGTTCCTCTGAGAAGCCCCCACTACTCCTGGTAACAGCCTTCCAGTATCTGCCAACAAGCCAGTGCTGCTGCCGACCCCAGACATGATTCTGCCATCCTGCTGCTTAGCTGAGCACGAGCAGGGGAAGGTAGAACAAAAGGTTTCCTGTAACAGGGAGGTGTGACCACATCCCAGACCGGACCAAGGGCCAAATGTACGATCATAGCATTTTGCGACTCTCAAATTGCGACGAATTGCGAGTTGCAATTTGCGAGTTGCAAAATGCTATGTACAACAGTGTCTGAGACACTGTTTGCGATTCCCAATGGGGCCACAAATTGCATGCCTCATGAATATTAATGAGGCTGTAGCAATTTGCGACCCCAATGGGAATGGCTAGCACTCCCAGGGATGGTGGCCTGCTGGGGTCAGCAGACCTCCAGGTCAGAGACTGCTTTTAAATAAAGCAGTTTTCTTTTTTTAAATGCAGCCCATTTTCCTTAAAGGAAAACGGGATGCATTTAAAAAATAAAAATTAAGCTTTTAAGTTTCATTTTTTAAGGGCAGGCAGTGGTCCCTGGGACCACTGCCTGTCCTTAAAAAATAATTGCGCATGCATTCCCAAAGCTTCCCATTTGCGAGTGCCTTACCACCCTTCTGAGAAGGGTGGTAAACTGCGAGTGTTTTGCGACCGCATTTGCGGTTGCAAAACATTCGTACATAGGTTTTGGAGTCGCTATTAGGAAGGGACGCCCTTGGAACGCCCCTTTCTAATAGCGAGTCGCTAACCCTATTTTGCGAGTCGCTAATTGATTAGCGACTCGCAAAATAGGGTTTGCACATGGGCCACAGGCTTTTTGCGGTCGCACACGGGCCTAAAACCTCTTTGCGAACCGCAAAAAACGGTCATACATCTGGCCCTTAGTGTATTGAAATGGGGTGAGGTTGCTTGCCAGTGCCACCAGACTGCTTTGAAGGGCACATTTGGTGCCTTCCTTGCACACTCCGGTTTGAGCCAGTTTAGGGAGCCCTTGGCTCCCGCTCTGGCACGAAACTGGACAAAGGACATGGGAGTATCCTCCCCTTTGTCCAGTCCTGCCTCTGGGAGGGAACCCTGAGTCGTCCTAACCCCTTTTCTAAGGTATTTAAGGGCTTACCTGTGGGTGGGTCCTCAGATTCGTCGTGGGACAAGACTCAAGCCCGAAACCACATTATTCTTCAACCTTCTGAACACTTGGACTTCGCCTGGAACCAAGACCGCAACAAGGAAGACTCCTGCTGCTCTTGGTCTCACTGTTCTCCAAGTCTTCTTCGTTGTCTGTGTCTGTGCTTCTTCCAGGATCTTTAGCAGACCTGTGGCCATCAAGGATACCCGAAGTAATCTCCCTTGGAGTGAAGGAGTCACTCCCCTGCATCTGCAGGCACCGCAATAAAGCTGATCGGTCTGCTGCTCCTGACGTCCCATGGACTACGAAAGGCTCAGCAACACAGTTTGTGGTTTTGCAACTCCCTCAAGGCTTGACTTGTCCTCTCTGCAAATTTGAGGCCAGTATCCTTCGTCAGAACCGCTGGGACCGAACCCCTGTGCACCGCGTCGATGTGCCGTTGCAAAGGCTTGTTGGCTCTGCACTCCAGAGATCTTCGAGCTACAAGAAGCTCCAGCCACCAGCATCTATTCCTGCCAAGATCACTGTCCTCAATACATCCTCTGCACCGTGGGCCTTCATCTTTGGTAAGCTGCTCGAGGTCCTCTTGTGAGTCCTGTGCCCTAAGCCTGTGAGTCCTCTCATGGGTCTTCTCCTGCTTCAGTGGGCTCCCCTGCTTGCTCGGCGCCTGCTCTGACTCTCCTGCTTGTGGTGAGTCCCTTGGACCTTGATGGTCCCAACGTTGCTCCTTCTTCGCTTTCCAAGCCTGTTGCAGCTGCCAAGGCATGTTGGTGCTCCTTCCGGACACCGACCCCCTGGTTCTCGACTTCCGATGTGGGACAGCTCGTGCACAGCTCCTGGTCTTCCTCAGCATCGCCTGGTCCTCACAGCTGCAGCAACATGGTCACCGTCATCACTCCTGAACCTTCCGACATCAGTGGGCATTGCTGTTCCATACCTCATGGTCACTCCTGAGTGGCATAGACTTTGTCCCCTCTGCTTGCAGGCTCTTCACTTCAAGAATCCACCCTTGGATTCCACCGGACTCTTGCACAGTCTTCGCCAGTGGCATCTTTTCTGAAGTCCTCCATTGTGGTCTACGGCGGTTTCCGAAGTCACGTCGCACATATGCACCCCACTTCCCTGGTGTAGGTATCCTGATTCCTGGGATATCCACGGGTGGGGTGACTCTCCAATCTTCTGTCTTCCATGGGGTTTCTTCAGGGTCCACTGGGAAGGATCTTCTCCAAAACTGTAACCGCAACTTTCCCATTGACTTCAATTGAGTATGCAGCTGTGTTCCAGACTGCAGCCAGCCTCTGTGGGGTTCCTGGGTACTTACCTTGGGTGGTTCCTTGTGTCCCCAGCTCTTCTGAGTCTCCTGGTTCAAGTCCAGACTTCGGTAGCAGTTCGCATTCCACTTTTTTAGTATATGGTTTAATCCCCCCTGGAGACCACCGTATTTTGTGCTATTTACCTTATTTGCAATTGAAGTATTGTTGAGTATTTGTGTTGATATCTCCGGGTGAGGAGATATACCCATGTTTTAGTGAGTGTTCTGTAATAAATAGACATATTTTTATATATACACTATGTGGTTCTTTTTCGTTTAACCTACGCTACATGATTATATCTGATAAAGTAAGCTGCTTAACATTCCTTCTGGATAAGCCTGAAGGCTGCTCTCCACAGTTTCAGCTTAAAGAGCTTTCTATGGTTGGCTAAGGCCACTGAAATCACCATAAGGGTTGCCTGGATTAGTGCAGTGCTTCACTTAAATAAGTGTGCACCATATACTAAGCCAGCCTCTTACACTTACCCTTCCTGCTCCTTCTCTTAGGAGCTAGCTGGCCATTATTCCAGGATCCAGAGATCCCTCAGTGCCTAACTGTTTGGCCTGAGCCCTAGTAACAGCAAATGTACTGGCAGAGATTCCCATCATCTCTGCATGTGTCCTGAACTCCACTTCAGACCACAGGTAGGTCTGGGGAAACCACAACTCTTTTAGGGCTGTTACCCCTCCCCAGCTGAGATTTACAACTGCCAAGGAATGATCAGTCCTGACATTGCTTGCATGGGTCACTTGGTAAAGTTGATCAGAGCACCATCAGACTCCTGCCTGCACCACATCTTCCACAGAGCCGCGTCCGCCATCCCACTGAGCTACGCCTAACCATCAACTGCTTCCTCGAGACCGCCTCCTTCCCCGACGACTGGAAACAGCTAAATCAACCCACTCCTGAAGAAACCCTCAGAAAACCTCACAGACCTTAAGAACTTCAGGCTCATCTCCCTGCTCCCCTTCCCAGCCAAAGTAATCGAAAAAGCCGTCAACAACCAACTAGCCGACTTCATCGAAACAAACGACATCCGGGACATCTCCCAATCCAGTTTCCGAAGCAATCATAGCACCAAGATCGCCCTTCTCACAGCCACCGACGACATCTGCTCCCTCCTCGATCAGGGCGAAACCGCGGCCCTCATCTTTCTGGACCTCTTGGCAGTATTTGATACCATCTCCCACTGTACCCTAACCACTAAACTCCACGAAACCGGCATCCGCGACAAGGCCCTCGACTGGATCCAATTCTTCCTCACAGGCAGAACACAATGGGTCAGACTTCCGCCATACCCCTCGGAACCGACAGAGACCAACTGCGGAGTGCCCCAGGGCTCCTCTCTCAGCCCCACCCTCTTCAACATCTACATGGCCCCCCTCGCAACCATTGTCAGGAATCACAGACTCAACATCGTCTCCTACGCCGGCGACACACAGCTGATCCTGTCCCTCACCAAAGAACCCAACGTCACCAGGCACAACTTCCAAGAGTGGATGAAAGCTGTCACCACCTGGATGAAGAACAGCTGCATTGAACTCAACCCAGACAAGACAGAAGTCCTCATCCTGGGATCCACCCCCTCCGCATGGAACAATACCTGGTGGCCCTCTGCGCTAGGAACTCCCCCATCCCGACTGTCCACGCACGAAACCTCAGCATCATACTAGATGCATCGCTCACTATGGACCGCCAGATCAACTCAGTATCCTCGGCCTGTTTCAATACCCTCTGCCTGCTGCGAAAGACCCTCAGATGGATCCCCACCGAATCCAGAAAGACCGTCACACATGCGCTCATCAGCAGCAGACTTGACTGTGGCAACACACTCTATGCCGGCGTTACCCAGAAAAAACTCTGCAAGCTCCAGAATGTCCAGAACGCCGCAGCCAGACTGATCCTCGACCTCCCCCCTGTACAGCCACATCACTCAACACCTCCGCGAACTCCACTGGCTCCCGGCAGACAGAAGAATAAGCTTCAAATTCCTCACCCATATTTAGAAGGCCGTCCACAATGCAGGACCAGCATACCTGAACAGCCGCCTCTCCTTCCACGCACCCAAAAGACACCTACGCTCCGCCCAGCTTGCCCTGGCCACCGTCCCACAGATCCACAAGACCAGAAACGGAGGAAAGTCCTTCTCCTTCCTCACTGCCAAGACCGGGAACACCCTACTCCTCCCCCACAGACTATCTCCCATGCTACCCCAGTTCAAGAAGGACCTCAAGAGATGGCTCTTCGAATGACCCCAGCACTAAGACGGATCTGCTCCCATCTCCCTCCAGCCCCTTGAGACCCTCACGGGTAAGTAGTTGCGCTTTACCAACCCTTGATTGATTGATTGACTGACTGAAGCATAATCTCATCAGGAGACACATTTCTCTGTCACCATAGTGACACTGGCCCCTATGTCCCTTATGCCACAGCTTCCTGACCTCTGATCAGAGGCTGTTGCCTGTACTTGCCCAAGTTAGTGGGACTTACATGTAAAGTGGCTAGTTCCATGCCACTGTCACAGACAAAGACAGCCTGAGTGGGTGTTCTGACTAGGCCAGAACCCACTTCAGAACCCAAGGTTAACCCACTAATCCCTTGGGAGCATTGCTACTATTTGTACTGGTGCCAGGGGCGCTAGTTGCCTCAGGGCCAGTAGTAGTAGTTTCTTTGGTGTTCGCTTTAGAGCAATTGGCATCCCTTGCCCTATGGCCTTTCTCCTTACATAGGTGACACCAAGTTCTCTTGCCAGAAGAAGAGGAGGTTTGAGATCCACCCTCAGAGGAAGATTTTTGGGTACCTTGTGAAGACTCCTTTTTGTCTTTATCTTTCTCCCCTCCTTCTCTTGGGCCTTAGAAGAAACTTGCTTCTTCTGGTCACCACCACCACAATTGTTTTTCTGCTTGACCCTGATATGGAACCCCTGTGTCTGCCTCCTTTCCCAATTCTTGGGGAGAGATCAGATCAGAGTCCACCAGGTACTGGCGCAGCTACTGATCTGGACAGTTATTAAGGATGTGCTCCCTCATCAATAAATTGTACAATCCCTCATAGTCATGCACATTACTTCCATGAAGCCAGCCTTCCAGAGCCTTAATGGTACTATCTACAAAATCAACCCAGTCTTGGGTGTGTGCCTTCTGTGTGTCCCTAAACGTTACCCTGTATTGCTCAGTTGTTAAACCAAACCAATCTATGAGGGCACTCTTCAAGGCTGTGTAGTTGTCAGCATTTTCCTCCTTGACAGTGAGAAGTTTGTCTCTACCTTTGTGAGCAAAGGAGAGCCACCGGATAGCTGCCAACTGCCCTTGAGGGACCTTCTGTACTTTACAGACCCTCTCCAAGGCAGTGATCCATTTATGGATATCACCCCTCTCCTGGTAAAGAGGGACTATCCTGCTCAGGTTCCTAATATCAAAGGACTGTTCCCTAATACTAGGCTCGCTAGTGCTTCTACCATGGGACCCTAGTGCCAAATTCTTCCTAACCTTTTGTACTTCCAGGGTATCATTATCAAGGGCCAACTGCTTCTTCTTGAGCCTGAGGTTAGCTCTCTCAAGTTTAAGCAGGTGGTATTCCCTTACTTCATCTTGCTAGAGATGGAGGTCCCTATGGAAGTGTTAGAGGTAATGGAATTGACAGAGGAGGACCTAGACGTTCCCTGAACTTTTTTCACCCTGGAGGAACAAAGGGGGACCTAGCTCAAAGGCCTCCTCTGGGTCATCTGACCCATTCCCTTGGAGATCAGAGTTTACCAATGTGAGGTCTTCAGACTCCTTCTGGTCATGCTCAGAATTGTGGTCACTGGGGTAAGCCACCCCTGATTCCTCTTCTTGAGCGTCATCAACCCAGAGTTATCCTGCTCTTCTTGCCTTCCAGGATTCTGGAGGTTATACTGCAAGAGCATCTCTGAGAGTTGCTCTGTGTTAGGGTTGCTACCTGTCTTTATCTTTCTGGATGCAGCCAGGGTCCTAATTTCCTGGAACGTAAGACCACTGTATCTAGAGGGTTGGGATCCACTGGCTCCCCCAACTAAAGACATGCTAAACTAGGTGTAGTGTGGTGTTGAACCTACCAACCCTCGTGAAAACTAAACTTCCAAAGATTGGAGAAAGGGTTGTGCTAGACCCTTGACTACCAATCCAAAACGTTCAGTAGATCTTACTACTTACAAAAAGTACTTTATATGTGCCTTTGCTAGCGATGGTTTTTTATCTAACGACACCTAGATTAGCTGGTAAAACAGTGCAGGCTTAAATCCCAACCGCTGCACAACAATGTAGGAGGCTGACTTAGAATATGGTGCACACTTATTCAAGTGAAGCACCTTGCACTTATAAAGGCAACCCTTATGGTGATTTTAGTGGTCTTAGACAACAATAGAAAGCTCTCTATGTGGTAGCGGTGGAGAGCAGCCTTCAGGCTTATCCAGAAGGAGTGTTAAGCAGCTTGTTTTACCAGATCTAATCAAGTAGTGTAAGTTAAACGAAAAAGAACCACACAGTGTATAGATATAAATATGTCTATTTATTACACAACACTCACTAACACATTGGTATATCTCCTACTCGGAGATATAGACACAAATTCACAACAATACTTCAAATGTAAACAGGTAAGTAAGCACAAAATACAGTGGTCTCTAGGGGGAGACCAAACCATATACTAAAAAAGTGGAATGCGAACTGTGGCCGAAGTCGGGACTTGGACCAGGAGACTCAGAGGAGCTTGGGACACAATGAACCACCCAAGCTAAGTATCCAGTAACCCCACGGAGTCTGTGAGCAGAGTGGAAAAACAGCCACGTGTCCAATAGAAGTCAACGGGAAAGTCGTGGCTGAGGTTTTGGAGAAGAAGGACCCTTCCCAGTGAACCCTGAAGAAATCCTGTGGAAGACAGAAGGTTGGAGAGTCACCCCACCGGTGGATACCCCAGGAACCAGGATAACTACACCAGGGAAGTCGGGTGCATAGGTGCGAAGTGACGTCGGAAACCGCCATAGACCACAATGAAGGACTTCAGAAAAGATGCTGCTAGCGAAGACAGTGCAAGAGTTAGGTGGAATCCAAGGGTGGTTTCTTGAAGAGAAGAATCTGAAAGCAGAGGGGACAAAGTCTATGCGACTCGGAGGTGACCAGGAGGCACAGAAGAGCAATGCCCACCGCTGTCACATAGTTCAGGAGAGTTGATGGGGACCTTATCGCTGCAGCAGTGGGGACCAGGTGGAGCTGAGGAAGACCAGGAGCCGTGCATGAGCTGTCCCACATCGGAAGTCGAGAACCAGGGTGTCGGTGTCTGGCAGGAGCACCAACAAGCCTTAGCAGCTACAACAGGTGTGGAAAGCGAAGAAGGAGCAACAATGGGACCAGCAAGGTCCAAGGGACTCACCACGAGCAGGAGAGTCAGAGCAGGCCCCGAACAAGCAGGGAAGCCCACTGGAGCAGGAGAGGACCATGAAGAGGATCCACAGGCCGAAGACACAGGAGTCGCAAGAGGACCTCGAGCAGCTCACCAAAGATGAAAGCCCATGGTGCAGAGGATGCGGTGAGGGTGCTGATCTTGGCACGAAGAGATGCTGGAGGCTGAATCTTCTTGTAGCCTGAAGATCTCTGGAGTGCAGAGCCAACAAGCCTTGGCAACGGCAAGTCGACGCAGTGCACAGGGTTCGGTCCCAGCGTTACTGACGAGGGATACTGGCCTCAAACTTGCTGAGAAGACAGGTCAGGCCTCGGGGGAGTTGCAGAACCATCACCTGTGTTGCTGAGCCTTTTGAAGTCCATTGGCCGTCAGGAGCAGCAGACCGGTCAGCTTTGTTGCAGTGCCTGCAGTTGCAGGGGAGTGACTCTTTCACTCCAAGGGAGATTACTTCGGGTGTCCTTGATGCCCACAGGTCTGTTCAAGATCCTGGAAGAAGCAAAGACAATGAAGAAGACTTGCAGAACAGCAAGACCAGGAGCAGCAGGAGTCTTCCGTGATGCAGTCTCGGTTCCAGGCGAAGTCCAAGTGTCCAGACGGTCGAAGAGTTACGTGGTTTCAGGCTTGAGTTTTGCCCCACGACGAATCTGAGGTCCCACCCACAGGAAAGCCCTTAAATACCCTAGGAAAGGGGATAGGACAACTCAGGGGTCCCTCCCAGAGGAGGGGCTGGACAGAGGGGAGGATACTCCCCATGTCCTTTGTCAAGTTTCACACCAGAGCGGGAGCTAAGGGCTCACTGAACTGGCTCATACCGGAGTATGCAAGGAGGGCACCAAATGTGCCCTTCAAAGCCATCTGGTGGCGCTGGCAAGCACCCCACCCCAGTCCAATACACTAAGTCCTGTCTGGGAGGTGGTCACACCTCCCTGTGACAGGAAACCTATTGTTCTACCTTCCCCTGCTGGAGCTCAGCTTAGCAGCAGTAAGGCATAATCGTGTCTGGGGTCGGCAGCAGCACTGGCTTGCTGGCAGAACCTAGAAGGCTGTTACTGCGAGTACTGGGGGCTTCCCGGAAGAGCCCATAGTGCATGGAATCATACCTCCAATACCAGTAACGGTGTTGGGGTATGATTCCAACATGTTTGATACCAAACATACCCAGGTTTGGAACAGCCACTATATAGTTAGCCATCGCGTAATGACGGATAGCCACTATATGTATCAAAATAGCTGCCATACTTACAAAGCCTAGAGAATAGACTTCGGGGTTTGTAGGGGTGTCCTGCTCATGCAGGAGCACCCTCACACTTATAACCCAGATCCCAGCCTTCAGGATTGAAAGGCCTGCCTTAGGGGTGACTTATAGGTTTTAACAGTAGTGACCTCAGATATAAGGAAACTTATATCTGTTGAAAGTGGTGCCTTCACCAACTTACACATGCTGCAATGGTAGGCCTGTAGTCACAGTTTGAGTGGTCTCTCATGGGTGGCATAATACATGCTGCAGCCCATGGGAGACCCCTGGTGCACCTATGCTCTGGGTACCTTAGTACCATATACGAGGGACTTACAAGGGTACATCAATAGCCAATTGTGGAAGTTCAGAAGGACTTACCATGGTCAAATTTAGGGAGGAAGCACAATGACTGGGGACCTGATTAGCAGGATCCCAGTAAGACTAGTCAAAAAAACATACTGACACCAGCAAACAGTGGGGTACCCATGAAAGCAAATCCTACTTTCCTTCAGCCTCTAAGTCAGAATCCCCCCTAAACAGTAACGATACTGCAATGCCGTGGAGCCTCGGTTGGCCTGGATTAGCCGGCCTCTTGGACCGGTGCATAGAGCCGATTGCTTGGGGACCAGAGCGCGGACGGAAGGGGGCCGCCTCCATCGCCCTTAGTGCACTGCATGTTTGTGAGGCAATTGGTGCTAATTCATTCCTAGACGACCTGATTCTGGGTGAGGGTTTCGTAAGTAGCAGAGCAGCTACCTCACTACGATCTATTGAAAGTCATCCTCCGAGCCAAGCTTTTGTCTCCGTCCATGGTTGCCCACGGACCCCCCTCCACCACTCCTGGGGTGGGTCCCTCTGCCGCCAGGTCGGCTGAAGGGACACGGAGGGGGGGACATGGGCCCGTGGGAAGCAGCATATACCATGGAGCCTAACCCTCCTGCCCTGCACCGCTGGGGCGCAGGGACAGATGGCTGGACGGGGATCCTGTACTCCTGCACAAGGTGCCGGGAGGCAAGCAGCCCCAGGAAGGAGCCTCCCGAGCACCGGCCTCAGAGTGGGTGGCCACTCTTGTGGCTGGGTCCTGGGTCTGGTCGTCCCGGCCGGCCAGGCTAACTCCAACCTTTGTCCCCCCAGGGTTCTGTAAGCCCCCACTATGTGGGGGCTTAATAGTTGAGGAAAATGGGCTTCCCAGGCAGGCCTGCGGGGAGAGCATGTGGCCTGGGCTTAACTCTTCTTGACTACCCTGGCTCCAGGTGGGTGGAAGGCATCCACCCAAGTCAGCACCCTGAGACCACAGTATGGTGGTGATAGTCAGTACCCAGGGCAGGGTGGCTGCATGCCCGGGGAGTACTCTCTTGCCCCTGTACTGGGTTTGGGGTAAAGTGTAGAGACCAGCCCTGCATGAGGGCCCAGCCCCCCCGGGGCACCAAGCTGGAGCACGAGCCTGGGAGAGCTCCGAGAAGCCCTTAACAGACGCATGGTGTCTGGTATCGAATGGCAGCAACTGTCGATGTCCCGCGCCACCCTGGAGGTACGGTCGCTGGCCCGGTGCAAGGCTTAGTGTTCTCCTAAGAAGAAGCGGGGCCTGGCAAAGGGAAAGTGGCAGGTCCGGGAAACACTCTCCGCCCTTCTCCGGCAGGCAGGGAGGGAGGCTGTGGTCGGGACCTCGGTCAATGCTCCCGCAGGGCCTGGGCTCCATGTGCCAGCCCCTCTGTGCCGCCAGTCGTGCGGCTGGGGATATGGGCTCTGCGGTCACAGACAGGGGGCCTGCCTGGGGAAGGTCCAGACCAGAGGCTGGTCGATCGGGCATAGTTGGGCCTATTTGGCGACTGTGGGCTGCTTGGTTGGAAACACCTGATCGTGGTCCCGGTGAGGGCTTCCGAGCCACAGAGCAGACAGGAAGGGGCTCTGCAGGGTCAAAGAGCCAGAAGGCCTGGGTCTGCGAGCCCGCCAGAGGCCTGGGTTCCCTTGTCCTGCCCGCGGTGTAATAATGGGGATGCTGCCGAGGCGTGGCCGGGGTCAGAGGATCTGAACGGGGCCTGGGGCTCCCCACTGGGCCATGGGGTGGGCACCCTGGTCCGGGGCTCTGTACTCTAGCCTGCCGCATTGCAAAGGGCATCGACGGGGGTCCCGCCGGCCTGGGAGGCTTCCCCTGCTTGGCTGCGTTCAGAAGCATGGAATGGGGTCAGGGCTCTGGCGCGTCCTGGGTTGGGAGCCCCCGTCCTGTGGCCCGTCATGTGTCCAAGCACCCGGGAAAACCTTGAAGGGTCTACACATATGACCCCTTGCTGAATTCAGAATTGTCTCTACTTTTCAGAGAAAGCAGGGAAGATGGTGATTTTAGCACCCCAAACTATTTGTTGATGCCATTTCAAGGGGAAAAAAACAGACACTTTCTTCTGCAGCACTTGTTTACCCAAACCCCCACATTTAGCTGTATTCTGGCTCATTTCTCGGCCCCTCAAAGGGGAATACACAAACCCTGGGTACCTTTAGAATCCCCAGGAAAGTGGAAAAAAAGGACGCAAATTTGGCATGAATACCATATGTGGACAAAATGTTATGGGGGCCTAAGCACAAACTACCCCAAATAGCCAAAAAAAGGGCTTAGCACAGGGCGGGGAAAAGTCCTGGCAGCGAAAGGGTTAATTAAAATGCGTTTTTGTTTATAAAATGAGACAAATTCCAGTAATGATTAACAAAACGTATTATTTTGAGGAGCCGTTGTGGAGTCCAAAATGTTTGTTGTAATCAGAAGTCCATTTGCCGAGGTGTATATATATAGATGGTTTATTAAGATTCAGTTCAAGTTAACAAGATGCTAAGTTTCAGGTAAATAGGTTGATGATAACAGGTAGCCCCACCAGGAGCAGCCTCCCTGCTGCTCAGCCTGCACACTCCAACTGACACTCAGCACATCACCAGGCACCCATGCATTCTAGGACATCACCAAGCATTCAGCATTCCACTCATCACCAAGCACTCATCGTGGCTGAGCAGTAGGGAGGGTGTAGCTAAGGAAAAGGAATGCAACAGTTAAGTAACAACATATCATCTTACCTTAGGGAAACTATAGACAGAAATAATGCAAATAAACGGAAACATGCATATAACCCAAAAGGAAGAAAATAGAAGATAAAATTACATTGCCAAATCAATAAGTACATTAATTTCACACATGATTGATGGACCATTCTTAATGTATACATGCATGAAAAAGTCTTAATGTATACATGCATTAAAATCACGAAAAGAATTGACAGAACATCCCTGAAGCAAGCGATAACTCCTAAAGCAATCAACACCTCCTGAATCAATTAAAAACATTGAGACCAACCCCATCCCCCTTCCTTAGGGAACATAAAGATACAAGCATACAGAGACCAAAGAGGACGAGGCGTAACACACAACATACCCTGTATCTCTGACTCAACAAGAAACTCAGGCAAACATACTTCACACAGTAATCAAATATGCACACCTCGAGAAGACTCACTCAGCAATGAGGTACACACAACCCCACAACTCTGTACTAGGGTACTAACCTCCCTACAACTCTGTACTAGGGTACTCACCACCCTACAACTCTGTACTAGGGTACTCACCACCCACAACTCTGTACTAGGGTGCTCACCACCCTACAACTCTGTACTAGGGTACTCACCACCCCATAACTCTTTACTAGGGTACTCACCACCCCACAACTCTGTACTACGGCACTCACCACCCCACAACTCTGTACTACGGCACTCACCACCCTACAACACTGTACTAGGGCACTCACCACCCAACGACACTGTACTAGGGCACTCACCACCCTACAACTCTGTACTAGGGTACTCACCACCCTACAACTCTGTACTACGGCACTCACCACCCTACAACACTGTACTAGGGCACTCACCACCCCACAACTCTGTACAAGAGTAATCACCACCATACAACTCTGTACTAGAGCACTCACCACCCTACAACACTGTACTAGGGCACTCACCACCCAACGACACTGTACTAGGGCACTCACCACCCTACAACTCTGTACTAGGGTACTCACCACCCTACAACTCTGTACTAGGGTACTCACCACCTTACAACACTGTACTGGGGCACTCACCAACCCCACAACTCTGTACTAGGGTACTCACCACCCTACAACTCTGTACTAGGGTACTCACCACCCCACAACTCTTTACTAAGGTACTCACCACCCCACAACTCTTTACTAAGGTACTCACCACCCCACAACTCTGTACTACGGCACTCTCCACCCTACAACACTTTACTAGGGCACTCACCACCCAACAACACTGTAATAAGGCACTCACCACCCCACAACTCTGTACAAGAGTAATCACCACCATACAACTCTGTACTAGGGAACTCACCACCCCACAACTCCACTCACCACCCTACAACACTGTGCTAGGGTACTCACAACCCTACAACCCTGCACTATGGTACTTACAACCCTAAAACTACCAACCAGAACACCAGATCTAACCACCAGCACACCATTATTAAACATACAAGAACTGCACATCAAAGTACAAGACTCTATAATCATTGAGAATCAGGCAAAATAGAGCTTACCCCCCATACACCACCCAAAAAGGGTACACCAGGAGCATAAACAGAAACTGCTAATGACATGAAATAAACAAGGCAGCATAGTGACAATAAGAAGAACACAAACAGTGCAGAAACATCAGTTGCTTGAAATAACAAGTATAGAAAATACCAGAAAACTCCCAGTTCACCAGATGAGCGATATCTCATGCAAGAGAAATCAACAAAAACAAACAAAACTAAAACAATGACATCATTAGCTTGCTTCATGATGCCGCAAAAATGCATCCAGTTAAATGACAGCAACCGATTAGCTGCCGAAGTCCTTGACTCATCACACATTGCTGAGGGCTGCTGCATAACCTCAACGCGTTCCAGATTCTAAATCATTTCAATTTCTTGCTTACTGTTCTTGCACAGGCAACCTAGAGCTAGTTGCTCCTTCACCCATTCACAAGTCACTCCAAGAACACCGCCCCGAGAAAAACTGGTGTGGAGACTCCCGTAGGTTGCTACAAATACAAGCTTCATCATAGTCAACTTGTGCTGTGGTAATGGGGATTCCGGTCCGACCTAGCAGGCTAAGCATCTTGTTGGACAGTGCGCAGCCTGAAGAGCAGCTACGGGCTTCCCCTTAGACTCCAGGTGCGTGCGTGCCCCCAACGACGTTGCGCAGCCCGCTTGCCCGACCTGGAATTACGCATCGTCACTGTTTGCTCGTGGAAACCACCTCGCACCATGGACACACGCCAAGACGTCTCCAAGCCGTAACAGCCTTCTTTTTGTTAAAAATCCATACAATTCCTTAAAATTATGCTCAGCACTGGGGTTATGCTGTAAGGGAAGATAAAAATCACCACTGTGCCTCTTTCCTTTTTTGATGATCCCCTCCGGCCGCCAATCCCATGGCTCAATTATTAATAAAATTCAGTGCGGGGCTCGACTCTTCTACACCCAACATGTAGACCGTAAAATCTGGCAGTTTCTACCAGGCAAACACTTGCTGGTCATTTCCCCCACAAACGACGAAAGGACCCTAATACATCCGGTTACTGAAAATGTCCAGATGACAACATATTAATAAATCCAACCATTCAGATTCCACTCAGCTCCTCAAACACAGAGGCTCCCTTTGTTAATGTCACGAAGGTCAAACGCCCCGGGCTGCAGACTGTCCAGGTGATGAGGTACACTGGTGGGGCTGACCAGGGCGTTGCTTTTCCTTCAAGTTTCAATTTGCTTAGTTCCAGTTTCTTCAGTAGGTTCCTTAGTTCCAGTTTCTTCAACAGTTCCACAACACGTAGGTTCTTGTCGCCCAAATGTTGCAATCAGAAGTCCATTGGCTGAGGAGTATATTCTATAGATGGTTTATTAAGATTCAGTTCAAGTTAACAAGATGGTAAGTTTCAGGTAAGTAGGTAGATGATAACAGGTAGCCTCACCAGGAGCAGCCTCCCTGCTGCTCAGCCTGCACACTCCAACTGACACTTAGCACATCACCAGGCACCCATGCATTCTTTGACATCAACAAGCATTCAGCATTTCACTCATCACCAAGCACTCATTCTGGCTGAGCAGTAGGGAAGGTGTAGCTAAGGAAAGGGATTGCAACAGTTCAGTCACAACAATGTTCTACCGAGGAGCTGGGATTTTGTCTGAGCTAAGGATGCGGTTATTTTGTTTTTGAATGGAAGGTTTCATGTTTTTTAGCCAGATAAAATCATAGGAAATCGGACTGGGTTGGCAAGGAACTATGTGGAGACTGTTGTCTGTTTCAGAAGAGAAGCACCTTATTATATAGTTGGTGTTCTTTATTCTGCATTCGATAAGTGGAATGTGTGTAATTGAATCCTGGAGGGGCAGGTGGTAGAAGCAACCGTAGCTGCACCTCTGGATCAGTGGAACTGCAACAATCAACCACTGGAATTATATTAAGACTTTACAGAGGTCATCAGTCTCCTGTATACAACAGAGACCCTAAGTATTGAGAGTGAGACGTTTAAATTGTAGGAGACACAAAGCAAATCTTTTTTTTTTTTTTTTTTAAATGCGCGTTGTACCGGAAAATACAAACATATCCAGGCATCTCGATGGTGCCACCCTTCCACCAACCATTTGCGACTTAAATAAACACAAAAGCCATCTAGCCTAAGTTGCACACCCGTCAATCTGTTGACACTGAAATGAGGGTAAAGTCAGACGTTTAAATTGGTCCCCATTAAAGTCTATGGAGGCATTTTTCTGGTCAGAAAGGGTGAATATGAGCGAGGAGGGTGACGCTCACTAATTAGGGTGAGTTGACAGGTCTATAATGTCATGTACAGCCTGGCTAATAAAGCATTATGGGTACTGACCCTCCGCGGGTGCGAAGGGAGCACGGTATACCCTCAAACCTTCCAGGATTAACGTGGTGTGAGCAAATCTGCTGGGTTGAGCCCCAGATCAGTATCCAGTAACTCTAGACACAAACAAAGGACTATACCACTACGTCCTAGTCACTACAGTAAAGCCGTGCAGATGCCAGCGCCATTTTAAGAAGAAACGCTTTTCGTCTTATTTGGGCTAACACTGAAGAAAACCACTCATATACTACTACTTCATGTTTTCTTTTATCAATTTTAAATTTGTTTTATTATTATACGGCTATTTAGTACAAAAAGAAGTAAAGCTTACAAACCTAATATTTAGTGACAAAGTATATACAATATTAAACTACTTTAAAAAAAGTGTTGCCTGTTTTCTAAATTGATATATTAAGCCACATTTTATGTATCCCTATATATTACATTCTATGAAATTAGGCATGAGATGGCTGCACCATTCGCTCTGCTGCAAATTACCTGGGTTCTGTGACGAAAACGCGTCTGCGCGAGCTATCGCGCATACTCGGATACAACTTTGAAAGAGTGGCAGCGCGCGGATTCGTCGAAGGAGAAGCTGCTGCTCCTCTTGCATGTTGATCTAAAGGACTTGAGCTGCCCCAGACATGGATGTCACAGGGCGCGACCGGGGGGCAATTCTGCAAGGTGAAGTAAATAGTTTTTCTGTGAATTTAAGAGGTATAGTTGAGAATGCGTTGCAGAGTGAAAAAGACATGCTGATCTCGGGAGGCTTAAAGGCTGAAAAGGAGATACGATACACCGTTTTAAATCTACTGTTCGCATTACAAACACACACGTTGTTTCAGTCTTTCTGATTGTGTAAAACACTTCTTACGTCGATGATTCAGCTATAATAGTGCACATAATGGAAGAAAGGCTCCCAGGATGGAGAAGAGGTACCTGGAAGGAAAGGGTATACGCCAATCTTTTGAGTCTTATGGCATGAAGAACTCAAATTTTCATTATAGCTTGGGTGATGAAAAGGAATTCTGTGAAACACTGGGATTCTGTGATACTTAAGGACACAGTGAGCTTGTGCCCCCACGCAGATGTGCATTACTGCCCACCATCTAAGGAATGCCCACCATTTTAGTGTCTGAAAGAGTTAACTGACAAAAATAAAAAAAATACGTGAATAATTGGTTCAACCGGACAGTTTCTACTATCAACAGTTATTGTAGAAACGTAAATAGGAGCAAGACGCTAATGAATACCCTAAATTACACAGTTTTAGAATTTGGTCACACGTCTTTCTACAACAGGCAGTAGCTGGTGCCTAGTCTGAGATCCCGTGAATGACACAGGATGACATTCAAATAACTGGATAAATGTAAACTTTTTCAGCTGAGAAAACGCTTCTCAGTTTTAGACTCCTTGAGAGCCATGATGCAAACATGGCTACTTGTCTGAGACAGGGCACTTCTTTAGGCAGTGTTAGCAATAGCAAGAAAATGTCTGAAGCGGGTTATAGTTACACTAATGTGAGTGAATATAATTTAACACATTCACAGATATGCCATATAGGTAGGTGACTTAATCCCTTATTTTGTTGATGACATAATATAAGACTTGTATACTGCAAAATGCATCCACTCACGTATGTTAGGGCTGTGATGTCACTTCCCTTGATCTCACTTCTTTTAGCACCATTGCTTACGCTAGTAAGTCCCTCACATTTACTGCTCTGTCCCTGTGCATTGTATTTGCCATGTCCCTTGTACATTCTCTGTGGCCTCCTCCCTCACACTCTCTCTGTGACCCGTCCCTCTCACGTTCTCGGTTCAAGCCCTGCCAAGTGGCACATGGGTTAGCACATGGGTACTCACAAACTTTCTCTCGGGGGCCAAATTTACAGTGGGGTTTGTGGCCGAGGGCCGCACCGGTGGGGGCGGGGTCAGTGGGGGAGGGGGGCGGGGCTAGAGCAAAAAAAAAAAACTATGACCATGAGGTTGAACACAGGCCCCTGCAGCGGACGCCTTCGTCCACTGAGCCACCAGACCCGGCATACACACATCTCTCTCGCTCTATCTCTCGCTCCCTCTCTCTCTCTCCCTCCCTCTCCCTCTCTCTCTCTCTCTCTCTCTCTCTCTCCCTGTCTGTCTCCCCCTGTCTGTCTCCCCCTGTCTGTCTCCCTCTGTCGCCCTCCTCCCTCCCTCTGTCGCCCTCCTCCCTCCCTCTCTCTCTGTCTCCCTCCCTCTCTCTCTGTCTCCCTCCCTCTCTCTCTGTCTCCCTCCCTCTCTCTCTGTCTCCCTCTCTCTCTGTCTCCCTCTCTCTCTCTCTCTGTCTCCCTACCTCTCTCGCTGTCTCCCTCTGTCTCCCTCCCTCTCCCTCTGTCTGTCTCCCTCTCCCTCCCTCTCCCTCTGTCGCCCTCTGTCTGTCGCCCTCTGTCTGTCGCCCTCTGTCTGTCTCCCTCTGTCTGTCTCCCTCTCTCTCCCTCTCCCTCTGTCTCCCTGACTCCCTCCCTCTGTCTCCCTGACTCCCTCCCTCTGCCTCCCTCTGTCTCTCCCTCCCTCTGCCTCCCTCCCTCTGTCTCTCCCTCCCCCCCTCTGTCTCTCCCTCCCTCTGTCTCTCCCTCTGTCTCCCTCTCTGTCTCCCTCTCTCTCTGTCTCCCTCTCTCTCTGTCTCCCTCTCTCTCTGTCTCCCTCTCTCTCTGTCTCCCTCTCTCTCTGTCTCCCTCTCTCTCTGCCTCCCTCTCTCTCTGCCTCCCTCTCTCTCTGTCTCCCTCTCTCTGCCTCCCTCTCTCTGTCTCCCTCTCTCTCTGCCTCCCTCTCTCTGTCTCCCTCTCTCTCTGTCTCCCTCTCTCTCTGCCTCCCTCTCTCTCTGCCTCCCTCTCTCTGTCTCTCCCTCTCTCCCTGTCTCCCTCTTTCTCTGTCTCTGTCTCCCTCTGTCTCCCTCCCTCTGTCTCCCTCTGTCTCCCTCCCTCTGTCTCCCCTGACTCCCTCCCTCTGTCTCCCTGACTCCCTCCCTCTGTCTCCCCCTGACTCCCTCCCTCTGTCTCCCCTGACTCCCTCCCTCTGTCTCCCCCTGACTCCCTCCCTCTGTCTCCCCCTGACTCCCTCCCTCTGTCTCCCCCTGACTCCCTCCCTCTGTCTCCCCCTGACTCCCTCCCTCTGACTCCCTCCCTCTTGTCTGTCTCCCTCTGACTCCCTCTCTCTTGTCTGTCTCCCTCTGACTCCCTCCCTCTTGTCTGTCTCCCTCTGACTCCCTCCCTCTTGTCTGTCTCCCTCTGACTCCCTCCCTCTTGTCTGTCTCCCTCTGACTCCCTCCCTCTTGTCTCCCTCCCTCTTGTCTCCCTCCCTCTTGTCTCCCTCCCTCTGTCTCCCTCTCTCTGTCACCCCTGTCTGTCTCCCCTGTCTGTCTCCCCCTGTCTGTCTCCCCTGTCTGTCTCCCCTGTCTGTCTCCCCCTGTCTGTCTCCTCTCTCTGTCACCCTCTGTCACCTCACCCCGCGTGTGTGTCAGCCCGGGCTGAGACAGCTTCCCCGGCACACACACAGCCGTACCCGAGTACTTCACAGGTCTTTAAAGACCATTCACTTAGTTAATGAGGCTTTGTTGTAGTTCACTCTTAGCGCCCTGCATCTCCACTCAGAGTGGAGATGCAGGGGCGCTAAGAAGAGGTGAAATAGCAACAAAGCCTCATTAACAAGTGAATAGTCTTTTAAAGAATCGCCCGGCCCCCATAGAGCGCTGCTGCAAACGGCGGTGTTTGCTGACAGTTAAAAAAACAAATCAAGAAAAAGCACAGGTAGGATATCTGCAAGGCCCGCGGGCCGCCAAGGAAGGCTTGCCGGGCCGCTGGCGGCCCGCGGGCCGTACTATGAGTTCCCGTGGGTTAGCATAAGGCATTTTAGTGCTGGTGTCTGCATCACCGCTGCAAATGCTGTCACGCAATTAACAAAACACTTCCATGACCTTACTGCAGAATTAAAAGCAGCAGCCTCTGAGTAGCACTGCAGGACTCTGAAAGCAGCTTTTGTGAGCTGCAGTCGGGGAAAGTCACATCATCACTTAGCGCCACAGGTCCCGGGTCTGAGGCACTGTAAGAAATTTGAATATTAGTTGAGGCGTCTCAAAGGCACCCCTTCCATTGAAGTAGTTCATGCCATACCCGTAGTCCAATGTAATTATAAAATAATCTGTCAGGAATGCACTTCTTTGTTGTAAGCTCTTACAACGGAGGAATGCCTTCAAGACGGATTATTTTGTAATTACATTGGCCTATGGGTATAGCATGAACTATGAATATAACTGTGCCTTGGTCAAGTCTACCCTTAGTACTACCTTCAGGTGGATCAAGAATTGAATTAATTAGAGAACCACCTACTGCATATAAAGACTGACGGGAGGGACAAGGAATAGATTATTCTTTTGATTACTTGTCCTAATTTGTGTTCTTCAATGTGTATCTAAAACACTGTGTAATTGTTTTGCAATTGTGGTGTAAGTAAATATGTATGTGTACCTTAGTTGATATATATGTCTATAATTGTTCTGAACTTCCTGCCACTATGTTTTGCTAAAAAAAATGTTTATGAGTAACCAAAACTAAGGTAAGTGGTGGAAACACCATCAAAGTAGCCAACATAATTTTGTGATTTAGTCACTCAGCCCAATCAAATTAGTTGGTGTTGTTGTGAAGTAACCCTGGTGTCTAATCTATCCTTGCTAGTTGACCTTTTTGTTTGGTATATACGTATGTAGCTCAGGTTTGCTGGGTGGGGGGTTCCATGGGCAACCCCCCTTTTTAGGTCGAGCCTAGCGCAGCGCGCATGCGGTGCTCTATGGGAGGCTTCTTGTAAGCACTCTAAACTTCTCCGTGTGGGTCTGACTCCTCCCACACATTGGATTGGCCTTTGCGTGTGTCTTTCAATAATGAAAGCACGCAAATGGCCAAAGGCGGGTGCATGTCCCACCTCCTTTCCAATGTTCACTCCCACGGCGTTTTGCTCTCGGGAGCGAGCAGCGGCGTGCAGGGTGGCAGCTGCATTCCTGGTGGGTCAGGTTACACACAACGCGCCGTGCTTTCGCTTGTTATTGACTGCTTTCTATGAGCGCATCGAATGCTGACGGCTTGCTTTTCGGCAGCGTACAGGCCTCTGCAATTATCCAGTTGTCTGCACACGCACTGGTTTATAAGAAATCGGTTTCATACACACAAAAAAGCGCCAAAAGGAATATGCGCCACGGAATTCAATTACGCCAACCTAGGCCAAGACATAAACAGTGCTGTCGTGTACCGCAGCAGACACCAGCACCTGGGACTATTGAGATTGGACTGGCTAGTTTTGTAATGTTGACTCCCACAGCGTTTTGCTCTCGGGAGCGATCGGCGGCGCGCAGGGCGGCAGCTGCATTCCTCATGGGTCAGGTTACTGTGTACACTCGCATTATCAATTAAGCAACTTTCTGGAAGAACTGGTTTCCAATCAGGACAGCGTCGTCAAGGCGCCTGTGCTAAATGTTTGAACCATTAACAGCTGCGTTTACTTTTAGCCATCGTTGCTATTAAAGAACGTGTGTGTGGAGCTATGGTTTCATTGCTTTTCTGCAAAATGTTAAAATCATTTTTTCCGTGCCTCACGAGGTTACAGCAGGCACATATTTGTGGTTTAAGTGTGCGCAGGGAAAGGCTTTTTGTTTCATTGTATACCTCGAGCAATGCGAGTGAAATACTGCACCGGTCTGCTGTTGCTGGATTGTTAATACAAGTCAAAGCGAGCGTTTAAATTCAGTCGATATTCTGAAAGCCGCGATATTGGCTCGGCTGATGTTAACATGAATATTTATAGAGCATATAGCAGTGTGAAAACCAGCAGCAGTGCCATAAGTAAGGTTAAATGGCATTTTCATTACAAGCAAATTTAATTTATGGTGTCACTCAGTGATATTAGCGCGGTTCTGCGCCTAAATGCTTTGTCACTGCTATGCACATAGGTAAAGGGGTGGCACCTTTGTAGCTCGGTGAAGCCCGGCCAACACTGAGGCAGGGCAGCGCTCCCTTAGCTGCCCGGGTTCTAGTGGTAGTTCTGACAAGGACAATTTTAGTATATGTAACATACTCATGTGCTGGAAAATGAGAGCGAGAAAATCAACTATTGACCTGTGGGGATGTGTCCTAGCCTACAACTACATCTATTTCAAATAGTTATTTATTTTTAGCTTTCGCACACAGCAGTGCCCATCTTATCTGTGTGCACCTACATTTTTAGGTCGAGCCTAGCGCAGCGCCAACTTTGTGCCAACTTTTTGTATATCATTTACAAAGCCAACTCGTATCAGGAAATAAAAAAAACATTGCGAGACCTTTTGGCTTTGCCAATGCTTGTTTAGGTTTGCCTACACAGCGCTTGCAAAATCTCTTATAATGAAGAAAACAAATCTTAAAAGGGGGTTAGAGCCTTCCCATTTCTTACCATTGGTTGGCTCCCATGTTACTCTTGGTTCCTTTATTCCTGTTGCTCACCGCCTTCTCCTTCCTCCAGATTCCTGCTCTGTACGAGACATATTGTTTGGGATCAAGGGCAAAACGTTTTCATGTGTATTTTGTCCTTGGGACAAGTAGGCCCAACCCCCTACAGCACAAACCCTTTTGCTGCTAGTTTAAAGTACCACATTATGGATCAGGGAAAGGCGTTGCCTGCAGTTAAGGTAATATTTGTGTCAATGTGTTAATGCTGTTCAAACTTGTATTTATGGTTCATTAATGCAAAGCCTTTATTATTAGGTTGATTGCTCTAATTAAATGTTCTAAGCTCAGACTGCGCTACTGACAGTGGTTCAAGTATAAAAATGTGTAAATACGTTTTCAATGTTTAGTATTATATCGGTTTTTATTAGCAGAACACATAGTATGTAAATACAGTGCATCATCGCCTACAACCCCTCGGGCCGGCTACAGAATAAGTAAGAAGAAAATGGGGCCTATGGTTTATAGGCTATCTGTTACGTTGGCTGACACAGCATGCCGCCTACAACCCATCTTGGGCCGGCCGCGTAAGGTGGGGAAAACATTAACGGTCCTGTCATTAGTATATATGCACATGTGGGAGGTCTACTACACAATGGGTATGCATATCGCTGTAGTGTTGGTATGTCCCACTAGAGGCGATAAGGTCTGCCTTTTAAAGGAAAAAAAAAAAAGGGAAGCCTAAACCGAACAATAATTGAATCAAAATTAAGAATCCCAATGCCCACCCCTTCCTCCCACCCCTCCCCAGGTCAGCTAGGAACTATACACTTACAAACGGGAATAGTCCGGTGTTGTGGTTATCGGAGCACGGGGGGGCCCAATGAGCCAGATCTCGGCAATGTGTGCTAGCCACTCTATTGGGTCTCGGGAATCAGTCGCAAGATCCGTAGATAGGCGGGACACGACAGTTCCCGGGACTCCGTGGATAAAATTGTGATAAAGGGGGCCCAGATCTTGGCATATTCAGCTTTGTCCTCTAGATTGGCCATAGACAGTCTCTCCATGCCCAGAAGGGACCACAATTGGTGCAGCCTTAGTGTGTGTTCCGGGATCCTGTCCGTCCTCCAGGCAGCTAGGAGTACCCGGTGTGCAGCATTCAGCGCCAGAGCTATCTGCCTGCCTTTGATAGAGCGCAATGGGAAGGTCAGTGCGTTGGGCAATCCTAAGATAGTGTAAGCAGGGAACCTAGGGATGGAGGTGTCAAAGGCCTTATCTATTTCGTCAATGATCCTGTCCCAGTATCTCTTAAGTTTCAGGCAATTCCACAGCAAGTGAAGGAGGGTACCTGGGCTCCCGCAGCCACGCCAGCACAGGCCGTCGCACTGGGGGTTCCATTTGGTCAAGCGAGCTAGGCTGAGGTACCAGAGGGATACAATTTTAAATGCGGTCTCCGTGTGGCCCATGGAATGTGCGGTGTGGTGGGTCCTATAAAAGATATCCTCCCACTCTTTGTCTGAGAGGGTGCGACCTATTTCCGCCTCCCACCGTCTCTGTCCCGGGGTCCGGGCTCCCTTGGTGCTCTGGGTGAGGAACATATAAATCTCTGAGATAAGTTTGCGATCATCTTTTTTCAAGTAAACCCACTTCTCAAACGGTAGCATTGGTCTACTAACCAAGGGGCGTATTAGGGGACCTGTCACCCAATGCAGCATCTGCGTATGCAGGAAGAGGTCCGAGCCAGCGAGGCCATAATCCGCTCGGAGCTGGTCGAAAGGGATGGGGCCCTGCAGATCAAACAGATGTCCCAGACGCTTGCATCCGTTCTCTGACCATCGCTTACCCGCCCCCCCTTTCGATTCCAGGAGGGAAATCTGGGTTTAAAAAGATGGGCGACATGGGGGAGGGGAATGTGGTAAGATTAGCCCGTTTGGACAATCTATCCCAAACTAGCATAGTGGGCCGAGTGACGGGCGAGGAGTACAGCCCCCAGGAACGCGATGATCTAGACAGCCAGGCCTCCCTCCATATATGGTGGCCAGCCACTGTCTGGTCCATAAAGACCCAGTGTTTCTCCGTCATGGGACGGTTCCATTCAACAAGGTAGCGTAGCAGTGATGCCTGGAAATCGCAAGTGATGTTTGGCAAAGCCAGGCCACCCTCTTTCTTAGGGCGTCGCAGCAAGGTCTTCTGCAATCTGGCAGAGATCGGACCCCATATGAAACGCTCAATTTCAGTTTGTATGCGTGCAAGCGAGCTCGGTGGAGGCAGCAGAGGTAGAGTCTGGAAGAGGTATAAGGCCCGGGGCAGGACGTTCATTTTAACCGCGGCCAATCTACCAAGCCACGATAGAGGCAGGCGTCGCCATTGAGTAAGATCCTTCCGAATGCGGGAGAGTAGGGAGGTGTAGTTTACTGCCACAGTCTTGTCCAGACTCTTATGAAGAACCAACTCCAGATATGTGATACCCTCCGTCACCCAGTCAAAGTCAAATCGTGCACGCAAAGCGTCCACTGTTGGGGGCGTTGTAGTAAGGTTCAGTACTTGTGACGTCTGCAGATTCATTTTAAAACCAGATACCGGGCTAAAGGCCTACAGGTCGTCTACGATGGCCGGCATGGAAGTCAGGGGGCGCGCTATCGAAAAAATAACATCGTCTGTGTAGAGGCTAACTAAGTGGCGATCAGCCCCAAATGGGATACCTTGCGCCTGTGGATTGTCCCGAAGCCTTTGGGCAAAGGGCTCCATCTACAGGGCGAATAGTAGGGGTGAGAGAGGGCACCCCTGCCTGGTGCCCCTCCCCATGCAAAATCGCTCAAAAGGACCCCATTAACCCTGACTGCGGCGGTTGGAGAGCTGTAGATGCTTGCAACCCACTTGCGAAACCTGACTCCTAGGCCAAAGCGCTCTAGGGTGGCAAACAGATACGGCCAGTGCACGTGATTGAAGGCTTTTTTGGCATCAACTGCCAGCAGTAAAGCCTCTTCTTTAGAGCAATGCACCTTGTCGATTAAGTGACAGATCTTTTTAGTGTTGTCTCCGCACTGTCTACTCGGGATAAAACCGGATTGATCCGGGTCAATCTTTCCGGGCATGAGAGGGTTCAACCTATGGGCCAAGATGCTAGAGAACAATTTTGCGTCGATATTCAACTAGGAAATCGGCCGGTATGAGCTGCAAAACACTGGGTCTTTCCCTGGTTTAGGGATGACCGAGATCGTCGCCTGCAACATGGTAGCCGTGAGAGTGCCCGTGTTGGCAAAAGAGTTAAATAAGCGAGTGAGCAGCGGAGCCAGCTCCGCGCAAAAAGTCTTGTAAAAAAAGGCACTAAAGCCGTCCGGGCCCAGCGCCTTTAAGGGCTTCAGACGGGCAATGGCAGATATTACCTCTTCAATCCGGATAGGGGCCTCCAGCCCTTCCGCTTCGCTGGTCGGAAGCGGGGTGACTGCTGCACCGCCCAGATACTCACAAGGGTCCACCAGAGGAGAGGGTTTGGCGGTATAAAGTTTCTCATAGAAGGACCGAAAGGCAGCCGCAATGCCAGGATCGTCCGAAATCTCAGAACCCCACTCCCCCTGTACTGCTCTAACTGCCTGTGCCTGTCGCTGACTGCGGAGGCAATGTGCTAACATGCGCCCACCTTTGTTAGAGCCTACATAGTATTTATGCTTTAGTTGGAACACCGTGTATTCTGCCCTATCTAGATCTAAGCGCCGCAGCTGAAGCCGATCCTTCTCTAACTGGCGCCAGACGCGGGGGCACCCGTGCGTTTGTGAATTGCCTCGAGTTCCCTAACTTTGGCCTCCAGATCTTCCCTCTTAGCCTGCCTAGTTTTGTTGTCATAGGCCGCTTTGGCGATTAAGGCCCCCCTCGCGACTAATTTGAGCGCTTCCCAGACGGAGGACAAGGGTGTGGAATCATTATCATTAAGTGCTAGATAATCAGCCAGGGTGCGCCGAAGGTCCTCTACCACAGTTGGGGACTGTAACAGGGAGTCCCTCAAGCGCCAGTGCAGCGGGGATGATTGCGTGGGCGGCAGGCGTAGTGAGAGTGTTATATGTGCATGGTCCGATAGAGACCTAACCTCGATAGTAGAGGCAGTGGTACATGCCCATGCGGACTGGGAGACGAGGAAGTGGTCTAATCGGGCGTATGTCTTATGGGCCGCTGAATAGTAGGAGTAATCTTTCATCGGGGTGTAAGCAGCGCCATGTGTCCCTGAGCCTACAGTCCTCCAGCCACTCCTTACCGGTCCCAGAAAGAGCACCCGCTCCGCCTGACCTCGGGCTAGAACGGTCAGCCCCTGCGTCCATGACTAAATTTAGATCACCACCCACCACTACCATGGAGTCGGGGGTATGGAGAACCTCAGCCAAGGCGTCCGTCAGGAATTTCTCTTGGTGTTTGTTTGGAGAGTAGATCGAGGCAATCGTGACGTTGGAGGACCCAATGCGTAGTCTCAGTGCTAGGAGACGTCCCTTGATATCTGCCTCGGGGCCCACTACAGAACCTCTAAAGTGTGAGGAAAGGAAAATGGCCACCCCGCCCCTCTTACTCTTTCCCGAAGACCAGAACTGCAGGGGGAACCTTCTGTGCTGCATGCGATGTGTGTCACAGTGTAGGAGGTGGGTTTCTTGAAGCAGGCACACATCCCCCCCTGAGTGTTCAAGCAATGAAAGCACTGCCTTCCGCTTAGTGGGGTTAAGACCCCTTACGTTAAGGCTAACTACCTTGACTTCCATCGGGTGGGGAAGAACCGCCAAGCTCTATGACTGAAGCAGTAGGGCCAGAAAAAGGGGACAATTCCCAGAAAGGATCCCATGCAAGCGTGGAGCCAGAAAAACCCTGACAGTGGGGCCCTAGTTAAAAAGCTCACCGGAGAGGGGGTCCCCCTTGACTCATAGCAATAGAAACAAACCCAAGAACAATAAAACAACAACAAAAGCAAACATACAAAGTCGATCACAGTCCGTGGACGGTAAACAGTGGGGACGGCCAAAAGAGTGAAGGGACCCACTGCGAAAGAGGAGAGACATCCCCCCGCTCCCGCCGGGCCCAACGAAGCCAGAGCAAACCCACAAGCACTTTACCCTCAATCATTAGAGTCCAGGGAATCCCCCTCTGTGCCAGCGAGGGTCCAGAGAACAGCAGACTGCTCCTTGTTGATAGTGGCCGGATCAGGATGGAGGCGTTCCAGACCCCCGGCTCCTCGGGACCCACGCCTCCGAGGTTTCTGTGTGCCCGGCTCCGAGTTCGCCGACTGGGCAGGCAAGTCGTCGAGATTCAGAACTTTACAGGCCTCGGTCAGGGAATGGACTTGGTGAAGCTTCCAGTCTAGACGGAAAATGAGGCGAAACGGATGGCCCCAGGAGTATGATATATTCTTTGAGCGTAGGTGCTTGGTGATAGGGCGAAAGTCTCTTCTTTTTTGGAGGGTAGTGGCCGCCAGATCCTGGAATAGCTGCGGAGAATGGTCTCGGAAGCGCAGAGGCTGGCAAGAGCGAGCAGCTTTAAGGATCTCCTCCTTCACTGTGAAATCGTGTACCCAAACCAGGATGTCTGCCGGGGGGCGGTGTGGCTGACGCGGCGGGCCGACTCAGTGGCATCGGTCGATCTTGGCGGAGGATTCCGCCGGTGCGTTCAGAACTGTCCGGAAGAGGTCTTGCATGTATCTTGCGAGGTCTACCCCCTCCGCCCCGGATGGAACTGCACGTACTCAGACGTTGTTCCTCCTCGACCTGTTCTCCAGGTCCTCGGTGTGCGACTGGAGGTCTAAATGCTGATCCCGCAGCCGCAGGATTTCTTGTTGAAGTGCTGCGACCTCTTCATCCCTGGCAGTTGCCGAGTCCTCCAGGGCAGCCACACGCTCCCCCACCGCGTCCACGTCCCTCCGCACCTCTCATAGGTCTGCTTGCAGGGCCGTTTTTATGGCCAGGATATCCTCCCTCTCGGAGGCAAACGGGGCCTCCAGGAACTCCCTCGTGACCGCACTATCCGAGCCATCTCCCGCTGGAACCGTGCTAGATCCTGAGGCGTCACCTGCCGCTTTCATGAGGAGGTCCCGGACGGATCTGTCCTTCTTGCCCTTGGATGTCGCCATTTTGAGGCCTGGAAGCCGGCCCGGCAGAAGACGTGCCCAAAAGAAGAGAGAGGTTGTTAACAGGCGCTCTCCAGCCAGGCGGATAGGTGCCCTCTTCCCCAGTGAAGTCGCTGTGCAGATCCAGATTCCTCGCAGGAGACACGGGCGATCCGTAGCAGCGTGTTTGAGTGCCGGCTGCCACCGCGGCGTGTCGACGGCGCGCCCTGCAATGCTCCTGGGGACGGTCCACTCCCTGTTATGGTAGAACACTGACTCCATGGGACACTGACGCTGTCAACGTGTCCGCCGCGCCGTAGTCCGTCGACACCTCTACGCCTCAGCCCCGCTGAAGCGGCCCAAAGTACTGGCAGGACTCAGGTCAACCCAAAGCTCCTCACCTGCGCAGGGGGGATGGGGTCCCCACGTCACCTCAAGATGACAGGCCTCGGCGGTGCTTGGTACAAGTACCCAACTCCCAATGTCGGCCTCCAGGCTCCCTTCGTCGTGGTGGTAAGAGCGCAGCGTGCGGGCCTGCCGAGTCACTGTCGCGGGGCAGCCGCTCCTTCTATCAGAAACCTGTGTAGGCCCCTACGCCACAGCTGCCAGGCCTCTCCAGCGACCCCAAATGGGCCGCACCCAGCAATCGAGGGTCTTCTTAAGCACCGGTACGTCGACCCACAGGGCCAAAGGGCGTCCGCTCCTACTCCAGCTATGCCCCAGGCGTGGCGATGCTCTGAGCCCAGCTCCCTCCGATAGCAGAGAGCCAGGCGGGTCTCACGCTGCCGCCCTGCGCCACGCTACAGTCCGCCACATAGGCTTGGGGCCGAGCACACACACTCGCGGGTCAAGGAGCTCCCAGGGCAAGTGCGGTCAGTGGAGGTCCCCCGGGGCTTGCCAACACAGGTCGCGCCGTCCAACAGCCGCGGCAAGCGTGCGACCAGCCTCCGCCGCAGCCCGGCCCCTTAGCGCCCGGTGTCTCCGGTGCCGAGGGAAGGCCGTGGACCGCCCCGCAGGAAAGCCGGAAGGCGAGGCCAGCTCTCTGCACGAAGAGCTGCGAGGTCGCTGCACTTTTGATGGCGGGTCTGGGTGCTGCGAGTGCGCTAGAAAGTGCTTTGGGCCCGGCGGGTGTGGAGCGCCAGCAAAACTCATCCGTTCACTCCGCCATCTTGGCCACGCCCCAGTTTTCAATGTTTAGCAATATGAGGCTATGTATAATGCTCCCAGAATGCTCTGATTAGATGCAAATATTTGCAGAAGCTTGAAAGCTAGATTGATGATTCTTTGCTTTCAAAATAAAATATTCACAAAACATGCAAAAACAGTTCGCTAAAGTACTGTAAAATTTTAGGTACCATTTCTTTGCAGAATCATTCAGTAAAATGTGTTGATGTATGCTAGTATTTTCCAAAAATATTCATAATGGTAAATCAGTGTAACCAGTTTTAAAAAGGTTATGAGAAACATAAAAATAAACAAGCATTGGTAAAGCTAGTAGGTCTGAAATTGTTAATCAGCCTTTTAGTTTTGTCAATGCGTGATTTGTTTTAGCATGGTTTTTGTAAAACCTTATTGGTGTGGGAGCTGTCGGGCCCTCACCATTATACCAAACATTGGCAAAAGCAAAAATTGTTTTGGTCTCAAAAAGCACACATTGCCACAGTAGTTCCTGGCATTGAACAAAATGATTGTGGGTCGATATGCTACTTGTGAAAGAACAGAATGCTGTTACTCACAGTGAAGCTAGCCGATAGACAGAGTAAGAGACAGAATTTTAATAAACACAAAAGGTCATGGTTAACGCCAGACCTAATTAGGGGCCCAATTATTAAATAAAGTCTCAAAAGTGCACCCATGTCCTTGCATTAAGTGCGGATATACAGCTTTCGTAAATTCACAAGACTTTACAGAAGTCCGCCAAGAAATAGTACTCCTAGAAAATATTTGTGAACTGCATTTTAGCATGAACAGATATGCAGGTCTAGATTTGCTCATGCGAAAATCTAAGTGTTTGCAAGTTCACTTTCCCTCCAACCACTTTTTTCCCAACCCTGGAAGAAGTTTTATGTCTGCCATTGTCCGGAGTAAATTTCCAACCTTTCTCACTATGGATAAAGATTAGAGAAGAGTTGGTGAAAACCCTTAACATGCAAGTTAGTAGGCTTGCACAGACTCAAAAGGGCATTCCAATCCTGGAACTGTTGCTTACCATTACCTTCAGCCCCAGTATGTAGATCAGCGGAAACGTGGCAACATAAGGGAATTGCTAGTATTCAAACCCTACTTTGGAAGGAGCTCTGGCATAATCAGAGAGGCTATTTCAAAGCTCTTATATAATATGATTGTTGCCATAATTTGTTGCCGTATTACATGGCACAAAAGGGACAAGTGGATTTTGTTACAGGACAAGTAGATTTATGAAGCAACCTGCCCCATGGACAAGTAGATATTTTATTAAATTCCACACCCCTGCAAGTATAGCATCTGGCAACCAGTGTCCTTCCTTCCACTGGCCATGCACTTATAACATACTTAGTTTTATTTTTTTACTTTCCAGCATCTGCATTCTGTTTGTTGCTTGCCCGTCCCTGCCACCACCTTGCTCCTGTCACTGCATGCCCCTTCGCCACCCATAGCTATTTTCCTCCCTCCATCACGGCTTGTTTTATGTAGCGTGAAGTCGACTGGAAGGACTTGGAGCGTTTACACGAACGCCAGTTACTTTACACAAGGACACATTAATTTTTACAGGCACTGGAAGATTGATTCATTCGCCCAGAATCACAGGATGTCAAGCCGGCACTGAAACTCAAACCTGGTTCCCCAGCTCCAAAGTCAGCAGCTCTGGCCGTAATGCCCCAGCCTGTCCATGCTCAGTGTTCCAGCTAGCTACACTTTACCATGCAATGGGCATTTGTTCAAGAATATAAACTGCATATTAAGTATAGGGAAAATAACAATTTTAACTTGTTTGTATGTGCGTCTTTTAAAAAAAATGTTTGTTTTTTTTACTTTCCAGCACCCACATTCTGTTCATTGCTTGTCCATTCCTACCGCCACTTCAATTCTGTCGCTGCCTGCCCCTTCCTCGTTAGATGCTTACCTGTCCCTCCCACCACCTCACTCCTGTCACTGCATGCCCCCTCCCTGCCCCGCATAGCTTGTTTTATATAGTGCAAAGTTGGCCCAAAGTACGTGGAGCGCTTTGCATGAACGCCAGGTACATTACACAGGAACACATGAATTTTTACAGGCACAGGGAGATTAAGTCATTTGCCCTAAATCACAGGATGATCCGCAGCTTCAAAGTCAGCAGCTCTGGCCATAATGCCACAGCGTCTGCATGCTCAATGTTCCAGCTAGCTACGCTTTGACACACTGGTAACTCCAATGGGCATTTGTTCAAGAATATAAACTGCATATTAAGTATAGGGAAATTTTTTTTTAAAGTTGTTTGTATGCGCATAGCTTAAAGTAAAAAAAGAAAAGTGATATGGCTCGGTCTAGCTACGTCATATCGCTTTTTTTTTTAAACTTTATGTAGCACAGCAGCTTGCACCTCTACAGCATTAAAAAAAATTGACAAAGCCAATAGATCTCACATAGGCGAAACCTATTGGCTTTGCAAAGGCTTGCTAAGTGTATAATTTGGGCATTTAGGGCCTACCTTATGAGTGATTTATAGATATTGAAATGGAAGGTTTAGGCCTTCAAAAAAGTTATTTTCCCAGGTCAAAATGGAAGTTCAAAACTGCATACCCAGGCTGTAGGAGCAGGCCTGGTGACATGTTTTTCTAGTGCTAATTTATTAGGGGTACAATGAGTGCTACAGCCCACTAGTAAGATTTAATTTACAGGCCCTGAGTACATGTAGTACCATATATTATGGACTTTTAACCCCTTCGCTGCTAGGTCTTTCCTCCCCCCCCCCCCCCCTCCCCTGTGCTAAGCCTTTTTTGGCTATTTGGGGTAGTTCACGCTTAGGCCCCTGTAACATTTTACCCACATAAGGTATCCATGTCAAATTTGCGTCCTTTTTTCCAACACCCTGAGGATTCTAAAGGTGCCCAGGGTTTGTGGATTCCTGTGGAGCGGAACCGGAAATTAGCCAAAATACAGCTACATTTAAAAACAAAAAAAAAAAAAAAAACGGGGAAAAAGTGCTGCAGAAGAAAGCGTCTTATTTTCCCCTGCATATGGTATCAACAAAGGGTTTGCGGTGCTGAAGTCACCATCTTCTCATCTTTCAGGGACAGGTAGACTTTTGTCAGAAAACCAACATTTTCTACACAGTTTTGGCATCTTACTGGGACATAGCCTATTTTTGCTATTTTTTGTGCTTTCAACTTCCTTCCAGTTAGTGGTAGAAATGGGTGTGAAAGCAATAATGGATCTGGGAAAGCTATACATTTCTGAAAAGTAGACAAAATTCTGAATTCAGCAAGGGGTCATTTGTGTATCAATCAATCAGGGGTTTGTTAAAGCGCGACTACTCACCCGTAAGAGTCTCAAGGCGCTAGGGGTGGGAGGGGGGGTGAGGGAGGGGAAGGTGCAGGTTCCATTCCATCAAGGAGGGGGGTCTGTCGAAGAGTCAGGTTTTGAGGTTTCTTGCGAAGATGGTGAGCGATGTTGTCTGTCTGAGGTGGAGCGGAAGGACGTTCCATGCTTTGGCCGCGAGGAAGGAGGAGCGGCCTCCCGATGTGGTCTTTCTGGTGCGGGGGACCACGGCGTAGGAGAGCTGGGCTGATTGTAGGGTCCTTTGGGGTGCGTAGAATTTGAGTCGGCTGTTCAGGTATGCTGGTCCGGTGCCGTGGAGGGCCTTGTGTGCGTGGGTGAGCTTCTTGAAGGTGATTCTCGCCTCGACGGGGAGCCAGTGGTGTGTGCGCAGTTGCAGGGAGATGTGGCAGTGTTTTGGCAGGTTGAGGACCAGTCTTGCGGCGGCGTTCTGGATGTTCTGTAGCTTGCGGGTGAACGTTTTGTTCCGGCATAGAGTGCGTTGCCGTAGTCGAGTCTGCTGGTGACCAGGGCGTGAGTGACGGTCTTTCGGTGTTCGAGGGGGATCCATTTGAAGGTCTTACGAAGGAGGCGGAGGGTGTGGAAGCAGGAAGATGAGACGGAGTTGATCTGGCGGTCCATTTTGAGCTCGGAGTCCAGGATGATTCCCAGGTTGCGTGCGTGGTCCGTGGGGGTTGGCGGGTTTCCGAGGGCGGGGTGCCACCAGGTGTCGCTCCAGGCGTCTGAGTTTGGGCCCATGATGAGTACTTCTGTTTTGTTGGTGTTTAGTTGTAGGCAGCTGTTTTTCATCCATTTGGCGACGGCTTCCATGCCTTCTCGAAAGTTGCGTCTGGCGGTGTTGGGCTCGTTGGATAGGGAGAGGATGAGTTGGGTGTCGTCTGCGTATGACACAATGTTGAGATCCTTCAAGGTTTGTTTTTATAGAAACTAACAGTTGAAAATAAAATATTTGAAATTCAGTTGAAAAAAACAGCCATTTGTGCCAATGTTTTTACCTGTAACTTCTTCTAAGTATGACAGATTTTTTGAAACAATATACCGTTACATCAGCTGGACCCTTCTGGTTGCGGGGATATGTAGGACTTGTAGGTTCACCAAGACCCAAGGAACACAGAGCCAATACCTTGGCTTCGTCTTGCATTGTGTACAGTAGTTATTTGTACATCTCCAAAATTGTGGTTACCCATACAAGCATGTGAATTAGAGGTCATTTTTCAAAATGACTTCTTTTTTTACAAATTGTCTTACATTTGGAAGGCAGAAATGCAAAGAAAGTCAATTGGTAATAACACTTGTTCTACTATTCTGTGTACCCTAAGTCTCCCGATAAAAATGCTGCCTCACTTGTGTGAGAACGCCTAGTGCCTGCGACAGGAAATTGCCCAACATGGACTCATCACATGTTTCCAGTGAAAACTGACCCTTTCTGGCAATGTGCCTAGCTGTGGATTTTGGACCTTAGCTCAGCTGGCACCTAGGAAAACCTAGCAAACCTATACATTTTTGAAAACTAGACTACCAGGATGGGGTGACTTGTGTGACTCTCACCAGGTTCTGTTACTCAGAATCCTTTGCAAACCTCATACTTTGTATAAAAAAACACATTTTCCTCACATATCTGTGATGGAAAGTTCTGGAATCTGTGGTGAGCCACAAACTTCCACCCACACAGCATTCCCCAAAGTCTCCCAATAAAATGGTACCTCACTTGCGTGGGTAGGCCATGGACCCGTGACAGGAAACGGCCCAAAACGCAAAGTGGGCACATCACATTTTTCCAGTGAAAACTGACCTTTTTTTAATTTTTTATGTGCCTAGCTGTGGATTTTGAACTGTAGCTCAGCTGGCACCTACCACCCAGCGTCCCCCCACATCTCCCGATAAAAAAAAAAAATGGTACCTCACTTGTGTGGGTGGGCCAAGTGCCTGCGACAGGGAAGGGCCCAAAACGTATTGTGGAGACATTAAAATTATCTATCACAAAACAACCTGGTTTTGCAAAGGGGGCACCTGCGTTGTTGCTCCCAGGCTCGGCGGCCATCTAGGGAAACCTACCAAACTCATTCATTTCTGAAAACTAGACACCCGGGGGAGTCCAGGGAGGTGTGGCTTGCGTGGATCTCCCAACGTTTTTCTACCCAGAATCCCCTGCAAACCTCAAATTTAGCTCAAAACAATCACATTCACTTCACATTCTGTCTCGGATCAATGTGCCGCCACAAATGTCCTACCACTCAGTGTTCCCCTTAGTCTCCCGAGTAAAATCATACTTCACTTGTGTGGGTGGGCCAAGGACGTGGGTCCCTTGCTCACGTTGTCACTGGATTCAAGCTAGCATGGCTGATGAGTGGTGTTATCCCGAAACGGGTCCCAGGATGCTTGTTTCCGGTCCAGGGAAGACATGGCTTGGCAGTTCGGGCTGGACTGTTCCCATGAGGCACAGGGTCAAGACTGATTTGCATATAGCTGTGTCTGAACTGGGGTGGCGAAGTGAGCTAAAGAACGATGATGGATTCAACCCAGATCTGTGACTGGGGTGAGTGTTTGAAAAGTTTCAGCACTCTGTCCATCATCTCCTTGTGTTTGCTTTGTTCGCCCTAATTTGGCAGGGTATGCCCAGACGTGGGTCCCTTGCTCACTTTGCCACTGGATTCAAGCTAGCCTGACTGATATGGGGTGTTACCCCGAAACCGGTCCCAGGATGCTTGTTTCCGGTCCAGGGAAGACATGGCTTGGCAGTTTGGGCTGGACTGTTCTCATGAGGCACAGGATCAAGACTGATTTGCATATAGCTGTGTCCGAACTGGGGTGGCGAAGTGAACTAAAAAAGGATGATGGATACAACCCAGATCTGTGACTGGGGGTGAGTGTTTGAAAAGTTTCAGCACACCGTCCATCATCTCTTTGTGTCTGCGACTGGGAAGGGCCAAAAACAGGGCTTGAGGGGATAGCACAGCGAACTCTAAGCGCTATGTTTTTTTAAAAATACGTTTTGAGGCGATTCTGCATTGGACACCCACACAAATGAGGTATCATTTTTATCGGGAGACCAAGGGGAACGCTGTGTGGTAGGACATTTGTGCCAGCATGGTGATACCACACAGAAATGTGAGGAAAATGTGATTTTATTTTCCAGCTAAATTTGAGGTTTGCTGGGTAGGAAAATGTTGGGGGATCCACGCAAGCCATACCTCCCTGGACTTCCCCAGGTGTCTAGTTTTGAGAAATGTCTGCATTTGGCAGTTTTCCCTAGATGGCCGCCGAGCCCGGGGTCAAAAACCCAGGTGTCCCACCTTGCAAAACCAGGTCGTTTTGTGATAGGTAATTTTGATGTCTCCACAATACATTTTGGGCCCTTCCCTTCCGCGGGCACTTGGCCCACCCACACAAGTGAGGTACCATTTTTATCAGGAGACGGGGGGATGCTGGGTGATAGGACATTTGTGTCATCCCAGTGATCCCACAACTTTCCCACACCGAAATGTGCAAAAAATGGGATTTCTTTTTTTTTCCAGCTAAATTTAAGGTTTGCAAGGAATTCTGAGTAGGAAAACTTTGGGGGATCCACGCAAGTCGCACCTCCCTGGACTCCCTGGGTGTCTAGTTTTCAGAAATGTGTGGGTTTGGTAGGTTCCCCTTGATGGCCGCTGAGCCCGGGGCCAAAAACCCAGATGCCGCCCCCCCCTGGCAAAACCAGGTCGTTGTGTGATAGGTAATTTCGATGTCTACACAATACATTTTGGGCCCTTCCCTTCCGCGGGCACTTGGCCCACCCACACAAGTGAGGTACCATTTTTATCAGGAGACGGGGGGATGCTGGGTGATAGGACATTTGTGTCATCCCAGTGATCCCACAACTTTCCCACACCGAAATGTGCAAAAAATGGGATTTCTTTTTTTTTCCAGCTAAATTTAAGGTTTGCAAGGAATTCTGAGTAGGAAAACTTTGGGGGATCCACGCAAGTCGCACCTCTCTGGACTCCCTGGGTGTCTAGTTTTCAGAAATGTGTGGGTTTGGTAGGTTCCCCTTGATGGCCGCTGAGCCCGGGGCCAAAAACCCAGATGCCTCCCCACCCCCCCCTGGCAAAACCAGGTCGTTGTGTGATAGGTAATTTCGATGTCTACACAATACGTTTTGGGCCCTTCCCTGCGGCGGGCACTTAGCCCACCCACACAAGTGAGCTACCATTTTTATCGGGAGACCTTGGGGAACGCTTGGTGGTTGGAAAATTGTGGTTTTTCTGATACCAGAATATTATGGCACAGTAATGCAAGGAAAATGTGTGACTATAGTCACATTTTGAGTTTTGCATTGCGTTGTGGGTACGAAAAGTTGTTAGGATCCATGAGAGGCACACCACCCAGTAGTCACTTTTGTTTTTAGTTTACAAAAATATTTAAAGTTGGTAGATTTTCCATAGAGACAAACAACTCCTTGGCATAGAAAGACAGACAAGACAAATATTACTGTCTATCCATCTGTTTCTCAAGTACACACACATACTGGTTGGATTTGGCACGAAGGCGAGTGAAAGATCCTTAATGTATATTTTATTAACAAGAGATTTCACATAAAGGAAATGCACTGTTAATAATTAAAAGGTTAAAACCCATAACCAATGACACACAGCTCGTGAGCTGTAAAGCCACGTCAAGGCACCAACCTCTTTACAGGCCATTCACACACTTTTCATACATGACGCACACAAGACCATTCACATCGGCAGCTGCAGGCCAGCAAATTACAACATTCACATCAAGAGACAGAGCCATTCAAGGGCCATCACTTTCATACGCCCACATGACTGACACAGCAATCACACCGGCTGGCGGTTGACGTAGTGTGTGCTGTGGCGTTTGGCTAGCAGTGTGTGTAATGACCACCAGCAAGTCACTACTCACACACCGCTAGCCAAGCGCCAGCCCACGCACACCGCTAGCCAAGCGCCAGCCCACGCACACCGCTAGCCAAGCGCCAGCCCACGCACACCGCTAGCCAAGCGCCAGCCCACGCACACCGCTAGAGAAGCGCCAGCCCACGCACACCGCTAGCCAAGCGCCAGCCCACGCACGCCACTAGCCAAGCACCAGCACACGCACGCCGCTAGCAATGCGCCAGTCCACGCACATCGCCAGCCAAGCGCCAGTCCATGCACAAGTTAAACTTTATGTTTTTGCTGAGAAAAGTGGATTCTCTTTATGCACCCCAAAAGTACTAAAACACAACAATAAATGATCTTGAATAACTAACTTCAAGTACAGTAGTTTTACACATTAAGGTCCAGAAAGCAAGCTGCAGCTCATTGCACACCCATCCATGTTGATTTTAATGTTGAAATATCTACTACTGAAATGTCATGCTGCCAAAAATATTAAGGACCAAAATAACTGGACTTAAGAATAGTAAATCTTTACTTATCGATTACCTTCTCAGAGTTTTGGTCCTTGGTATGTCATATACTATACTCTGGTTGCACAATTATTGTGGAGTCGGTATAAGGGTGGGGTGCCTCAATATTGCAGGCAAAAAAAAAAAGGATCAGAAATTCTGTGCATTTGGAGAGGTGCTATCTGTCACCAGGATCCTAGCCTGCTTCCATTTCAATTGGTTCTTTCCCTTTCGACTTGACTTACTGGCTTGCTTGCTGCACATTCTCACATCCCAACTGCAATGACACACAGCCACTGCACTTTCAAACAACTCCATTGCGCAGACACATTACTACTGTACAGTAGAGTACAACACCCCTGCATAGACCAATGCATCACTTACTGCACAGACACACATCCCACTGCAGGCACACACCCCTAGAAACATACCCCTCCCCCCCCCTTTACACAGATGTAAACACGTCCTCTAGATAGCCCCATGCACTCCCTTTTGACAGACACACACCCCAGGTAGAAAGAGACAAACCCTTGTGCAGAAACGCCCTCTACTGCTGATAGACATGCCCTGCACAAACACACATACTTGTCCTTGAGAAACACACCTACACCGTGCACAGACCTCTTATAGACAGACAACACATCCCCTTTAGATTGACACAGAAAGAGTCACTTCCTCCACCCAAACATGCTTACACTCTCTGCAGAGACCAACATGCCCTGCAGGCACACATTATGCACACTTTAAGCTGCAACTACCTGCACCAGGTCTACCCTCAAGCAAGCCAACTTTCCTAACAGTAGAGGTTGCTGCCTGGATCAAGGGGTGACATGAGGCAGTTGAACAAAGGGTGTGCTGGCGTGCTGGAATGTGGATGAAGATCTGAGAAAGAGGGGAAGGGTAAGCCACAGTCCCTCTCTGCCAGTGGTGGACTGACAAATAACACAATCCAGCAAATGCAGGATGGCTGTGCTGCACCAAAGATTTTGGTGCCAGTACTCTACTGGCTGATGGTCCCTTGCTAGTGCGGGAACTGCTGTACTTTGTGTTTGCATTCCCCTTTTTTAGCTTCTCAATAGAAAAAACAAATCCACTTCTAAAGCTGTGATGAGCATTAAACTGCCTCCACACAGACACCTCTGCACAGCTCCTTTAGAAAGGTGTGCAATTTTGCAGGGGACATCTTGCCCTTCCTATCCCCAATGTGTTACACTCTGCTCTGGCCAGTTCCTGGTGCTGTTTTATACCGAAGTAGTCTGAGATGACTGTGCTTATAGAAAGTCTCAAAGCTTACTGACAGGCTGGCACCCTTGATCTGCAACACGGGCAAAGTCATTCATGCATCAGGCAGTCCCTAACATGAAAGGTTTGTATAACATATGCCTAACTTGGGCCTGTCTGGAGCAGAGACAGTGGGCCGCAAAAAAGTCCAGAGATTTCCAAAAAGGCTGGAAGAAGCCACTCATTTTCTATTATAAGGAGGGACATTCTACAAATGTATAAGAAATACAAATGAATGTTGGAGAAGGGTTCCAAGAAAGTTTTGAACTATGTGGCAGAGATGCCCAGCGTAGGTCTAAGAGGGCAGGTCAGAATCCATGCCAGACTTTCGGGGTTACCACCGATTTTGCAAAAGTGTTCCAATGAGATTAAATGAATGTTTATTTTGTGTGATAATCCTGAAAATCTAGTATTGGTTTGGCCCTCCAGAGCCCAAGATGGACATCCCTAGTGCTATTTAAGGCTGTCTGGTCTTTTACTAGTGATGTTCTAAAGTTCATCAATTAATCAGCATAATTTAAGTTTCTGAGCTTTCTTACTTTACATTTTGAAAAAACTACATTTTCAACTCTCATAACATATTTCCTTTAATTTGGAAGATAGTCATCAAACAATGCTCTCTTTGCAGGAAGTGTAACCTGGCTCAAGCAGACATATCCTCAGTCCCCTCTGTGTCTTCTTCTGTGCTGTTGTGAAGAGATGGTACAATGATGAAGCCTCCGAGTGCTGCACAGCACTGACCGCTTTGAAACATACATGGATCATAGTGTAGGACTAAAAAGAGTACTTGAAACTGTGTAGGTACAACATATTGTGCGACACACGGCAGACTAAATGGGCATGGAGAGCCTCATCTGTTAGCAATGCACGGCCAATGGGGACATGCCTGATGATTCTAAGCACAACTGCTATCACCGTAAGCCGATGCCTACTATTGGGGAAACAGTTGGAACACCGCGGTCTGAACCACACGTGTTCCAACTATGCAAGCTCTACCACGCATGCCTTAACCACGTATATGCGTGGTTAAGGCAGTGCGCGGTCTAGCTGCTGGAAGACGGAAGCAGGAAGATGCAGCGGTGAGGTAAGTGGTGCTGTTTTTTATTTTTTTTAAGGGCAGCGTGGGGGTCGGGGTAGGTTTTAGGTCAGTGGAAGGGGTTGGGGTAGTTTAAGGGACAGCGCACGGGGGGTGGTGGGGCGAGAGGTAGTGTAAGTTAGGGTGCAGGGTTTTAGGCCTTAGGGCAGTTGGAGGAGAATGGGTAGTTTTTAGGGCGGGGGGTCGGTTTTAGGGCAGTGGAATGAATTGGGGTAGTTTAAGGGACAGCTCAGGGGCGGGGTAGTGTAGGGTTTTAGACCTTAGGGCAGTGGGAGGGGAATGGGTAGTCGTAGGGCCTGGGGTGGTTGGGCTAGGTTTTAGAACAATGGAAGGGGTTGGGGTAGTTTAAGGGACAGTGCAGGGTGGCGGGAGGTTGGGGTATTGTAAGTTAGGGTGCAGGGTTTTAGGACTTAGGGCAGTGGGAGGGGAATGGGTAGTTGGGTTAGTTTTTAGGGTGGGGGGTCGGGGTAGGTTTTAGGGCAGTGGAAGGGTTTGGGGTAGTTTAATGGACGGAGGGGACGGGGGGTCGGGGTAGTGGAGGGATTTAGGCCTTAGGGCAGTGAGAGGGGAATATGTAGTTGGGGTCATCTTTAGTGTTGGGGGGGGGGGCGGGGTGTCGGGGTAGGTTTTATGGCTATGCAAGGGGTTGGGGTAGTTAAAGGGACAGCGCGGGTGCAGGGATGGGGGAGTCGTCGGGGAGGGGGAGGCGGGGTAGTTGCGACCTTAGCCACACACACCCCTTTACCATTCATGCCTATACTACGAAATTTCGAGATAAAGGCATGCGTGGTAAAAGAAGGCATGGTTAAGACTCATTCGTGGTTGGGACGCATGGTAGAGGCATACATGGTAAAACCATTCGTGCTTCTATCATACAACCCTACTATTGTCCTAACAGCACCATCTTTGTATCAATATAGCTCGGTAGGAATACAGGATTGGAGACAAATGCATTTCCAACTGACAGTATGTATGGACTTGTACACATGCCCTCCTATAAAGCCGCAGCTAGTGGAGGTAGCCAATGATAGGAGTATGTGCATTGTCAAGTAGGGGGCCACATTGCTTCCCAAAGGTTTGAGCGTGGGCATGTTTGATGACTGATCTTCAAATAACAGTTGCAGGACCATGGCAGAGTAGCATAAATCAGTTTTTAAAGTGATGAGTCAAAAAGCTCTTACAATGTAGTCCAACTCTGTTGTCCCGACTGAGCATACAACTGAAGTAAAGACTTTATTTAGACTGTCACCTCCAAGTTTATGGCCCTCCACTCTGTGTTTGCACTATCAGCTCGCTAAAGGAGACAAAGTGTGTTTCCAAAGGAAATGTTTTTTGTAATTCAGTATCTCCCTCTCCGTTACCTCGCAAACAAACTTGAGACCCTGCCAGACACGCCAACACTGTAAGTAATACATCGTAAATAAATGATCCGGGCCAGATCATTTAAAGTCATGCAGTGGGTGAAAATAAAGTTAGAACCTGAAGGAATTGATGAAAGAACCTGCGACTTGGACAATTTCCCGAAGTTAACATATTTTTTTCCAGCTTTCTTGATTGGCTGTGAGCATGAAAGTGCTGCAGCTTTGTCCCTATTTTACTTTGATTTATTTTTTATTGTCATTTTGAGCGCTTCACACGCAATACAATGAATGACCAATATTTACATTATATATGTTAACAAACCACCATCAGCCTCTCAGCCCATGCTGAGCAGTATAGGTCCAATAATATGAGACTTATGAAACAAACTATAGCTGTAAGAACAAATCAAAAGGAACACCCCTGTCTGGGCCGTTTTAAGGTACCCATTTATAATGGGCACATACAAAGTGGACTCTTCCGCTCCCTGTCGCCACCTATTGTCGCTGTTTCCACAGGTCCAGCTATTCCATCGCCCCCAATTCCCCTTTCATGCCCACAACAGGTATTTACTTTGATTTAATATCTATTGGATAGAATAGACATTAATTCTTCTTGCCCCTGACAGAAATCAGCATGTCTCGGGCAACATGAATTCTCCACGAAAATCACCCACTGCTCCATGGTTTTCGGAAGCCCTTAGACCCAAGAAACAAGAGTGTAGATGACAGGAGAGACGCTGGAGAAGCAACTATAATGCCAGCGATCTCTCCAACTACAAATCCCTACTGGTTGAATGTAAAAGCCTGATGATGACAGAGAAGCGCTCCTATTTTGTTAAACAAATTGAGGAGGCAAAGTGAGCACTCACAAGACTTTTGCAACATCTTAGCGCAACACTTTCTGAAGAAAGTGGAGCAAATATGTCATTTTTTACACTAAAACATGCTCAGATAGATGCATCCTAGATAATGTGGGCTCGCCTAATGCTGCGACTTTCTCTGAATTTAACCCAATTACCAATGATAAGATCATTACTCTTATTCAGCAGGCCAAATCGGGTTCTCCCTATGACCCTTTTCCCCCCCAATATGTTCAAGCAAGCCCCTGAGACTTTGTCTCCCAGTCTTACCACTATCTTTAATTCCATGTTTACTCAGGGAGTTTTCCCCACCATTTGGAAAAGGGCATCTATTTTGCCACTACTGAAAAAACCCAACCTCGATCACACCAAACCGAATAATTATAGACCTATTTTTCGTCTTCCTCTACCTGCAAAGTTGGTGGAAAAAGTTATGAACAAACAGTTAACTTACTATCTGCTTAACAACAACTGTCTAGACAAAACCCAGTTCGGTTTTAGGGCAGAACACAGTACAGACTCTGCCCTAATTAAAGCCACAGACGAAATCAGAACAGTCTTGGATACTGGGGGCGCTGCTGCTGTGATTTTGCTCGACCTGTGGGGCTTTCGACACGGTTGATCACAATGTGCTACTTAAGCGTCTGAATTCTATCGGCATCTCCGACAACGCTCTCACACTGGTCTCTTCTTTTCTGTCTGAAAGAATACAATCAGTAGCTTTATGCAGCTACGATTCTCCTTCCTTTGTCCTTCCATGTGGAGTCCCACAGGGCTCATCTTTGAGCCCCACTCTTTTTAATATTTACGTATCTGAATTGGCGACACTTATTAGATCCTTCGGATTGGCACTGACTTCATATGCAGACGATACACAAATTGTCTTGTCTGTTTTCAAAAATACTGTGCCACTGATTCAAAATTTTAAGGACTGCATGCTGGCAGTCAGTGCATGGATGAGCTCTCACTGTCTTAGACTAAATTCAGATAAAACTGAAAGTCATTTTTGGATATTTTTTGCCGGTCTGGTCACAGAGGTGGCCCAATGAACTAGGCACCCATCCCAGTCGCCAAGGCAAAGAACCTTGGCGTAATTCTTGATAACAAATTGAACTTTGAGGCACAGGTTAATGCCGTCTCCTCATCGAGTTTTTTTCTTCTTAAAGTAATCAAAAAAATATTACCTTTTATTCCTGTCGACAGCAAGAAAACGGTGATTACCTCACTGATTCTTGCCAAACTAGACTATTGCAATGGGCTTTATTTTGGTATGCCTGAGAAATAACTAATAAGTTTAATGATCCAGAATGCAGCCGCTAGGCTTTTGCTGGAGATTCCCAAGTTTCACTCAGTCAGAAAACACCTGCAAAAGCTGCACTGGCTCCCAGTTAAGAGCTGTATCATCTTTAAGGTCCTTTGCATTACCTACAGGGCACTTCATGATACTGGTCCTAAGTTCCATAGACGCCTGCTTTACTGGTATGCCCCTATGAGACATCTTCGCTCAGATTGAGCTAAATTGATAGCAACGCCTAGATTTTTCAAAACTAGCTGGGGTGGCAGAAGCTTTAGGGTGGCAGCTGCTAAACTCTGGAATGATCTTCCTTTCTCTATTAGAACTCTTCCGACCTTGTTTGCTTTCAGGAAGGCCCTGAAAACCTGGTTATTTAATAAATAGAGATCCGTGCCTTACATGAGCCTGCCTACTCTGGACCTTAGCGCCAAGACACCTCTGGGTATTTGTGCGCTTAATAAATTATTAACATAACTAGTACTCTCAGCACCACCGGTTTTGAGTTTGACACACTCGCTGACCAGTTGAAGGTGCCTGGCTTGCCTTCATCTTCCCAAGCTCTCAGCTCATTCAGGGAGTTGAGTAACTTTGAGCAGCAGCATTCTGCAATGCACATCACAGATCAGTGAGGCAATGGAGGAAGATCAAGTTAGCATTGTGACCTGGTATTTCAGGGCAATTACAGCAGTTTCAATGCCATTTTAGACCTTCATATTGCTCAAAAGGGGGTAATTTCTGATATCTATCTCTTTACATGGACTCGAAGTATCACACATTTGGCTGTAAAATTCCACTTATGTACACAGAAACCATAGAATTGGCACACTAAAACAAACTTAAAACTTGGCAGCTCATCTCCCCCCAGCGCACCCCCCCTGTTCTCTTTGCCTCTCCCTTACTTTCTCTCTGCCCTAGTCCTGTATGTTGTCTCTAAAATGAGGAGGAACATAGGTCTTCAACTTTTTATTGCATCTCCCATATTTGTCATTCAGTATGGTATTTCAAATTGGTCTTAAGTTTGTTTCAACATATTCCATAATTTTCCAGATGTACTACATGAAGCTTGGGGATATAATTTTGATTTGGCCAGCATGACCCAGTTGTGAAACTGTACATTTGTGGAGTTAGGAGGCGTGGGAGTTAGATGGAAGGTGGGGTCGTGCCTGTTGCATGTAAGGGATTGAATGGCAGTGGCAATATGTCTGCTAAATTAGGTGTGGTAGATTAAGATGGACATAGGCTTGCTGAATGTAGGGGTGATTTGGGAGATCCCTCAGCAGTTCAACGTTGGGACAGCAGGTCCGATGTAACATTATTGCTATTAATACCCAAGGCTAGTAGTATTCATGTCCCTGCTGTCTTTTGTGCTGACTGACCTTTGGTTCACCTTTAATCCTAAATCGATTTGAGGTTATTAATGCTAAACATTTCTGATGTCAATATTCCTTTGTGAGAGACAGAAAAGGGAAGTAGTGATGTTCACTTTAAAAACTCCTCTCACTTTCAGTCGGAGGGAAAAAAAAACTGAGATAATCTTGCTGGGGTATAGGGATGTGAAAGGAAGAGCTTTAAGATGACATTTTTTGTAACTCAAACAAAATGTAAATGCCTGTAAATGACTTGCACTCACATTTCAGAATATATCCGCTATAAGGAAAGCAAAAATGAAGGACATTTTTTTTTATATTCTGAAGTGTGATGGTAACAAAGATTTTAATAGGCTCAATGGAAATCAAGACACTTTTACTTAGTGATGCGCAAATTATAAATATTCACTGAAACCCGATTTCCTCACTTTATCATTTGTGTGCTATATAGTTTTATTAATAAAACTACCTGTGTAAGTTTAGTGGCGTTTCAATTGAAAATGTGCTGCCTTTAAATAAGTGTCTCCATCTTAATGCTTTACTAATATATTGGTAACAGTGTGCTCCAAAATGGACTACCAGTTACATTCCTATACCGCTCTCCTGCTGAATACATTTGTTACCCTTTGTGTGAAGTTAGGATTTTTCACAATGCCTGTGACTTTAGTGATGTAACATTAATGTCCGCACCCTCACTCTGAAATTTTTTCCAGCACCTCTGGTTCAAAGGTGCTAAACTATGTCCCCAAGTCCAATTTTAAAACAAACCCTTACAAGTATTCCCAAGCAAGACTCCAGGTGAACATTCCAGTATTATTTGTTGCTGTTTATTTTTTTTAACTTCACAAAGCCATTTCAACAGAGAATGTACTCACTATATGTAATCGTATACACGCATCCCAATTGTGATTAACTTTCACACATAAATTGAGAAATATGGCTGTGGCCTAATGGGCAGAACTGCTGACTTAGGATCTGGGGAGCCAAGTTCGAGTCCTCGTGTTGGTTCTGGGCAAATCACTTAATCTTCTGTGGTTAAAATGAAAGGAATCTGGCCTTATGTAATGAAGTCTGGTGCTCATGTAAAATGCTACAATCCCCTTGGGCAGTGTTTGTGCTATATAAAACTGCAATATATATATGGAGTCCAAAAGCACTGTGGGCCTCATTTTAACATAAAAATAGATACGAGTCCTTACCCCGTCCTCTGCTGCAGAAGGGGTTCTTCAAATTTGCTAAAAATCACTGGTATTAAGACCAAGATTTTTCAGAAGCCTTGTGATTTTTAGTGAACAGATGCCACAGACCAAACGCCCACTCTGAAAAGTGTTCAAGGGATCGCCGGCTTAGCTCCACACGCAAGCTATGACCTGATCCGCACAGCAGCAATCTTCACAGCAGCCCACCTGGCATACGGGGTCGCTGACTTACAACCTGCATGGGCATGGGCAATGACTAGATCGGTGCGGCAGCATTCACGGCGCACTTCATGGCAGCCCACTGACATACAGGGGTCGCCAACCTTTCCCTGCACACAGGCAATGATTAGATGGGTGCAGCACCCATCTCCTCACACCTCGCTACAGGGATCCAATCACAGGGTTCGCCCACTGGGCCTCGCTTCCTCCAATGATCTTTTCCTCAAAGGGCACACTGGTCTTGAGAAGCAGGCAGCCACTGGTGCTCCAGGAGCGTGTGGTCTTGGATTCCCTGGTTGATATGCCCTCATCCAGATGGGAGACTAGCAGACCTTGGCCCCCAGTGCTGGTTACGGGGGAAGTGTTGCAGAGCTTCTTGCACAGCCCAGTGGGCTGCTTGATAATAGCTGACAATTTTAAAGTCTAGAGCTCCCAGTCATTTAGTCAATTTCCAGACACCAAATGTCTGCTTCCTTTTGAAGTGCCCTCTCCTCTGCCCTTCCTCCAGAAAGCAGCCTGTCTCAGCAGCAGCAACTTTAAATCTGATAGCCCCACAACACAGGCCATGGGAGTTACTATAGGTTCACACCTGGGTGTCAGCCACAGTGATATGTATATCAAAAGGTTACCCCGGGATCTCAGCCCTAGTCTTTAAGATTCACACATCAGCCCATCTTCTTCCAGATATGTGCCCAAAACCCTTCCCAGTGACCGTTCTCTGAATCAGAGATCACCCTATGAAGTGTACTGAAGAACCTGGATCTCCCTTCCTTCAGTGTGTCCAACTCAACTTACAGGAATGCAGCAATCCACAAATCTGTCTGGGGGATTCTTCTACCTCCTCATGTTCCTCCTTCAGCCCTGGGTTTCTCAAAATAAAAAGCAGTCTTCCATGTGTTATGCCATCCACAGGCACACATACACCCAGCACATGCATAAAGCATACATGTGCTGCACAGTACTGCATTTTCCTTTTATGGCACCTTTGACAGGCACTAATACACCAGGCACAGGTACACCATATGCTCAATGCACAGCACTACACACCAAACCATTGTAGTCCAAGGGTGAGTCAGGCACACAGCAGTGGAACTTTAAATGAATGAGCCTGTAGGCCAGTGACACAGGTTAAAAGGAGCGGTTCACTCCTAATCACTACACTGTATGCTGCCACCAATGTGCTTGTGCTGCTTAACACATGGTAAAGGCAGTAGCCGAGAGTAAGGTTGGGACAGGGTACAGTACTGTCAAAAAAAATAAGGGACGGGTTGAAGCAAGGATGTGTTTTGGCCCCTACCTTATTCAACTTGTATTTAGCTGATATCTCATCAGGGCTGAATGATATTAATTCTCACTCCCCGACTGTGGCAGGTTTTAAGGTTTCGCATTTACTGTATGCCGATGATATTGTATTAATAAGTCACACAAAGGTGGGGTTGCAGAGATTAATTAGTGAAAGTGCTCATTATGCCTCTACTCATGGGTTAAAGGTTAACTTAAAAAAGACAAAAACAATGCTGGTGACAAGGGGGTTAGCTGCAAGACCTATATTGAGAATGGAAGGTTCTGCCTTAGAATCTGTTTCCGAGTATAGATATCTGGGTGTTATAATAGATGCTAGGGGTACGGGTAAAAATCAGTGCGCTGCACTACAGAGAAGAAATAATTCATTAATTGCAGCATTTGCCACACTCCAGAATAATTTAAAAGGGCTTTCCCTCAATCCCCTATTACAAGTCATGTCAGTTAAACACGTTCCATCTCTTGCATATGGAGTAGAGACGTTAAGAGGATGTGCTGATAACACCATAGACAAACTAGTGACAGGGACCTACCGATGCCTGTATAATCTTCCTCGGCAGTCTTCACCAGCGCAAATCCGGCTTGAGTTGGGACTTAAACTACAGAACCTAAACAGCTTAGGAGCATATTTAAAATTCTGCCATCAACTTAGAAGGGATAATAACTCCTCGCTTATGACAGTGGTCTGGGAGGCAATATGTGATAGTAAACATAAGCAGGCTCATGAATATTTTAAACTGGCGATAGACCCGTTTAAGGCAGAACAATTATGGGCTTTACCCTCTCACAGGCGGCTTTTAATAAAGTAATAAATGGGTGCAGTAAAAAATTGTCCTCGTTATGGGATAAAGCAGTATTGGCAAAGAGATCCCATGCGTGGACAGTTATTGCTTCCTATGGTATGTTAAAACCTCAGAGCTATCTAGGAGACTTAAATAGCCAAAGGGCAAAGTTGAAGTTTATGAATCTCCGATTTGGAAATAGCCAATTTCTTGGAGACGCCCCGGCTTGGAAAAAGATGATTAGTGAGAGGACGTGTCGCCTCTGTAACAACAAGAGAGAAGATATTTGTCATATCATTTGTAGCTGTCCTGCTTTAATAGTTGAACATAGGAGGCTGCTGAGGTTGGACTTTAATAGTCAAATGATAAGTACACGTCGACAAGCAGTTATAGCCAGTTTACAAGGAGAAAGTTCACGGGCAGACTTTTGAAGTTTGTAGAAATAGTGGAGAAGAAACTGATTAACTGTGGCCAATGAGGATTGTTTTCTTTTTTTTTTTTTTTTTTTTTTTTTGGGTCTTTATGAATAGATGAATAGTACTTTTTAACTATGTGGTTTTTAAATAAGGATATGGAATTGATTATGCATGAAATGTAAGAAGAATTGTATAAAGGTGTTTTTAATTGTAAGTTTTTTTATTAACTGAACAATAAATTTTTTCATTCATTCATTCAGTAGCATTTCACCACTATGAGTATAGCGCTTTGGGTACCCCTCCTGATCGAAAAAGACAGCGATCCATGAGACAGGCCTATGTCTTGGCACACATGTATGATCTGTGTCGCCCATGACAACAAAAATCAGCATCAGGGATCCAAACATCTTTACAGTTGGGGCACTCAAAGCAGGGGTGTACATTCATCACCATGTGAGGGACATTTCTGTCTCAACACACGATTAAACAAACCCTGACCACTAGGTAGATCAGTTCAGGACTTGGTTGATACTGTATTGTATTGTATTCAAACTTATAAAGCGCACTGTAACCCTACGGGCATCCTGGCGCTGCGGTATATATGCACTGTCACCATAGTTCCGGAATCAGCATGTTGCTAAGCCTGTACTCTGGGGAAAAGCCATGTTTTGACTTTCCCCCTGAACTTCAGCAGATCCTGCGACTGTCTCAGGTCAGCTGGGAGACCATTCCAAAGGTGTGCTGCCGCATAGCTGAAAGCTCTTCCACCTGATTTAGCTCTCTTAATCTTGGGTATATTCACCAGGTTGGCCGAAGAGGAACGGAGGCTGCGGGTGGGAGTATACCAGCTGAACTTAGACTGCAGCGGTATGGGCCCCATCCCGTGCAGTGCCTTAAAGACAATGCAGAGTGATTTGAATTGTATCCTCCGGAATACAGGGAGCCAGTGCAGCTCCGCCAGCGCCAGAGATGTAGATGACCGTCGTAGTCTTGATAAGGCCAGCTTAGCCGCCACCTTCTGGATTCTCTGGAGTCTCCCAATCAAGTACCTTGGGGATTCCAGCAGTAGCTTAATGCTCTCTGTCACCTGTATCAGGTTCAGAGAGCATTAAGTAACCTGCCTAGAAGAGGGTATTGGGTGGCCGCACATCATACGAAGTACTCTTCAGCGAACCTATGTATGTACCTGACCTAGCTGAGAAGGTGGTGGATGAAAAAGAATTTGGCCTGGACCAAAGTTTAACTACTTTACAGAATGTCCATGCGGTCAGAGATGAGCTATCTAATCTATAACTGCCATCCATGAAGAGAAGGCATTGCCAGCTGCTGACTTGTGGGTTCCCCAAGTAGCCAATTTAGTTTGCGGGAAGATCCCCCAATAAATCGGAGTTTGGGCCATTCTAACGACCACCTGTTCCAGCTCTTGGGGTAAAAGGCACACAAACTGTAATCTTGCCTCCTGTCTCCATAGTCTGGTTAAAAAAAAAAACAGACAGTCCATTGACCACATCCAGAAGCACTATCTGCGTGAATAAGTGAGGTGGTGTGTGTGTATAACTGTATAGGTGAGTAAATGGCAGTGTAATTAATTCTTTGGGTGACTGACTAGGTGTTTGAGTAACTCTTTGGGTGAGTGGCAGTGTGTGTGTGTCTATATGGGTGTATGAGTGGATATATCAGTGGCTGTATTGATGAATGACTGCATGTATGAGTGACTATGGGTTAGTGAGTGGATGTGTGTGTAGACGTATGAATCACTGAGCGGGTATGTACTAACTGCTATTGGTCTGTCTATGGTTTCGATATTGGTAGTCTGTATTTTAGAGTGGGAGTATCAAAGGTTTTATTAGGGTGTGAGGAGGTGCATCAGATGATCACATGGATGATGCCATTTGAGATGTCATCAGTGATGTCACTGACCATGTCATGAGTGATGTAATATGTGACGTCATCAGCAGTGCATTGCGGGGGCGCGAGTTATAGTTAGCTCTACTAACTATAATGACCGAATTTCTCTGGCTTTATATGAGTGAAATGTCCAACTAACTATAACGTCCCTTAAACCTGTGTTTTTTTCAGTGAATTTCTAAGGTTTTTTAAAAGCTAATCCCCAACTATAACGTCCCTGAAACCTTTGTTTTTTTCAGTGAATTTCTAAGGTTTTTTAAATGCTAATTTCTAACTATGCCTACATAGGTAGGACATGTGCAGAAAGAGGAAGAAAGGTGCAGAAAGAGGAAGAAAGGTGCAGAAAGAAGCAAGAGAAATGCAGAAAGAGGCAACAGAAGTCCAGAAAGAGGAAGAAAGGTGCAGAAAGAAGCAAGAGACGTGCAGAAAGAACCACCAGAGGTGCAGAAAGAGGCCTACTTTGACTGTACCTTACAACAGACTCATACAAAGTACCCTAATCACTAATCCTTCTCTGAAGATGTCTTAAAGCTCACTTTTCTCTTGAAGGTTCACTATTAATCGACTGCTCAGAATGTTAGGCCTACCAAATATATAACAGCAATCCTAAGCATATCACTGTTGTAAGTCTGACCAAGTTTGTGAAGGTATGCATGCGTGTCTATGCTTTTACCTAGTGACATGTTAAATGAAAATAAACATATAAACACTTGAATACCTGTGTTTCAAACAGCATACTCTGTAAATTTGTGTAAAAAAAAGGTCTATGCATTTCTTTCTGCTCACAATACAGGGCTTATCAATCAATCAATCAATCACGGGTTTATAAAGCGCGCTACTCACCCGTGAGGGCCTCAAGGCGCTGGGGGGGGGGGGGGGTGCACCTCCGGATCAGTCGAAGAGCCAGGTCTTGAGGCTCTTCCTGAAGGTGTGCAGAGTGGGGACCGTCTGATGTCGACTGTGAGCTTGTTCCAGGTGTTTGCTGCGACGTAGGAGAAGGCTCTTCCGCCTGCTCTGGTTCTGCGGATGCGTGGGGTCTCTGCCAGGGCGAGGTCGGCGGAGCGGAGGTTCCTTTTGGGTGCGTGGAAGGAGACTCTTTCGTTGAGGTATTTGGGTCCGATGTTGTGGAGGTATTTGGGTCCGATGTGGAGGGATTTGTAGGCGTGGGTGAGTAGTTTGAAGGTTACTCTCTTATCGATAGGGAGCCAGTGGAGGTCTCGTAGGTGCTGGGTCATGTGCTCGTGTCGTGGGGTTCCGAGGACGCGTCTGGCTGCAGTGTTCTGGATGGTTTAAAGCTTGTGTAGCAGGGTTTGTTTGATTCCGGCGTAGAGGGCATTACCGTAGTCCAGTCTGCTGGTTATGAGTGCGTGGGTGATGGTCTTTCTGCATTCGGGGGGGATCCACTTGAAGGTCTTGCGGAGAATGCGAAGGGAGTTGAAGCAGGTGGAGGCGACGGCGTTGATCTGGCGGGTCAAGGTTAGGGAGGAGTCTAGAATGATGACGAGGTTCCGGGCGTGGTCCGTCGGGGTGGATGGATTTCCGAGGGCAGGGGACCACCAGGAGCTGTCCCACGCGGTGGGTGAGGGTCCGAGGACCTCTGTCTTCTCAGAGTTCAGTTGTAGGCAGCTGTCGTTCATCCAGGCTGCAACGTCTTTCATTCCTTCTTGGAAGCTGAGTCTGGCATATGGGTATTCAATAGTATATTTGAGGGGCTCTATAACACATATATACATAAGACATGCCTGCCTGTGCAACCGAATGACAGAGCAGAACTGAGAAAATTTGACCACCTATAGGAGAAGTTACCCGCTTTTTAAGCTACCATCTTCAGAAGCATAACACATGTAAGAATACGTAGACATACCTCAGTCATGAGAGCACGCAGACCTTTAAACTTGACAGCTTGCACTTCCCATTTGAGTACAGAAAGAGGCAAGAGAAGTTCAGAAAGAAGCAAGAGAGTTGCAGAAACAGGCAGAAGAGGTGCAGAAAGAGGGAACAGGGGTGCAGACAGAGGCAAGAGCAGTGCAGAAAGAAGCAAGAGCAGTGCAGAAAGAAGCAAGAGCAGTGCAGAAAGAACCAACAGAGGTGCAGAAAGAGGCAAGAGAAGTGCAGAAAGAGGCAAGAGAAGTGCAGAAAGAGGCAAGAGAAGTGCCAGACAGAGGCAAGAGAAGTGCCAGACAGAAGCAAGAGAAGTGCCAGACAGAAGCAAGAGGAGTGCCAGACAGAAGCAAGAGGAGTGCCAGACAGAAGCAAGAGGAGTGCCAGACAGAAGCAAGAGGAGTGCCAGACAGAAGCAAGAGGAGTGCCAGACAGAAGCAAGAGGAGTGCCAGACAGAAGCAAGAGGAGTGCAGACAGAAGCAAGAGGAGTGCAGACAGAAGCAAGAGGAGTGCAGACAGAAGCAAGAGGAGTGCAGACAGAAGCAAGAGGAGGCAGACAGGCAAGAGGAGTGCAGACAGAAGCAAGAGGAGTGCAGACAGAAGCAAGAGGAGTGCAGACAGAAGCAAGAGGAGTGCAGACAGAAGCAAGAGGAGTGCAGACAGAAGCAAGAGGAGTGCAGACAGAAGCAAGAGGAGTGCAGACAGAAGCAAGAGGAGTGCAGACAGAAGCAAGAGGAGTGCAGACAGAAGCAAGAGGAGTGCAGACAGAAGCAAGAGGAGTGCAGACAGAAGCAAGAGGAGTGCAGACAGAAGCAAGAGGAGTGCAGACAGAAGCAAGAGGAGTGCAGACAGAAGCAAGAGGAGTGCAGACAGAAGCAAGAGGAGTGCAGACAGAAGCAAGAGGAGTGCAGACAGAAGCAAGAGGAGTGCAGACAGAAGCAAGAGGAGTGCAGACAGAAGCAAGAGGAGTGCAGACAGAAGCAAGAGGAGGCAGACAGAAGCAAGAGGAGTGCAGACAGAAGCAAGAGGAGTGCAGACAGAAGCAAGAGGAGTGCAGACAGAAGCAAGAGGAGTGCAGACAGAAGCAAGAGGAGTGCAGACAGAAGCAAGAGGAGTGCAGACAGAAGCAAGAGGAGTGCAGACAGAAGCAAGAGGAGTGCAGACAGAAGCAAGAGGAGTGCAGACAGAAGCAAGAGGAGTGCAGACAGAAGCAAGAGGAGTGCAGACAGAAGCAAGAGGAGTGCAGACAGAAGCAAGAGGAGTGCAGACAGAAGCAAGAGGAGTGCAGACAGAAGCAAGAGGAGTGCAGACAGAAGCAAGAGGAGTGCAGACAAGCAAGAGGAGTGCAGACAAGCAAGAGGAGTGCAGACAAGCAAGAGGAGTGCAGACAAGCAAGAGGAGTGCAGACAAGCAAGAGGAGTGCAGCCAAGCAAGAGGAGTGCAGCCAAGCAAGAGGAGTGCAGCCAAGCAAGAGGAGTGCAGCCAAGCAAGAGGAGTGCAGCCAAGCAAGAGGAGTGCAGCCAAGCAAGAGGAGTGCAGCCAAGCAAGAGGAGTGCAGCCAAGCAAGAGGAGTGCAGCCAAGCAAGAGGAGTGCAGCCAAGCAAGAGGAGTGCAGCCAAGCAAGAGGAGTGCAGCCAAGCAAGAGGAGTGCAGCCAAGCAAGAGGAGTGCAGCCAAGCAAGAGGAGGCAGCCAAGCAAGAGGAGGCAGCCAAGCAAGAGGAGTGCAGCCAAGCAAGAGGAGTGCAGCCAAGCAAGAGGAGTGCAGCTACAAGAGGAGGCAGCTAGCAAGAGAGTGCAGCCAGAGGCAAGAGGAGTGCAGACAGAGGCAAGAGGAGTGCAGACAGAGGCAAGAGGAGTGCAGACAGAGGCAAGAGGAGTGCAGACAGAGGCAAGAGGAGTGCAGACAGAGGCAAGAGGAGTGCAGACAGAGGCAAGAGGAGTGCAGACAGAGGCAAGAGGAGTGCAGACAGAGGCAAGAGGAGTGCAGACAGAGGCAAGAGGAGTGCAGACAGAGGCAAGAGGAGTGCAGACAGAGGCAAGAGGAGTGCAGACAGAGGCAAGAGGAGTGCAGACAGAGGCAAGAGGAGTGCAGACAGAGGCAAGAGGAGTGCAGACAGAGGCAAGAGGAGTGCAGACAGAGGCAAGAGGAGTGCAGACAGAGGCAAGAGGAGTGCAGACAGAGGCAAGAGGAGTGCAGACAGAGGCAAGAGGAGTGCAGACAGAGGCAAGAGGAGTGCAGACAGAGGCAAGAGGAGTGCAGACAGAGGCAAGAGGAGTGCAGACAGAGGCAAGAGGAGTGCAGACAGAGGCAAGAGGAGTGCAGACAGAGGCAAGAGGAGTGCAGAAAGAGGCAAGAGGAGTGCAGAAAGAGGCAAGAGGAGTGCAGAAAGAGGCGTGCAGAAAGCAGCACGAGGAGTGCAGAAAGCAGCACGAGGAGTGCAGAAAGAAGCACGAGGAGTGCAGAAAGAAGCACGAGGAGTGCAGAAAGAGGCAACAGAAGTGCAGAAACAGGCAACAGAAGTGCAGAAACAGGCAAGAGGGGTGCAGAAACAGGCAAGAGGGGTGCAGAAGGAGGCAAGAGGGGTGCAGAAGGAGGCAAGAGGGGTGCAGAAGGAGGCAAGAGGGGTGCAGAAGGAGGCAAGAGGGGTGCAGAATGAAACAACGGAGGTGCTGAAAGAGGCAAGAGGGATGCAGAAAGAGGCAACATAAGTGCAGAAAGAAGCAACAGAGATGCAGAAAGAAGCAACAGAGATGCAGAAGCAGGCAAGAAAGGTGCAGAAAGGGAACAGGGATATAGAAATTTGCAAGAGAGGTGCAGAAGGAAGCAAGAGCCGTGCAGAAGGAAGCAAGAGCCGTGCAGAAGGAAGCAAGAGCCGTGCAGAAGGAAGCAAGAGAGGTGGGGGAAGAGGGATGCAGAAAGAACCAGCAGAGGTGCACAAAGAGGGAAGAGGGGTGCACAAAGAGGCAAGAGGGGTGCACAAAGAGGCAAGAGGGGTGCACAAAGAGGCAAGAGGGGTGCACAAAGAGGCAAGAGGGGTGCACAAAGAGGCAAGAGGGGTGCACAGAGGCAAGAGGGGTGCAGAAAGAGGCAAGAGGGGTGCAGAAAGAGGCAAGAGGGGTGCAGAAAGAAGCAACAGAATTGGAGAAAGAAGCAGCAGAGGTGCAGAAAGAGGGGTGCAGAAACAGACAAAAGAGGTACAGAAAGAAACGAGCAGTGCAGAAGGAGGCAAGAGGGGTGCAGAAGGAGGCAAGAGGGGTGCAGGAGGCGGCAAGAGGGGTGCAGAAATTTGCATTGCAAGAGAGGTACAGAAAGAAGCAACAGGTGCAGAAGGAGATGAGAACTGTAGAAAGAGGCAAGAGAGTTGCAGAAACAGGCAAAAGGGGTGCAGAAAGAGGGAACAGGTGGGCAGACTGAGGCAAGAGAGGTGCAGAAAGAAGGAAGAGGGGTGTAGAAACAGGCAAGAGGGATGCAGAAATTTGGAACAGAGGTGCAGAAAGAAGCAAGAGTGGTTTGCACACCATTAGTACCAATTTAACACCCACATTTAGCATTAAGTAACAGGTGACCATTCTAGATTTGCAAAGGGCCTTCCACCACGCTGTAACACTTGTCGCTGCATTTTTGGTAGCGTTTGAGCAGTTTGAGCTAGAAACAAGGAATATTTTGTTCAAATCTGCAGATTATGCAGCAGATGATGGATTATGTGGCAAATGCGGAAAATGTATAATTGTGCGAAAGTCGGTGCAGCCAAACAGTCGCATAATTCCAGTGGCCCTGCTCATACATCTGACTAGTTCCAGAAGTGCTCCTCATTGGTTCCTTCTTTTTTTGTCTCATTGCGTTTATAGTTTAGCTTCTATGGATACGAGGAAGACTAAACCTGAGGTTACCACTCCACAACACAGACTACCATACCACATAATTTCTCTCCATAACACATAATCCCACTCTACATAATTCCTATACACTAAATACCACATACGTTCTATCTACATCAGTCTATCCACATAATTTCACTGCACATCATACTACATAATTCCACTACACACAACCTACATCCACTCCAAGAAACATTAGTAAAACACTTACATTTACCACGCCTTTAGCTCTAACTCTCGCAAATGTGAAACCTATTACATTGCAAATGCTTCTTTAACTAGTAGTCGCGTTTGCAGAGTGGTGCAGAAAGGGGCCTGGGCCTCCGACCAGCGCTCAGGAATTCCGCTGCGTAGGACTTAAAGGAGATACCAGGAGGGCTTCTTGGCCCCCAAAGTCCCTCAGGAGCAAAGTGGACTTCATCCCACAACCCGTAGTGTGCCAGGAGGCGCGTTTGCAGAGCGCTGGAGAAAGGGGGGCGTGGCCTTCGAAGACGACTTACTAATACCACTGTGTGGGACTTACTGGAGGTAACAGGAGGGGTAGTTGGCCCCCAAGGACAATCTTGGGGGCCAACTACCCCTCCTATTACCTCCAGTAAGTACCACACAACAGCATTGCTAAGTTCTCATTGCAGGCCACGCCCCCTTTCCCCACCACTCTTCAAACCCGCTTCCTGGCGCTCTCTTGAATGGGGGTTAAAGTCCAGTTAGCTGCTGGGGGTCCTTAGGGGCCAACTAGCCTACCTGATACCTCCAGTAAGCCCCAGATAGTGGGATAGCTGATAGGTAGACCTAGCCATGCCCCCTTTCTCCACCACTCTGCAAACATGCCTCCTGGCGCGTTCTGGGTTGGGGGATTAAGTCCCCTTGCCTTCTGAGTGTCCCTGGGGGCCAAGTAGCCCACCAGGTACCTCCAGTAAGCCCCACACAGCTGGTTTGCTGAGAGTGTTCTGAGGCCATGCCCTCTTTTATACCACTCTGCAAATGCGCCTCCTGCCGCACTGCTGCCCGGGGGATGAAGTCCACTTTAGTGCTGAGGTCCTCGCGACAGAAGAGGACCTCCTCGCCGCCACCAGCAATGCGCAAAGAGGCGCGTTTGCATAGTGGTGTAAAAAAGGGCGTGGCCTCGGACCACCTCTCAGCAATCCCATTGTATGGGGCTTACTGGAGGTACCTGGTGGGCTAGTTGGCCGCTAAGGACCCTTAAGATTCGAGGGGACTCAATCCCCCAACCCAGAACGCGCCAGGAGGCGTGTTTGCAGAGTGGTGCAGGGAGGGGGCGGGCCTCCGGCGAGATGCCGGCTTTTCTTTAAAAAAAATATTTTTAGAAGGGTGGGCTGTGTGGCCCCCCTTCTTTTAGTATTGTTTGGGCCCTGGGGACCCCATCCCCCAGGGCCTGACCCATTTTTTTTTAAAGAAATGTAAAAAAAACAAAATCCTTGGCCACTTTTGGCCCCGGGGACCCCATCCCCTGGGGCCTGGCCAGCTTTGATTTTCCTTTATTTTGGATGGGGGCCGCGTGGCCCCCCTCCTGAGGCCAATTATGGTCCCAGGGACCCCATCCCCCAAGACCTGGCCTGCCTTTTTTTTATTTTTTATTTTGGAGGGGGGCCGCATGGCCCCCCATCCTGAGGCCAATTATGGCCCCGGGGACCCCATCCCCCGGGGCCTGGCCTTACGTTGGGGACTGCGGCGGGAGCCCCAATGCCCCCGCGGTCCCAGCCGGCTCCCCGCATCCTGCGGGAGCCGGCTTTGCTTTTGGACAATTGAAGCTGCTAACATGCAGCTCCCCTTGTCCAAAAGCAATCTGCTTCGCTTCGTGGAAGCGAGAGCAGTTTTTCTGCTCTCGCTTCCATGAAGCGAAGCATAGTTTGCAATGACAGGGCGGGAGCCGTGCTCCCGCCCTTCCATTGCAAACTGCAATGTCCCGGGGGTGGGCACCCCGGGACATTGCTGGAGCCAGCCGTGGGGGGTGGCGGTCCCCAGGGCCATAGAGGGCTCCAGGAGGGGGGCCGCGCCTCCCAACGTGTAAATAGCCCCAGGGAGGTGGTGGTGCCCGGGGCAGTGAGAGAGGGGAAGGAGCCCCCCCCCACACTTATTTATTTATATTTAAGCCCCGGGGAGGTGGCGGTCCCCGGGGCTTGGGGGGGGCCGTGAGGGCCCACGCACATAATTACGGAATGCCCCGGGGAGGTGGTGGTCCCCGGTGCAGTGTGGGGGGGCAGGAGCCACCCCACTCTTTATTTAATTTTAAGCCTTGGGGAGCTGCTGGTCCCCGGGGCTTGGGGGGGGGGGGCCCACAAGGCCCCCGCACATAATTACGGATACCCCGGGGGGTGGCAGTCCCCGGGGCAGCGTGGGGGGGCAGGAGCCCCTCCCATGCAGTTTGTTTAAAAAAGCCCCGGGTGGCATTCCCCTGGGGCTGCGGGGGCCCCGTCGGGCCGCAGCTACATAAATTTTGATTGCTCCCGGGACCTGGCCCACCCGGGGGCTTAAGGAAAACAAAGCACGGGAGCCCGTGCTTCGTTTAAAAAAAAAAAAAAAGTCTGCTGAATTCGTGCACCCAACGCGACTCCGGATGAAAATAAAAAATAAAAATGCTGAACAGGCCTAGGAGGTTTAGGGTGTTTCTACCCTGCCCCCTTTTCTTGTTCTTTAATGTTTTTTCTCCTTTTTTCTTTTTTCTTGTGAATTGGTTTCAAAGAGTCACAAGATGGCTGCCAACACTTCTTGGTTTGGAGTGTAGACAGCCAATCAGAATGAAGCTCGTGATCGGGAGGGTTCACGAATCCTCCTCGGTCACAAGATATCGATATTTTTTATTTTAAAATTTCTCAAGAACTACTGAACGGATTTACACCATTTAAAGCAAAGAGTGCACTCTGGACCAAGAGCTACCTTTTTGTCAAATTTGGAGTCATTCCGTTAAGCAGTTCTGGCTGTAGCCGCGATAAAATTTCCTATTGAAATTAACATGGAGCAAACACGTTTTGGGACCCCCCTTTTTTCTCTGCCCCCGCTTGACGAATCACCCCGAAACTTTCAAGACAGGAGCTGACCTGAGCGCCCCATTAATTTGAAAAATTTCGCGAAGATTCATCAATTGGCGCCAAAGATATTGGCAAATCAAAAAACGCTTTTCCTATGGAAACTAGGTCCTAACTATAACTACGTACTGGCGACCTCCAGTAGGTAATATATATATATATATATATATATCTATATATCACTCATAGCAAAGGACCATCAATGAGGGACAGCCTGGTTAAAACTAGTCCAGAAATTATGGAAGGGAGTAGTTGGCTACAAACACACAGAGGCTTCTATAAGTGCAAGACCTGTAAGGCGTGCCAGCAGGGGATAAGTAAAACCACCTATCAGAGCCCATTTAGCAAGAGGGAATACAAGATCACGAAACTACTTACCTGCAAAACCGATCATGTAGTGTATGTCCTACTCTGTCCATGTGGTTTGCAATATATAGAGAGCACCAAGCTCCAAGTCCACAAACGAGTGCTCCAACAAATGCGAGCAATAACAAATCAGGACAACACGTATCCGGTGGGACGGCATTTCAGAGAGTTTCATAAGTCCAATAGCCAAGATCTTAGATATTATTTGATTGATGCAGTCCCCCCCCCAGCAGAAGAGGTGGGAATAGAGCGATGAAAATTAGAGACACGCTACATTGTTGAAATTGACTCTAAGCACCCAGGGGGGTTGAATACATCAGAAGACTTGTACACCTGTTTACAATAATTTAACAATTTTAATAGTCAGTTTAGATTTTATTCAATATTTAATATTTAACATTTTTATGTATTCAATATTTAATGTTTTATATTATTATATTAATATTGGAAGCCTTGCATCTACATAGTAGGGCAAGTTAAGGTTTGGATCCTATGAGAAATTGGATGAGTATAATAAGGCCAGGATGTCTAGTGGTATTTAAACCAAGATTGTTTGAATAGTCGTTACAAAATAACTAACAGCTGCAGCTTAAGAATTTATTCTAAGATACTATGCAACCAGCAAATACTATGGACCACATTGAGCTATTCAATAGATATATTTAAACTGTGATGAATAGCATGGAACGTAGTTCCAATAGCGAGCACTAGCATTTCAACACTTGAAGCACTTTATGATTTACACATTAGCACTTTTAAGGGGCAATCTGAACACAGACTTACACAAACCTTACAGAAATGCAAACCCTAGACTGGGGCAACAATCGACATGATTGATGACATTGTGCAGTATACAATATTTAAAATATACACATGCACATATGAGTACCAATGTACAAACGAGGCTGGTAGAATTTTGAATCAAATACAAAAAACAGGGTTCAGACCAAGTCGATATGTACATATGCTAAATTTAATATATGAACACCAATGTATTTTACTTGCTGCTATAAACTGTATTTATACAATTATACATCTTTTACAATTCTACAATGAAATTGTTGTTAGATATATTAAGTGTCTTGTCGATGTCTGATTGCATTTTTTTCACGTTGTACGTTGCACTAGCACTTGTCACTTTAAATAGTATTGGTTGTTGCCATGAAACCATGTCGTGATCAAGGCTCGTCTAGAGCCGAAACGCGTAATGGCGACGGAGCAATAAACCAATTTTGTTGCACTAACTTGGTGGTCCGTGTGCAGCAACCAGCTGGGATACTAACGGAATCTTTGGATATATATATATATATATATATATATATATATATATATATATATATATATATATATATATATATATATATATACACTGAAAAAACCATAGGTTTTAGGGACAGTTATAGTTAGTTGGACATTTCACTCGTGCAAAACCCGTGAAATTCCCCCGTTATAGTTAGTTCAGCTAACTATAACTCGCGCCACCGCAATGCACTGCTGATGACGTCACATATTACATCACTCATGACATGGTCAGTAACTAGCCCTCCTGTTACCTCCAGTAAGCCCCACACAGCTGGATTGCTGAGAGGTGGTCAGAGACCACGCCCCCTTTCTCCACCACTCTGCAAACGCGCCTCCTGGCGCACTGCTGCTTGGGGGATGAAGTCCACTTTAGTCCCGAGGTCCTCAGGACACAAGGGAACCTCATTGCCCCACCAGCAGTGCCCCAAGAGGTTTGTTTGCAGAGTGGTGTAAAAAGGGGTGTGGCCTCCGACCACCTTTCCGGAATCCCACTGTGCGGTTTACTGGAGGTAACAAGTGGGCTAGCTGGCCCCTAAGGACCCTCAGCAGTGCAGGGGACTTCATCCCCTAACCAAGAGCACGCCAGGAGGTGCGTTTGCAGAGTAGTGGAGAAAGGGGGTGGGGCCTCCGGCGAGTTGCCAGGTTCCTTTGTTTTTTATTTTAGGAAGGTGGGCCCCGGGGACCTCATCCCCCGGGGCCCTTATCCATTTGTTTTGCTTTCAATAAAAGAAAAAGGGAAGGGGGCCCGCGACCTCCCTCCAGAGGCCGACTTCAGTTAGGCCTATCTTTGTTGTTTTAATTCTAAAGGGGAGGGGGCCGCCATCCCATAGCAAACTGCAATGTCCCGGGGATGGGCACCCCAGGACATTGCTGGAGGGCGGCCCTAGGGGTTGGCAGTCCCCAGGGCCATTTACGGCTCCAGGAGGGGGACTGCGCAGCCCCCCTCCAATTTTGAAAATAGCCCCGGGACGTTGGCCCCCGGGGCTGCGTGGGGGGCTGGAGCCCACCCACACAATACTTTCAATATAACCCTAAGGAGGTGGCGGTCCCCGGGGCTGCGTGGTGGGCTGGAGCCCCCCCACGCATTAATATTAAGAATAGCCCCAGGGAAGTGGCGGTTCCCGGGGCTTGCGGGGGCCACGTGGCCACCCGCACTTCAAACTATAAGCCCAGCGGAAGTGCCTGGAGCTGCGGGGCCCTGCATGGGCCCCCGCATCTTCATCTCTAATTGGCCCCGGGACCTGGCCCACCGGGGGGGCTTAAAGTAAACGAAGCGCTGGAGCCCAAACTTCGTTTTTTTAAAAAACAATTCAGCCGGATTCGCGGGAGGGTTCGCGGATCCACCGCGGCCACTGTTGTATATCTGAGAAATCTTTACATTTTTCAGGAACTATTGAACGGATTTACACCATTTAACAACAAGCATTGGAAATGCAATAGGTCTCACATTTGTTGGAGCTATTGGCATTGTAAATGGCAATGTTTTGTACTTTGCAATAGGTTTTGTATTTGTTGGAGCTATTCACATTGTAAATGGCAATGTTTTTTATTTATCCTTGGGGTTTTATATAGCGCAAACTTAACAGCCTCAGTTGTGAATTTCGATTCATCAAAGGTTTGTGAGCCCTGAAATTTGCACAAGTAAAGTGCTAACAGTATAAATATGGGCACTGTTTAATAAACGAAGCCACTGCAATACAAGAGCAAAGGTGAACGAGTGACTGCTTCTGGGTTGACGGAGTTGCTTACAGTCACTGCCCGTTAAAGCTAGCTAGCCCGCTACTATGAGTTTATCAAACTTAATGCTATGTTTTCTTATGTTATGCTATGCAATGCTATGTTTTGTTGTGTTTTGTTATGCTATGTTTTGTTTTGTTATGCTATGCTATGTTTTGCTATGCTATGTTTTGTTATGCTATGCTATGTTTTGTTATGCTATGTCTTGTGTTTTGTTATGCTATGTTTTGTTATGCTATGTTTTGTTGTGTTATGCTATGCTATGTTTTGTTATGCTATGTTTTGTTATGCTATGTTTTGTTATGCTATGTTTTGTTATGCTATGTTTTGTTATGCTATGTTTTGCTATGCTATGCTATGTTTTGTTGTTATGCTATGCTATGTTTTGTTGTTATGCTATGCTATGTTTTGTTGTATTTTGTTATGCTATGTTTTGTTATGCTATGCTATGTTTTGTTATGCTATGCTATGTTTTGTTATGCTATGCTGTGTTTTGTTATGCTATGCTTTGTTATGCTATGCTATGTTTTGTTGTGTTTTGTTATGCTATGCTGTGTTTTGTCATGCTATGCTCTGTTTTGTTGTGTTTTGCTATGCTATGTGTTATGCTGTTTTGTTATGCTATGCTTTGTTATGCTATGTTTTGTTATGCTATGCTGTTTTGTTTTGTTATGCTATGTTTTTTTGTTTTGTTATGCTATGTTTTTGTTATGCTCTGTTTTGTTATGCTATGCTATGCCATGTTTTGTTATGCTATGTTTTGTTATGCTATGCTATGTTTTGTTATGCTATGCTATGTTATGCTTTGTTATGCTATGCTATGTTTTGTTATGCTGTTTTGTTGTGTTTTGTTATGCTATGTTTTGTTATGCTATGCTATGTTTTGTTATGCAATGCTTTGTTATGCTATGTTTTGTTGTGTTTTGTTATGCTATGTTTTGTTGTGTTTTGTTATGCTATGCTGTTTTGTTATGCTAGGTTTTGTTGTGTTTTGTTATGCTATGCTGTGTTTTGTTGTGTTTTGTTATGCTATGCTGTGTTATGCTGTTTTGTTGTGTTTTGCTATGCTATGTTTTGTTATGCTATGCTTTGTTATGTTATGTTTTGTTATGCTATGCTTTGTTGTGTTTTGTTATGCTATGCTGTTTTGTTTTGTTATGCTATGTTTTGTTATGCTATGCTATGTTTTGTTATGCTGTTTTGTTGTGTTTTGTTATGCTATGCTATGTTTTGTTATGCTATGCTATGCTTTGTTATGCTATGCTATGTTTTGTTGTGTTTTGTTATGCTGTGTTTTGTCATGCTATGCTATGTGTTGTTATGCTGTTTTGTTGTGTTTTGTTATGCTATGTTTTGTTATGCTATGCTTTGTTATGTTATGTTTTGTTATGCTATGCTTTGTTGTGTTTTGTTATGCTGTTTTGTTTTGTTATGCTATGCTATGTTTTGTTATGCTATGCTATGTTTTGTTTTGTTACGTTGTAGGAGAGTAGGATCTGCCTCTTATGTTGCCCCCACTTTTTTTCTGATGTTTACACTGGTTTCTGGCTATAGTCAGGCTGGGACCCTGCCAATCAGGGCCCCAGCCTCTCTGTTCTCTCTAAACGACTTGGAGTGCACTCTAGGTGCACTAGTGATTGGATACTGTGGTACCTTATGAGTCCCTAGTATATGGTAACTTAGGTGCCAAGGGCATAGGTACTTCACAGGCCTACCAGGGGCTGAAGCATGTATTGTGCCACCCCTGGGAAGCAGACTAAATCTGACACCACAGGTCTGCTACTGCAGCCTGGGTAAGGTGGTGCATGCCCCCCTTACTGTGATATAGGCTACCTATATCACTACCTAGATAAACACATATAAACCTATAAGTCACTCCTATGGCAGGCCTTATCAATCCTGAAGGCAGAGTGCTTGGTTCCTATGTGAGAGGGTGCCCCTGCATGAGCAGAGCCCCTCTGCAGCATTCGGAGACCCTTCTCTGAGGCTGTTTGTAGTGCAGCCTGACCATATACTCTTAAGCGCATTATAACCTCGCGTTAAATGCTAACTTTGGGATGGCTGCACGGAAACATGTCGTGTTTGGTGTCAAACATCTTGGAATACTACCTCCCCGCCAGTTCTGGCGGGGGGGGGGTAACATTCCACCCTTCTAGAGGGATAGACATGTACCTACTGTGGAAACGCGGTAGAATCCTGAAGAGCCCTGGCATCACAAAATGGATGCCACCAGTCACAGACACTGGGCTGCCCTCCTGCTGATGACCGAAACTCGCAGTGGAGGAAGCCCAACAATAGGTATCCTGTCACAGGAGGGTGTGACCACCTTCCAGACAGGGTTTAGTGTATTGGGGCTGGGTGGGTGCACTCTTAGAGTGCTTTGAAGTCCTGCACTGGGGGAGCAGAAGGCTCCTCTGTGCATATGCCAGTTCAAACCAGCTCAGGGGCTACCTGCCCCTGCTCTGGCGTGTAACTGGACAAAGGGAAGTGGGTGTAGCCACCCACTCCCCTGACCCTCCCATAGGTGGGGTCATACAGCTAGTCCCTCCCTTTCTTTTAGTATAAGAGGGGGAACCTGTGCATTGCAAACTAGATCTCCCTGGACGACGCTCTTAAGAAGAATCCTGGACCTTCGACGTTCCACTACCTCTGGAAGACTGAAGAATCTCCCTTGGAGTCAAGGAGTGACTCCCCTGCTTGGCAGGCACCAAAAACTACAACTACGGTCGCAAACTACGCCGCTCCCGCCGTAGCCCGAAGTCCCTGCAGCCCAGGAAGAGGATTTCCTGACTTCTCCAAGGCCATCGTGAGTCCCCAGCGAAGCTGAGGATAGTGGACCCCACAAGTGACGAGGAACCGCAGTCCCTGGGTACCGTGCACTATTGTCAAGTGCAACCCCTTCATGACGTTCTACGAACCTGTGCTTTGGACCACGTGTGGTCCCAGCCTCTATCAGGAATCCCTCCGAAGATCAGAGGCCTACCCCATCCCGAGTGACCGTGGCCGGCTTGTGGGTCCCCTGAAGACTTTTCTACAGAACCAAGGGGCTCCCCTGGTTGCTCCAGGCCTGCCCTGACTTACCCTCGCTGGGTGAGTTCCCCAGACCTTGCTGGTCTGCACCATTGACTTTTTGCTCTTTCCACGAGACTTGCTGCTGCCAAGGCTTGTTGGCTCCAAACGGGTCGCCGACACCGCAGTCAGCTGCAGACTTCGTGGGACACGCCGAATCCAGCTCCTGGTCGTCGTCGACGCCTCCTGGACCTCATGGCCGAAGAGTCAAGACACCCGTGAACGACCTGAATCTGTCGACGATGGTGGGCATTCATCTTCCTTGCCCCGGGTCACTGCCCAGTGACTTTGAACACTGTCCCCTCTGCTTTCAGGTCTTCCTTCTTCCGAATCCAGGCTTGGATTCCACCGGACACTTCTTCGGACTTCACAAGCAGCAAGTCTTCATTGGCTCCCATTGAAAACGACGCCGCGACCCGACACCAAATGACACCTATGCACCCTGGCTTCCCTGGGTGAGGTAACTCCAGCACTACGGTGCTCCTGTGGGTGTTGGCCCTAGAACTACTTACCCTGTAAGTGACTTGCTTGTAACTACTCCCGAAGTGCCCTTAACCTCTTAATTTCTAACCGCGACTTGCCCCATTGAAGTCTACGGCGATCCGCGCCTGTGTTCACGCACTGCACGCGTCCCCCGTGGGTCCTTTACTTACCTGCCTTGGGTGGTTTTGTGAGGCCCCAACACTTCTGAAGGCCCTGGGCCTTGTCTCTTTGCAAGTCGTTGTTCTTAAGTCTCTTTTTTTAGTATATGGTCTGGTACGCCCCTAGGGCCCCAGCCATATTGTGCTTAATTTATTGGGAAACGTTGATTTGTGCATATGTTCCTGACTTCTAATCTCATAAAGAGATTAGTAGAGAGTTGTTTAGTAATAAATACATATATATTTGATATATATACCTGTGTGGTGTCTTTTCATTTGGTGATTCAAGAGATTGTGTGGTAAAACAAGCTGCTTTACATTCCTCCAAGACTTAGCTTGAAGGCTGCTCTCCACAGCTACCACTAGGATAGCTTTCTATAAAGGTTGTCTTAAACCTACCTACCATAAGAGTCGAATTGTACTGTTGCAAGGTGTCCACTTTAATTAGTGAACATCATATACCAGGCCAACTTCTCACATACGCTATGCTATGTTTTGGTGTGTTTTGTTATGCTATGTTTTGTTATGCTATGCTTTGCTATGCTATGTTTTGTGAAGCCATGCTATGTTTTGTTATGCTATGCTGTGTTTTGTTATGCTATGCTATGCTATGCTTTGTTATGCTATGCTTTGTTATGCTATGTTTTGTTATGCTATGCTATGTTTTGTTATGCTATGTTTTGTTATGTTATGCTATGTTTTGTTATGCTATGCTTTGTTGTGTTTTGTTATGCTATGCTTTGTTATGCTATGTTGTGTTTTGCTATGCTTTGTTTTGGTATGCTATGCTTTGTTGTGTTTTGTTATGCTTTGTTTTGTTATGCTATGCTATGTTTTGTTACGCTATGCTATGTTTTATGTTTTGTTATGCTATGCTATGTTTTGTTATGCTATGCTATGTTTTGTTATGCTATGCTATGTTTTGTTATGCTATGCTTTGTTGTGTTTTGTTATGCTATGCTTTGTTATGCTATGTTGTGTTTTGCTATGCTTTGTTTTGGTATGCTATGCTTTGTTGTGTTTTGTTATGCTATGTTTTGTTGTGTTTTGCTATGCTATGCTATGTTTTGCTGTGTTTTGTTATGCTATGCTGTTTTGTGTTTTGTTATGCATTGCTATGTTTTGTTGTGTTTTGTTATGCTATGCTCTGTTTTGTTGTGTTTTGTTATGTTGTGTTTTGCTATGCTATGCTTTGTTATGCCATGCTTTGTTATGCTATGCTTTGTTATGCTATGTTTTGTTACGCTATGCTATGTTTTGTTATGCTATGTTGTTGTGTTTTGCTATGCTATGTTTTGTTTTGTTATGCTGTGTTATGCTGTTTTGTTATGCTATGCTTTGTTATGCTATGTTTTGTTATGCTATGTTTTGTTTTGTTATGCTATGTTTTGTTATGCTATGCTATGTTTTGTTATGCTATGTTATGCTTTGTTACGCTATGTTTTGTTTTGTTATGCTATGCTATGTTTTGTTGTGTTTTGCTATGCTATGTTTTGTTATGCTATGCTTTGTTGTGTTATGCTATGTTTTGTTGTGTTTTGTTATGCTATGCTGTTTTGTTATGCTATGCTATGTTGTGTTTTGTTATGCTATGTTTTGTTGTGTTTTGTTATGCTATGTTTTGTTGTGTTTTGTTATGCTATGCTATGTTTTGTTGTGTTTTGTTATGCTATGCTGTTTTGTTGTGTTTTGTTATGCTATGCTGTTTTGTTTTGTTTTGTTATGCTATGTTTTGTTTTGTTATGCTATGTTTTGTTGTGTTTTGTTATGCTATGTTTTGTTATACTATGCTGTGTTTTGTTGTGTTTTGTTATGCTATGCTGTGTTTTGTTATGCTATGCTTTGTTGTGTTTTGCTATGCTATGTTTTGTTATGCTATGCTTTGTTATGCTATGTTTTGTTATGCTATGTTTTTTGTGTTTTGTTATGCTATGTTTTGTTATGCTATGCTATGTTTTGTTATGCTATGCTATGCTTTGTTATGCTATGTTTTGTTTTGTTATGCTAAGCTGTTTTGTTATGCTATGTTTTGTTATGCTATGCTATGTTTTGTTATGCTATGCTATGTTATGCTATGCTATGTTATGCTTTGTTACGCTATGTTTTGTTTTGTTATGCTATGCTGTTTTGTTGTGTTTTGCTATGCTATGTTTTGTTATGATATGCTTTGTTGTGTTATGCTATGTTTTGTTGTGTTTTGTTATGCTATGCTGTGTTTTGTTATGCTATGCTATGTTTTGTTATGCTATGCTGTGTTTTGTTGTGTTTTGTTATGCTATGTTTTGTTATGCTAAGCTATGTTTTGTTTTGTTATGCTATGTTTTGTTTTGTTATGCTATGCTATGTTATGCTTTGTTACGCTATGTTTTGTTTTGTTATGCTATGCTATGTTTTGTTGTGTTTTGCTATGCTATGTTTTGTTATGATATGCTTTGTTGTGTTATGCTATGTTTTGTTGTGTTTTGTTATGCTATGCTGTTTTGCTATGCTATGCTTTGTTATGCTATGCTTTATGCTATGTTGTGTTTTGTTATGCTATGTTTTGTTACGCTATGCTATGTTTTGTGTTTTGTTATGCTATGCTTTGTGATGCTATGCTATGTTTTGTTATGCTATGTTTTGTTGTGTTTTGTTATGCTATGTTTTGTTATGCTATGCTTTGTTATGCTATGCTTTGTTTTGATATGCTATGCTTTGTTTTGATATGCTATGCTATGTTTTGCTATGCTATGCTGTGTTTTGTTATGCTATGCTGTGTTTTGTTATGCTATGTTTTGTTATGCTATGTTTTGTTTTGCTATGCTATGTTTTGCTATGCTATGCTTTGTTTTGCTATGCTATGCTTTGTTTTGCTATGCTTTGTTTTGCTATGCTATGCTTTGTTATGCTATGTTTTGTTATGCTATGCTGTTTTGTTGTGTTTTGTTATGCTATGCTCGGTTTTGTTGTGTTTTGTTATGCTATGCTCGGTTTTGTTGTGTTTTGCTATGCTATGTTTTGTTATGCTATGCTCTGTTTTGTTGTGTTTTGTTATGCTATGTTTTGTGTTTTGCTATGTTTTGTAGTGTTTTGTTATGCTATGCTTTGTTATGCTATGCTTTGTTATGCTATGTTTTGCTATGCTATGTTTTGTTATGCTATGTTTTGTTATGCTATGTTTTGTTATGCTATGTTTTGTTATGCTATGTTTTGTTATGCTATGCTTTGTTATGCTATGTTGTGTTTTTTTATGTTATGCTATGTAGTTATGCTATGCTATGTTTTGTTTTGCTATGCTTTGTTTTGTTATGATATGCTATGTTTTGTGATGCTATGCTATGTTTTGTTGTGTTTTGTTATGCTATGCTATATTTTGTTTGGTTATGCTATGCTATGCTTTGTTTCACTTTATGCTATGTTTTGTTATGCTATGCTATGTTTTGCTATGCTATGCTTTATGCTATGCTTTGTTATGCTATGCTATGTTTTGTTATGCCATGTTTTGTTGTGTTTTGTTATGTTATGCCATGTTTTGTTGTGTTTTGTTATGCTATGTTTTGTTGTATTGTGTTATGCTATGTTTTGTGTTTTGTTATGCTATGCTATGTTGTGCTGTGCTATGCTATGTTTTGTTGTGTTATGGTATGTTTTGTTATGCTATGTTTTGTTTTGTTATGCTATGATTTGTTATGTTGTGTAAGGCAAGGCTGTGTAATGTTGTGTTAGGCTAGGCTGTGTTATGTTGTGTTAGGCTAGGGTGTGTTGTGCTGGGTTGTGTTTTGTTATGTTTTTGTTTTGTTTTGTTATGTTATACTATGCTTTGTTATATTATACTATGTTATGCTATACTATGCTATGTTATGCTATACTATGTTTTTTGTTATGCTATGTTATGATATGTTATGTTGTGTTAGGCTAGGCTATGTTTTGTTATGTTATGTTATGCTATGGTCTCTAGTGAATGAGTTAAATGGTGTCCTAGCAGTCTCTTCTGATTGTGTAAAAGTCCTTGGTGTCTGAAGCTGTGCAGTCTCTAGTGAATGAGTTAAATGGTGCCCTAGCAGTCTCTTCTGATTGTGTAAAAGTCCCTGGTGTCTGAAGCTGTGCAGTCTCTAGTGAATGAGTTAAATGGTGCCCTAGCAGTCTCTTCTTATTGTGTAAAAGACAGTTTCTATGGCGTCTGAAGCTCTGCAGTCTCTAGCAGTTCCTTCGGTGATTGAAGCATGCCGTCTCTTAAGGAGGGGTAAATTGCGCCCTAGCTGTCTCTTCTGATTGTGTAAAAAGACCCCGGCGTCTGAAGCTCTGCAGTCTCTAGCAGTTCCTTCGGAGATTGAAGCCTGCCGTCTCTTAAGAAGAAGTTAAATGGTGCCCTAGCAGTCTTTTCTGATATTGGAAAAGACTATGGTGTCTGAAGCTCTGCAGTCTCTAGTGAATGAGTTAAATTGTGCCCTAGCCGTCTCTAGTTAGTGTGTGAAATGCAGTTCCTTCGGTGATTGAAGCATGCTGTCTCTTAAGAAGGGGTTAAATGGTGACTGAGCAGTCTCTTCTGATATTGGAAAAGACCATGGTGTCTGAAGCTCTGCAGTCTCTAGAGAATTAGTTAAATGATGCCCTAGCAGTCTCTGCTGATTGTGAAAAAAAGAGTTCCTCTGAGGTTTTCAGTTCTGCGCTCTCTTGTGAATGAGTTGTGAAGCGCTCTCTCGCTCTTGTGAAACGAGCACTTCCTGTCGCTCTTGCAGACCAGCACTCTCCTGTAAGGAGGTCGTATTGGGGACCTTTGCTTCTGTTATTTGTGAGAAGAGACCGCTCCCCTGCTCTCTGCAGCTTCGAAGTTGCTCCTGTTCAGCTTTAGTCCGGTTAGTGGCAGTTGCCGTCTCTTTTGGTGTTTGCAACACCCCGGTCTCTTGTGCCCAGTTGCATCCCTGAGGTCTCTCTGCAGTGTCTCTGGGTCGACTGCGCTCCAGCAGTCTCCGCTCCTGTGGGAAGTGTCAGTCACTCTCGTCCTTACAGCACTCCTGCAGACAGCTGCCTCTTTCTCGTGGAAAGGGCAGTTCCTGGGGTGACTTTCACTGCAATTCACAATGCAGTTTTCCTCACAGAGATGGAGTTCTTCTGATTTAGTCAGCCTTTACCAACACTAGGATCATCAGTCCGGTCCCCGTAGGGTGTTTTACATGCACACGTAAACCGGATTCTTTCATCCGTGGCACACGAATGAGCAGATTGTTTGCGGGGCACAAGTTTCTATTTTCAGCACACAGTTTTAATCCATTATGGGATACAATGTGGCACTGACGTGTACAAACAAATCTGTAAACCAAGGACCTAAATCAATTTGCATCGCGCTTTCAGTGAAAGCGAAAGCACGATGCAACAAGCGCGTAATAGACACCAAAAGGCCATGGGCGGAGCAATGCGCCCGCCTTTGGCCAATTGCGTGCAGTCTTTTATAAAAAGACGCACGAAAAGGCCAATGGGGTAGCACAAAAGGAATCGCACACGCTCGTGCGTGTGCGATTCCTAGGTCAGTGCTGAATCCCCGTTTTTCACCTACTAAATGTCATGCGCTGCGCGAGCACTGCTGCGCAGTGCAACGCTAGGCGCAAGACCTAAAAAGAGTGCTTTCTGGACTAAAAGCTACTTTTTTGCCAAATTTGGTGTAATTCCGTTCAGCAGTTCGGGCTGTAGCAGTGTCTAAAGTTTCCTATGGAAATTAACTTGGAAAAAAGCGTTTGGGACCCCCCCCCTTTTTCTTGGCCCCCGCTTGAGGGATCACTCCGAAATTTCCAACACAGCAGCTGAAGTGAGTGGCCCATTAGTTTTCAAAATTTCGTAAATATTCGTCAAACGGCGCCAAAGTGGAAACGAGGTCCAACTATAACTACCTACTGGCGAGTGTGTGTGTGCGTGTGTGTGTATATGTATGTGTGTGTGTGTGTGTATATATATATATATATATATATTCACTGAAAAAACCATAGGTTTCAGGGACGTTATAGTTACAAATTAGCATTTAAAAAACCTTTGAAATTCACTGAAAAAACCATAGGTTTTAGGGACAGTTATAGTTAGTTGGACATTGCACTCGTACAAAACCCGTGAAATTCCCCGTTATAGTTAGTCCAGCTAACTATAACTCGCGCCCCGCAATGCACTGCTGATGACGTCACATATTACATCACTCATGACATGGTCAGTGACATCACTGATGACATCACTGATGACATCTCAAATGACATCACTCATGACATCATCCAGTGACTGTGTGTTTCTGTAAAGTTTAAATATTTTTAATATATATAGGAAAAGACGTATTGAAGAATGAGTGGGTGTGTAAGTGTCTGTATGGATGATTTAGTAGGTGCGTGACTGACTATAAGTGAGTGATTTAACGTATCTTACTGAATGCATGGGTTAGTGACTAAACTGGGTGAATGTCTGTATCCGTCTGTCTGTTGCTGTGTAAGTGGCTGCATGTGTTTGTGAATAGCTACATGAGTGTCTATATGAGTTATTGAATGCTTGTCTGAGTATCTGTATGGGTGCCTGAGTGTTTGTGTGGGAGGGTGTGTGCAACTCTGTGCATAGATGTGTGAGTGGGTGATTCACTGGGTGGATGGTTTCAAGAGTGCAACTGTGATAGACTGTATGGGTGGGTAAGTGTGTGTAAGAGTGTGTTAGTGAGTGAATGTATGTCCCAGTGGTACATGTGTGAGTAACTACATATGTGAAAGGCAGTATATATGTGTGTTGGAGTATATAAATAGCTATAAGCGAGAGTGAGTGATTGTGATAGTGGCTGTATGGATGAGTGTGTGCTTGTATCAGTGATTGTATAAGAGCGTAAGAATGTGCTACTATTTGTATGAGTAAGTGAGCTGGTGTGTGTATAACTGTATAGGTGAGTAAATGGTAGTGTGTTTAATTATTTGCATGACTGACTAGGTGTGTGAGTACCTCTATGGATGAGTGGCGGTGTTTGAGTGTCTATATAGGAGTATGAGTGCATATGATAGTCCTGTACTGAGTGAACGTAAGTATGAGTGACTGTACGGGTGAGTGAGTGGATGTGTGCGTAGACCTAAGAATCAGTGAGTGGGTATGTAGTTATTGGTGTTGGAGTGTCTATGGTTTTGCGAATGGCAGTCTGTAATTTAGAGTGGGTGTATCAAAGGTTATATTAGAGTGTGAGGAGGTGCATCAGATTATCACGTGGATGATGTCATCAGTGATGTCATTTGAGATGTCATCAGTGATGTCATCAGTGATGTCACTGACCATGTCATGAGTGATGTAATATGTGACGTCATCAGCAGTGCATTGTGGGGCGCGAGTTATAGTTAGCTGGACTAACTATAACGGGGGAATTTCACGGGTTTTGTACGAGTGCAATGTCCAACTAACTATACCTGTCCCTAAAACCTATGGTTTTTCAGTGAATTTCAAAGGTTTTTTAAATGCTAATTTGTAACTATAACGTCCCTGAAACCTACAGTTTTTTCAGTGAATTTCAAAGGTTTTGTAAATGACAATTTTTAAATGTATTAATTGTTATATACATTTTTTTCATACTGATTTCCAAATTTTTAGAAACAATTTATTTTACATATTTTATTTTTTAAATTACATTGTAATTACATTATACATTACATTACAAAAATACTTTCTCAGAATGAATTACTTTAGTTTAATTACTTTGCACATAGGCAATAGACTTTTAAGTACAGTAGTTACAGTTGTTGCAATGGGCAACACATTTTCAAACACAATGCAACATTCAGCTCAATGTGAATTTCTAGTTAAATGCAATTAGTTACTTTATGGATTACTTTTCTAACCACATTACTGGATCCTAGATTCAGTCCTGGGACATCTCCTGTAAACAGTTGAGTAAAAGCGTTTTGGTTACAGTCGTGATTTTTAAGGAATATTATTGTACTTTAAAAGTTCACACTTAGAAACTTTTTCTCATAGAATCACCAATGTTATCCTATGGAAGGAAATTCACTTAGAAGTTAAAAACTGTTATCGTTACTTTTTCTTACTCAGTGTTGGATCCTGGATCCAGCACTGGTGCATCTCCTGTAAACAGTTGAAAGAATGCGTTTAAGTCATACAGGCGATTTTTTAGGAATATTTGTAGTTTGTGAAAATCGACACTGAGAAACTTTTCTGCTGAAAACCAGACAATGGATTCCTATGGAAGGAAATTCAAGTTACCGGTAAGTACGGTTAAAATTACTTTTGAGGATCAGTACTGGGCTGAAAGATGCAGCACTGAGGTCTCTCCTGATAACCGGTGAGTAAATCGGAATTCGTATTTCGGCTGATTTTAGAGGAATATTTTAAAGTTCCAAAACTCCACACTTAGAAGAATTTCCAAGTGAAACCAGTCAATGTTAGCCTATGAAGGAAATTCAAGTTACCGGTAAGTACGGTTAAAATTACTTTTCAGGACCAGTACTGGGCTGAAAGATGCAGCACTGAGGTCTCTCCTGATAACAGGCGAGTAAATCAGAATTCGGATTTCGGCTGATTTTAGAGGAATATTTGTATGTTTCAAAAATCAACACTTAGAAGAATTTCCAAGTGAAACCAGTCAATGTTAGCCTATGAAGGAAATTCAAGTTACCGGTAAGTACGGTTAAAATTACTTTTGAGGATCAGTACTGGGCTGAAAGATGCAGCACTGAGGTCTCTCCTGATAACAGGTGAGTAAATCGGAATTCGTATTTCGGCTGATTTTAGAGGAATATTTGCACAATGGTGAAGGGAGGGGACGGGGCCTGAGGTGGCATCTGTGCAAACGCGCCCCGTGGCGCGTTTTAAGTTGGGGGATTAAGTCCCCTTGAATCATGAGGGTCCCTACGGGCCAACTAGCCCACCAGGAACCTCCAGTATGCGCCAGGGGCTGCGTTGCAGAGACATGTACAGAGGCCACACCCCTTTTACACCTCTCTGCAACGCAGCTCTGTGGCGCTTTCTGGACGTACCTGTTGGGCTAGTTGGCCCCAGGGACCCTCAGGATTGAAGAGGATTTAATTCCCCATCTTAAAACGCGCCACGGGGCCTGTTTGCACACATGTCACCTGAAGCCCCGCCCCTCCCTTCACCACTGTGCAAACGCGCCCGTGGCGCGTTTTAAGTCGGGGATTAACTCCCCTTGAATCCTGAGGGTCCCTGGAGTCCAACTAGCCCACCATGTTCCTCCAAAAGCGCCACAGAGCTGCGTTGCAGAGAGGTGTAAAGGGGCGTGGCCTCTGTACACCTCTCTGCAAGGCAGCCCTGGCAGCATACTGGAGGTTCCTGGTGGGCTAGTTGGCCCTCAGGGACCCCAGTATTGAAGGGGATTGTTCTCCCTCTGCAAACGCGCCAGGGGCGCGTTTGCAGAGTGGTGAAGGAAGGGGCGGGGCATGCGGGCCCGATCGTTTTTTTGTTGGTTTTTTCCCCTGAAGGGGGACAGTGTGGCCCCCTTCCTTTTTCCTATTTTAGGCCCCGGGGACCCCATCCCCCGGGGCCTGGCCTCTCGTTGGGGACTGTGGGGGTCCCCAAACCCCCACAGTCCCGCCTGCTCCCCGTGTCCTACGGGAGCCGGCATAGCTTTACACATGGGGAGCAGCTAACATGCTGCTCCCCATGTGGAAAGCGTCGGCTTTGGATATTGGAAGAGAGAGCAGGTTTCCTGCTCTCTCTTCCAATATCCAAAGCAGTTTGCAATGACAGGACGGGAGCCGCGAGGCTCCCGTCCTGTCATTGCAAACAGCAGTGTCCCGGGGTAGGCACCCGGGACACTGCAGGAGCCGGCCCTGGGGGTGGCGGTCCCCAGGGCCATCAAGGGCTCCAGGAGGGGGCCGCACGGCCCCTCCCTACATCGAGAAAGCCCCGGGAGGTGGTGGTCCTCGGGGCTTGGGGTCCAAAACGGACCCCCATTTTCATTTTCTTAGTGCCCCGGGGAGGTGGTGGTCCCGGGCGTGTGGGGCTGGAGCCCCCCACACAGGTTTTTAAATATAAAAAGAAGCCCCGGGAGGTGGTGGTCCTCGGGGCTGCGGGAGGGCTCAGAGCCCTCCCGCACCATTATCCATAAAGCCCCGGGGGTGGTGGTCCCCGGGGCTTGGGGGCCTTTAGAGGCCCCCACACATAAAATTAACCCCCCCCAGCATGCCCCCGGGACTTGGCCCACCCGGGGCCAATTACATCGAGCGCGGGAGACCGCGCTCGATTTTTTCGGCAGGGTTCGCTCTCCTGAGCGCATCCTGCCGATTTTTAAAAAATAAAAAAATTTTTGCCCAGGGGTCCTTGTGGGACCCCTGAGCAGACCTAGGGGTCAGGGTGTTTCTACCCTGCTCCCTTTGTGCGCTTTGCGCACTTGTTTCTGTCCCTCGGTTCTACCGAGGGACAAAATGGCTGCCAACACTTCCTGATTTGGAGTGTTGACAGCCAATTAACATAAAGCTCGTGCTCGGGAGGATCCGCGGCCCTAGATATACCTATCTTTTTTCTTTTGATTTTCTCAGCAACTACTGAACGGATTTACACCATTTAACAAAAGGGTTCTTTCTGAACCAAGAACTACCTCTTTGCCAAATTTGGTGTAATTCCGTTCAGCAGTTCGGGCTGTAGCCGTGTCTAAAGTTTCCTATGGAAAATTGCATGGGGAAAACGCGTTTGGGACCCCCTTTTTCTCGGCCCCCGCTTGACGAATCCCCGAGACTTTCAGGGTAGGAGCGGACCGGAGCGGGCCACAAAGTTTGAAAATTTTGCGAAGATACGTCAACCGGCAAGAGAGTTATTTCAAATAGAATGTCGCGGATTTCCTATGGATAATAGGTTGTAACTATAACTATCTACTGGCGACCGCCAGTAGATAATATGTATATATATCATATCTCCTACGTGTGCTCACCAGTAAATAGTTATAGTTAGGACCTAGGTTCCATAGGAAGAGCGTTTGTTGTTTTGCCTATAACTTTGGCGTCGTTTGACGAATCATGGTGGAATTTTCAAAACTAGTTTGACGCTCACTTCAGCTGCTATCTTGAAAAGTTTGGGGTGATCCGTTAAGCGGGGGCTGAGGAAAAAAGGGTGGGACCCCAAAACTCATTTTCCCCATGTTAATTTCCATAGGAACTTTAGACATGGCTACAGCCCGAACTGCTGAACGGAATTACATTAAATTTGTCTGGAAGTTAGATATTGGTTCAGGTAAGTGCCTTTTTCTCATTTTGTTGTATATCCGTTCAGTAGTGAAGTAATTATTTAAAGAAATTTCCAGTTGTATTTCTAGGGACACTGAGGATCCGCGACCCCTCCTATCTCGTGCTGAGATCTGATTGGCTGCCAACACTAAAAACCAGGAAGTATTGTCAGCGATCTTGTGACTTGGTTGAACCGAGTCGCACAAAAAATGGGGAAAAAATAAAAGTGGGCAGGGTAGAAATACCCTGACCGCCTAGGTTTCTTGGGGTAGGGTGGGTTCCGCAGGGTAAAAAAAAAACCACTTGTACAAAAAACAGTGAAATTCGTCAGTTATAGTTACCTGAGCTAAATACAATGCACTGCTTATGACCTCACATATTACACCACGCATGACATGGTCAGTGACATTGTAAACACACGACACCCTGGGGTTTCCCAGGGGAGGAAACTAGAGGCTACGGGGTATTCAGGGTGAGCTGGCCTCCAACCAATAATGAACACACAAAGAAGCTACCCTGAAAGGAAGTGACCGGGAGTTACAAGGTACTAGGTGGAGTACCGGGCATCTCAAAAAAAGTGAAGGACTGTCCTCACACACCACCAGGTGTCATGCTTCATCATCGGCAGTCCTCGCTCTCTAGAAACTGCGTTTGGTAGAGAGCGGCCTATACCTGGAGACAGAGAGGCACTTCTAAAGTCTAAGTGGGGGCCCGTGCAAAAAGTGATTTAAAAACCAATGTAAAAGCCGAAATACATTTATTCTCTGGGCATTTACTTGGTATTAAAAGTAAGTTGGGGAATGGGGGAATTAGTACCACATCACCACTGTGGTCATTGTCATAAACATGTTTCTGCCCAAGTGGCCCTTAGGGCCTGTGGCATTCATCAGGACGGAAAAGACTTGGGCTCCTATCTTACCAAAGTTGGTCCGATATTACCACTATATAGGGTGAGCTGTGTCAACCTCTAACTGAATGGTGTACTTAAACCTGTAATACAAATGTGAGATTGCCATCAGAATGATGTCTGAACGATATCCGGTCACAAAAGAAAAATATAGCATACGTACCATGCATATACAGTGATTATTGCATGTGGATGTGAAACACGTGTCACTGCAAACGTGAGACACATAGTACATTTTACAAACCCTTGTGAGACCAGCTCACATTCTTAGCCCAAGGGAGGGTACTAAATGCCCCATGGGAAGAGAGTAAGAGAGACCCATGTAGTCGCACTCTGAATGGGTTAAATTTAAAATTTAGGAGGTAAACAATCGCAAATGCACGTCATTTGAAAACCAAAGGGACTGTAAAATGAAAGAATCCTCATTCACACCACCAATCACACCCTTACTGCCTCAAGGTGCATCTCTCACCGTCTGCCTAGACGTGTTCACTCCTCTTCCCCGATGTTGAATGAACATTCAACATCGGGGAAGAGGACCGGATATCGTTCAGACATCATTCTGATGGCATTCTCACATTTGCATTACAGGTTTAAGAACACCGTTCAGTTCGAGGTTGACACAGGTCACCCTATACAGTGGTAATATCGGACCAACTTTGGTAAGATAGAAGCCCAAGTCTTTTCCGTCCTTTATTTATTTAGTCCTGATGAATGCCACGGACCCTAAGGGCCACTTTGGCAGAAACATGTTGACAACAATGACCACGGTGGTGATGGGTTACTAACTCCCCCATTCCCCACACTTACTTTTAATACCAAGTAAATGCCCAGCGAATAAATGTATTTCTGCTTTTACATTGCTTTTTAAATCACTTTTTTCACGGGCCCCCACTTGGACTTTAGAAGTGCCTCCCTGTCTCCAGGTGTAGGCCCGCTCTCTGCCAAACGCAGTTTCTGGAGAGCGAGGACTGCCGATGATGAAGCATGACTCCTGGTGGTGTGTGAGGACAGTCCTTCACTTTTTTTGAGATGCCTGGTACTCCACCTAGTACCTTGTAACTCCTGGTCACTTCCCTTCAGGGTAGCTTCTTTGTGTGTTCATGGTCAGTGACATCACTGATGACATCACTGATGACATCATCTACACACCCACTGACACACCCACTCACACACCCATACAACCTCGTGTACGCACACTCACACACCCATACAACCACTCACATACCCATTCACAGACCCATACCAGTACTCACATACCCACTCACTCCTCCATAGAGGCACTCACACACCCACTCACTCATACAGCCACTCAGACAACCATTCACTCACCCATACAACCACTGATAAAACCAGTCACTCGCCTGTACAGCCACTGACATAGCCACAAACTTACCCATACAGCTACTAACATACCCACTTATTTACCTACACACACACATCCACTCACTCAGCCATACAGCGTCTCAACACAGCCACTCACTCACCCATACAAGCACTCACACAACCATTTAGATACCCATTCCCACATCCAAACAAGCACTCGCACATCTGCTCACTCACCCATATAGCCATTCACACAGACATTTACTCTCTAATACAGACACTCGCACACCAATTCACTTAACCAAACACCCACTCAAACACACTCACAGCCACTTACACCCAGTCACTCACTGATAGAGCCATTCAGACACCCACACACTCATTCATACAGTTACTACACACCCACTTACCCACCCATAGAGCCACTCACACTGCCACTCACTCACCCATACAGCCACTGATGCATCCACTCACTCACCAATACAGCCACTCATACAGCATCTCACTAACCCATACATACAAAGATATATATTAAGTGAGTAGATGTGTGAATATGTGTTAGAAGTAGTGTCCCTCAGTAGTAGTGCACCTAGTATACTTATTTAACTTTTCCTAGTAGGTTAGTATATATGTTTAACACCCGTAAACTGTTAGAAACACACTCACTTGATGTCATCAGTGATGTCATTTGAGAGGTCATCAGTGATGTCAATGACCATATCAAGAGTGATGTATTATGTGAGGTAATAAGCAGTGCATTGCAGGGGGTGTAAGTTCTAGCTCACTCGGGTAGCTATAACTTGATTTTCACTGGTTTTGTACAAGTGAAATCTGAGCCAAACTATAACGTCTCTGTAACCTTTTGTTTTTTGAGTGAATTTCTAAGGTTTTTCAAATTCTATTTCGTAGCTATAGTGTCCCTGTAAACTTTGTTTTTAAGTGGGAAAAAAATATATATATATACACTCGCATACAAATAAATTAGCTCCACTCCATGACTACCATGATCTCCAAAATAACCCTTTCTAGACTCCACCCATTCCTTGCATCATCTCAAACCTTTCTTTTCAGATCTTCCAAACAAGCCTTTCTAAACCCTTCCCTCTGACTCTCCCCACGTACTCATCCCAAACCTGCTCTTGTTGCTATGATCTCCAAACACTTTCTAGACCCTTCCCTCTTCTATCCCTCCACTATCCTTTTCAATGCAACTAACAGACTCGCATGTCCACCACTCAAATTAATTTCATATTTCCCTACACTAATTCACCATTAATCCTTTTTGGGTTCCGAAGTAGCCTGCTCCTCACCGAAAAGATCTTCGCCTCGTCAGGGGTAGTAAGTGCTATATAAATGCAATTACAATTTACAATTCGAGCCTCCTGTGTCTTCAGCTTTGCACCAATCAACACATTCCATGAAGGGAACTTATGCTGCAATTTCTACAGTTGCAAATGTTCTAATCAACGCTGTGGTTTACTGTGAAACCCTGTATGAGTCCGCATCAATCGAGACTGCCTTTTCGAGAAATGACGCTTTGTGAGAATGAATCTGAGTTCTACACAGATTACTTTTCAACACACTCCTCAGTCATTCTACTCCATCAATTTCTTCTTGGTTATCATTTGTTTCATGACGGGCACCTAATACCACTGTGGTCCTATGTTTGGACTGCTACAGGAGTGTTCCTTTTCATCTTGTAGCTTATGATGTTGACTGTCATTCTGCTACTACTTAATGGGCCCGATTCCCTCAAGGAACACTACCACAACCCGTGGTTTGAGAACTTCAACTGCATGTTTCTTCCCATGTAGTTCGACGAGATCTCTATGCTGCAAACATTACAACTTATCCTATGCCTGGGTGCATCAGGTTATGAGACCCACTGAGACATTTTAAATTGCCATATCTTTTGAAAGTTTTAACTGATTTTTCCTGGTTCTATGCGAGTAGACTGGGACAATAAAGCTGTAAAACCCATGATGTCTGATTTGCAGGCATATACAATCCTCGATAAAGAATATATTTATTTGAATCCCATTAACTACTAAGAAATGTATTCTTTTCATCATTATGCATGCTGTTACATACACCGAACCAGCTATCCTCGAAGTATACAGTTACATACAGTGGTAGCATTGTGAGACACTGCCCCCGAATAGTCATCCAAAGTTTTTGAAGAAATTCCCCTACTTCCACAGGAAGGACAGGCACAATCTCTCAGCTTTGTAGTTTTCAGTGACCACAGCAACGCCTGAAAATTCCAATAAGTCTAATCAGTTCAGAGGATTTCAATCCGCATCTGGTCAACAAGGGATATGAGAACTGTAAAGAAAATATCGATGAGGAAAAGTATTTGGGGAACCAAATATTGTCAAGTTCAAGGTAAAGAAGCCCCATTCCGAACATGCATTATACCCAAAGAGATGATTTTTCTGAATGAAACAAACCAGCATATTACCGGCCTGGGGCTTGGAACTACGAAAGATCTTAAAAAGAAAAAAAAAATCTCTATATCGAAGGTTAATTCCACACAGTACACCAATTGGTGATTGAAAGTAAACATAGAGGCCCAGTTAGCATGATCTAGAATGGAACTTATAATTCTTCCCTATTTTCTTCTGAAGGTTTAGCCCTATGGTCCCTTGGTTCCAAAACATGCATGCATCGTTTTCTTTCCAACACTCCTGGTCCTGAAGGTAATCGCCCCAATATAACAGAAGCATATCTGTGGTTGTTACTACATACAATGCGGGTAAGCTGTGCCAACGCTGGTTAGCACATTCCAGTCTACGGGCTTTGAAAGAGAATTTGTCCATAATCAAAGGAAATATGAATTCCTCCTAGGACCACACTCTTCTAGAACTAAACGATTTATAGAGACACGCATACATGCCATTTCCAATAAATTGAATAAATATTCAGAAAGCGAAGATGCTCAAAGAATTCAGCAGATGGATAGAGAACATATGCAAGCAGTTTTAAAGTTGAGTAGTTTAATGTCTGCTGCATTAGATCTCCTTAAAGGAGACTTAGGTTTTTTTCAACAAGGCCAGGCTCCATTGCGAGTAATAATACAATTATATTGGGCTTTAGAAACCTTTCGAGCAGGTCATGTGCCTTGTCAACTCCTAATTGAAACAGCCATTTTTGAGCCCTACAATTTGACAACACAGAAGGCAATGGCTAAGAAAGAATCCATCTATACCTTGTTAAATGTCAAACAAATGGAGGGAACCCCATTTTCTGTTAATGAAAATTCAGGTGTTATATAGCTGATACTTGGACTTATTTCCCTTCGGATTACAACCTTCCACTTTCACAAGTGCCAGAAATATAAATCATTAGGCTGGTATGAAAAAATGCACAATACACATTTACATTATCCGTTGGATATTGCTTTTTCAAAAGTGTTTAAATTAAGAAAAACCTCTGTTTTCAGATGTAGAAATTATCTAGATCAGTCACTACTGTGTGATTCCATTTCTTTGCATAGAATGTGTAACCCTTTGCAGACAGGGATAAGTTATGCCTTATCAGTAACTCCTGTTTCCTCCATCTCCGTAGACTGCACACTTTTAAGTGATGGTTCATATTTAATGTTAACTAATTCCAGATGTTGTGGGTTGGAAACGGGCCAACCTTAAGTGATTACAGTTTCTAAAACAATACATTGCTGTGAAATGTCTTGTATCCTGAACCTCAACATGTGATCAGAGTTGTCCCTTGGCTTAGAATTGATAAAACAACATGCGTTTTGACACAATTAATGAGCTTGTTGCAGTTTTACTACAAAAGGAGGTTGCCTTAACCTCTGCGACTGAGACCTAAGACTTGCCAACAGCCAGAACTGCTTCGGAGATGCAGAGGCCATTACAAACACAGTGCCACACTCATTTCTCAGACTTTGTTCAAACAATATTCAACAAGTCTAGTACAACTATTATTGTGCACTTTTTTCTAGAACATCGGATCCAGTCTGGTGGCTGGATTCAAAGCTCCTTGTTCTCAAGTCTTTTTGGAGATTTCCCCACCATCCTAATAACCTGCTGTGTCTTCCTTCTGATCAATGAAGGATCTCAAACTCCACAGCAACATGAAGTACACATATCCAGCGAGTAAAAGTGCAGAGAATGAATAGCGCACTATATAGGACATAAATGGCTTTCTGAACTAAGTGAGAGCTGGATTTTGTCCTTTTGCAAAATTGGATGTGCTGCAAGTGAGTCCAGTCTTTTGAATTACAAACTGCGCACTCAAAATCATCTTGGAACTACATCTGGAGCCCCCCCCCCCCATGGCTTTCCTGGATGTGGAAAGGGTCCTGCAACTACTGCATTCACACCAAACGTACTGCAGAGCAATGTACCTGTCTGTGCTCTAAGATGCTTGTTATGATGGACTGGCCTCGCTCTTTGAAGTGCTCCTTGATGATTGGCTCACACCTCTGATATTATTCGAGCCCCTGATCGAAACTCTCTCACCATCTTAAAAAGCTCTGGAACCCCAAGATCTGTTTCAGTGCTCTTGTCCATCAACTTCACAAGCGTCCTATACCCATGATGCCAATTCATCTCATCATTCATTCATCTGTTGCATGGAATCCTGCTGCTGTGGAAACAACTTCCATCGATAACGAGAACTGGTTGTCTTAGAATTTGACCGAAAAGGTGAGTTTAACGCTAGAAAGAGAGTTCTGGAAGACAGTTTTTATCATCTGACTATTTTTCCTTTCTCCAATTTTTCACCAAGCCGCATCATTTGGGCTATTATAATAGCACGCCTGGTCTGCTTAATTGTCAAAACGCATCACTACATTTATTTTCTTGACTGATGTAGCATTATGACAATGTCTTATAATGCAATACAATGTTTTTTAGAACTATTGTTTGAAATAAAAGTATCCATGCAAATCTTAATGCATCGTTTTATGGTGTTTTATTTACATAGATATTTAACATATATTCATTTATGTTGGTTTTACTAATTAGTTTATTTTAGAGGTGTTAGAAATTGGGTTTCTGGTTGGCAGAGGTATGCACCCTGTCCAAGCAAGAACAACTATCGTAGTCCAGGTAAATCAGTAACGCAACTCTAAATTAACCTGTGCTCACCCTCTGGTAGCTTGGCACAGAGATGTCATGCTTAACTAAGAGGCACACAACACACAGTAACACAGTGAAAACGCCACAAAATGACTCCACACCAGCTTAGAAAAATAGAGAATATTTTTCTGATTAAAACCAAACCAACACAACAAATCCAATAAGCAGAAGTCAAGATATTAATATTTAAAGAATAAACTTTTGTAGTGCCTAGAAACAAATAGCGCCAACCGCGCTATCTGGTCACACTTCACCAGGGCAAATCCAAAAGTTCAGGCCAACCACGATGGAGCGTTGTAGGAAGCTGGCTCTGTATATACTATACCAAAGTAAGGTATAGTGTGCACAGAGTACAGTGGATCCCCAAAGGTAGGCAGAGATTAAAGTAGACAGTACCTTACTCTCCATTTGTGGTAGTGTGGGCGAGCAGTAAGGCCTTATCAGAGGGTAGTGCTAAGCATTTATTGTTCAACTCAGGCAAGAGATGATTTCACACACTCAAGGACTGAACTCCGACCAATTGGTTTGTATAAAAATATTATTTAGATATATTTATTTTCTAGAACCAAGCCAGGCCTGGTACAGGTCAGTATAGAAATACTTTGCAAGCATAAGCAGTTTAAATACAGTTTGTATTCAGTGAAATAGTTACAGTAGAATTACTTTGTATTTGCAGATAGTCAGAATTACTTTGCAATTACTTTTCTTACACAAACGGGTATCTCTAGATAAAAGGCTGGTGCATTTCCTGAGGGAGAGAAAAATGAGTATGTGTTTTGAAAACTTAATACAGGTTTACAGTATTACTCACAAGCCACGTTTAGTCCTGAAAAGGCAGGACTGAGTTTACGGGTCCGCGGGTAGGATTCGGTCTAATAGGCACTCGAGTCGCACCACCAGCTGCACAGAGGCAGCTAGGTGCAGAGTGCAGGGACCACATGTTAGCCAACGGGCTAAGCAAGGTCGGGGGCTTCGGGACTGCGGTGAGCAGGCCACCGGATTAGGAAACAAAAAGGTCCTGAGGTCGAGGTCAGCACTGTAGGGCCCAATGGCCAACACAAGAACTACACCACAAGCGGCACAGGGGCGGCCGGGTGTAGGATGCAGTCTTGGCTGATGCTGCAGATTCGGTCGCGGTTCCCTCTGAGTCGGTCAGCTGCTGGTGAGGCGAATGGGGCGTTGGGAGTAGTCGTCCTGTGACCGCAAGCGTGCGGTGACGGAGTCGGTCGGACGGTCGCGGTTCTCCTTCTGGACCGCTTCGGTTATGGAGTCGGTCAGTGTGTCTCCTTCGGTCGCGGTTGAGGGGACCTTCTAGTTGTTGGCTGCTGGCTTGATTTGGGAGCTTGTTGCGGTTCAGGGGTCACTGGGATCCAGGCTAGGATCGCTGGGTGGACCTCTTTAGGGTGTTGGTTCACTCTGGCTCCGGGTGCCAGGAGCGGAGTGGGGGAGACTCACGGAGTCAGCCGGAGTCAGTCGGTTACTTTTGAGCACGTCTGGTACTCACGGGAGATAAAGTCCTTTTTAGTTGCAAGGGAGAGCAGGTTCTTCGGGTTTTTGAGGACTGCTGGCTGCAGGACATACCGAAGTTTTGTTGGAGGAGTCTGAAGTTGGGACAGGCAGGTAGGGCTGGGGCCAAGTCAGTTGGTGTCCTCCTCTTCTCTCCGCACGGCTGTTTGGTCTTTCTTCTTGCTTCTTCTTTTCGGCTCTGGTCTGAGAAGGCAAGGTTCAGGGTTGCCCCAAAATACTGAATTTCGGGGCGTAACCGGTAGGTACAGGTTGGGACCAATGCGTCTCTTCCTTGGGGTGGGTACACCCCCGATGATGCCACCCTCCAGTGGGAGGGGGGCATAAGCCTCACTCTGGTTGGCTGGGTCACCCTATCTGCAAGATGGTGGGGACTGAGAGTTGTGCTTCACCTCGCCTCCCCCACCTGAGGGGTGTGGTTGGCCAAGGTGGGCGCACCTCGCTTCCTGTCTCGGTTTTCCCGCCGATTCTCCAGCCCAGAGTGGGGGTCAGAACCGGTAGGAGCCAGTTGCTGGGAGCAGCCAATGGCTGGGGTAGCTCACAAAGGCGGTAGGTCTTCGAAGCTTCCCCTTCGTGGACCCAGCCCATCCTTGGGGAGGAGGCTTGGCACCTCGTCCCAGGATGTGCTTTGTTTCAGGACCTTGAGAGCGGCAGGCTCTTGACCCAGGGGGTCCAGAAACATGTCTGGTGGTGCAGCTGGCGGGCAGCCACTCAGCCAGGACACTAGAGTTAGGTCGTTTTTCAGGGGGCATCTCTAAGTCGCCCTCTGAGTGCATTTTGTATTAAATCCCACACTGGCATCAGTGTTCGTTTAATGTGCTGAGAAGTTTGATACCAGTTTTCAGTAAAGCCATTATGGTGCTGTGGAGCTCGTAGTGACAACCTCCCATACCATATACTCTTTATGGCATTACTGTATTTACAATGTCTAAGAATTGACTTAGGCAATTCATCGATAATTGCATCTCCCGTTACATGCCCTCACGCAACCTCCGCTCGGCCCAACTCCACCTGCTGACAGTGCCGACTTTCAAGCTGAAGCACCAAGGGGGATGCAGGTTTGCGACCCTGGCCCCTCGACTATGGAATTCCATTCCCTGGAAATCAGACTCAGCACGAACCTACTCAACTTCAGGAAGTCTCTCAAAACATGGTTATTCACACTTGCCTACAACTGATCTGCTCCGGGCTGGCCACCCCCTAGTCTCCCCAGCGCCAAGAAACCAACCGGTGAATGAGCGCTCTACAAATCATTGCTAACATAACATAACATAGGCACTGTAGGGGTACAGGGCTCATGCAGCTGTACCCTCACCACTGGTTTAGTGCACCAAGCCAGAGGGATGGCTTACATAGGCCGGGGCAGTGGGTTTTTGGCATGGAACACAGGGATGTGTGCCATGTCGACTCTTCACTTTGTTCTGCACTAAAACACACAGCCTGCCATGGCAGTGTGTGTGTGTGTGTGTGTGTGTGTGTGTGTGTGTGTGTGTGTGTTAGGGTACAGAGACTCTAAGGGTGGCACATAAGTGCTGCAGCCCTTAGAGGCCTTCCCTGGTCACAGTGCCCTTGGTACCTGGGGTACCTTTTACAAGGGACTTACATGTGGCCAAAGAGTTGCCAATTGGGTTTTGCAACAGTACAGTTTGGGGAAAGAATATGGACCCTGGATACCTGATTGGCAGGAACCCAGGGCAAACTCAGTCAAAGTACATCAACTTTAGGCAAAAAGTGGGGGCAACCATACAAAAAGGTGCCCTTTCCTACAAGACTGAGTCTGATACAGGGATCATCTTTGGCCCGCTGAACACTTTGGATGCGTTGACTCCGAGGACGATGCGTGGAGCAAGGGAGTCGATGCGTTGCTGTCGATCTCGCAGATGGGGCAATGCGACAGTTCTGAGCTGTGAGCAGTCGACAATGTGTCGAGAGTCAAAATGGGATTAACATCGGGGGGATGCGTTGTTGAACCGCTGGCTGTAGGCGTGCAGCACATTGCGTTGGCACTGAGCCGCAAGTCGAAGATGCATCAGAAACTTGACGATGCATTGCACAGTTGGCGATGCGGTAACAGCAGTTTGGGCTGCAGTGGCAAATTGCTGTCAAAGGAAATGCACCTGTTCCGATCAGCACAACGTCGTCTATGTGTGCAGTTTCAGGATTGCAGCACTAAAAACTCACTTCCAAGGGCACAGGGTTGGATTGGCACCTCTTGGCAGAGCAGGACTCATAGCTGACCGAGTCTAGGTGCTGGTTGCAGGGTGAAGTCTTTGATATCCCTGAGACTTCACAAATGGGAGTCAAGCAAACAAGCCCTTTGAGATACTTAGGTTCTGGGATATAGAGATGCTGGTCCAGTCCTTCTCACTCCCAGGCAAGAAGTAGCAGGCCAACACAGGAAAGCAGTTCAGCAAAGTGGCAGCCCCTCCTGGCAGCACAGCAGTCCTCCTTCCTGGTAGAATGTGCTCAATTCCAGAAGTGTTCTGATTTGCTTTTGCCAGAGGTCCAGTACTTATACCCAGTTGGGTCTTTAAAGTTGAGAGACTTCAATGAGATGCCTTTGAAGTGTACAAGACCCTGCCCTAGCTCCAGACGCATTACAGGGGGATATGCAACCCTTTGTGTGGGGACAGGACACAGCCCTTTCAGATGTGTCACCTCCTACCCCCCATTCTGTCAGGATGACCCATCAGCATGCAGATGGCCAATCAGTCACACCTACCCTTTGTTTGTTTGTGGCTGATTAGAGGGAATGCAGGAAGCCAGCTGTCACTCACCCCAGACGTGTATTCCAGAGACAGACCGAAGGCACCAAATGGTTACAGTAAGAAAATGCCAACTTTCTAAAAGTGGCATTTTCAGAATTGCAGTTTAAAAAGCAACTTCACCAGATGTTGTGCTTTTTAAATGGGGATTCCAGAGACACCAAATTTAGCGATCCCATCTTTTCCTAATTCGAAATTACACTAATAAAATGTAATAAGACAATCCCAATATTATCCTATGGGAGAGATAGGCCTTGCAGTAATGGAAATGTATTTAAGAGCATTTCACTACCAGGACATGTAAAACTTAAAAGTACATGTACTACCTTTTTAAATACACTGCACCCTGCCCATGGGCTGTTCAGGGCCTAGCTTAGGGGTCACCTATATGTAATAAAAAAGAAGGTATCAGCCTGGTAAGTAGGTTAACTTGCCAGGTCTACATGGCAGCCTAAAACTGCACACACAGGCTGTGCGGTGGCAGGCCTGAGACATGTTTAAAGTACTTCTTAAGTGGGCTGCACAGTCAGTGCTGCAGGCCCACTTGTAGCATTTGAATTATAGGCCCTGCGCACATGTAGTACACTCTACTAGGAACTTATAAATAAATCAAATATGCCAATTGTGGCTAGACCAATGTTATCATGTTTTAAGTAAAGCGCACGTGCAGTTCAGCTCTGGTTAGCAGTGGTTAATTGCCCAGATTCCTAAAGCCTGCAAAAACGAAGTCCGCAAAAAAAATCCAAAACAGGGGGTCAGAAGGCAGAAAGTCAGGGGAAACAACCGCAAGGATGCCAGATGGTATAGTTAATTTTGTGATTTTAAGATAATGGCCCCCGAGAGGTCTGCGCCGGAAAAAGTGTCTTTTTTCACCAGGGGACACCACGCAGCCCAGGCAAGGCAGAGACCTCCCTTGTAGTTTCTCTCCCTGGGGACAGCATGGTGGGAGGCACTTTGTCTTGCCTTACCCGAAGGAGGGGCCACGCTCACCCTGGCTCGAGGTCATTTCGTCGGCTGTCTCGGCCGCCCTGGCCTAACTAGGGATTTGAGGCAGTGGACTCCCTGAATTGTCAAAGAGTGCTTTTCTTCTTTTGTTGGCAAAGACTGAGGAAAGATGCTAATTTATCTTGCCCCGACCTGCAACAAAGTATTCAGTGAGGGCTCCGTCTGGGCTGCTGCTACATTGGTTCAGCAGTCTCTCTCCTCAGCTCAGTAGCCACAGCTACAGCCTCGTGCAGTTAAAGGGGACTTGTCATATTCTATACTGCATAACTGGGCTTGTTCTGTTACTGTGTTTGGCTTATTTCACTTTGCTCATTTTGCACATGATGTCAGGAAATATAACCGCAAGGGACAGTGCAGCCCGGCCCCCTGCCATTCATCCCCTCAGTCCTCACAAAATGGGGACAAGGAGGAAGAAGCTCATGGCTGGTAAAATAGCAGCCACTAAATGTGCTACTACAGGGGAACCTGCCATTTCAGAGTGAAACGTAGGTGCATAGTTTTTTTTAGGTCTACCTTTGTGCCTGGTAAGGCACACCCTCAGGAAGACTCGGGACTAAACTTTGTTTTTTATTTTTTTTATCTTTATTTATAATCTTCATAAAGTACAAAACTTGCATTTCAAGACACATGCTCAATATCTACAACTGTCAGTGATCCATCTAATACATAGTAATCCTGCATAACACAATTACACGTTCAATGCCCGGCAATACAGTGACATATTCCCACTCACTTCTTGTTACCACACTCCAGTTGGGTATCTCAATTACTCGTGTCACCCTGTGCGCTGGTATCCTGTTCCGTTTGCGAGCTAGCAGACGTTTGCTCCAGCAAGTAGGACCTGTAGGGCTGCCAGATATCAAGCGGCCTAGATACCAGGTGTTGTAGCTGTGCGTATATCTCACTGGTAGTATTACAATATGACATGCTGAACATCCATCCCTTCAGTGTTGGCGGGTATTTACTCCCCCAATGAATTGCCACTTCTCTTTTTGCTAACAGTAATGCAATTGCACTGAAACGCTTATATGGCTTAGCGATCCCTTGTACATACCCCAACAGTGCCTGCATAGGTGATGGGGGAAGGTCCAATCCGGTAATTTTCGATAAGTCACTAAATACTTGAGACCAAAATCGCGCCACCTTGACACAGGTCCAAGCCATGTGCGCAAAATCGGCCATCGGGGCACTAAATCTGGGGCAGGTATGCGGGCGTAATGGGTCCATCCGGTGAACCTTGGCAGGAGAGACCTAGGCTCGCCATAGAAATTTAAAGTGTAATATCTTATGTTGATGGTTGAATGAAACTTTACGTGTTTGCTCGCAACATATCTGCCACTGTGCATCAGTAAGAGGGGCACCCAAGTCCCGTTCCCAGGCCACACGTACCCCCTCGTCCCTAACTGGGAGCATAGCTATCGATGCCATATACATCCGAGCCATGAGGTGCTCACCGATTATATCCTTAATAAGCAGTGTCAACAGAGGGAACTCCTGTGGTTCCAGGGGGTAACTCGGTATCAAGGATCTAAATGCTCTCTGTAATCTACACAAATTGAACTGATCAAGGAACGTGGCTCCCCGGAACCTTCCATCTTCTTCTCTGGAGAACATGTGTCCGTCAGGAAACACATCTCCAAATGTGCTCAAATTAAATTTAGTTAAGGTTCGTTGCATCGTGTCCTCTTTAGTAATAGGTACCCAGATGTTCCCAGCGAGCGTACAGCAACTGAGTTCCCATAGTTCGAGCCAACTGCATCCAGGCCCAACTGGTCGTTGACAGTGTCTGTATATCCACCGGGTCTCTTTTTAAACCGGTTGGGAGCAATGCAGACAAGGGAGACAAGGGAGTAGGGTGCGCCAAGTCCGCCTCGGGGTGTAAATATGGAATCCGTGAGTCAAAGTGGAACCAGTGTCTGGAAAAAATACACTGCGCAACCAGGTAATATATGAGAAAATTAGGAATTCCAACCCCCCCGCTCATACAGGAGCGTCAAAGTGTCCCAGCTAATCCTCGGCTGTTTGCCGCCCCACACCAATCGGATTAATTTAGAGCGAAGCGTGGCAAAGAAGGTCTTATATAGCGGTATTGGGATGTTGTGGAACAGGTATAGAAATTGCGGCAAAACCACCAATTTGATCAACGCTATTCTGCCAGCCATGTCCAGGGGGAGTTTAAGCCACCTCTCTATTTTACCATCTAATTTCTCCATGGCGGGACCGTAATTAAGTTGGAGTATTTGGGCCGGATCCCTGTGGATACTTATCCCCAGATATTTGACTGAGTCATCGCACCATTTCAAAGCCAGTTCAGTGTCACGGTCGCAGGGGGCCTCTGTCAATGGGAAAATGTCAGACTTACCCCAGTTTATGTGCAATCCCGATAGAGCACTAAAGCGGTTGATCTCCCGCAAGAGAGGCCCCAGGTTTTCATCCGGGTGCCGCACATATAAAATGATGCATCGGCGTATAGTGTGATCAACAATGGACCCGTCTTGAATTGTATGCCCCTGTGGAAATGATTATCCTGGAGGTGACGCACCAGGGGGTCCATAGCAATTACGAATTGCAACGGAGAGAAAGGACACCCCTGGCGCGTTCCCCTCAACAATGTGAAGGAGGCTGTTAACATACTATTCACCTGGATCCGGGCCGATGGAAGCGTATATAATAACGAGACCACCACTATGAACCTGGGCGGCATCTCCAGCCTTATCAAAGTAGCCCGAAGAAAGGGCCACTCTAGCGAATTGAAGGCCTTTTCGGCATCAAAAAGCACTGCAGCTGCTGGTAGTGTAGGTGAGATCCTATGTAGTGTGGCAAACAAAGTACAAAGGTTCAGGGCAGTGGACCTATGCGGGATTAACCCTGCTTGGGTCTCCGAGATCAGTTGATCTACTATCAGGGCCAACCTGGTAGCCAGCATCTTCGCCAGAATCTTATGATCAAAATTCGATAAGGATAGCGGCCTGTACGAGCCACAACTCTTGGGGTCCTTACCTGCCTTGGGTATTAATGTGATAACTGCCTCGCGGAGAGTCGGGGGACTATACCTGTTTCTATTGCTTCCTGATAAACATCTATCAGGTGGGGGGCCAGTGTCCGTTTGAAGGCTTTATAAAAACTACCAGAAAAGCCATCCAGACCCGGGGGCCTTGGAGCAGTCCATTGCGTCTACTGCTTGAACCACATCAACCACTGTAAAAGGCTCAGCCAGGAATTCCCTATGTGCATTCTCCAGCCACATTAACGCTATTTCATCCAAATAGGCATCACTAGCATCCGCATCCGAGGAGACTTTAGTAGTATATAAATCTTTATAATACGATAATATTTTGGTCTCTATACCTTCACAGTCGGTTATAATCTCACCTTCTTCCCCAATCAAGTTGGGGTCCTGTAAGGCTGAATCAATCTAGCCAACGTTTGGCCTGGACGCTCTCCTTCTCCGTACCTCTTGGCGACTGCATACTTCCCTAAATAGTGTGATTCCCTTTCCACGGCCTCATGGAATTCAGCAAGGAGTGCCGCCCGTCGCCTCAGCCCGGAATCCGTCTGAGCTTCTCCTCGTTCTCTGTCAATAGCCACTAACTGCCTCTCAATTCCAGACAGGGTGTTATGCAGGTCCTTAAGTATTCCGGCCCCCTTCGATATACACCCCCCCCCCCCTTATGTATGCTTTAAATGCTTCCCATAGCATCGCTTTAGCGCCCACTGAGCCCCCATTAAGTTCAAAGTAGTCATCAATGGCCTGACCCAGCTCGCTTGCAAATGCTGAGTCACGCAGTGCCATCTCGGGGAACCGCCACTGTCTGGCTCTAACACCTGGGCCAGGGATTCTCAGTCCTACCATAACCGGGGCATGGTCCGACAAACCAGCCTCAACCAGCCATACAGCCACATCAGGGGTAAGGAACCAATAATCCAATCTTGTCCACGTATTATGTGGTGCTGCATAGTGCGTGTACATTGACGTGTCTGCATGTAAGTGACGCCATGCATCAGTCATTCGAATACGCCTCTAACAATCCAATCAAGGTTCGCCTGGCTCTTGGCTTCGTATCTGAAGTGTTGGCTGTACTATCCAGCCGTGGGTTCAATAAAATATTCAGATCCCCCTCCTGCACACCCGGTCTGCCCCCATCCTGTCAATGCTGTCATGTAGGTCAATAAAAAATTCCGGCTCGTCTATGTTTGGAGCGTATACATTAACAAGTAGAATCGTGTTCCCTAATAAAATATCAGCCTGATCTGTGTATACCTCTACAGCTGTAAATGGTACTCGCTTGTGGATTAAAATGGCAACCCCTCTAGAATAAGTGCTATAACTAGCAAAGTAGCGATTTGTGCCCCAGCTAGAGGCAAAATTGGGGGGGATTATGTGGCGACAAGTGGGTTTCCTGCAAGAAGGCAATGTCAACATTATGACGCTGTGAATAGTGTAGTACTTTTTTCCTCTTCCGAGCGTCATTGAGTCCCCGCACATTCCAAGACATCAACGCCATGGTATCAACAACATTATTACCATGCATTATTCTTCAATTTTGTATCTAAGCTACTATTCGGTCTCACGATCAGTACATATATTCCGAGCACGTGTCTACAAGTTTGCAAAGAAAACAAATCTATGACTTTAACCCATCCCTCCAACCCCCCTCCCATCAGTCTTGGCTAGGGGAAAACCCCAGTTTCTAAACAATCTAATAAACATAATACTGAAATTCGCAATACACAACAATATCTTTGGGGGGGGGGGTGACAATGCTACGCCTTGTCACCAATTGCATGCGATCAATAAAGAAACGTATTTAAATCGGCCTCCCCTCCCGACAGCAAACACCCCAATATTCAACAATGTAGTAAAGCTCAGGTAATACTCATCAACCATATTTATAGCGGGCAGTCCATCAGCTGGCTGAGAACAAATCGGCGCTGGCACCAGAGTCCGGTATCCCAGGTGAGCGATCCGGTGTCGGGGACTTCCTTTGACGTCCATTCACCTCTCGGGTTCGAAGAAATTCTTGCACTGTAGCTGGTGTTTCAAAAATTCGGGACCGACCATCCACGGCCACTCTGAGTCTTGCAGGGTACAACATGCCATACCTCAGACCCGCTTTCCTCAAAGCAAGTTTGACTGCAGCAAATTTCATTACGGGCATCCTGCACCATTACTGTAAAGTCTGGATACAAAGTTATAGTCGATCCCTGCCAGTCCAACGTTCCTTTCTCTCGAGACATACACAATGCAGTGTCTCGGTACCTAAAATTGAGGAGCCTCGCCATTATGGGGCGTGGAGGACAGCCAGGATTAGGCCGAGTGCCTAAGGTGCGATGTGCTCTTTCTACCACGAATGTAGAAGTGAAGGACTCTCCTCCAAACAGCTCAACCAGCAATCCTTCCACAAATCCATCCAAGCGGCCTGTATTCGTGGACTCTGGCACTCCCATAATGAGTACGTTATTTCGCCTTCCTCTGGCCTCCAAGTCCTCATTCTTGATAGCTATTGTTTTAAGCACCCTTTCCATTCTCTCTATGTTCTTAGTGGTTTGCGCGGCGCCATCTTCCAGGTCCGAAATCCTGCCCTCAGCTTTTTCCAACCTACCTTCGTGCTGATCCAGCCGGGCCCCCATTTTATCAAGCCGTTTGTCCAATGAGTCGAAGCGCGTATCAAGCGCCTTGAATCCTGCTCGCAACTCAGACATTAGCGCTTCGTTATTCTGGGGGGTTGTCTGCGGGGGGCCTGCAGCGTCGCCTCCTGCATGCTTGTGGCATCCGATCCACCTCCTGGCTTCTCAAGTTTGAGCTTTCTCTGCTTGGGGTCTCCCTTGCCCATGACCCTCCTTGTCTGGTACATTCGTTGGGCCTACGCACACTCCCTGGCCTGTTAGTGTGCACTCTCCAGTGCTCTGGTGTGTCCACAGCGCAAGGGTAGACCAGGCCCAACAACAGCTACCCCCTCACAGCTAGTCGACTCACCCCCTCCACAAGTGGCGCGGGCTCTGTCACTAGTATCACCCAATGTTCTATATGGGCTACACGGCAGCTGTATTCTTCTATACCTTCTCCGGTATGCTTCAGTGCCAAGGGTCACAACCCCTCTGTGCTCACCTAGAGTCTGGGCCTCTCCTGTTTTAGTGCCATGTCCCGCTTTCAATGGTGAGCTCTGTACATCAATTGACCATAACTAGGCCGTCCTGCGGCCGCTCCGTTGTGCCCACTGTCCGCTGTACCAAGAGGCGCCCCGCCGGGTCACAGCCACTTCTCACGCTGCTACCGCCCAGCTGCATGCAAGCGGGAGCACCGTGACGCCATCTCTGCTGTCCGGCCTCCCGCTGCTCCTTATTGCTGCCCGTGTGTCTTCCAGGGCCCCCAGGGGAAACAGGAGAACCCGCTTCCTTTCTTGGTCCTGGGGGGGCGCCCCGATCTCCGCTGTTCCGCCTCCAGTTGCCGCTGCAGTCCGCGACAAATCGGTATCAACGTGCGGCCATTTTGTATTAATACGCCGGGCGCGCCGAGCCCCAAAGCCAGCCCAGGCCCGCGCCTCTGTGCACAGCGCCGGCTCCAGGAAAACTCGAGCCCCCGGCTCTTTGCTCACCACGCCTCTCCTAGGCCGGCAGTTACGGGCGTTCGTAGCTCCGGCTCTGCACCTCCGCTCACTGCCAGGGAGGGGTCATCGCAACGCCCTTCACCAGGGCACTCGCCGGTACTTCCATTTGCTCGCTAGGGTGCCGCTGCCCGTCAGGAGGCCGACGTTTGTTGGGGATTTTGGCAGAGCTCCGTAGCTACGCAGCCATCTTGGTCCGCAGCTCGGCCACGCCCCCGACTCGGGACTAAACTTAATTCCTTGGACGTCATGGGCGCACAGCACCTCTCCCTGTGCCAACATCAATATCCTCATCCTCATCCTCTCAAAGGACTATCGATCAGAATACATCTTGTTTCTGTTCTAACACCGGTGGATCTGTGGCCAAGGCTTCACCTACAACTGGCACTCCAGGAGAAGCCTATCCTAGGAATAGGCGACTCTGCAGACGGAGCCTTAGCAACAGTCCTGGCAGCTGGCCCGGCGCAGTCCACTTCTAGTCCTACTTCAAGCGACTCTCTGAAGACGGGGAAGGCCTACTCCGGGAGGGGCAGGGACACTCTCACACGGGGTGTCTGCCGGTGATGGCGAAGCAACATTTACTTCCACTAGGCAATTGCCCTGGTCCAACTATACAGGAACTCTCTGAGCCTTTTTCCTCACTGTCAGACTCTGGGACCCTGTCTGACACAGACGAGTGCGAACTTCACCCCATTGTGGGCGACCTGAAGGTCTGGTTGCATCCTAGGGCTGTTTGGCAAGGGTGCAGTGATCAATAACGGATCTGGGGCCGGGTCCGGTTTACCACAGCTATCCAACTCGAAGACCTTGTCACTGCAGCCTTTTCTCAGGGGAGCCTCAACCGTGCAATAACTGCTTTAGAGGATGAACTTCTCTAGGATCCTGATGGCACCAAACTTACACCTACTAATTTTTTGTCTCCTGCTCCAGAACCGGTTACATCATCTATATCCTCAGTGGGTTTTCATCCAACTCAGGCTGTCGGTGCTGGGATGCCAATCTCGGCCTCTACAGATTCTGGTGCTCCCACCTTATCTGCCATTTAAAATCTTCTCCAGCAACACAGGGAGGAATATCCGAAGGATTCCCTTATATTGAAAACAGCTCAGCTGAAGATGTAGGTGCTCCTGAGGGAGCTCTCAAGCAATATAAATATCTTGCACTCACATCTTGGTAACGTGAAGAGACTCAGGCCGCTGTGGGGGGGAAACTCATCTACCTAGCAGCATGAATCTCAGTTGGTTATCCTTTCATCCAGAGTTGAGGATCTGGAGAACAGATCCCGAAAGAACAACTTCAGAGCGCTCGGCATTCCTGAGGGGGTCCGAAGGGGATGATCCCAGAGGGTACATTGTCCGTCTCTTCCGAGAGTCCTTTCCTGCCCTCCGCGCCTGGGATATGGATAGCATGATTCAGAGGGCTCATAGTTTCCCATTTACTACCTAATAAGGGAGGGCCGGCCTGCTACCCTCGGGCTGGCCTGCTCCTCTCGGGCCATCCTCATTTACATTAGTTTCTACTGCGGCAGACTCCCACGCGGGATGAGCACACCAAGGGTGTAGTCACTCTAAGGTCAGTAGCCCATTGGCTACTACCTCGAGACCCCTAAAACGCCCCCTAAATACAGTATTTAGGGGGCAGCCCTGAACCCAGAAGACAGATTCTTGCAACCTACAAAGAAGGACGGAAGAAGTCGCACAGCAGAGAAGAACTGACTTGGCCCCAGGCCTACTGGCCTGTCTGCAGTTTCTGGAGATCCTGCGCCAAAAGTCAACCTTTCCTGCAGCCAGCAACCTCCAAAACCCCTGGGAGGACTGACGGCCTTCAAAAAGACTGGATCTCCTGCGAACAACAGCTCTGTTCAAAAGAAACTCCACAGACAGACCCTGAGCCTGCTGAGGACGAAGAAACTCAACACCTGGAACTACCAGTCTCCTACGGCCCGAGTCCAAGTGGCCCACCAGTCCCAGCAAGGTCCCCCAGCGCTTCAGAGTCCACCGTGGGATGACCCCTCCAGGACTCCCCGACATTGTCTGCAGCCTCTGCACGGAGACCCCCTCCCCCGCCCAACCGCGAGTGGCCCGCTAAGGTGAAATCCGACCTCAAAAGGCACCCCTGCATCCGGGCGCCCTGGGGAAGAGGACCCGGGCTACACCTACCTCACTTAGCCCTCCAACTTACTTGCCCTGCTGCTGTTTCCTCCCGGAAGACTACCTGGACTAAGCCTGCAGCCAAAATCCAAAACCGGCAACCTCCATAGGATTGCATTGGGCTCCCGACCCCTCCTATGCACCCTGCACCCGGCTGCCCCTGCGCTGCTGGTGGTGTGGACTTGGTGCTGACCTGGGACCCCCTTTCCCCTGGCCTTAACCCTAGGAGCTTGGCTCCAGAGATTGAGTGGCTTGCCCATGAGCAGCCCCAACCGAGGTGCCCCCTAGCCCCATTGGCTAACATTGGCATCCTGCACTCTGCACCTGGCCACCCTAGTGCCGTTGGTGGTGCAACTTGAGTGCATACCGGGACCTTGGGGAACCTTCTTCCTAACCCCCAAAACTCCCACTTTTAAGACGTTTACTTACCTATAAAACCGATAATCATTTTTCTCCAATAGGAACCCATGTTAAGAGATTTTGGGGCTAAAATGTGTGGAACTAATGCTTGTATGGAGAAAAAAGAACTAAACTGCAAAGTATAAAAAGTCTTACTGTGTATTGTGAGATCCTAAGGTGTGGTATCTAGGCATACCAGCCCCAGTCCTCAAAATGATCTAAAAGTAACTAATAAGTATTCTGAAATAATTACTGTGTAATTCAAACTGCATTTTAAAGTGATACAACCCTGTAACAACTGCAAATCCATCCTTAATTGCATGTCTTTGTAAAGGTTTACAATTGAAAGTATATTTTACCTACCTGTACCAATTCCTGCTTGGTTCTAGAAATAAAATACAAGTATACCTTTTTTTATACTTACCCAATTGGTCTGGATTCTGTCTCTGAGTGTGCGCCCTCAGTCGTTATTGAGTAAATACAATAAATGCTTAACACACCCTTTGGATAAGCATAACTGCTCGCCCACACTACCACAAAGAGAGCTGTTAGTACTGCCCTAATTTAGCCTCTGCTATACCTCTGGGGACTCCCTGGACTCTGTGCACACTATACCTTACTTTAATATAGTATATACAGAGCCAGCTTCCTACAGAGGGCAAACAATCTTAAATGTCAGATCAAGTCCAAAATCTATATATCACAGAGCCATTTATTCTGTTATTTTTAAAAATCTTTAAAATACCTTATATCAATTTACACTATCTCATATATATCTCTCACAGCATTAAAAGACTGTCTATATAGTAACCCAATTTTAGATATCACAAAATACAGCCTTTAAAGTTTGATGTTTGCACATGATTCACTTACGTCCCCGCTTCTTCAGGTCTGCAATATGATTAATGACATTGAATTAGAATATAGTCAATAATCAAATATGACCACAAAATACTGTCAAAAACCTATTGTTGTCCATTCTTAACTCAAATGTTTAAAAAATAGTCCATCACTAAAAAGCATATTTAGAATGAATAAACAAGACAACCTGTTTTGCAGAGAGTCATGTTATCTTGCTAAACATGTGGTCTTATTTGTTGTCTATTTATTGTAAATAGTTTTTTTAGTAGAAAAAGTTGAATTTGCATGAATACCGGACATCTATAGGTTTTTCGCAGTTTATATATGTGGTCATCCTTGATTATTAAATGCATTCTTTTAAATAGTATTATTCATATTGCAGCCCCGAAGAAGCAGGGAAGCCTGTGTAACACGTGTTTGCTGCAAACATCAAACTTCGGCCTTATTTCGTGATATTGAACTCCTAAATCATAAATTGGATTACAATATATACTTTCTCTTTAATAGTGTATTAGAGATATGAGATGGTGTATTTTGGTAGATGGTTTTTAAAGATTAGTAAAAGAAATAAGACAATATAGAGTAATTTGATATATAGTTTTTGGACTTGATTTAATATTGTTTTGTTTTGTCCTCCCTGAGGAAAACTGTAATCTACCTCATAAACTATGACCAGTGGTATTTTCTGGTGAGGTAGAGGATAGCAGGGCCATTATAAGTTACTGAAAATCTGCTAAATGGTTTTGGAAACTTTTTATTCAGTTGGCCCACCCCAAGCTGAATGGTGGACGTGAGCCAGAATTTGGGGTAGAGGTGGTTTATTGTGGAATGAGAAGTCGTCTTGCAGTGTTGCAGCTCGCAAGCAGGTATTTCACAAAGGGGTGGGTGTAAGAGGAGAAGCTAGTGGCAGCAAGAAGAGACCTGAGGAAGAGAACAGATGCGGTTTATAGTTGTTTTTCTACTTGGTAATATCCGGGTAGATATCTGTTTCTCTGCCTATTCCAATTTGGAATTTAATGTGTCCAAAGTTGGTCCATATGTTCCAGAGCCATGCCAGATTTCCCTCATCTTCCTAACTATGCCAATTCTTCTAATTCATTCGTACATAGATCACGTGTGGATGCCCTGAAAGTATGACAGACTACCTTTGTGAACCATTGTTGGATGACTCTGGAAATCTATAAATGCTCAATTACCTGCATATTAAGCAATGCTGCTGTAATTTGTCCAGAAAGCAAACACAAGGAGATGATGGACGGAGCGCTGAAACTTTTCAGACACTCACCCCCAGTCACAGATCTGGATTGAATTCATCATCGTTCTTTAGCTCACTTCGCCACCCCAGTTCAGACACAGCTATATGCAAATCAGTCTTGACCCTGTGCCTCATGGGAACAGTCCAGCCCGAACTGCCAAGTCATGTCTTCCCTGGACCGGAAACAAGCATCCTGGGACCGGTTTCGGGCTGACAGCCCTCATCAGCCAGGCTAGCTTGAATCCAGTGGCAAAGTGAGCAAGGGACCCACGTCTGGGCATACCCTGCCAACTTAGGGCGAACAAAGCAAACACAAGGAGATGATGGACGGAGCGCTGAAACTTTTCAGACACCCATCCCCAGTCACAGATCTGGGTTGAATCCATCATCGTTCTTTAGCTCACTTCGCCACCCCAGTTCAGACACAGCTATATGCAAATCAGTCTTGACCCTGTGCCTCATGGGAACAGTCCAGCCCGAACTGCCAAGCCATGTCTTCCCTGGACCGGAAACAAGCATCCTGGGACCGGTTTCGGGCTAACAGCCCTCATCAGCCAGGCTAGCTTGAATCCAGTGGCAAAGTGAGCAATTTGTCCAGAAGGCAGTCATTCGGCACAGTTGTTGCCTAAAGAAAAGGGTCCCCCATCTCTACACCTCCTCCTGCTTAGAGTGTTTGACGTTTAAGTGCTTGCATGACCCTGCACCAATGAAAAAATAGATTCGCTCATATTGTCAGCTTACCAACGCTTTTTGGTCGTCTGTTCCTCCATGGTTCAAGTACAGAAGAGACTGGAAATTCTCAGTCCACTCTATAAGTCTATCTACTGCTCACCCTGGCGTTTTGGAAGACAGAAAACGTTGTTCTTCTTTTGACATTCTGTTGTCTCATATTATGGTCCTACTTCAAGATCCTGAATTAACTCAAGCCTAGAAATAATTACGTTTCAGGTATTGAGCGTTAGAAATGAAAAATAATATTAAAATGGAAAATAGGTTCGCTTCATGTAGTTTATTTTTTTTGTTTTGTTTTAGAAGTAGTCGCAATTGGTTGGGAAACTTCTGTCTGGCTAATAATAAATATATATATATATGTATGTATGTATTGTGACTGCACCATTCCGGGGTCACCAAACCTCTTGTCAATAGTTCATTAATGTTGTTTGCTAACTTAACGTTTGCTTGTTAAAGTCCTAAAGTTGGTGTATAGGGAATTAATGACATTTCATTTTGATGTACTTACGTTTGCAGGTGTCGTGGCCTATGTTGAAGTTTGGTCATCAAATAGAACCGAAAACTATTCAAAAACATTTTCGCAACAACTACTTGATTTGGGGGCAAAGGTGAGCATGCCTTTTATATCCTTTATGCATTGCATCTGGTTATTTCTTTCAAATAACTTGTTTTCTCAGGTCTGTGATTTGTCCAGAGTTCTTCACTTTGAAGAGTGCAACTGTAGCAAACTATGTAATCCACAGATTTATAAAAGGTGGTTGATTTAATTTTGTTACGCTAGAGAATGGGTTCTCGCAAACTTACCCAGGGGCCACCAAGCTTGGTCTGTGATGTGACGGAGGGCTGCTTTGATGCCAGCAGGGTGGTGGTCGGGAGTTCTGGTGCATTGGCAATAAAGTGGATGTAGGGGAAGCAAAGCATATACATCTAGTGTCTGAATTGTACAATATGAAACCAAAAACTTGGGATTAATCCCAGCTTCTTCACTTAACTAAATTCTGTGATCCTAGGCAATTGTTTTATTTCTCTTTCCCTTCTTTTTCACTATCACATATGAGGATTTCGAAATACATAACTTCAGGATGTGTGCTGTACAAAACCTACTCCTGTGTTTGACTAAATAGACCATAATGTTGTTCATCTATAATATAAAACCAGGCCACCCAAAGAGTGCATGTAACAACTGACTTGCCTCTTAGTTCACTATTAGCGTTGATGTCAGGGTGGAGAATGAAAGTTTCTAAATGAATGTTTGAAATCACATATATATATATATATATATATATTTTTTTTTTTATCATCAATATACTGATATAATCTGATGTACTAAGGTGAAACCGTTCTGCATGTTAACGATATACACGTTTTGAAATTTGAACACTAATATATATTTTTTTCAAAACACATTTTTATTAAGTCATCAGATAAAATAGTCACATTTCTGACAGGAGAAGTACGATAAATACTGATCGGTATGATAGCATTCAGGCAGGTGACTTCTATGTGACATTTATAATACAGAAAAATAAACATTTCGGGTCTGTGAACATCAGCCCCTAACTTTACAACCAAATGTGCCATGTACTGTGCAGTAGTCCATGTACCATACCCATCAAGCCAATTCACATGTAGCGTAGTCCTTTCTATCATCACTTTCCCCCGCAATTTGTTCTCAGAAGGCTCCCACATCAATAGTAAGTGGGAAGGGGGTTCCAAAATGAGACCCCTGAAGTCTGCCCATCGTTTCCAGATTTTGGGGTGCTTTTGTGGGCAGCCCCGTGCTTTAAATATAGGTTGCTCCTGACCTATACACCAATCAAGAACTGCCTTCCGCGCTCCCAGTTTGGGCGGGGCCGGGTCCTTCCATGCCCTAGCTATATATCTTTTAGCCAGGGTAAGGCCCAAGAACAGCAAATGTCTTTTATAGATGTTTCCCCCAATTTCTTCGGTGACATGTAGTAGGGCGAGCTTAGGAGACAAGAGTATTTCCCATCCCAGTACCTCTGATAAACAGGTCGTAACCCCCCTCCAAAATCTAAGCGCAGTGCATTCCCAGATGGTGTGTATGAACGTACCTTCCGCGCTGCCACGTCGTAGACATGTAGGGGAAGCTATCAGTCCCGCCCTCCACAGCCTATTTCTGGTAAAGTAAGCACGGTGTAAGTATTTAAACTGGATAAGTCTGAGGCGAGAAGCTATTGCGGCACCCCTCGGGAATTCTAAGGCCTCTGACCAGTTGTCATTATCAAGGGGGCCGAGGTCTGTCTGCCATTTCTCCCGGAGTGAGTCTAGGGTCGTAGAGAGATTCGTCACCAGAGTTTGGTATATCTTTGCAGTCTTGTGATCCCCCAAGTCGCCCATGAATACCTTTGCTTCTATCGGATTGAACTCCGGGAGAGATTCCAGGCGTTCAACGTATGGGGTTAGTGCATGCTGTAGTTGCAGGTATTTGTAGAATTGAGTATGCAGCATAGCAAATTCCTTCCTGAGCTCCTGGAAGGACTTCAATGTGGTGCCTCGCATTACGTCTCCCAAAGTAGAGCTACCTATGGCATCCCAGTCCCGAAACCCCGACAGGGTGGACACCTGTGGCATAAGGCCGCTCTGCCAGATGGGCGTCTCTCTCGTCAGTCGTCACCACCATCCCATTCTGCGCAGCGATTCCTTCCATACTCCGAAAACCACACGTGTGGCAGACGGGAATCGTCGAAGCTCTTTTGGGGTATGTAGGAGCATGTCGGGTAATGTACCACCCATGAGCCATTGCGCCACCTGGTACGCCGGGTCCCTGCTATTCCCGTACCACCAATCGTTCAGCACCAGGAGATGGGATGCTGCGTGATATGATTGGATGTCAGGGGTCACTATCCCCCCACAGAATGTAGATTGAAAGCACGTTTTTAGCGCGACTCTAGCGGCTTGATCATTCCAAAGGAAGCGGTTCAGTCTTGAATTAAGCTGACGGAACCAGGCGGGCGGTATCTGAAAGGGGTGGTTCTGCAGCTGATAAAGAAGGCGAGGGAGTGACACCATCTTAAAAATTGCCGACCTTCCCAGTATGGATAGGGGCATATGCGCCCAGGACTCCATCTCAGCCTGAGTGCGTGTCTAGATGGGGGCAATATTTTTATCCCACAACACCGATTGGGAGGACGAGCAGTGGACCCCAAGGTACTTAAACCTGGTTGTGGCTAGCGTTACTTCCCCAACCCAGGTGCCCATCTCCGAGCCTCCTCTGAGAGGCCACAGTATAGATTTCCGGGCATTCATAAACAATCCTGAGTGCTGTCCAAATATCTGCATTATGCGGAGCAATCGAGGTCCCGTCTGATGCGGCTCCAATAGGAAGAAAAGGACATCGTTCGCATAGAGGGCGATCCGATATCCCTCCTGGCCATTCAAATCCCTTGACCTGTGCATCGATTCGGACCCACGAGGCTAGCGGTTCCATTGCTAACGCAAATAAATAGGGGGATAGGGGGCAACCCTGTCAAGTACCACGCCCTATAGAGAAGGGGTCAGAGACAGCACCCGCCACTCTAACCGAGGCCGTGAGGTCGGTATATAGCAGTCGAATATCTGACATAAGACGCGGCCCAATATTTAGGCGCTGCAGGAGGGCAAACGGGTACGTCCACCCCAGGGAATCAAATGCCCTGTCTGTCAGCAAGCAGCAGTGCTGCCGGGCCTTCAAGATGGTCAATCGCTGCCACTGCGTTGTGGGCCCGCCGGATGTTGTGGCGAGTGGCCCGACGAGGCATAAAGCCTGCCTGGTCAGGATGAACCAGATCGGGCATATAGGGAAGGATACGGTTAGCAAGGGCTTTGGCCAAGAGTTTGGCCTCCACATTCAGCAGCGATATAGGACGATACGATGAGTGTTGATCTGGGGGTCGGCCGGGCTTAGGGAATACCGCAATTTCTGCATGTTGCCAGTCTGGCTGGAGTCTCCCCTCCTCAAGGGCCGCCTTTACTGCTGCGAGATAGTGGGTAACGAACTGGGACTGAAAAGCTTATAAAACTCGCATGGGAAGCCTTCTGGACCCGGAGCTTTGCCTGTGCGCAAGTCTGCAAGGGCTGCACTCGGCTCTCGGCCGTCAGGGGGGCATCTAATTCTGCCTGCGCAACATCCGATAAGGCCCTTGGGGGTAGATCGTCGAGGTAACGGTGGATCAAGGGTTCTGGCAGAGCGTCTTTGGGGGTATATAGCTCAGCGTAGTAGGTTCCGAAGCTGGATGCGATTTGGGCAAGGTCAGTGAGTGTTTGGCCGTCGTCACCCAGAATACCAGGTGTTGGTGGGTGCCTGTTGGCATAGACGATGCAGGAAAGAGCTCGACTTGTCCCCCCACTGGTATATTCTGCTGCGCGAGGCCAGCCAAGCCTGACTGGCCTCGTCGCGCAGTGTGTTGGCGTGTGTTTGTTGCACAAGAAGGAGTTGGCGGCGAATCTGCCTCCTCTCTATAATATATTTAAACTTCTGCTGCAAGATGTCTTTAAAAATAAAGGTGTTTCTAAATTTAAGCTGTGAAGGACAACCTAGTTTCTTTATTTCTTAAACTTAAATTAACCTTGAAATAAATAAATGCATGCCTGTTTATTTAGCATCTTTTTAATGTTCTTTCTGAGTCGAGACCCAGTGCTGCTATTGACATGGGGGCCCCTTGTAAAGGTCAGGAGGCCCGCATGCAGCCCCTGGGCCGTACTTTGAGTATCACTGCTCCAGAGTCTTCCCTCTCCATTCTTAAAGTGCTAGAATAGTGTCTCCTCGTGGACAATACTGAAATACTTATAACCCTGAACTACATGCTTTGAAACAAAGATGCCAAGTAACACTAGCCTGCAATCTCAGTGCAGTCTGCATGCACTTACTGTCTCTGTGTCATTGATTGCCTGCCCCTAAACTTAGGCTCTGATTCACACCTGTCAAGACCTAGAGAAACATAGAATTTCTTTTCAAGTCCTTCACGTAGTCATTTTCCTAGCGCTCATATCCTACCTCCAACCTTTTAAGCCGTCACTAATTCTGGAAAGATAGTAGATCTCTGGATATGTGAGAAACCTGAATGGACATATTGGTCCAGTTTATCTCTGTGAACAGTGGACCTGGCACTGAGCTAGAATGCGGTATTCTATCTTGGCTCTAATGAGGCTTTGTTTATTTGGGTATAATTATGGTTTGATTGGATTGAGTATATTTTTGTGAGCAAGTCCAGTCATCCAATCTGTCAGGCCCACTTCAGATTTAGGAGTATCACGGTTTTCCCTGGATGCTTTGAAGCCCTTTGTAGGAATGTTGTAAAAAAAGTTTTGTTTTTTTACTCACATATCTAAAAGATACAGGAGACTAAGATCCACAACACATCAGCAGCACAACTTAAACCTCTGGTATTTTCCCCAAACTCACAAACAAGTAGATCACCTCTTCAAAATGTTTGCACTAAGAAATTCTCTCCACTCTCCTGATCACCTCCTGAAGAGTCATCCTATTTGAGGAATCACTCGCACCCCACCTATAAAAAAAATTGTTGTCTCCCTTGCACAAGATATCTCTTGAATCAGAGCATTTTCTCTCACTACTGGAGAAAGATAGCCTTACCATGACAACCTCTGTCTTTAGCTGTTACAGGTGAACGCTTCCTGGAGAAACAATCGTGAAAGAAGTTTCAGTCCAACTCCAAGATCAGATCCGCTCCCTCTTGCACAACTACTAAGTTTCAGACAGTGATGATGCAATGCAACAACAGCTATCCAGGCCACTGATACAAAGATGACAAATAGTGCATGTATTTTATGGGATAGGGATTTCTAACAGTCATAAGATACCTCCGCCTTCACCCTATGTTTACCTTTATGTAAGAAACCTATGGCTAGTATGAAAAAAGTGCCTCTTTTTGCATGGTCACACCCATTTTTGCTGACTGGTATTGCTGGTTTTGTAACTGTGCACACCTAACACATTGTAAAATTGGCTAACTCCTTATTGGTCTACTTAACGTTCCGGTAAGGCCATAGTATATGCTGTAGGTAAATACATAAACGGCATCAAAAAGTTAAATGTTACCTGTGGTCTGCAGCATATGTTGTGCCATCCAATACTCTGATAAAACATGACTTCAGGATTACCTGTGTAGCATTACTCTTGTAGCTTTTGAACTTGCAGGCACACCTTTCAAATTAATGCTTTTTGACAGGAAAGGATCCTCTGTTAAGTCACTCCTAAGTAGACATTGTAGCTCAGAAGATAGGGTGCCTAGTATTTAAAAGTGATACTATCAACAATTTAGTGTTGACATGTACCTAGAGCGACTAGTCCCGAAAGGCTGTTTTCATTGTGAAGGGCTGTAGCCAGACCATGAGAAAAGCCAAAGTTTCAGTTTCAGGTGTGCCCCGCCGGTGTATTGTAAATGGCATTAAAAAAAAAAACTACATCCGAAGGTAGAAAACTAGATTGGCCGAAGAGGTAAAAAATATCCACCCGACCCAAGGACTTCAGCGAGCACAAAATCTGAAATTCTTCCGCTCTGAGCTTTTTCTACCAAAACAAATGGCTTCAGCAGGATGTCATCCAACGGCTATGCGACTTCTAGAGAACTTCATTAAATAGAACACTGCCCCACTGGAGGATTTCGACTTCTATTTCAGAGACATAAGAAATTAGATTATTATTTGAAGTGGGTGAATAATCACAACCCTTGAAATCACTAAATTAATCTGAAATCAACCTCCTGGTACCTAAGGTAACAAAGGGCATTGTGTATTTATGCAGTACTAAAACAGTAATAGCCAAAATGCAAAACAATAAAAACCTAATTAGAAAAATAGAGTAAGGGGGCGTGGTCTGCCCACGAAGCAAGATGGCTGCTTAATTCCGGAGCTCTGCGCAGTGGGGAGCCCCGAACGGCGGTGTGAGGGCTTCCTTGCAACATTTTGTCGATTTGAGCCCCGATGTTGAATTGGGAAATGATTGGGAACGACCAGCTGATGTATCCGTTGACAGCGGGCAGCCTCAAGTGAACTTCTCTGGTGGTGCGCTGCGAGCGGCCTGGGAGCGGAAAATGGCGCCTCATGACGCGCTTGCGTAGCTGCAAATTTGCCCTGTGAGCCTATGCGCTGAGGAGAGGAGGAGTCTCCCCTCACATATTTGGCTGCTTCGGCCCGTTGCTGACCCGACTACTGACTCCGGTTTCTCTGGAGCCTGGTTATGCAGCCTCTTGGAGGACAGGGCAGATGAGGTGAACTGTTCTGCCTTTGAGGATCGACAGCGCTCGCCATTTTTGACATTTCGGCTCCCTAACCGTGGGCGAGAGAACAGCGTGCACTGCAGTACATGAAGCAACCCTCAGCGGTGCCTGGGCTTACTATTTGTGCTCCTGCATGTGATACATAGTTAGAGAACTTTTTGGCCTGCTAATAGACGACAGCTAATGATTCTGGAGGCTGTATATTCACAACGGGAACTCTTGAGGTAAAACGAAACGCTACCTATGACTTTTCTAACCAGAGCCTCAGTTTACTGATACGCCTACCTATGATGACTCCCGGCTTACATGTGGTGATACTGGGCCACCTACTATTATTATTACTACTATAGAATGTCTCCAGGATCCTAGACGGAGTACTGACTACTGAATGCTGGTCACTCTGTTTCATCCTCCTGATTTACCAAGTTCTACTGTTAGTAGTATATTCTTACAGCCCGACTGGATTTGTGTGCCTCGTGAGACTCTTCAGTAGTTGGGTTATTCCGCAGTTGCAGTGAGTTTCTGTTTGCTGCTTTTAACTGCCCTGGTGGGACTTTTGGTCCCAGGGCTCCCTTTAACATTACTGTAACACTACTTACCTGTTTGACCAATGAGTGGGTCTGGCCTCAACCGTCTTTTACTGTCCTCTACAGTTTATTACTGCTCACTGCTGTTTTGAGTTTACCGATGCGCTAAGACAGGAAGAGAAGACGTCCGTGATCTGAAGTGAAAGATTTGTGTCCCATTTCTTCAGCGGCTCTATAATAACCCTTAGGCTCAGTATCATTTGATAGGAGTGCTGCATTGATAATAGCAAACAAAACGCAGTATCCTTGGTATTTCTATTTATTCTGTTTTAGTCAGAACAGATTAGTCCTGAGACCATAAAGTGTTACCTTGGCAGCTGCATCAAGAGCTACTCACTCTTACTAACGACCCACCCATCAATAACGTATATACCCAACAACAAAGTCAGTTCTACTGGTGTACGAAGAATTCAAAATATAGCCTGACTTTCTCCAGAGACTATTCCCCACTACCTTTCAACGTCCCTACCACTGAAGGTTCTGCCTTTATTATTTATTTCTCTAGCCTAGATAAGGCTGAAGTCATACATACTCCTGAGGATAATATAAGCTGCTCTGATTCCTTTTGAAGGCGGTCTCTTCTTGTGCCTTTTATGCCTATTTGATGCAATCTTAACCTTTTTTGGCACAGCGAGCAATATTCTCTCCATCGTTTATACCACAAATATTCATATCCATTGGCTACTACATTGAAGGCCCCAGATAAGAGAATTACTTACCTGCTAAACAATCATTTACCTGTTAGAAGACCTTAAACAGGAACGGCTGGGAATGCCTTCTGGAAAAGCAACTGGTAAATCCGCAAAACAACCCTCTTATTCTGAAATCCTAAACCAGGGCCGCTCCGCCTCAGAAGTTTGGAATACTACCCCCTCGGCTCAAAAATCATCTAACCTTATGATGACATCTGCATCAGACTCTACTATGGAGCGGATACTCCAGGAAATCACTGCTGTAGGACGACGCTTGGAGGGAATGGAGACGTCTATATCTGCTCTTACGGCTAAGACTAAATCCATACGCGCAGACATTGCTGGATTTCAGAGTCTGTTTGATGGTCTCACTGAACGGGTTGTTGCAGTTGAGAATCACCTTAATAGTACTCCAGACCAAGACCAAGAGCTTCTTTTTCTTAGGAGCAAAGTGATAGATTTGGAAGATAGAAAAGATAGAAACTGTCGGGACAATGTGCGCTTCTTTGGTTTTCCGGAAGGGGTAGAATGATCAGACGTCAAAACCTTTCTCAGAACAGCTCTCCCAAAGATTACAGGTCTTACCTTCGAGCCGCCATTAGAGATGCAGAGAGCACATCGCATTGGTCCTTTCAGAGGAGGGAAAAACGTACAACTACGTACACTTATTGTTTGCTTTCTGCGACACGTGTTGGTTCGCCAATTAATCACAGCAGCCCGAGCACATGGTCCATATATATTTGAGGGTCATGGGATTCGAATGGCAGCGGACTTTTCAAGAGAAACAAATGAGCGCTGCAAAGCCTTTCCCTCTTTTCGACCCCGCTTGCGTCAACTAGACATCAAATATGGCCTTTTTGAACCAGCACGTCTACGAATTACTAAGGATGGCATATCTAAAGACTTCTTTAATCCAGAGGATCTCCGACATTTCTTAGACAAACTTACTCAAAGTATGGAATGCGCTGTGTCTATACCTGAGCTTCAATCTCCACTTTCTTCACTGATCTCCAAGAAGTCTTCTGATGAAATTCGACGTAACCCAGGTCGGTCCCAAAGTAGGGGAAGAGACCCAGATAAACATGCGCGCTCTCTCGGAGATCGAGCTCAGGTCCTTCAAGCAGTAGCTGCTCTCACGCAGGAAAGAGACGGGGACAAATCACGCTCTCCCCTAAAGTCCCCTCCATCATCTGAAGAGGGCATTTCCTGAACTTTGACTCGCTGTTTAACTGATTAATATTGAAGAGCAGATGGAAGAGATCTACTTTACTGCCTACCGAAGCCACGTATACATATACACATGTTAAAGTTTAACTATTCTCATAGTGTTATGAAATCTTATCTGATTTACTCTTCGTATGGCAAACATTTTTAAATGATATGAATTAAGAATGACTATATACTTGAATTACTGCTTAAATGTTATACATTACATTCTTCATAGTGTTTTCTTTTGCTTTCTTTTTGCATACTTTCCTCTCCTTCTAATAAGTATCTATGATATTTGTTTATTATAATATTTAATTGTCATAATATTTAGTTATGATATTTAAATATTTAAATAGATTAATTTTTAATGGTTATTAAAGTTGTATAAAATCTGTTTAATTGTTCTCCATATAGGATAGATTTAAAGTGAAATAGACTTTCTTCTTTATTCCTTGAGAATCCTCCGGTGTATATTGCCCGAAAGCTTAGCTATAATGTTCTTTTCTCCTTTGATTCCTACTTATACCTTTTTTCTCCCCTCTTTTCTTTTTCTATTTAGTAAATATTCATAAAATTACCTACCTAATATATTAAATCGATGTGCTAGTATTTAACTAATTTACTATGATAATATTTAATTGTCAGTATTCAACTATTGCATTATTTAATTGTCATTATATTTAACTATGGTTATATTTAATACTTAATTATCATTACTATGTTATGCAAAGATTATCTGTTTGTATTCCACATCTGATATTTTCATACTCTTATACCGACATTGACTCTTCTTTCTACTATCCTTCTTCTCTTACCCCTTCCTTTTCTCTCACATCGAACTCTGTTACTTATGTCTTTCCCTTACTTTTATAACGGTTTGTCGCTGTGTGGGGCTCCCCCGGCGCATATAGCCCGAAAGCTAAGACCCACAGAGAGCAGTTCTATTCACCTAGTACTGCGTTATTCTTGCGTAGTACACCTATCTTTTTCTCTTTTTATTTCTTTCTCTCTTTATTTTTCTTTCAGTCTCTCTAATGTCGTATACATTCTTCTTTTTACTTGTTCTCCTGTATATTAACAAGTGACTCATACTTACTCTCCCTTCTTGCCCGGAACTTGCTCTATCTACAAACAAAAAGAACCGATATTGCTCTTCTGCAAGAAACTCATTTGATGCTTTAGAATCTTCTAAGTTGCGACGAGACTGGGTGGGAAAATGTATTCATTGTGGATCGACGACACAACTTCTTCCTAAGGAGAGTCATCCACGGAAATGCGGAGTGGCTATTCTACTTAACAAATCCTTACCCGTTACGATTGTCAAAACTTGGGTTGATCCAGAAGGCAGATATATTTTTGCAAAGTTAAAAATAGGAGACAGGATCCTTTGTGTGGGCTCAGTATATGCTCCGAAAGGAGCCAAACATTCTTTCCTTCTTAGTTTGAATCGTTTTTAGTAGAAATTGGTGCATCTAGTTATGTCATTGGTGGTGACCGGAATCTTGCCCATGATACTGTAATTGATAGAACAGGCCCCCTGGATAGATGTAATGAGGGAGACAGAGCTTTACTGGGAGACATAACATCAGACCACAGATTAGTTGATCACTGGCACCTTTGTCACCCCTGGGATCAGGAATACATCTTCCTCTCTTCTACCTACGGCACCCAATCCAGGATAGATTATTTTCTTATTTTGCATTCGGTAGTTGCAACCACTTCTGAATCCCATATCTTGGAAGCTGCAATATCAGATCATGCTCCTGTTCTATTTACTCTAGAAATAGGTTTAACCTCTCCAGCCCATAAGCCATGGAGTATGACTATACAAAGATACCGTCCACCCAAGGGTAAAACCCTACTGCGTTCACATCTCTCTGATTATTCAACTATTAATAAATCATCAGTTACTTCCTGCAGAACCGTCTGGGCAGCTGCCAAAGCAACTATTTGTGATCAATTAATGAGAGATGCAGCCGAGGCCAATAAGTCGGCGTCCCTTCGTCGTACCGAGCTAGAGGCTCAAATTACTTCTCTCACACGTCTATACTCATCTCATCCCACAACACCCAACCGTCGCAAGCTAGAGCTTGCTAAGATGGCGCTTAACCTTTACACTTCCAAAGCTCAGTACGATCTTCAACGTCTGAAGGGTAGACATTATGAACAAGGGGAGAAAGCAGGCCAATTACTTGCAGCACAGCTGAAACAGCGTGAGGCAGCTATGGCTATTCCTGCACTACGTACAGAAACAGGTGAGATTCTCACTAAACCGCAAGAAATTGTAAACACCTTTGCATCCTTGTATAAAAACCTTACACCCTTGAAACTTCAGTAACTGAGGATCAATTAGTTACCTATCTTGCAGACATTGCCTCCCTTGCCTCACAGATGAAGGTAGGGACTTCCTTGGTGGTGACATTAGCAAAGAAGAAATCGCTACATCCATTGCCAAATTACCTTATCTAAATCCCCAGGAGAAGACTGTTTTCCTTCGGAGTTTTATAAATGGACTGGAATGGAAACAGTTGATACTTTATTTTCTGCCTTCCATGAGGCTATTCAAACAGATTCACTCGGTCCTATTTCTAACAGAGCGTTGATTTCGGTTATCCCCAAACCAGGCAAAGATCCGGTTGCTTGTGGTAGCTATCGACCCATTTCACTAATAAATGGAGATGTTAAAATTCTGGCAAGTATTCTAGCGGCGCGACTTCGTAAAGTTATTCCTTCTCTTATACATCATTCAAAGGTTTGTTTTGTCCCAGGTCACTCTTCTAGGAATCACCTTCGGACACTGGCTCACACTTTATGGGCTGCAAAAGAGTTGACGGAAGTTGCTGTTACTCTCTCATTAGATGCAGAAAAAGCATTCGACCGTATTGACTGGAGATATCTTTTTTCAACCATGAAGCGCTTTGGCCTAGGCGATCAGTTTATTTCTAAAGTTCGTCTTCTATATGACAACCCAGTAGCTCAGGTCAATTGTGGTGGATTTCTTTCAGACCCTTTTCCAATTTGAAGGGGCACCCGCCAAGGTTTTCCCCTTTCTCCCCTTTAATTCCTACTAGCGATAGAACCTCTTGCCTCACTTATTCGCCACTCACCACAGATTCAGGGTATACCCATAGCAGGAGGTGATTCTAAACTATACTTATATGCTGATGACATTCTCCTCATGTTGAAAGATCTTCCTCACTCTTTATCAGCTTTACTTGAGATTCTTGATGGCTTTGCAGTCCATTCTGGTTACAAAGTGAACTGGGATAAAAGTGAGGCTCTTCCGCTCTCTTCCGGTACCACAAAAGTACCAATTGATGGATATCCCTTCTGCTGGAAATCATCGCAATTAAAATATTTGGGAATTCTGGTCAATAGAGGTTTGGTAAGTATGATCTATGACAACCTCTCACCCCTTATAACACAAATGGAAACTGATTTTGCTAAATAGTCTCTCTTAGGTTTTTCCATGTGGGGAAGAGTACAGGCCGTTAGGATGGTCACCTTACCTCGCTTTACTTATGTAATTGGAATGCTTCCGGTTGCGTTTCCTTTATCTACACTACGTCGGGTGGATTCCCGTATTCGGTCTTTTGTTTAGGGATCTACACGCCCTCGTTTAGCTGCTGCCAAGTTAATGGCTCACCGCTACCATGGTGGTCTGGGTTTACCATCTTTGAAACATTACTCTTTAGCCTTGCACCTCTCGCAATTAGTTTATTTCCAGGTACTACTGATCCTCCACAATGGGTTTCAACTGAACATTCTCTACTTAATTGTTAGATTTGGGGGTCTCTAGTTGGCAGAGGTAGGTACCTTTGTCCAAATAGGGACCCTTGAGTCTAGTCAGGGAAAGTAAGTACACTCCTGAAATAACCCCTTCTCACCCTCTTGGTAGCTTGGCACGAGCAGACCGGCTTAGTTCAGAGGCAGTGTGTGAAGCATTTGTGAACACATACAGTAATCAAGTGACAACACTACAAATGGACACCACACAGGTTGTATATTTATAAAAATAAGAATATTTTATATAGAATTACCACAAGACCATAAACGACAAAAATAATCCACAATACTGTCAAGAATACTTAGTTCTTATAAAAAAAGGCTTAATTCAAGGTTCTGTGCGAGTCGGTAGCCTCCTCCGGCGATGTCGAGAACAAACAGAGTCTAACAAATCCAGCTGACCGCGTCGAGACGGGCCAACACAGCGTAGACAGACTCGGTCACAGTACCTTTTACTTGAAGCAGCAGGCACGGGCGTGCGAGCCGGATGGCCGTTCGTCGCGGTTGCGTTGCAAAAATGGAAGCGTTGCAGGACGCGTTGTCCCTCGAGGCGGTGCAGGCAGCGGCTCGTTGACGTCGTCGAGACGGAGTCGGTGAGACCAAGGCCGTGCGTTGCGGGGTGAGACGGTGCTTCGATGCGGAGCTGGCAGGTTGCGGTGCGGCGACGGAGCCGGATTCAGGAGCTGGCGTCGATCAGTCCGGACAGCGGTGCGAGTCGGGCGGTGCGTCGCGAAGGGTGCGAGCGGTGCCCAACTCCGGTGCGGTCACAGGACTCTAACTCAGCAGCAGTGACCGTGTCGGTCGGACCAGATGGATTCGGTGTAGCGAGGCGTTGCAAGGTGCAGTGCTCACAGGTTACGGTGCAGGCAGCGGCTCGTTGACGGAGTCGGTGAGACCAAGGCCGTGCGTTGCAAGATGCAGGCGTTGCTCGATGCGGTGCCAACAGGACACCGAGCCGGTCGGGAGAGTCGGTCACAGCTCCCTACCTCTGTAGCCACTGAAACAGAGTTTCCAGCAGCAATTCACAAAGGGGGTGAAGTCCAATGGTCCTGGGACTTCGATCAGGGGCAAGCTCTCTTCCAAGCCCTTGGAGATCCTTCACAAGTTGATGAAAGTCACAGCAAAGCAAAAGTTCCTTCCTCCTTTCTTTGGCAGTCAGGCAAACCACTGCAGGCCAATCCCCCAAGCAGCACTTCAGGCTTAGGGATAGTTTCTCCTCAGTTTCTTCTTGGTTCCGCTCCTCAGCAAAGGTTTCTTCTTGTTCCCAAAAGTGATCTAAAGTTCCAGGGGTCTGGGTGCCCCTCTTATACCCTGATTCTCTTTGTTCTCTGGAGGCAGAGAGGCCTTTGCCTAGCTTAAACCAGTTCTGTGCAGCTTTGGAGCACTCTGTGTACATGACTCCTTCTTTCCTTTCACAATGTGGGGCAGGGTACTCAGACGCCCGGCAGGGGGTGGAGCCAGCATTGTGGCAGGCAGGCACAGCCCTATTCAGACCCAGATGCAACTCCTCCCTCCACTCTGGATGCAGATCTCTCCATTCTGCCCTGGGCTGCCTCACCCTGTCTCCTGTGACCACCCCCAGCCCCTGTCACGCACAAACCAGACACACAATACACAAGCTGGCAGAGGCAGGCTGGATAGTTAGGCAAGAAAATACCCACTTTCTAAAAGTGGTATTTTCAAACACAGAATGTTAAAAGCAACTTCACTAAAAGATGTATTTTATCATTCTGAGTTCAGGCATACTAAACTCGAATTTCTACCTAGTTCCCTGAGTCAGTTTAGGATTATAAGATGTTATAATCAAACTGCCCATTCTGGCCTATGGGGAACAGGTAGCCTTGCAATAGTGAAAAACGAAAATGGCTGTAATTCACTATTAGGACATGCCACACACACTAGGCATGTCCTGCACCCTGCCCGTAGGCCTACCATAGGGGTGTCTGATATGAAGAAAAGGGAAGGTTTAGGGACTGGTAAGTGGGTGCACTTACCAAGTCGATATGGCAGTCACAGTCTGCACGCAGGCTCTGCAATGGCAGGCCTGAGACACACTTTACAAGCTGCTTCTGTGGGTGGCACAACCAGTGCTGCAAGCCCACCAGCAGCATTTGATTTACAAGCCCTGGGCACCCTCCGTGCACTGTACTAGGGTCTGACAGTAATTCAAATAAGCCAAACATGGAGTCACTAATTCACATCACAATTTACCAAAGGGAGCACTTGCACTTTGGCACTGATTAGCAGTGGCAAAGTGCCCATGAGCATCTAGTCCAGCAAAAACATATCGACAACAGTGGAGGCATTATGAAAAAAATGGAAGGGAGACCCATGCCAAGGATGCCAGGTCTAACACGTGTCCCCTCCAGCTGAAATGTGGGGAGAACTATCCTACCCCTAGGGAGTTCTCATCACTAAGGCGGAAAAATCTGGACAGACAATCAGCATTGGCGTGTTCTGTACCAGGGCGGTGTTCCACCGTAAAGTCCATCCCCTGTAGGGAAATGGACCACCTCAACAGCTTTGGATTCTCACCCCTCATCTGCATCAACCATCTGAGGGGCCTGTGGTCTGTCTGAACCCGGAAGTGAGTCCCAAACAGGTATGGTCTCAGCTTCTTCAGTGCCCAGACCACAGCAAATGCCTCACGCTCAATAGCACTCCATCTCTGTTCCCGGGAAGTAACCTCCTACTGATGAAGGCTACAGGTTGGTCTAGGCCCTCCTCATTGATCTGTGATAGAACAGCCCCTACACCATGCTCTGAAGCGTCCGTCTGAACAATGAACTCATTGGAGAAGTTGGGTGCCTGGAGCACAGTCGCCGTGCACATGGCAGTCTTCAAGGTGTCAAAAGCTTTTTGACAGGCGTCAGTCCAAATCACTTTCCTGGGCTGCTTCTTGGAAGTCAGCTCGGTCAAGGGGGCAACAATGCTGCCATACCCCTTGACGAATCTCCTGTAATACCCGGTGAGTCCTAGGAAGGCTCTCACCTCTGTCTGGGTCTTTGGGGCTCCCAAGCCAGAATGGTATCAATTTTCGGTTGGAGGGGCGCCACCTGGCCGCTCCCAACCTGGTGTCCCAAGTACACCACAGAACCCTGCCCAATCTGGCACTTACTTGCCTTGATTGTGAGGCCTGCCCTCCGCAGCGCCATCAACACTTCCCAGAGGTGGCGCAGATGTTCTTCCCAACTGGCACTGAACACTGCGATGTCATCCAGGTAGGCGGCACTGAAATCCTCCAGTCCAACCAACACCTGGTTGACCAACCTCTGAAAGGTGGCAGGGGCATTCTTCATCCCAAAGGGCATCACCCGGAACTGGTAGTGCCCATCTGGTGTGGAGAATGCTGACCTCTCTTTGCCCCATCAGTCAAGGCGATCTGCCAGTACCCAGACGTTAAGTCAAACGTGCTGAGGTACCGCGCAGCCCCTAACCGATCTATGAGCTCATCAGCTCTGGGGATGGGGTGGGCGTCAGTCCTGGTGACGGAATTGAGTCCCCTGTAGTCCACACAGAACCGGAGTTCTGGTGTGGCACCAGGTGCGGCAGCCTTTGGAACCAAGACCACTGGGCTGGCCCAAGGGCTGTTAGAGGACTCAATCACCCCTAGCGCAAACATCTTGGAGACCTCCTCCTTGATGCAGGCTCTGACCCTGTCAGTCACCCTGTAAGCCTTGTGCTTCACAGGAAGACTGTCCCCAGTGTCCACATCATGGACGCACCAATGAGTGACACTGGGAACCAGGGAGAACAGGTCAGGGAACTGTCCCAACAGCTGGCGACAGTCACCCTGCTGCTCAGGTGTGAGGGAGGTAGAGAGGTTTACTCCCTCCACTGATCCATCTTGCTCTTGGGCTGACAGGAGGTTAGGAAGAGGCTCGGTCTCCTCCTCCATCCCATCATCTGTAGCTAAGAGCATGCCCACTTGGGACCTCTCCAAGTGGGGCTTTAGGCGGTTCACATGCAGGGCCCGCAAGGGGTTCCTGGGAGACTGCAAGTCCACCAAGTAGGTAACTGGATTCTTGCGCTCCACCACCGTGAAAGGGCCGGTCCACCTGTCCTGGAGCGCACAAGGCTCCACAGGGGCCATGACCCACACTTTCTGACCAGGCTGAAGCTCGACCAGAGTGGCATTCTGGTCGTACCACCGCTTCATCTCCTCATGGCTGGCTTCCAGATTTGCCTCAGCAAGCTCTCTGAAACGCCTAGTCTGGTTCCTGAAGGCCAGCATGTAACTGTATACATCCTGGGGAGGTTTCCTGGGAGATTGCTCCCAGCCTTCCTTGACCAAACTCAGAGGTCCTCGCACCGGGTGTCCATAGATGAGCTCAAAGGGGCTGAACCCTAGAGACTTCTGTGGCACCTCCCGGTATGCAAACAACAGGCAAGGTAAGAGGACGTCCCATTTACGCCTCATGGGTTCTTCCAGACCCATAATCATGCCCTTTAGGGTCCAGTTGAATCTCTCAACCAGCCCATTTCCTTGAGGGTGGTAAGGAGTGGTGAACTTGTAAGTTACACCGCACTCCTGCCACAGGGACTTCATGTACTTGGACACGAAGTTGGTACCTCTGTCAGACACCACCTCTTGAGGGAATCCCACACATGAGAAAATTCCCATCAGTGCCCGTCCCACCACGGGGGCCGTCACTGTCCTCATAGGGATGGCTTCAGGGTACCGGGTGGCATGGTCCACCAAGACCAGGATAAACCTGTTGCCCATGGCTGTCTTGGGGTCCAGTGGCCCCACAATGTCAATACCCACCCGTTCAAAGGGGGTGCTGACCACAGGGAATGGCTGGAGAGGAGCCTTGTGCTTCCTCCCACTCTTTCCACTTGCCTGGCAAGTCTGGCATGTCCTGCAGTGAGTGGCGGCACTCCTGCGCATCTGGGGCCAATAGAAATGGGTGACAAGCCTTTCAAAGGTCTTGTCCTGCCCCAGATGTCCTGCTAACGGTACATCATGGCGATACAAAAGGGGATGATGGACGGAACGTTTGAGCCAATCAAACACTCACCCCCAGTCAACTGATCTGGGTTTAATCCATCATTTTTTAGCTCACTCCACCACCCCAGTTCAGACATGGCCATATGCAAATCAGTCTGACCCTGTGCCTCATGGGAACAGTCCAGCCCGAACTGCCAAGCCATGTCTTCCCTGGACCGGAAACAAGCATCCTAGGACCGGTTTCTGGCATTTCAGCCGTCATCAGCCAGGCTTGCTTGAATCCAGTGGCAAAGTGAGCAAGGGACCCACGTCTGGGCATACCCCCGCCAACTTAGGGCGACCAAAGCGATACAAAAGGGGATGATGGACGGAACGTTTGAGCCAATCAAACACTCACCCCCAGTCAACTGATCTGGGTTTAATCCATCATCATTCTTTAGCTCACTCCACCACCCCAGTTCAGACATGGCCATATGCAAATCAGTCTGACCCTGTGCCTCATGGGAACAGTCCAGCCCGAACTGCCAAGCCATGTCTTCCCTGGACCGGAAACAAGCATCCTAGGACCGGTTTCTGGCATTTCAGCCGTCATCAGCCAGGCTTGCTTGAATCCAGTGGCAAAGTGAGCAAGGGACCCACGTCTGGGCATACCCCCGCCAACTTAGGGGCGACCAAAGCGATACAAAAGGGGATGATGGACGGAACGTTTGAGCCAATCAAACACTCACCCCCAGTCAACTGATCTGGGTTTAATCCATCATCATTCTTTAGCTCACTCCACCACCCCAGTTCAGACATGGCCATATGCAAATCAGTCTGACCCTGTGCCTCATGGGAACAGTCCAGCCCGAACTGCTAAGCCATGTCTTCCCTGGACCGGAAACAAGCATCCTAGGACCGGTTTCTGGCATTTCAGCCGTCATCAGCCAGGCTTGCTTGAATCCAGTGGCAAAGTGAGCAAGGGACCCACGTCTGGGCATACCCGCGCCAACTTAGGGCGACCAAAGCGATACAAAGGGGATGATGGACGGAACGTTTGAGCCAATCAAACACTCACCCCCAGTCAACTGATCTGGGTTTAATCCATCATCATTCTTTAGCTCACTCCACCACCCCAGTTCAGACATGGCCATATGCAAATCAGTCTGACCCTGTGCCTCATGGGAACAGTCCAGCCCGAACTGCCAAGCCATGTCTTCCCTGGACCGGAAACAAGCATCCTAGGACCGGTTTCTGGCATTTCAGCCGTCATCAGCCAGGCTTGCTTGAATCCAGTGGCAAAGTGAGCAAGGGACCCACGTCTGGGCATACCCCCGCCAACTTAGGGCGACCAAAGCGATACAAAAGGGGATGATGGACGGAACGTTTGAGCCAATCAAACACTCACCCCCAGTCAATGGTACATCATGAGCCAACCCCAGTAGGAAGGCTCTGAAGCGCTGGGGTACCACCAGCACACGGGCTGACCCAGGCTCAGCAACCTTAGGCTCTGAATACAGGAGACCATTCTCCCAGTAAATCCAATGTGATCCAGACTGATCACCTGCTGCCTGGTCTGTGGCCTGTTGCCTCAGACCAACGAGAGAAGGGCATGTGTTCTGCTCCTCGCAGAACTCTTCCCTGGAGGGTCCTCCTTCTTGCTGCCAATGGGTCAGCTCAGGTAGGTCCCCCAGTTCAGCTACCTGTTCCCCTGTAGGCTCCAGGGCATCCCCCTCAGGGTCAGCCTCCTCCTGGACCGTGGGAACTTCGGGGGCCGGTTTCCCGCGCCCCCTGCCTCCTCTCTCTCCGGCAGGCACCTGGGCCTCCCTCTCAGGCTCCAGGTCCTCTTGAACACCTTTAGCTGCCATTGACCGGGTGGTCACACATGCCGAATCAGGCAAGCCCAACATTTCTAAATGCGCACTCCGCTCCACCTTAGCCCAAGGTGAGCTCTCCAAATCGTTCCCTAACAAACCGTCAACAGGCATGGCTGGCCTCACAGCTACTTGAAGAGTACCCGAGACCCCCCCCATTCAAAGGGAACCTGAGCCACCTTGCAGTGCCTCTCTGTGTTGTCAGCGGCAACAACCGGATAGAATGCATCAGGGACAACCTGCTCTTTAGTCACCAGGTGACACTTGACAGCTGTCACACTGGCTCCTGTGTCTCTCAGAGCCTCCACCCTATGGCCATTGATGGTCACCCACTGCCTGTATTTTTTAGTGTTATCAGGCAGCTGGGTCCTAGGGACCATCTCAGTCTCCTAATGAGACAAGGGAAAACACTGTGGGATCCCCCTCACCTTGGGCACCCCACTCCTCCCCCAGGACTACAATAGCCAACTGCCGGGGGACTGCACCAGTGGGTGCTGGTTTTCCATGCAAAGGGCAACGAGGATCGTTTGCCTTGTGGCCAGGGGCGCCACACTTGTAACATACCAGTGGTCCCTGGTGAACAGGGGGCCTGTCAGGGCCACTGGCTTCTTCTCAGGGGAGGCTGGGAACCTTTCCCTTGGTTCCCTTGGGGTCTACTTTGGGGCCCTTTCTGGAACTCCCTCTGTTTACCCTTGTCCCCCCACTCTTCTGCTGGGGACCCTGCCCACCCTTGGCGGAGTCTCCCACGTGACCCTTGTGGACCCGGGTACTCACCCAGCGGTCCGCCTCCTCAGCAAGCTGCCTAGGGTTAGTCAGCTTACTATCAATCAGGTGCTGGCGTAGCTCAGGAAAACAATTACTGGACAAGTGCTCCCAGGCAATCAAATCAAAGAGCGCCTGAAAATCAGTTGCTTTGCTACCCTTTACCCAACCATCCAAGGCTCTGCAAAAGAAGGTCACATATTCAACCCAGGTACTGCCTTCAATCTTCTTACAGTTCCTGAACCTCTGCCTATAAAGCTCAGGGGTTAAACCATATCTAGTCATCAATGCATCTTTCATGTGGCTATATGAATTATAGACTTCAGAGGGCAAATCCAACAAGGTATCCCGCCCCTCACTAAGGAACCGTCCCCACAACCCCGCTCCCCAATCCTTCTCAGGGACCCGGTGGGAAGTCATGGCTACCTCATAGGCTTTGAACCACTGCCCAATGTCATCATTTTTAAAAAACTCCTTCACCACATCTTTGGGAATATACACCCTAGCTTCAACAGGCACAGGCGGTACACTGCCACCAGAGGGAGTAATCTCTAAGCTTTTGGCCTTCAATTCCAACTCCCTCAAAACCTTCTCATGTTCAAACTGCATTTTCTTTTCTTCTAGGGCTAATTTCCTAGTTTGCATTTCAAATTCTAACTGCCCATTCAGCTTGAGCTTGGTCAGCTCCATTTCGTGCATCCTACTCTCTTTCCTGTCCTCCAACTCTTCTGGAGACAGACCTCTGGCAGAAACACTGCTACCTACTGGGGAAGGTGGTCTTCCAGCCCCTAGACCCAATAGCCCCTCCAGCTGCCCTTCTGCATTCTCTGCCCCCTCCACAGGGGCACTCCTTGATTCGACCCAGGCCCTCAGCGCCTTTTGGAGGTCCTCCTTCCTGGAAAGCCCGGTCATGGACACTTTAAACTTTTTGCAGAAATGCTTGAGCTGCTTGAGGGTGTAGCATTCTAGCCTCTCCTCTTCCCAATCACACTCAACAGAGGCTACTGATGCTGGTTTCTCCTTAGTGATTAAACTTGGCAGTTGCAAAAATAGGAAATCCCAGAAGAAATGCTATAAAAGTATGTGGTTGCGTTTTGGTCTGCACTCACTAAGTAGTGTTCACCAATCACTGTACATGAGTCACAAATGCAAGTCCAGAATCCTCACCGCTGACCACCAATGTTAGATTTGGGGGTCTCTAGTTGGCAGAGGTAGGTACCTTTGTCCAAATAGGGACCCTTGAGTCTAGTCAGGGAAAGTAGGTACACTCCTGAAATAACCCCTGCTCACCCTCTTGGTAGCTTGGCACGAGCAGACAGGCTTAGTTCAGAGGCAGTGTGTGAAGCATTTGTGAACACATACAGTAATCAAGTGACAACACTACAAATGGACACCACACAGGTTGTATATTTATAAAAATAAGAATATTTTATATAGAATTACCACAAGACCATAAACGACAAAAATAATCCAGAATACTGTCAAGAATAATTAGTTCTTATCAAAAAAGGCTTAATTCAAGGTTCTGTGCGAGTCGGTAGCCTCCTCTGGCTACGGCGATGTCAAGAACAAACAGTCTAACAAATCCAGCTGACCGCGTCGAGACGGGCCAACACAGCGTAGACAGACTCGGTCACAGTACCTTTTACTTGAAGCGGCAGGCACGGGCGTGCGAGCCGGATGGCCGTTCGTCGCGGTTGCGTTGCAAAAATGGAAGCGTTGCAGGACGCGTTGTCCCTCGAGGCGGTGCAGGCAGCGGCTCGTTGACGTCGTCGAGACGGAGTCGGTGAGACCAAGGCCGTGCGTTGCGGGGCGAGACGGTGCTTCGATGCGGTGCTGGCAGGTTGCGGTGCGGCGACGGAGCCGGATTCAGGAGCTGGCGTCGATCAGTCCGGACAGCGGTGCGAGTCGGGCGGTGCGTCGCGAAGGGTGCGAGCGGTGCCCAACTCTGGTGCGGTCACAGGACTCGAACTCCGCAGCAGTGACCGTGTCGGTCGGACCAGATTGATTCGGTGTAGCGAGGCGTTGCAAGGTGCGGTGCTCACAGGTTACGGTGCAGGCAGCGGCTCGTTGACGGAGTCGGTGAGACCAAGGCTGTGCGTTGCAAGATGCAGGCGTTGCTCGATGCGGTGCCAACAGGACACCGAGCCGGTCGGGAGAGTCGGTCACAGCTCCCTACCTCTGTAGCCACTGAAACAGAGTTTCCAGCAGCAATTCACAAAGGGGGTGAAGTCCAATGGTCCTGGGACTTCGATCAGGGGGCAAGCTCTCTTCCAAGCCCTTGGAGATCCTTCACAAGTTGATGAAATTCACAGCAAAGCAAAAGTTCCTTCCTCCTTTCTTTGGCAGTCAGGCAAACCACTGCAGGCCAATCCCCCAAGCAGCACTTCAGGCTTAGGGATAGTTTCTCCTCAGTTTCTTCTTGGTTCCGCTCCTCAGCAAAGGTTTCTTCTTGTTCCCAAAAGTGATCTAAAGTTCCTGGGGTCTGGGTGCCCCTCTTATACCCTGATTCTCTTTGTTCTCTGGAGGCAGAGAGGCCTTTGCCTAGCTTAAACCAGTTCTGTGCAGCTTTGGAGCGCTCTGTGTACATGACTCCTTCTTTCCTTTCACAATGTGGGGCAGGGTACTCAGACGCCCGGTAGGGGGTGGAGCCAGCATTGTGGCAGGCAGGCACAGCCCTATTCAGACCCAGATGCAACTCCTCCCTCCACTCTGGATGCAGATCTCTCCATTCAGCCCTGGGCTGCCTCACCCTGTCTCCTGTGGCCACCCCCAGCCCCTGTCACGCACAAACCAGACACACAATACACAAGCTGGCAGAGGCAGGCTGGATAGTAAGGCAAGAAAATACCCACTTTCTAAAAGTGGTATTTTCAAACACAGAATGTTAAAACCAACTTCACTAAAAGATGTATTTTATCGTTCTGAGTTCAGGCATACTAAACTCGAATTTCTACCTAGTTCCCTGAGTCAGTTTAGGATTATAAGATGTTATAATCAAACTGCCCATTCTGGCCTATATGGGAACAGGTAGCCTTGCAATAGTGAAAAACGAAAATGGCTGTAATTCACTATTAGGACATGCCACACACACCAGGCATGTCCCACCTTATCCTTACAATGCACCCTGCCTGTAGGCCTACCATAGGGGTGTCTGATATGAAGAAAAGGGAAGGTTTAGGGACTGGTAAGTGGGTGCACTTACCAAGTCGATATGGCAGTCACAGACTGCACGCAGGCTCTGCAATGGCAGGCCTGAGACACACTTTACAAGCTGCTTCTGTGGGTGGCACAACCAGTGCTGCAAGCCCACCAGCAGCATTTGATTTACAAGCCCTGGGCACACTCCGTGCACTGTACTAGGGTCTGACAGTAATTCAAATAAGCCAAACATGGAGTCACTAACATCACAATTTACAATAGGGAGCACTTGCACTTTGGCACTGATTAGCAGTGGCAAAGTGCCCATGAGCATCTAGTCCAGCAAAAACATATCGACAACAGTGGAGGCATTATGAAAAAAATGGAAGGGAGACCCATGCCAAGGATGCCAGGTCTAACATTAATCAAAATGATGGCCCTGATTTTCTCTATGGAACTCGAAATCCACGATCTTCCCCTCCGCATCCGGTGATGCAAGCTACATATCAAGCATGGCAACGAGCACTTCTTATATGGGTTGGTCATCGTTTACACTATAAAGCTCCACTTTGGGGTAATGAGAGTATTTGAATAAATGGTCAAGCGCTTCACTGGTTCAGTTGGAAGTCGAGAGGTATTCAGACACTTGATCAGGTCATATTAAATGGAGAGATAAAATCCTTTGATTTGCTTCGTGAGGAGTTTGGTCTCCCATTACACCAGACTTCACGACACTTGCAGCTACAGCACTGTCTGATACGATGTCTAGGCTCTCCTCCCTGGGCATTAAACTCTTCGCCAATATTACATTATCTTCTTATTTGGGGACGACATAAAGGAGTGATGTCAGGTCTGTATGGTGTTTTAACTCATCACTTATATTCACAACCACTTCTTAAAGCTCTTCATGAGAAATGGCAGGAGCGCTTACTCATTACCATTGAAGATGATGTCTGGTCGAATATATTGGAAGCCATTGACAAAGGTACTCGAGAAGCACGTTAGAAATTTTGCCTTTTCAAAACTTTACATGATTGGAATTGGACACCTTTGAAATTGCAAAAAGCAGGATTACTGTCACACTCTAAATGTTGGAGGTGCTCTGTAGTCAATTGTGACCTTCCCCATATACTCTGCGAATGTCCTTCCATGCAGTGTTTTTACATTTATGTAGGGGACACTCTACAGGGAATAATCCTTTCCCTTCGTCTTCCCCTCACCCCTGCCATCATCTTATTGCATGACCTTACGAGCCTTCCTGCCATTGCACGTCCGCAACGTCGCCTTCTACACACTGCACTTTCTACAGCCACAATTTGTATCTTAAGACATTGGCAATCGCCCAATCCTCCCTCGCAGGAAGACTGGATGGTAGCAATGATTCAAACGGCATTCCATGAACGTATAATATATCGATTACAGGACCAAGGGAAAGTTTTTCAACAAGTTTGGGCCCTTTTTCCCCGATAGCCCTGAATATTTCTTACATACTTCATTTATCTTTTCTCTCTCTCCTCTTCTTTTTCCCTCTCTGGGTCCCCTTCCTCTTTCTCTGTTTCACTCTTCCTTCCCTCGTATCTCGTGCTTCACATATATTTTTCTCCTTTATTCTTCTTTCTTTTTCCCTCACATCTTCCTTCACCTTCTGCCCTTCTTTTCCTTTCTTTCTCTTTCTTTTGCTCTTTTCCTCTCCGGGCAAGGAGTCTACACTTATTCCTCTTTACACATTTATTTATTTATCTATCTATATATATTTATGACTCTTGAATATAATTCCCTGTCTATTTCAATACTCAACCCATATTACGCATTCTATGCTCCACGGATTAATCTTTGCTCCCCTTTTCATTTTCATATTCATAATTATATCCGTGTTCCTTTCTGTCTTTTTTCTACGAATATATATATATATATATATATATATATATATATATATATATATATATATATATATATATATATCCTTTTCTTTTATTATCTACCTTATATTTCTTATAGGACCCCTTATGTAATCCTTTTTCCCTTTGAAACTGAGTGATATCCTCATTGATGATAATCTTTTGTGAGCCCATAATCTTACACAGTATTTTCTATGTACTCATATTTTTATGTATCTTAAAGGTTTTCCAATAAAAAATTACAAAACAAAAAAAAAAGGAAAATTGAGTCAAATGTAGTAAAAAAATGACACGCATTCAATTAGGGGAACCAAAGAAGGGAATTTTAAGAAAAAACGTGTTAAGTAGAAATTGTGCCAGGAAGGACCAATCAGTGGGCACGGTAGATCAGGACCTAGGTGCGATTTGGGGTTCGTTCTGGTAAAAGATTTTACCTTCTGACTCTGTTGTTTAAGTTCCAATCAACCACAGACTGCACCCATCCCTTTGGTATATCCTGCATTCACATGTTGAGTTAATGGTCAGTCACCACTGCCTTTTTGCTGCTTCTTGAACAAAAGTGGTTAAACAGACCACCTTGCAATTGAGCCTATGACTGAACCTTGCAGATGAAGCAGTCGGGGCCAATAAACTGTGCCCAGCTATGTTAACCTCTTCACCTTCTCATTATTGACCCCAGTCAAACCTGAACAATGCCATACTCTTTCCCCTGCCTTATGATGTCTTGCTGTGATTATCTGTTCCTATTAATGATCTTCTTGCCTGCATTTATTGCCACACCATTTTGTTTCTTGAAAGAGTGCCGGTTTTGAGTTTGGTGCTGTGTGTTAATTGTACCTTTTCCCTAATGATCTACCCTGCATCCTCTCTAAAGACATGTCACCAATGTAGTTCTAAACTTAACCATTGAAACTGAATAGTAGTATGAAGAATGGACATCCATGTATTGAGTTTCGTTCCCTTTTTTGTAAATGGCTAAACTTTGGGCACACTCAGAATATATGGGATTACATGCCCTGTGCGTTACGACTGCTCAGAACCGCTTTCTGTCTTTTATACCTTCCCTGACTACCCTATAACTAATATGGGCAGCCTAAACAATCTATAGTACTTCTACTTCCGAATAGTATATTAACTTACTGGTCATATAATCCTTTGTCACACATCTCAAAGCACTTTGGAAAGAGGAGTTACTATTAACCAACTTAACTGTAATCCTTTAAATTGATCTTAAAAGGATTCTTGGCTGTAAAAGCTCATTCTAATGTCACATTAAAAGCATATCTTCTGACAGCTGCCTATTCTTTCAATGAAGCGGGCTAAATGGTTTTGTGTTCCCAGTTGATAAGACTTTGTCATTAATCTGTGCCTGGATGTTCTTCTATCAAACATTCTAAGATTAACAAGACGAGACCTTCACACGACACAAATCATTATAATTCAGTTTGAGACATACAGACCTTCTTCATCATGTCCATTGAATTTATTGCACATTCAGTAAATATTTTCAAAATCTCAGGTGTTTTCAATTGTTTCCTCAACATAAATTCTGTTTACCATTAGTAAAAAAGTACAGAAAGAAAAGAGAACAGCTCTGATCACCAATTGTGAGCCCAACCCATGCCTAATCAATAACAGCAAAAGACAAAAATCAATATAAACCCTGCTTTCTGACCCGACCGTTATGAAAACACAACTTTTTTTAAGACAAAGCTACCTACTTGGGTGCTAATATGCGTCCAATATTCCAATATTAAGATTCAGTCCATTCTTTAAAAGAGAAAAGGCACCCACGCATTCCTACTCCATACCAAATCGGAAAAGGAGAATATATCAGTATATTAGTACACCGGCACAGGATATGTCAGAACCAAAAACTCTTGAGTTATTCAGAAGACATTGAAGAATTGTTAAAATGTCCCTCTGTACTGAGGACAGGAACGACATCCATTAATATTCGACAGCAAACTGATTCCGAGAAATTAATTGGACTTAAAAAGAAACATATCAGAACAGCACTATAGAGTGAGGTATTATTGGAACATCTAAGGGCTAAGACCATCCCGCAAGGCCTCCAGGTACAAAATATTCCAGTGATTTTTCACAGATGATCCTTAATATACAGGAGATTTCAACAGCATAGGAATTAAGTGTTCGAGTGATTGTATTTAATAAATATAGATTCGAGAAATGTTGGGTGCTTCCATTACAATTACAATGCAGAGAGCCTTAAAATGAATTCTTTCTGAATAGGTAGCCATTGAAGCATGTTGAAAATAGGTTTGGCAGAGGAAAACTGATCTGTACGAAGACAGTCTGGCGACTCAATTTTCTGTATCTTTGATCTACAGATTAGATAGTTTGAAATACCAAGGTAGAGGTAGTTCGGGTAGTCTAACATGAAGCTAATAATGGATAAGATGGCTTTGCATCTTCCTTCCTTCCGTATCAAGGCTCCCTTGGGTGGGCTCTTGTTCATTTGGGTAAGAGGATTTGTGGTAATGTCTGCCTGATGGTGTCACCAACGACGCATGCATCACTTAAGGTGCTGATGGATTACTGCCACCATCTCCCAACCCACCAAAACTACTTTCTCCTGTGCTTCCCAGCATGTGCTCCTTGCAAGTGTACATCGTAGCCTGCACACATGTATATCTGACCATGGGCACCTACAAAGGGTGAGAACATGCAATAAACTGAACAGAACCCTGATTAAAAGACACTCAGAATTAGGAAGAGTAGTAGCGTTAACACATCGTTATTAGGTAGTGTAGGCAGGGGAGGAGTCCTATCTGCTAGAAGTGGTATTGCCCAGATTACGCGTCCCAGAGTGCACAATGGCAGCTATCCAAAAGCTAAAAGAGATTTTGGTGCGGAGCCTGAGCTCATGGTGGTGATAACTTTGCTGCTGGTACCCAAAGCCTTTTGATTGCTCCATGAAATGTGTAGATCTCTTGTTCTTTGTCTTTGCATTTGCTGTGCCGTTGATGGTAGAATCAAATTCTTTTCTTTGTTCAAAAGTAAGGCTCTTCTTAAACATTAATTTATTTTGTGATGTTAATAGTATACTCTGTTTTGAGTCTCTAAATCCACAGCACCTCCCTGAGTAATCCTTTGATTCCTCTGCTTTGCTACGGTGAGCCTCAAGTGGTAAAGGTATATACTTGGTGATCAGTTTTGACTCTACTATTTGGTCTGGTCTACACATCAGTGATAAAAGTCCTCAATGAAGGACCTGTGACCCGGGAACCCAGAACCTATTCACACATCATATAAAGCTGCTTGGTATGTCTTGTTATGTTGATATGTATTGCACACTAATCACCCGGGAGGGTATCCAGGTGCTTGATATACAGCAATGAGTACATCTCTTTGGACTTGTTGGTGGACATTTCATTAACATTTGTTTTCTTTGATCATTTTGTAGGTTTCCAAATTTTTTAACAAGGAAGTCACTCATGTTGTTTTCAAGGATGGACATCAGGGTACATGGAACAAGGCAACAAAAACTGGTGTTAAACTGGTATCTGTCCTTTGGGTAGAAAAGTGAGTTACCTATATCCTATTTGTTCATTTTCTGAGTCCAGAAGGACAAAAATGTCCAGAACTGTTGCAATAAATGGAGTTTCTATTCATTGTTTACATTGAATGTGTTTTGTGTTACTAAAGGTATAATACCTGGGCTCCTACAATCTCTAATTAAAAGCCCACTCTAATTTCCTTATTAAAGTATGGATGTGACTTCTCTCGTCCACTGTAATAATAACATGACATAGCTACTCAACTTTAATAAGTTATTACAGTTGACTTGTGACGTCTTAATGCATGCTGCCAAAGACAGCAGTTAAAGTGAAAAACAGGTCACAGAGCATAATTACAGCTGCGGTTTAATCAACGAAAACTAAAACAAGCTTTTCATTAGTCTGATCTGTTTTTCTAAAATGAGCAGTGAGCAGCAGAAAGTAGACATTTGTGGCAGCATATTTATATTTTTGCACACTGTCATTACAGGAAAGATCGAATCTCTGAGTGTTTCTAAACATTGTAAGCATAATAATATAATTTACAGTAAACTTATTCAAATATATTTTTTGCAACAAATTACCAAAAGCTTTTTAGTTGTGTTTAATTTTGCACTACAGATTCTACTTGCATTCACCTGCTACCATATTATCTCTTTCATACAATGAGCAAGACACAATGGATTTAAGCTGTTTGTGGGAAGTGTGATGTGACCATTTATTACAAGAATAAAATACCCTCTGCTGTACGCTAAAGGGAAATTGCAAATCACCTCAAGTTCCATTACCATATAAAGTAACACTGTCTACGACCTTGTTACTCTTGGTGGTTATGGAACTCCCAGCAGACCTGCAGTATCCTTATAATATACAGAAGGGTGGTACCATAAATGTCATCCACCTGGGAAAGGTAGTCATTGAGAGAATCACTCACTTCAAAGGTGCAAATCTGGACGTGCCGACCTAAACTTTCATATTTACGAAGTTGTCAAACTGAGGACCATTAAACTGTGTAATTAAGCAACATCTGCTCTTTAAAGTATAAGTTATGGCTGCAAACGTAGATAAAACACATTTGTTCTTGTTCATACATTTCTTTCTTTGTAAACCTGGTTGGTCACTATTTCAGTTTTATTATTGATCCAGTTTTTAGAAATACAAGTGCTGTTCTTTTCTAGTTCGTGCCATAGCTGCCTTCACAATTTAATAAACTTGAAGCTACAAATACCTTTTTTATTTCGCTCACTGATACATTACAAATACAAAATCTTGCTTCAAAATTATCAAAGGATGGTCTCACAATAAATTTTAAAAAAAATGGTTCGTGCTAAAAAGGGCATTACTGTTTATTTGGCAATAAATCCTGATTTAGTAGGTACAGTTTGTTGTTTGACTAAGAGACACATTGGCCAATGCCCTTTCATATCTCTGTAATACCGTCTAGTTCCAACCAAATATATCTATATATTTTTAATGCTAGTAACGGATACCTATACAAACGTGATGACAATTGTACAGGACCAGTCACCATGACAAAGCCATGAAAGGATTTAAAGACCACGTTGTGGGGGGGTTTCGTTGTTCCTTCTTTGCAAGAACGTCTGGGAACGACATTGCCAAGCGGTGCATTTTGACGACAATGGGTTGAGATACTCACGAAAACATGAGAGGATGTAAACGCTCCTTCGGACAGGGGTGTGTGTGTGTATTGCTTTAACGCATTTTGTGAAGATTAGTGCCAAATGGTGCATTTTAAAGCACCTTTGGGCAGTAACCTTAAACAAAACCTGATGGAGTTTAGTAATCAAAGACTACTGTAATCTCCTCGAACACTGGTAAAGTTTTGTTACACGTTGAGCTGATAGCTTTGCTCAGAAAAGAGACCGATAAAAGAGATCGGAGACAGACATATTTACTACAATCCTTCTCTATACCTAGTACTGTCAAGTAGGTCTCGATGTGCCACACAACATTTACGGTCAGTCTAAACATATACGACCAAAGGGCTTGATAAAGTAACCGCCAATGATCATTCCACATGCCCCCAACAAAGACCCACGCGCAGTGATTTCTACATTTTCATAAGAAGGTTTTAGTTTTTACTGTGCTTGTCTTTATAACGTGATTAGAATCTTCTAGTGAAAAGCTGTGAACTGGTATTTAACAAAGTATAACCGTTGTAACATTTTACTGCTTTCTCACATTATTAATATAGCACTGGATTGCACTATGTTGTTGTTACACAAGTGTGGTTATACTCTAGATTCCTGTATTAATAATATGCCGAAAATATCGATGAGGCTGGGCTTCAGTTTTTGTCATTCTGTGTGTGAGTTCTATATTGTACTTCGTCAATAGCTAGAACAATGAAATAGTGTGTGAGGACATGAAAAGATGCTTTAACAATTGCCATTATTGCCTAGATGTATAGAAGCTGGACTGCACATTGACGAATCTTCATTTCCTGCAATAAATACCAATGATGGATTACCTCAGTTAATTAAAAAGAAAGTGAGTATACAACTGACTATATACACACATTTGTATTTTTAATGACATGATTTATTTCTGCAAGTTTGTCCTTACTACTATAGCAGGAGCATTGGCGTGCCGAATCAAGGATTTGATCAGGCTCTGTATGGAAAACTGAGTGTGTTTTTACTGCTAAGGTTTTATTTAATTGGTTCTAGTCTTCATGTAGAATCGCAATCATTTTCAATTGTGATCTTAAATGCACCTTAATTAATTGTAAAACAGGCTTTTTTGTTGAATACCTTTCCTTGGACGGAGGTTGAGATGTTTAGTCAAAATAATGTATTTGGTGCAGAGAAGTGTCTAACCAACAGGCTAGGGGGTTTCAGTCCTGGCGGAATATTAGACCAAATAGACATTTAAAATTTACAGACTCAAATACACTTGTGAAACAAAGAGGCATGCTGGACAACCCCTCCTAAATATGCAAATTGGGCTGATGAACAGTGCCATGCACAGGAAGGTAGAGGCAGTGTAAACTAAGGTAGGCGATCTGCTAGACAATTGGAAGGACTGGGGTAGTTGGATCTCTGGAAACCTACCTAGGGTAGGATATATGGAAGTTAAAGAAAAGGGATTTCTTTACAGACCATTCCAGCAGAGATCATGTCAACACCTTCCAAGAAGTATGCTCACTTGATATGATGTACATCTGGGCTCCACAGGTGAGGGTGAAGAGCATATTATGGGAAATTCACAGAAAATGGCAAGGACATTTAGAAAACTTTTAAGCTTAACTGTTGGGGTCAAGATAAAACATTCTCCCATACATGCAGCCTACCTGTGGTTCCCAGATTTTCCTTGAAAAGCATATCCAGCATTTCAAGTATCCACACAAGCTATGATAAGGAGGTAAGGCCGATACAAAGTAGCTGATTATCAAGTTGATCTCTAGCATGATGTCAATTCGAAGTGTCTTCTATTAAAGTGGCACCACTAGGTTTTGACACTCACAATGCAACCTAGGGGTTGCTGGAAACTAGTTTACTAGAGTGCTGTCCCATCCTATCACTCTGTTTAAGGCTACTCTAATCTGAGTGAAAATATTCCATATCGCTCTCAGAAGCTGCTGGTGTTCCCATGCAGTTATTACCCATGATCTCAAGGTATCAGTGCATCCGGGAGAGGGGAGTTGCAACAATCTGGGAGGAACTTCCTACAACCAAAAGGTCTCGTCACTGACCAGATGAGCAAGGTGTGACACAGCCAACTCAGATTTTCACCATACAAACAGTAAATTATTTGTGGTAGCAACATCAATTATAAACTCTTTGAACTGACGTCGATTTGGCTGTTTAAAGAGAATCAGTTTTTCGTGTTTACAGTGTGAGCAATTTTGATCTTCTATCTCTCTCGATAGCCACTCTAGTGTGCTGTTTAGCTCAAGGAAAGGGTAAACAGAGGATGGCACAGTGCGTTTCTAACAGGTTCAAGGTCCTGGGGTCCATAGCAGATAAGAAAAGATGGGTCTTTAACACTTTTTTGAACTTCACATTGTCAATCTGACAGCCAAAGCTTAACACCCGGGCCTTGTGTGGTCTTTGTTAAATCCACTGCTGGAACTTTTTCTTCCTTTATGATCGTTGGACTTTTTCTTGATATAAAAGATGTTGCATCTAGTAGTCATCTTCTACAATAATTTTTTGCTCGCTTTTGTTTCTCTAATTGAGCATTACGTAGCTCCAGTAGTGTACAAACTAAATCTGGATTTTCTTTAGTTAGAGATGTCCCACCTAAAAGGGTCTCATTTTATGTTATTTCCCACAGACCAGTTTCCTCAGTCTATCAGTTCAGGCTGGCTGTTCCTTCCAGCTTCCTGTGAGCTATTGCGGACTCCCTTTTGAAGAAACGTGCCGCTGACCCACTAGTTAAGTCTAATATAGGTCAGTATCGTTCATTTCTTTCAACCCCAAAAGTTTAGGTAAAGTGATCAGTGTTAAAACATTTCTTTCAGGATTCTCACTTTTTAGATTCCTCTCAGGCAGGTTTCCACTATGCACTGCACATAGCACTGGAATGGTCCCTGTGCCTGCGTGGGATGATCTGCCCTGCCTTTTGACTAAATATGCTGTGGCAGCCTTATTGGATCTATTGGCCCCATTTTTGATATGTGGACCATTTAATATTTGTTAGGCACAATAAGGCTATCATTTATGATCTTGCCTTGCAGTAGGTACCAACTATTCAGTTGCTAAGATTGTAAACAGTGGCTTTTGTCCTATTCCAATCCACTTTTAGTAACATTGTGGGATAGGGCACAGCTCTTCCCTTCACCCCATTCTTTTTGATTTTTATCTAGGCAGCACGCACCTGTTTCTTCGAGTTTATTTCTTTTTCCTATGTGGCTAACACTAAAGTCATTGTCTGCTTGGCTAGTGAGTAGGCTACTGCCAGCTCTCAGTTTTAGATTTGCCTGGATTTTATTGCTCCTTGGATGTGTAGCAAATCAATAAAGTTTAACTCTGAAAAGACTGAGATGCTAATTTTGGGTGCTTCACCTTCAGACTAGGCTTCCTTCTGGTAATCAACAGAAGTAGAAGAGTCGCCGATTCCTATGCCTAGTGTATTACATTAGGAGATTGTTTTTGGTTTAGACCTCTCCAGGATCCCTTGGGTGAACGAAGTGGCTTCCACTGTTTTCTTGCTACTGGGAGTTCTCTGTAAGACCATCTTTTTCTTTCTTTGGACTCTAAGAAGACTACCAGGCAGTCATTTTCTCGCTATTTGAATTCACTGTCTCTTATGTATCTTGTGTCCAGGTTCTAGGTGGTTTAAAATATCGCAGCCCAATTTTAGAATCTACCCTGCCACACATGAATATCCTGTCATCTTGCAAAACTTCATTGAATACCTGCGGCTAGATCTGGCATTTAAAGCTCTGTGCATTTATCACAGTACCTTTTTGGCTACTCGGTCTCATTTTCTCTGCAGCCGTTCTAGTTTGTGTTGTCTTATGTGAACCATGCACTCTTCATTGAAAGCTCTTCGGAGAGTTGATAAATTCCGTTTTACCTGCTTAGGCAGTAGATGATACAACCATCCAAAGTCAGCTTTGGAAATTGTCCAGTTAAATCATTTATAGACATCCACGAACACAGCAGCAGAATTCAAGCGAATAGTGATTAAAACAGTAAAATAAATATCATATTTACAAGATAAAGAGGAAGTTTGCTAGAAAATCTCACGCCTGGATGGTGATTAACACATACAGTCAGAAAAGGCAACAAACCTATTTGGACGTTCACTTTTATGAATATCTAAAACTTAAGTTCTTGTTTTATTGAATGGGTGGTTTCCCCTACCAAAGACCCAGCCCCAAAGTGGGAGAGGATTTGGTCAACCAAAATCTGCACAATCTGTGGTTACAGAAACGAATCAATACTACGTATGTTATGTACCTGTTGATGCTCGGAAATCTCTGCTACAACAATATTTAAAAACAGTCGAGGTATGTCCATGCAGGCAAGCATTAATCTAGAGTCTAAACGGTGAATATGCCCAGTTAAACTGCAGCTTGTAAAATTTATGTGCAGAGCAGCTCCTAAGCTTGATTCAATGGTGTAATTATTGCCAGATAGTGGGCCTTAGACTGATAACTGTTTTTATTGTTGAGACAATGTACTTGCAACTGAAAAGGCCAGTTTAGTTGGCCGAAATCATACTTATTCAAATGATTATTACAAAAAGTTACATTGTTTTTTAATTCTAATAATACGTTTTAATAATTTATTGGATTGTAACAGCGGTGATTTAAATTAATCGTACAATCAAATTTACTTAGTAGATCCTCTTTAGTCATCAGTGCTTAGCTTTGGAATTCTGCAACTCTGTCAAACTCCCTGTTCCTTATACATAACTGTCCAAAATCTAGCTTGTCACTAGGTTTGTAATGTTCGGTTCATGCTTCGACTTTGTGAGTGCTAGGATGTCTCTTGGTAGAGGTGCACTTTACAATTGGCATACTCATTTATTCATTTAGGTAAAGGCAGAGATGTAGCCGTAGAGTTCCAAAGGAGCCACATTATGCTTTTTTGTCACTGTCATTACTCCAGTATTGGAACTTTCATAGATTCACATGCTTGAATCATTCCCTGTCATCGAGATGGGAGTCCCCGGTACATTTAAAAAAGTAATGTCACAATAGACATTGGACTTAGAGGCCTAAGGCCTTATTATTTAGTAACATATCAGAGTCCTTATTTAAAAAAGGACCAAACTTAGAAAACAACCAATCAGATGACACCACCCTGTAGAACCTTCCAGAACGGAGCTATAGCCCCCCAGATTTTCTACTGCACGCCGTGCTAGGGAGTCTCCACTGAGCTCTGCTCAAATACAGCTTTGCACCAACACTCCTGAAGCACCTCTTATTAGCATGTTAATTAGCAGTTTCGCCCTCTGGTGGGCCTCCCAAGTGAGCGTTTAACTTTACAAAGCATGCTGGAATTCATGGTGCTAACAGGTGTTTTATTTTCTTTTAGTAAGTATGCACTGCCATATACATTAATTATCCATATTCATAGCCCTCCAGTGGACATTTCAGTTTCAATTGTCAAAATATAATCTGCTCAACCTGCTGTTCTGCAGCTTGACTACACATAATTTCAGAGCCAATGAAGTCCCACCTTTCAGTTTCAGTGGTGGTGCTGTTTTCACGACAGGACTGCCGCTTTAAACATCCAAACCAATTTTGACTCTGAATTTTGTGTAGTCAAGCTGCAGAACGGCAGTTTGAGCAGATTATATTTCGACAATTGACTTTGAAATGCCCACTGGAGAACTATAAATGTGGATAATTAATTTATATATTCCGAGTATTGCCTTTCGGGCTCAGATCGGCCCCTTGCATTTTTACCAAATGCCTAGCGCCAATGGCAGCATATCTCAGGCAGCATCACCACCACATTTTTCCTTACCTCGACGACTGGCTAGTCAAGGTTCCTACCTGCAACGCCGCAAAGGCATCTACCAAGACCTGTCTACGCCTCTTCATTCAACTAGGTCTCACCTTAAATCTGGCAAAATCAGTCCTTCAACCTACCTGGCGACTAACCTTCTTAGGAGCCATCCTGGATACTACCTTAAACAGGGCTTATCCCACACTGGAAAGACAACAGAAGTTAATGACTGTGGCGAGCCACATACAAAGAAGAAAGTCTCTTTCCGTACGCCTTCACAAATCTCTACTGGGCATGATGTCCTCTCATCCCTCACTGTTGGTTGCACATGCGTCCTCTTCAGGAAGCTCTGAACAACCAATGGGTGCAGATCAACGGAACATTCGATGACTTGATTCAAGTGGCGCCATCCATGGTCACCTAACTACTCTGGTGGACACAGCCTCGTCATCTGTCGCAAGGCTTACCATTCCTGCCGCAAGCCTCTCCCCTGGTGATAACAACAGATGCTTTTCTGGAGGGCTGAGGAGCTTTCCTACAAGAACTTCAGATCAGCGGCAAGTGGCTGCCATCTCAACGGAACCTACATATAAATCTTCTCGAACTGAGAGCGGTGTTCTTTGCTCTGCAAGCCTTCCTACCTAGAATAAGGAATTCCTTAATGCTCGTCAGGACAGACAATGCTACGTCAATGCACTACTTAAACAAGCAAGGAGGAACACAATCTCTTCCTTTGTCTCAAGAAGCTCAGCGGATTTGGAACTGGGCAATTCAGCACAAGGTCTCACTGACAGCGGAGTATGTACCAGGGAAACAGAACATCATAGCAGACACGCTAAGCAGAACACAAACATCCTGCCACGAGTGGGAGTTGAATCAAAGCACTCTCAATCGAATTTTCTCCCGCTGGGGCAAGCCAATTATAGACCTGTTTGCCACTTGCGGCAACGTCAAATGCCAGTACTTAGCATGCTGGCATCCCCAACCGGGATCATGGGGGAATGCCTTTTCAATAGCATGGTCCGGCGTATTTGCTTACGCTTTTCCTCCCATACCTCTCCTCGCAAGGGTGCTAAACAAAATAAAGGTGGAACCTTGCAAAATCATCTTAATAGCAGCAGCGTGGCCTCACCAACACTGGAATACGGAACTCCATCTCCTGTCACTGCAACCTCCGATACCCCTCAAACAGATTCCATCTCTACTAACGATGAACCAGGGACCAGTACAACATCCAGACCCAGGCTCTCTGAGGTTATCTGCTTGTCTCAGGAGTTATGAGCATGTGCAGAGAAATCCTATCACGTGCTCGAGCGGAGAGTACCAACAAAACCTACTCCTTAAAGGGGAAAAGTTTCTGTATTTGGTGTAGGGCAGCTAAGGTCCACCCTCTCTGGTCATCTCCAGAGGAGACTTAGCCGTACATGCAAGATGGAGGAGATATGGCAATCTCTCGTTTCCGGAGATTATCTGACATCCCATCTTTATGGTCCAGCAAACTGGTAAAGCAATTCCTTAAAGGACTGTTCAGGACCTTTCCACCTGTGAGAACTCCTCCGACATGGCAACTCAACACAGTGCTTACACAGCTAATAAAGTACCCTTTTGAAACCTATACATAGAGCTGATCCAAAGTTTCTATACTGGAAGACCACTCTCCTCCTGGCTCTTAATTCTGCAGGGAAAGTTGGTGAACTCCAAGCTTTCACTATCCATGAATCCTTTTTACAGTTCAAGTATGATCGGGTCACTTTACGCACCAAACCTAAGTCTATCCCTTCAGTCCCCTCGGACTTTCATCTCAACTAACCGATTGTACTAAAATCTTTTTTCCCAAATCCTCAAACGGCAGCTGAAAGTGCTTTGCATTCCTTGGATAGAACCAAATCCTTCCGCAAATCCACTTAGTTGTTTGTAGCCTACAGCGCACCTAGGATAGGTTTCCCTCTCACAAAGCAAAGCATCTCTAGATGGATATCTAGTGCAATTCTCTTCCGCCATCAACCGGCGGGCCAGCCTCTGCTGTCAAAGGTCTGTGCTCGCTCTACTAGAGCCATGTCTACGTCTATGGTGCTGTTTGCCGGTGTGTCCCTGTCAGACATCTGTAGGGCAGCAACCTGGAAAACGCCCCACACTTTCTTGAAGCATTACTGCTTGGATTCTGAGGTCATGAGAGATGCTGTAGTAGGACAAGCGGTGCTAAGACATCTGTTTCAATGAAGGTGAGCCTTTCTTTTCTTCCCAGCATCTATTTTTTTGCCGCACATTTTCTTTTCCTGTTTGTGCATTTGTTTATTACTATGTATGCACGAAACATGGTTACATATCGCAAGTAGGTAGTTATAGTTAGGACCTTGTTTCTATTCAAAAAGCATTTTTTTTTTTGCCAATATCTTTGGCGCCGTTTGACGAATCTTCGCGAAATTTTCAAAACTAATGGCCCACTCACTTTAGCTGCTGTTTTCCATAGGAAACTGTTGACGCAGCTACTGCCCGAACTGCTGAACGGAATTACACCAATTTTGGCAGAAAGGTTGCTCTTGGTCCAGAGTGCACTCTTTTTATTAAATGGTGTCAATCCGTTCAGTAGTTTTTGAGAAATTTAAAGATTTCTCAGATATACAACTGTGGCTGCGGTGGATCCGCGAACCCTCCCGATCTCGTGCTTGAGATCTGATTGGCTGCCAACATTTCCAATCAGGAAGTGTTGGCAGCCATCTTGTGACTCGGTTGAACCGAGTCACAAGAAAAAAGGTAAACAAATGTTAAAAAGCAAGAAAAGGGGGCAGGGTAGAACCACCCTGACCCACTAGGCCTGCTCGGCGGGTCCCACAGGGACCCCTTGGCCCAAAAAAGCATTTTTAGAAAACAATTTCGGCAGGATTCACGTTGGATCTGTGACTCCGGCCGGAAATAAAATAAAAAAAACGAAGTGCTGGCTCCTGCGCTTCGTTTTCTTTAAGCCACCAGGTGTGCCGGGTCACGGGGGCAATGATTAAAATAGATGCGGGCACCTGCAGCACCGGGGACCGCCACCTCCCCGGGACTTATCCATTCAGTGCGGGGGGCTACAAGGTCCCCTCAGCCCCGGGGACCGCCACCTCCCCGGGGCTATAATAACAAAAAAGAATGCATGGGGGTGCTTCTACCCCCCCCCCATGCAGCCCCGGGGACTGCCACCTCCTCAGGGCTTATCCATTCAGTGCGGGGGGGCTATGAGGCCCCCCGCAGCCCTGGGGACCGCCACCTCCCCAGGGCTAAATTCAAAAGATGGCGCTCCGGGGACTGCCACCTCCAGGGGGCTATATTCCAAAATAAAGTGGGGGGGGCCCGAGCCTCCCCACACAGCCCTGGGGACCACCACCTCCCCAGGGTTTAAATATTGTTGGAGGGGGCCGAGCTCCCTCCCTCGTGGAGCCGTAAGTGGCCCTGGGGACCGCCACGCCCCAGGGCCAGCTCCACCAATGTCCCGGGGTGCCCACCCCTGAGACATTGCAGTTGGCCATGCCATAGCAAACTCTGCTTCGCTTCATGGAAGCCAGAAAATTGAAAATGCTCTGGCTTCCATGAAGCGGAGCAGAATTGCTTTTGGGCAGAGGGAGCTGCATGTTTGCAGCTTGGGACCTTTTAAATCTAGGAAGACATTAGTCGATAAAGTAGTCCCCCAAGGCTCTTGTTGGAGTCCTACTCTATTCAACATGTATTTGGCCCCTCTGGCCCATGATATGAGATCCTGCGGAGTGGAGATCGTGTCATATGCTAATGATACTCAGTTGCTTTTTTCTTTCGGATCGGAGCCAAACCAGACACAGCGGCGAATCAAGCATTGCATGAGAGAAATCGCAAACTGGATGACTTCGAATGGTCTCCAGTTAAATCGCGACAAATCCGAGATTGTATTGTTTGGAAAAGCATAAAAACTGTGGTCACCTGATTGGTGGCCCTCCTATCTCGGTCCTGCTCCCCTTCCTAAGCAGAATTTAGGAGTAAAAATTGACCAGGAGTTATCTATGAGAGAGCAGGTCAACACAACATGTGGCATGTGCTTTGCCCAATGAAACTGCTAAAGGTTTCCCCTTGGCTGCCTTTCACCTCCAGGAAAACGTTAGTCCAGGCACTGATAAATCACCTGGATTATGGCAATGCATTGTTTGCGGCTGCTGATTCTTTGTTGGTGGCCAAACTGCAGGTGGTGCAAAACACCACCGCCAGATTAATATGCAGTATGCCAGCCCGGTCACCTTCAGCTCCGATCTTCAAAACTCTACACTGGTTGCCAATAAAGAAACATGCAATTTTTAAACTGTGTTGCCTAACTCGCAAGGCTTTGTATCAGGCCAGTGTAAATGCAATAAAAATTGAAGATTCATAAGCCCACCAGACAGCTAAGATCTTCATATAAAGCTTTGTTACAGATCCCCCGCATATGTACTGTTAAATTTGGGGGCTGGGCTTTTTCCCATCTAGCGCCGTTTCATTGGAATACCCTCCCTCTGCATATCCATTCTTGTTCCAATTTAAACTATTTTAAAAACACTGCTGAAAACATGGTTATTCTAGAATTCCTTTTCTTGGTCAGTTACAGCGTAGCGCTGTGAAATCCCTACGGGGATGAATCGCGTGTGATACCAAGTATTTAGAACATGCAAGATGTAAACAGCAAGGATATAAGATTTTGTGCCTCAGAAATGTTGCGAGAGCAGCCACACATGCAAACTCAAAAGGATTATTTCACAGTAGTGTTTGCCTCAGAGTTTGATATAATTGCAGGGCAACCCAAAGCGGGGATGGAGGATGTGGAAATGCCTTGCATGAGGGAGCTCCAACACAGAAGTAAACATTTACAAACACTTTTTGACCACATCACTCTGCGGAGGATGACTGAGGTTTATCTCGAAGCAATAGAAGAACGTCACAAATGGCTGCAAGGCTGATAGTGAGACAAATTTCACTGGAAGCTACAAAGGAAGGTGTAAAGCCAGAGTTGCATGGTAAAAGAAAATATATATTTTTTTATTCTGTCTTTTGCATCAGCTTCTTTTTCTCTTCTAGTAATGCTGCTGAAGGGAAAGCTGATTTTCCTTGCCTGCTACCGTATGCTATCGCTCTAGTTCTTTCCTTTCATCTGTCAACCAAGAGAGTAACAGGAGCTTTACCAGAGAACAAAAGCCCCTCTCTGTTAGGATGGTGTTCTGGATCTACCCTTTCCTTCGCCAGGGTCTAAATTAAGGAGCAATTTACGTGGACAAAAATTCCTATCTTGTGGAAGGAACTTGGGCCCAACAGGCAAGTTCCACGCAGCACACGGAAGAGGCAGGTGGCTGGCACTGGCAGTCGTGGAACACTAGCTGATCAGGTCTATAATATAACTTAGTTTGTGAAGAAGGTATTCCAAATGGCTTTTCATGTACCAGCATTCTAATCCTGAAGCTAATATGCATTGTGCATGGTGTTGTTGCTGTGTGCATTTGTATATGTGGGCTAATTTTAATAGAGCCCAGTTATAAGGAAAACTGAGAGAAAATAGTGGTTGTTTTGAAACGAGTAAAAAAAAATCTAAGAATATGGTAAAAATGGGAAGCCACCCAGAGACCCACCTCCTCCACAACAGATGCATTCTTGTCTGGAGCGGGCAACTGACGGCCCTGAAGAAAGAGCAATTGGTGCAGCTTTCCATCAGTGTTCTGTATCTCAAAACAGCAGTATTGACAGTGAAGTCAGTTTAAACCTCTGAAGCAAACTCGAACTTTTATGAACCGATAAAATGACAAATGTTTGTGTTATGCATACACGTATTCACTAAGTGATGTTTGGGAAATGCTTTCTTGATAGACTAGGAATGACTGCCAATTTCATTTCAGAGACATCATTCTGCAGTGTAGGCAATCAAAAGGATCAATGATTCACACAATGATCCTAGTAGAACTGATGTTGTAATTCGTTTTGTAAATTCTTCCAGTGTTTTTCCTGTCTTGTTCCAATGTCACCATTTTTACAGGGAGATCAAGTAGACTAAATTGTTCATTCAGAATGAAACGATATATTTATTACCACAATCCCACCATTGTGAACTTGTCCCCTGAATTCTCGAAATTCAGTTTTTGAACGGGTTATAGACCAAGGGATATAAACAATTGATTGTGAAATACACATTGACCCATACAGAATGTTGCATATCCATTTACTAAAGTGCCCATAGCAGAACTAGTAGCATACGAGGAAATCACTATGGTATACTTCTCTGTTCAGGGTTGCAGTGGTGGAATTTTTTTATGGGCTTTAAAAGGTAGGACAGCTAGCCCCAGTATTGCAACTGAATATGATTTAACACACAACAGAGTGTTTCTTTGGAACTATCTCATATTGCCCAAGTTTCTCCTGTTGCTGGATTATTGTGTGGGGGATCTGCACTTGATGCCCATACTTAAAGATCTGTTTGACTGATGTCAAAACGACTTGTATAAGTACAGTGGGACCAAGAACACGTTTTCAGTGCTTAGGAACTTTCCCTGTGGCAAAACAATAAGCTGTTGGCGTGATCTGACAACACCATACTATGATCTGGCATTTAACTTGGCTTTCCCTGGACAGTGACTCACATTTATGTATAGAATAGGCAGTGCTTTGAGAGCAGAGGGTTAACAATGAATTTCCCTGCAATCTTTTCTACCTTTCATCTCAAATAGCTGCATCTATAATGAGGGACATTTGCTTTGTGAGTGTGGACTGACTCTTTGTCTTCAGCGGTGACATTCCTCCTGCTGTGGTCAGACTAGTTTGGTTATACACATCTTCATCCTGCTCATCTCCAGAGTGGTATTCAAGCTTCACAACATCAAGAACTGCCAGATAATACAGATTACACCCTTCTTCAAGGGAGAGGTTGGGTGCCAACAGGAATGTCCACTGTAGCATTTCCTAGAGAGTGGCTGTTGTAATTAGTAATATAGCATTGGACATAATTGCATATGAATATTTAGACTGTTCCCAGAAAAATATTGCCATTCTCAAGATGGTCTGAGAATGAGCATTCGTACCCAATTTAGAAAGAAATTTCTCTGTTTTGCCCATTGTATTCTGCAGAGGCATAATGCTCTTAAATGTTTCCTATATCACAATTTATCGTTTGCATCATCTGTAATCTGTTTTTTTCTTTGTTTAATTCACCCTGTTTGATCTGACCAAATTTGGCATCTCGAATAAGTCAGTTAGTATGATTTGGAATATCACTTGCTTTATTTGTTTGAATATCTTAGGAGACCCTATCCAGTGAGAGACCTAGAAGTTATTCTCTCACAATGGGAGCATAAACCATTTGGCTCAGTTGCCTCCAGTGACATAAAACTGGTGGCTTAGTAAACTGTATTTTTGGTAGCCATCATTTCTGCTTGCTGAGTGAGCAAGCATCAACTTCTGTTGTCTAAGAGTCTGATTGCTGTTTCACAAAGATAAGTTTGTGCAAAGAATGAATAAATCCCTTTTACTTTTCTACAATCCTGTCTGAAGTGTCTTTCAACAGTGATCTCTTCCAAAGTTTTTTCAGACTTATTCATGACTTAAATCAGCCCTGTTTCCTTGGAACAGACCTCTAAAGCCATAATCACTGTTGTGGTCATTTCATTTGTTACTCTCAGAGGCTTATCTCCGCCCAATGTAAGTGATGTACATTCTGAAAAGGCATGGTAGTCATGACTCCTGTTTTCCTTAATCATTATGCTCTGGATCTGATGCTCAGGTCAGCCAGTCAGTTTAATAATTTGGTCTGGGCTTTGTTAGCTGTTAACTTCCAATGTGTTAGGTATTGGTTTGTTGTTTGACTTGGGTATGAGCCCAAGTCAGACAGCAACCACAATCCTTTCTGGGCAAGAAGGAGGCAAACCCTAAATTAACCTGTGCTCACCCTCTGATAGCTTGGCACAGATCAGTCAGACTTAACTTCGAGGCAATGTGTAAGTATTTGTGCAAAACTTCAAACACCAAAACATTGAAAACACCACACAAAAGGATTCTACACCAGGTTAGATAAATAGAACTTAATTTAATAAATACAACAAGACCAAGGCGACAAAAATCCAATAGTTAGAACTTGAGATGTGAATTTTTAAAGAATAAACTGTAAAATAGCACTTGGAAGCAATAAGCACTTACTTGGGATTTCTGGTCACGCCAGACCAGCACAAAGTCAAAAGTTAAGGCCGACGACGATAGAGCGTGGCCCAGATACAGGGACCCATTGAGGCCCACTGAACAAAAGTATCTTGATCCTGGCTGCGTCGATGGCAAAGATGTGGGGCACAGCCAAAGCAGTGTGTCTGTGTCGATCCACTCAGTGGGGGCGATGCGCCAGTCCGGATCCGCGATGCAGCGATGATGTGTTGGCTCCGATGAGTGCAGAGCCTCGATGCTGAGATTCATCGTCGAGGATGCCTGCGAAAGAAATCCAGAGACCTTGTGCAGTGGTGGTTCCGAAGGCAATGCATTGGGGCCAATCCACGCAGCAGAGGCGAGGCGCAGGTTTTGGTCATGCAACAGGAGCGATGTGCTGGTTCCAATCCACACAACAGCAGCAATGCCTTGTTTCTGATCCATGCTGCAGTGCTGATGTGCCGGTTTGACAGAGGATGCATGAGGTTTGCTGAAGCAAGCACCTTGGGCCTCACTTCCAAGGGTCCAGGACTGGGGTGGCACCACTTGGCAGGGCAGACTCACAGATGGCAGAGTCCAGGTGCAGAAGCAGGTAAGTTGGAAGTCTCTTATGTCCCTGAGACTTTGGATCAGGAGGCCAGCAGCTCGACCTTGTAGTCACTGGGATCAAGTGATGCTGGTCCAGTCCTTCTCACCAAGGCAGGGGGACAGCAGGGCAGCAGAGCAAAGTAGGAGTCAGCAAAGCGGCAGTCCAGCAGAGTGGCAGAACCTCAGCAGCACTGCAATCCCTCTTCCTGGCAGAGTCTTCACAGGTCCAGGTCCAGGTCCAGAAGTGTACTAAGTGGTGGTGTCAGAGGTCCAGTACTTATGCCCGGTTGTGCCTTTCGAAGTCTCCCCACTTCAGAGACAGGTCTTTGAAGTGCACAGAGGTCCTCCCTTCCTGCCGTGGCTCAAGGCGCACTACAGGGTGGTATGCAGCCCTTTGTGTGGGGACAGGACACATCCTATTCAGGTGTAAGTGAACATGGGTCCAGCTCCTCCTTCCCATCCTACCCAGTTGGCCTCAAGTCACACCTAAGCTCCCATTGTGTGCGGCTGTCTAGGAGGAATCCACAATCCCCAGCTGTCACCCTCCCCAGACGTGTATCAAAGACAGGCAGCAGTCACTAAATGGCTAAAGTAAGAAAATGCCAACTTTCTAATTTAAAATCTGACTTCATCATAAGTTATTTCAAATTGTGATTCCAGAGACACCAAACTTGGAAAGTCTATATCTTCACAATTGGGAATTACACTTTAAACATGTAATAAAGTAATCACTATGTTAGCCTATTGGAGAGATTGGCCTTGCAGTAGTGAAAAATTAATTTGCGAGTTTTTCACTACTAGGTCATGTAAAACGTAAAGGTACATGTCCTGCCTTTTAAATACATTGCACCCTGCCCTCTGGCTTGTCCAGGGCCCACCTTCGTGGTGCCTTATATGAAAAAAAGTGAAGGTTTGGGCCTGGCAAGAGGTTTATCTTGCCAGGTCAAAATGGCCGTATAAACTGCACACACAAGCTCTGCAATGGAAGGCCTGAGTCCTGGTTAGAGGGCTACACATGTGGGTTGCACAACAAGTGCTGCAGGCCCACTAGTAGCTTTTAATTTACAGGCCCTGGGCACATGTAGTGCACTTTACAAGGGACTTGTAAGAAAATTAAATATACGCCAATTGGGGATGAGCCAATATTACCATGTTTGGAGAGAGCACAAGCACTTTACCACCGGTTAGCAGTGGTAAAGTGCACAGAGTCCTAAAGCCAGCAGAAAGGCTGTCACGTCTAACAGTGTTTCTCATTCTTGAGTACCTTTGCATGTGTAGGGAGTTAGGGAGACTGGATACGCAAGCGATTCACCATAGCTATTAGTACTTTATGTCCCTCACCTCCACCATCTAGTTTATAAAATGCACAACCATCCTAGCATTGTCTGCTAATGTAGTGGTTCATCCTGTGACAAAAGAGCAGCAACTAAAGGGGAAGCCAGGGTGGCAGGCTGCACTCACTGGGTTTCCAGATGCTTTAGCAAAGACTTTGTGTCTGTCCATTCCAGAGATTGGCACACCTTCCATAGAAAGGAGGGTAGGGATAAAGGACTACGATTAGAAGACTAAATGTACTGATCGTGATGTCTTTGCCTGACTTGCAAACCATGTCCAGTTATTATGGTAACAAGAACTGGGTCCATGATAAATGACTCCTGTTGGATTTTTTCCATGTTGTATTGTAGCACAAATGTATGCAGCCAAAGGACTTTATAGAAAAAACTCCTGAAACTGATCGAAGGATGCAAAGAAAATTTGACAAAATGACGAAAGAACTGGATGTACAGAAAGCAACTGCTGGTAAGTTGCAAAAGCTACATTTTAGGCATTGTTTAGCAATTATAGTATGCTACAATAAAGTATCAAGAACTTGTATCTCTTGATATTTTGATTTGCAAATGATTGAGAATATAGTTTTGTGCAATCATGGTATAATGGTGAAATACACGACGTTCATTTTAAATGCAATCGCATCTTAATATGCTTATGCTCAGGCAGAATAAAAATTGTATGCCTCCAAACTGGAACATATCATCCTGACAGTGGCAAAACTTATTTCAAATAATATTTTGTTGCCTTTGTGTTTTTTGGGGGGGGATATGAATATGTTTTATTTATCATGTGTGAGCCAGATGTATGTTGAGATAGTAAAAGAACGACGTTCCTTACATTTTTTTTTGGCAACCAACTGCAATTTTATGGCAAAGAAGCATATAATATGTAGTAGAAAAGAAGCATTTCACATGATCGCCACCACCACTTCCTGCTGCAGGTTTGCAAGAGTTTTTACGCCAGTATCAAGGTGTTGTCAGTAGCTGTTTGCATTTATATTTTTACTGAGAAACGTCTCCTTTTTACCTGTTACCGATTACAAGTAAAAGCGTTGTGATATATTTATGGTAAAAAAAATGTGCCATTTTAAATTGTTTTGACAGTCAATAGCACGTCTCTCAACTTGTAAAACTCACCAGGTTTACATGTCTGTGACCACGAAGCAATGTAGTTGACCTGCCTTGAGAATAATGAAGCAGCAAATCCCAAGAAGGGTTGGAGATGCAAAGGCCCCACATTAATACAATTAGTCATGTATGTGCTCACTGCTTTCCTAGGTGGAACGATATACAAGCTCCTGCTAAAATCTAACGTGGGTCGCCCTAGTTATAGTACTCCACCTATTTCAGCTGCTTTTCATTTAAGAATTTTTATAATATCTATTTTTGCCAAGGCAGTTAACGTGTTTGGTTTTAAATTATGAGTGGAATTTAACAAGCTACCTATTTTATGATGCATTCAGTGTCCCTCTTCCAGACTTGGGATGTCCAGTCTTTCATGCCACAGCGTGGAAATCCTTTCCCAACTTAAAAGAGATTATAAAGAAGCAGAGTATGAGGAGGTGGGGTGGGGGGAAGAGAGAGAGAGACAGATATCAAACAACAAGCAGAGGTATTTTTGCTCTGCTCTTGCATTCTTCATTACCTACCCATTTTTCGATATTTATTAAGACCGTGTTTCTGAATTACCTTTTTCATTTTGGGGCATTTGTTTAGCACTTGGCAAGAAGTGTGTAGCGGGGTCTCTGAATTCCATGTTCTTGGTGCTGAACCCCTATTCTGAAGTGATGTACTATTATGACTTAGTATCACATCAAACTACGATGAGGTCTTGGATGGTAAAAACCTTACCTTTGTACAACAGGCACATTTGAAGTGCACTCTTAATTTTCATGATATGTTGCCCATGTTTTAGATTGATAAAGAAGGAACTCCTAAGCATGGAGTTTTGAGATTCGTGAGACCTTCCTGACACACTGCTTGTACTTGACAGGTTTGATTACAAGCAGGTCTGAACTGTAAGTGGGACAGAGGTTAGGGGGCAGATTGGGGATAAAAGCCCAAATCTTCAGCGAAGGGTGGGCATTATGGGGTGGGGGCAAGGAAATTTGGTGTACGTCAACAGTTTGTCAGCTTCATTAAATCGGTTAAAGGTAAGACTAGTTTTTCAGCTCTCTTCCTTCTAAACTTTCAATCCTGAATATCCACTGTTTTGAGTATTTTATGGTACAGAGTTTATTTTTTGCACTGCTGGGATGCAGTAAACGTGAGCAGGAGGCAATCTACATGTTACCCACACATTCTAAAGCATGAAGGTAGTTGTGATACTTACTTACATTAAATTGCTTAGGAGTTTGACTTTACAAGAAGTTACAGGCTGCGTATATGTTTTTAGGTCGAGCCTAGAGTCAGCGCGCATGTGCTGCTTGCTCTGCGAGGCATGCTGTAATAGAGTATGCAGTGGAAGCCCCGCCCACTCTCCGCCCATATTTGTCATTGGCTTGTGTCATTGTACTTCTTAAATGCCGGCTTCTGATTCGTAAAAAGGCTTGTTAGTCCCTCCTTGGTACCGCCGTGTCTGCATTTGTTACCGCCCATAACGACTGGACCTTTTACTTGGCTTGCTACACGGTCTGCATTATAAGTGGGTGAGCACCATTTTATTTATTGACACTGGGGATAATGGCGGCTGCTTTTTTTTGTATCTCTATGATGAGCGTGGGCGCCTGCTTTAGGGACACCGCACTCAGTTTCATTTTTGTTTTTACTTTAATACTGAGCGCGGTGTCCATAAAGCGGGCGCCGCGGTCTCTTTTTAAAAAAAACATTCATAACAAGCGCGGCGCCCGCTTCAGGGACACCGTGCTGAATCGGGAGCAGCTTCGGCTTCTAAGCTGCCCACTCCCTCCCCTCAGCCAGTCCGCGCTCGCCTCCTCTTTTGGCACCCTCACTCCCTCGCATGAGGGGGCGGGCATAGGGGCAATCTTAGCGAGTGAAAAGAAGCCTTTTCAATGCAATAGGTCTCGCATTTACGCAAGTTTGAGCTATTGGCATTGTAAATGACAATGCCTTTTATGTTTTGGTTTTTAAAGCATAAATAAAAGGCATTGTCATTTGCAATGCCAATAGCTTAAACTCGCGTAAATATGAGACCTATTGCATTGGAAATGCTTGTTTTTCAAAGTACAGAAGACCACCTTTATGCCAATAGCTTAAACTCGCGTAAATATGAGACCTATTGCATTGGAAATGCTTGTTTTTCAAAGTACAGAAGACCACCTTTGTTGCATTTTATCTTTACATATAAGAACATCTTGTTTAGAAGAAGCAATCACGCTGGATTTAATGTGGGTTCGGGGGTGTTCTAAAAGATGATGATTGGCTACACACACTTTTGCCCACATTTTGCCATTGGTGGGGTGGGACTTCGCCCCCCCCAGCAGCCTCGTGGCCAGGAGGAAGGGCTGATCATCGTGCTTAAAAGCGCTTTGGATTCGTGAAGCGCTGGACACAGGGAGTTGCTTGCCCGGGCAAAGAGCAGGCCAATCTGCGGCCGGACGAGGCTGGGCTATCCATCTTGGCTTCTCAATCATTTTATTTTAGGACTTTGCTGGGAGCGTTTGGTCCCTGGAGGCCCAAGTATTATGGGTTGGAGGAAAGCTGCAGCGCTATCCTCTAACGAGCGACCCCTCACTGCAACCATTTCAAGCTTTCTTACAAATGCCATGGGTGCTCTCAATACTGGGATAGAGTGCGTGGAAGTGTGGCCTGGGGAAAAGGGTTCGCCATAGTGCCATTACCGGGCCTTTTAAGAGTGCTTTTTTTATTGCCCCAAGCCTCTCTTCCACTCACTCTTCCCAGCACTCTTAATAGGCCTGGTAATGGCACAATGGCGAGCCCTTTTCCCCAGGCCACACTTCAGAGAGTCCGCTAGAGAGGCCTCTAATCATTGTGTTTTCAATGGTGACCAAGTAATTGACAACAATAATGCCCAGATGAATAGTAATGAGAATACGGGTTCACCCCCATTATAAAAGAAAAAAGGCAATGGCCTGTTGGCCAACACACGTTAGAAAGCCGCCTAAGACTGCCAAATCTTCAGCTCCATCAGAGATTAATACAGCCCCCCCCCCCCCGGTAAAAGCTGTGAAAAGGAGCTTTTGCCAATGAACATAACACATCCGGTGCAGGGAGATGATCCCACACATTCTATGGTTATCAAAGCTCTTGAGGCAGCCTTGCCAAATCATTTGACCCAGTGCTTGACTTACTTAAGAGCAAAAATTCCTCATTAAAGCTTTTAATAGATCAAAGGGCTCCTAAAGTGTCAGGTAAAGGTTTGGGGCTTTGGGTTCTTTATGCAGTAGCAGCCTCTCTCTCGAGTAGAATACACCCAGATAGGAAATACTGGTAACTTGATGACTGTTTCTTTGAAAAACAAGACCTTTATCAAGTCCACAGGCGCTAATATTCTGTGTAATCCCCCTATGCAGAGCTCTATTCCTGTGTCAGGGCATATAGGTATAGCCTGTTGTTCATCAGTTACAGGTCGAAAGGGCGGTCAAGATCAGGTGATCATCTGAGGTAGAGCCTGGATCCAAGACCTCATAATAAGGTTTTTCATTTGCCACCAGATACCACCCCTCTCTTGATAGTGCTCAAAAACCTTCCAGCATTAAACAATCAGGCTGAGGATGACAATGAACTAAAAAATAAAGTTGTACCCTGGGTAGTCAAATCATTGGAACCGTACAGCTGTGAAATGCTATACAATAACATAATCATTGTGCAATAAGTAAGCAGGGTTGGGAACAGCCCTAAAGGTGTGGTCATTAATTTTATGGATGCAAAGATGGTAGGTTCTCAATTGAATAGGTTATCTTATGTTCGATCATCTTACAGTTGTATTAAGGCAGTGCCTCTAGGATACTTTTATAGGCCAGCTAGTATAGCGCCTTCTAGACCTACCACCCATTTTGCTTCCATGTGCAGACCATTTGTAACTCTGACGCACAAATGTTTCACACCCCTCGAGCAGGTAGATTGACTGATGGGCCAGATGCTGCCATTTGATACTGCCCCACAGCTGAGTCAAACCCTGAGCCAAGATCCAAACCTGATTTTGGTGGGTGGATATCCCCTGGTAAGGTGTGGCTGAATCTGGGCCCCAAGAGCATGTAGGCTCATGCCGGGAAGACACCTGTCCCTTAGGCTCCCAGGCCTCAAGACCTAGCTCCTCTTGGGATTGAGGAGGTAAGCGCTACTGACATAAATCTTATTCCAAATGTTATTTCACAAACTGTTGCACCTAAGTACAATTTGGAATGTGACAGGCCTTTTGAATAAGGTGAATGTTTTAAAAAAAAAATATCTTTATTTCTTTTTGCTCTGAAACTACACATAGTGCAAAAAAGTGCTTCCATTGCCAATGCTGCATTGGGTTCGACATACAGATTGTACAGTGTTTCAGTAGCACAATACTGTATCGGCGTGACCTCCATGATCCATCTCAGGTGAGTCCAAGACACTTCAGACAGTATTAATACCATTCAGGGGCACTGCATAATGGAGGATGCCATTTCATCCCCTCCCACACCAAGATCGTAGTGTCTGAGCCAAAGACCCCATACTTTACGGAACGTCTTGGGGCATCCTCTTGCCTTGTATGTGACCCTTTCAGCGACCATGTAGAGGTCCATTCCTATTTTCCATTCCTTGAGGGTGGGTAGCTCTGGGGCACTCCAGTGCCTGGTGATGTCTTGCTTCGCCACCACAAGTCCCAGGTGGCTTAAAAGGAGTATACTTCTGTGGACGTCCACCTCTGTGGGTATCCCCAGTAGACCAAATTTAGGGTCCATTGGCAGGCTGCCACCCAGTATCTTATTTAGTTCTTCCACCACCATGACCCCGTACGAACTGATCACGGGGCATGACCAGATTGTGTGTATAAATGATCCAGCCGTATCATCACATCTCAAGCAGTAATAGGTTTCGGCCCTACCAAATCTATACTGACGGGCCCGGTCGTAATATATCCTATGGGGGGTTTTAAATTGAATAAGGCGTAAGCAAGACTTAATCGCCACCTCCCTTGGGTGCATAAGGGCAGCCTCCCATTCTAAGTTGTCTAATTCACCAACTTCACCTTCCCATGTTGCCTTAAGTTTTATCAGGGTATCTGGGATATTATTAAGGATAGTCTTATATGTCCATGATATCGCCTTCTCAGCCAGTTCCCCCTGAAGGAGTCTCCCCTCTAACAGTGCATAGTCCTGGAGGTCGCCAACAACTACCTTTTGCAAATATTCAAAGTATTGGGTATTGTGTAGATGGTATTCCCTCTGTAGGGAACTGAAGGGGATCAATGCACCCTCCTCAATGAGGTCCTCCAGTTTGGAGATGCCTATCATGTCCGCGTGCCTTCAAAGACGCAGTCCTAATCCCGCTTCAAAAGAAAGCCGGTGTGGATCCCCGGCAATTGAATAATTACAGACCCATCTCGCTTCTTCCGTATCCAGCAAAAATTCTGGAGGCACACGTAGCTAAACTTCTCTGTGCCTTCATTGAAGTGACCAATTTCTTGGACTCCCATCAAGCAGGCTTTCGGCCACCTCATTCAACCGAATCAGTCATCTTAAGCGTGGTGGACGACCTGAAGGAGGGGTCAGACAGGGGGTGCATGCAGGCACGGGTCCTGCTCGACCTGTCGGCGGCATTTGATACCGTGGACCATAGGATATTAACGGATAGAATGGCGGTGGCAGGTCTGAGAGGAACAGCCTTAGAATGGATGAAATCCTTTCTGAGGGATCGCACTCAAATCAGTTAGGCTTGCACCCTACAGCTCGGCCAGTGTTACCATCACCTGTAGGGTACCACAGGGCTCTTCCCTATCCCCCCCACTTGTTCAACTTCTATAGCTGCCCCCTGATCCATTCCCTGCAACAAAGGAAGGTTAGGAGATATATAATTATGCAGATGATATGCAATTGATTTTTCCAATTGACGAGACAGAGGACTCCAAACCATTCTTTCAAAATACCATGTTATTTATCAAAGATTGGATGAAAAACAATCATCTCAAATTAAACTCTGATAAAACGGAGATAGTCATCTCTAATAATAGCCTACATCAGCACACTGGCAGATACACTAGGAACTTCTCCTATCCCTAAGAATTCTGTAAAGAGCTTGGGCGTTCAAATTGACGCCAATCTATCTATGCAGTCCCAGATTAACTCGGTCACGTCATCTTGCTTTTTTCAGCTGAGGAACTTCAAAAAAATCAGGATATTTTTTACTAGGGAAGCAAGCATAGTTATTATGATGGCTATGATTCTGTCTAGGTGAGACTATGCTAACGCCATCTATTTAGGCCTCCCCGCCAATAAAATCTACAAAGCTTCAGCTGATTCAGAATCAAGCTGCTAGAGTTATTTTCCAACAACCGAGACACTCCCATACTAAACCTTTGATGAAGCAGCTCCACTGGCTGCCTGTGGTCCAGCGGTCAATGTTTAAGACATGCTGTATGATCTTCAAGGTGATTTACAACAAGGGCCCCAAATTTATCTCTAAACGGAACCTTAGATCAGCACAAATGAATCTGTTGATGATTCCAAGATTTAAGCGTAAAAGAATGGGTGGCTCACGCTTTTCGATGTTGGGCCCCCAATTTTGGAATTCCTTGCCGATCAAGATGAAGCATATGACGGACTACATGAACTTCAGAAAAAAACTGAAAACTTGGCTCTTCACTCAGGCCTATTGCTAGACTCTACCTCTGGGGTGGCTTTCAACTCGGCGCCAAGAGACCTCTGGTGTACGTGCGCTCAACAAATTCCCTATAACATAACATGTCCTATTGTTTAAAACCCTTCAGCTTTTCAAATTCCTTCAAATGTGTTCCCACTCATAGGGGCGTCTCTCAAGTCAGCCTCTTGTCCCATTTTGTTAACCTGCCCACCCCTTTCACCTGGGTTGCAGTCAACAGGCTCCACGTCCCCTTTCCCCCATACAGATAGTGTGAGTGGGCCTGGAACTGGTTCCTCTCCAACGCATATGTTGGGTGATTTCCGGCCGTGTACACCCAGTTGTTGACCACAATTAAATGTGTTGCCCAGTAGTAGACCCGGATGTTGGAGAGGGAAACACCCCTGTTATATTGAATACTCTGCAGTGTCCCCAGCGCCACTCAAGGGTGTCTCCCGTTCCAGAACAATGTCTGGGTTTCACTGTCTATTTTGGCAAACACATCATCTGGAATCTTGTGATATGTGTTTTGGAGGAAATACAAGAGCTTCGGGAGAGTAACCATCTTGTACATGGCTGCCCTTCCCAATAGTGTCAACGTCAGTGTATGCCACCTTTCGACGTACCCATGGAATTCTGTAAGGACCCACCGAATGTTTTGTGCCAGGCTAATTTCCACATTAAAGGTCACATGAATACCCAGATATTTAAATCCCTGTCTCAATTCGCAATTGTCTAGGACAATCTTGTTTCGCGAAGGGGCCAACTGCAGGGTATAAGCTAGACTTGTACCAGTTGATACGATATCCCGCATGTGCCCCATAGCTGTCGAATATCTGGAATATAACTGAGTGTCACCGTCGGTCTGGATGTATAAAGAAGGATATCAGCGTATAACGATATACGTTCATCGCTGTATTCCTCCTCCCTTTCTATAAATCCACTATTCCTGCATGCATCCTGATTATGGAAGCTAGGGGTTCCAGCAGAAGGGCAAATAAGAGGGGTGATAAAGGGCACCCATGCCTCTCTCGATGGGAAAACTCTGCATGCAGATAGTTCGGCATTCCCTCTAACTCTGGCAACCGGGTTCTTATACAATAGGTCTATTCAGGCGATACATTTGAGACCAAACCCAAACTTCACCAAGGCCTGTCTCAGAAAGGGCCAATGGACTGTATCAAATGCCTTCTCGGCATCTAATGCAAGGATTATATGGGGATCTTCCCTTTTTCGGACCACCTCAAGCCAGTTATAAAGGCGGCAGAGATTCAATCGATCTTTTGGGCATAAAGCCTGATTGGTCTAGTTGTATTGAGTTACTGTTTACTGGTAGAAGTCTGTTGACTAGTATGGTAGCTAGGATTTTTGACTCCATATTGAGGAGAGAAATCGGAAAATAGGAACCACAGTGTCTCAGACCTTCCTGTCTTGTGTATCACTGCAATAGTGGCGCTGCAGAGATCTAATGGGAGGGCTCCAACTTCCTAAGCCTCACAGAACATCTTAAGCAAGTACGGGCCCAAAAGTTCTGCGTTCTTTTTGAAGAGTTCAGTCGGTATGCCATTAGGGCCCGGGGTTTTCCCCAGCTTTAACTTGTCAATGGAAGCCATCACTTCTGACAGGTCCACTTCTTCCTCATAAGGTGAATAATGTTGATTGGAATGACTTGATTAGGTATTTTCAAATTGTGTGTCTACAAGAGACCTGTGTTTGTGAAACAGTTCATAGTGATGCGTTTGTCTCTGTTTTTACACCAGCCACTTATTCAGAATTGGGGCACCACAGAGGTGGACTGTAAACGTTTATCTCTACCGTATTAGAAAGAAGGATTTTTTAAACTTATCTTGATCACCTAATTTTCATTATTATTTGTTTGTTGCATGAGACCAGGGAAATTCTTATTATTTACTTTTTATCACAATCATTTTAACTCTTGTAATACAAACATAGTAGCTTTCCTTGACAAGACCCTCAGCAAGGTATTGAATGAGCTGAATAGGGATTTTATGGTAATTTGGGGTGGAGATTTTAATTGCAGGCTTTGTCCAATTTCCAGAAGCTCTGTTTGTGGTGTGTTGGGACGTGACTTTGAGGATTACTCCTATTTTGAGCACAATCTGTGTGGTGATGTACTTAATTCCATTGTTGGAAAGTGGGTCATTAGTAGTGGTAAATATATATCTACCACTGGCAATAAGGCCACTAACACAGTATAGGGCTCAGTCCAGGTCTTAGAAAATTATTCCCATGCTCAACCTTTGGTAGCTTGGCTTCGAGCAGGCAGGCTTAACTTCAAAGATGGGTATGTAAAGCATTTAAAAACACCAATTCAGTAAATAATTAATACACAGCACACAATAAAAATCCAACACCAATTTATAAAAATAGGAAATATTTGTATCTTTAAAATGACACCAAAACGAAAACATTCCAATGTAGGGAATCAGAGATATTAATTTTTAAAGATTTAGCACTATATAGCACATAGAAACCTATAGCGCCTATTGGGACATCTGGTCCCGCTAGACCGGTTCAAAGTTTTTACCTTCTGACTAAGAAACTTTTCTGGAGCTTTTCTTTCCAGGGTCCCTCGAAGCTCTCAGCCCGTCCGGATTTGGTGAGGGTTCGCCGGCTTGCCTTATGACAAGCTCCTGATCAAACTTTTGGAAGTCAGACCTCCGGAGCGTTGCAGTGGGACGAACCAGGGATTCAGGCCGACTTGCGATTGAAGGGGGGCGGCTTGAATCTCGCGGTTGGTCCCAGTCACCTACATTCGGACTTAGAAACTTTTACGAAGCTTTTTCTTGCGGGGTCCTTTGATGCTCTTCATCAGGCTGGATTCGGTGAGGGTTCGCAGGCCTGGGTTTCAGCTTGCTGCCGGTCAAGCCCGGTTTCGGGCTAACAGCCCTCATCAGCCAGTTTCAGTGCTCCGTCCATCATCTCCTTGGGTTTGCTTTGTTCGCCCTAAGTTGGCAGGGTATGCCCAGACATGGGTCCCTTGCTCACTTTGCCACTGGATTCAAGCTAGCCTGGCTGATGATGGCTGTTAGCCCGAAACCGGTCCCAGGATGCTTGTTTCCGGTCCAGGGAAGACGAGGCTTGGCAGTAAGGGCTGGACTGTTCCCATGAGGCACAGGGTCAAGACTGGTTTGCATATAGCTGTGTCTGAACTGGGGTGGCAAAGTGAGCTAAAGAACGATGATGGATTCAACCCAGATCTTTGACTGGGGTGAGTGTCTGAAAAGTTTCAGCGCTCCATCCATCATCTCCTTGTGTTTGCTTCGTAAAAAACATTGCCATTGATAATGCCAATAACTCCAACTTTGTAGACATGCAGTGCTGGTTCCTTGCTCACTAGGGACCTCTAGGAGCAGCTTGCGGTACTGTACTGAGAAATGCAGTGCTGGTGCCTTGCTCACTAGGGACCTCTAGGAGCAGGTTGCGGCACTGCACCGAGACATGCAGTTCTGGTACCTTGCACACTAGGGGCCTCTAGGAGCAGATTGCGGTACTGCACCTAGACATGCAGTGCTGGTGCCTTGCTCACTAGGGACCTCTAGGAACGGCTTGCGGTACTGCACTGAGACATACAATGCTGGTTCCTGGCTCGTTACGCAAGCATTTGCAATGCACTAGGTCTCGCATTACTGAAAGTATGAGCTATTGGCGTTGCATTATTATTTGCAACACCAATACCTCAAACTATCAGTAATGCGAGACCTATTGCATTGCAAATGCTTGTTATAAATTGTTTTTGGATTTTAGTATATTGTCTTAATTATTTATTGATTTGGTGTTTTTAAATGCTTTACATACCCTTCTTTGAAGTTAAGACTGCCTGCTCGCAGCCAAGCTACCAAGGGTTGAGCATGGAAATAATTTTCTAAGACCTGTACTGAGCCATATAGTGTGTTAGTGGCTTTATTGCCAGTGGTAGATGTATATTTACCACTACTAATGGCCCACTTTCCAACATTTAGTGGCAGCGGTAGGATTTGCAAAAAGAAAATGACTTGGGCCATTTTTCCAACACCAGGGCTTATTAAAACATCTTTTATAAGGTCCCTGCCTAGAGCAGGACCCCCCACCCTTGGAACACCTAGGAGAGACTTTAGAGGTTCTGAATATGTAACAATATTGCAGATCCTCACTCCACACTGCTCCTAGTACACAAGTCAATTTTGGGAAGAACTCTACCACAATGTTGGGAGTGAAATGTGCGATTTCACTTAACCCAGGGCATCTAAAACTCATTTTATAAGGGTCCTCCTTATAAATACCGGACCCCCCACCCCTCAGACACATAGGGGAGACCCTGGGGGTACCTAATATGCCCAAATATTGTAGTTTGCCAATTTTTAAGTGCCCAAACACCAAAGTCGAGTTTGGGCACAATTTGCATTTTAAAAACAGTCCTGCAACCCAGGGCTGCTTTTAAACTGACCCCAGGCTTCCGCAGTGTACACATGCAAGTGCAGAAAGGGCTGCTGTCCTCTAAACTGCCATGCCCTATTATATACTAGGGACGTAAAGGTAGTTTTGATCCCCCTTCCCTATTATGTACTAGGGCCTTATAGGTGAGGTCATGCCAATCATAGGGGTACCCTAAACCATAGTGTAACCTAGTGTATGTAGGTGTTTTCACAGTATTCCATGTGTCCTTTCAGCATAGCACTGTCCCTGTGCCTGGTTAGGCAGAGTCCAGGGTCAGTCAGAGTCATTTACCACCAGTACCAGTCAGCAAAAAGTTTGGGGGTGCCCAGGGCACAGGACGACTTTGAGCAAGTACTCCCTACTTCTTGCATTAGAGTTTACTGCTGCCCCAGTCCATAAACATATTACCTTTACTGGTAAAGGTCCAGGTAGTCCGATTGATTTTTGTTTTTGCCCGCAAGGCCATTGACTTTTCGATCTTTTGGAATTGCTTGAGTGATCACAACTCCTTGGCTCTTTCCCGTGCTCTGGGTAACTTGCAGCAACAGGTTATACTTACCATTTTACCAATAGAAGTCAGTCGAAACAAGGGTATCCTCCGTAAATGGACAACGGTGGACTCGGGGCATCTGTTAACTGAACTTGTAGCCAGATATGGGGAGCCGATAGCGTTTTGTCTGGATACCGAGCTGGATCCCCCACATATGTTGAGGACATTTACTGAGATTTGTGATATTATAACTGAGCTTCTAACATCTGTAAAGATACGTAGGGAGTCTAGGCCTCAGAAGTGGTTCGATGGAGAATGCTCGCAGGCACATAGAGATCTTATTTATGCTCTTAAGCGGGTACCCAGGGAAGGGGAAGTGGTGAAGCTATGTAGACGGAATTAAAAGCAGGCCATCTCAAACAGGAAGGCAGCGATAAGGCATGAATCCTGGGAACAATTGCGTGAGGCTAGCTTAAAGAAAGACGATTACCTTTTTTGGAAAACAGTTAATGCCCCTTTCTTTGGAGATAGCCACAATACCGTCCTTGATGCAACCATCTCGTCACATAAATGGGTTGAACATTTTTCCAGGGTGTACAATAATAGTACTAAATCAGATAAACATTCTGACACTGTAGTGTTAGACCCCTTAGGGAGTTACTCAGATTTAGTACCCATTACTTTAGGGTAGGTTAGATCTGCGTTAGAACGGAGTACAAGGAATAAGGCCCCAGGCCCTGATGGAGTACCAATCGATCTTTTTATGACAACGTAGATCTATGGGTACCTCTCATTGTCAGTGTGTTGCGTAGTGCTGTCACCGTGTATCCACCGAAGTCATGGTTGAATTCCATCATCGTCCCTATCTATAAGAAGGGTGGCAGAGCCGACCCTTGATGTTATCGGCCCATCTCCCAAATCGATTCAGCAGCCAAAGTACTGGGTGGGATTGTATTGGATCGGTTGGAGACCTGGGTGGCAGAGAAGTGAAACTTCTGCATCGTAGGATCTTCATTGATAGTCATAAACTTTGAATAATTCCCTTCTGCCTCTGCGGACCTTGGAACACCACCTTCAATATATACTAACAGTTCAGGAAAAAGGCACTGAAGAATGTTTATCACTTAATGTAATTTTCCATATAGTCTTAGTCTAGTCTGTCTGTGATGTATTTTCCTGCTGAATGCTGTAGGAGAATGGTTGTAAAAAGTCTAATACAGCCTTTGAATGATCAACACTTTGTAATGAAACAAAGGCTGTACAAAACAGCATGAAGAGGAAAAGCAGCCTAATAGGCTACCACAGATGAGATTAAAAAAGAGGACTGCACTTTAAGGACCCCAAAAGGCCCCCATCCCACAATTCCCTGCAGTTGAAGTTTGCCTGACAGTGTCAGTTCTTTTTTCTGGCTCCTTCAGGCAGGATCGCTGAACACCTCAGGTGTCTTTTCACCTACAAATCTTTCCTTCACATATTTAGCGCTTGTAAAAGCATTTTTTCTCGACAATTTGACATCTCCACTGTTGAGTACATAGATTGTTTTCAGATTTTCTGAAAGGATTTTGTAGTTAGAATGCCCGCTCTTTTTACCAAATGCCCATCATGTGGTCGAAAAAAGGCGCCCTCTGATGCTCATAAGGTATGTGTGGCGTCTTCCACCTACACACCTCACTAAAGGATGTGTAACATTTGTAGTAAAATGTCAAAGAGTACGCTTAAAAACATAGAGGGCATCAGACTGCGTGGTTTGAAGGATTTGAAGGCAGAACAAGAAAGAAAAGGAAGAGAATGGAAAGATCATCCTCCCATTATTCTGTAGAAAGCGTCAAAAATCAGATATGGACTCCCACAGGGAGATCACGACATCGGCATCAACACCATTCTCATTGATGTAAATCTCCGTCAAGAACATCGATGCCGCCGTCGAGAGTTTTGGCCCCGTCTTGTTCACCATCAAAAGAAGGATCAACGTTAATGCGCTATCATAATCGCCATCGAGGGATTACCAACAACACCATGGACAATGCAGACTACGACATCGCCACCGTCTCATTCAAGGTTGGCGTGGAAAACCCACTGTTCGACGTCAAGATCCCATCGGTTGGTGTCAGTCTTCACCCGATGTCAAAGACAAAAACTCATTCGACGTCAGAGACATTCTTCACCAAAGACCCCGGTTCTGCACAACGTCAATTTATCTTCACAATCCTCTTTCTCATCGGTCAGAGGCTCTGTTACCTCAAACAGATACTGGGCTTTTGCCTATGAGCCCTATAATGCCAGCAGACTATCCTGTACAGGATCCATTACGTCCCTTTGATCTGTCCCTAGTCCAACGATTTCCTAGGGCCACATCTGTCACCCATTAGAAAATGGAAAGCTCCATCTCCAATTAGATTACTGCCACCACGGACACCTTCTAACAGAAGATCCATGACTCCCTCATGCTCAAGATCATGATCAGGGTAGCCTGATTCTATCTCAAATTCGTCTTACACTCAAACTTCTCCACCTCAGTTTCTGACTAGGGTATCTCCAGTGGACGATATCATTACCTTTCAGGATGCCCTAGTAAGAGGAGCATCTAAGCCAAATATTACTGTGGATACACCTCAACCAGCAGTGTCAGTAATTTTGGAAACTCTTCAACCAAGGTCTACACCAAGACCTCTTGTTCTTGGTCTTATGGACATTGTTGAGGAAAAGTTCCTAACCCTAGCTACAGTTAAATCAGCTACGCCAAGACTCCTAAAGAAGTAGGACAATCTAGAAATTGTTAATGAGGGTTCCATGATTTCTAATCAGTCGATTACTGCTGCAGTTGACTATGTTGAACTTTTAGACATCTCTTTTTGTCACAGCATCTCACTGAGGCGAACCTCCTGGGGGAGACTATCATCATAGAAGCCTGACGCCCAGTTGAACATCATGAATTTTCCATTTTCAAGTTCCTCTTTATTTGGCCAGCATACTGAGGAGGATATGCTCAGAATGAAAAATGAGGCAGAAATAAGGCTGTCTCCCTTGAGGAACAAAGGAAATCATTCAAGCCTAGAAACAGATGGTTTTATTACTGCAGGGTATAAAACCCTAGGTGGCCTTATCACTACTCGCAGCAACAGCTGCAATCACAAAGGCCATATTAAAGCAGTTATCAAAAACGGAGATCACCCCCACCCCAGCCTTCTCAATCAAAGGGGGCAAAAACTTCTCACATAACTAGCCATTAGTATAAAACACCACCTTCACTGTTTCCCACTCCTGTGGGGGAGCGGTGAAATTCTTCCTGGAAGAGTGGAAAGCTATAACCTCAGACAGATGGGTATTGGATATCGTACAAAATGGATATACCCTTTGTTTCCAAAACATTCCACCGGCAGTCCCTCCGTTACATGTCATGATGGCTCATCTAGACGACCTATTCCAAGAGACCTCTTTTCTTCTGCAGAATAGAGCAATAAAAAGTCACCTCAAATCAGGTCAACAAGGGTGTCTACTCAAGATACTATCTGGCTCAAAAGAAAAGTAATTCCAAACAATTTCAGCCTAGCCTGGACCTCAGACTCTCCAACATGTATATCAAAAAAGAAAAGTTCAGGATGCTGTTCCTCATCTTATATTCCCACACATAAGAAAAAAACAATTGGCTTTGTGCAGTGGACTTTCAGGATGCATATTTTCATATTCCAGTAGGTCATTATCGCAGACAATTCCTAAGATTTGTAGAGGGAACAGTTCACTAGCAATACGCTGTACTTCCTTTCGGCCTAAATTCAGCCCCCCCGAACTTTCTCCAAATGCATGGCAGTGGTAGCAGCACACCTAAGAAAGTAAAGTATTTTTCTGTATCCATAACTAGATGGCTGGCTGATGAGGGCAGACTCTCTCTTTACAGAGCAAAGAAAGACTTTGCAACCACAACAACCCTATTGTCAAAACTGGGCTTACAAATCAATGCAGAAAATTTGATCTCAACACCAGTCAGGTGCCTCACGTTTCTATGGGCAACAATAGACACACAAGATGAAACGGTGTGTCCTTCGGAGGAGAACATATCATCAATCCAGACTAAAAGTGCACAGCTTCTGCAGCAAGTCAAATCAACTGTTTACCAGATAGCATCTCTTCTGGGGTCAATGGCACCCTGCATATTCAAAGTCCTGAATGCACGCCTCTATATGAGACCTCTTTAAATTTGTGTAAAGGATCAATGGTCACAGAGAACAGGACGTTGGGAAGATCAAATCTTTCCAACTGAGAATGCACGTCATTTCCTCACCAGGTGGACCAAGTCTCAGAACCTGCTAGCAGGTGTGCCCTTTCAGAAGGAAACGCCCTCACAAACTATCATCACAGATGCCTCACTGACAGGATGGCAGGTTCATATGGCCCACCTCACAATTAAGTACTTTGGTCTCAAAAGAAAAAGTCTTACCATACAAATGTATTAGAGCCCAAAACTGTGCATCTAGCTCTAAAGGCTTTTCTACCATCTCTCACTTCCAAAGACCTGATGATCCAAATGGACAATACCACTACAGCGTACCATATAAACAAACAAAGTGGAACAAGATCAACACAACTCCAAGCTCAGACAATGTGGCATTGGGTACTAGCAAGAGGGCTATCGATTACAGCTTTCCAAATTCTGGGAATCCAAAATGTAGAAGCAGACTTTCTTAGTCGTTTTCACGAAGATAATCACTCAAAAACGAGGTGGTAGGCTACATCTTCAAAAAATGGGGGGGCCCCAACTTTAGATTTATTCGCCACATCTCAAAACAAAAGATACCGATACTACACTTCCAGGGCTCCAGAACCACAGTCTCTGAGCAATGCCCTTTTGTTCAACTGGTCAACTCCATTTGTCTACACTTTTCCACCGATACCACTCATACCATGAGTAATTCAAAAGTTACAGAAATCTAACAGAATGATACTGATTGCACTAGATTGGCCGAGACAGTGGTGTTACACAGATCTCCTCGAGTTATCCATATTTCGTCAGACGCCTTCCATGCAGGCCGATCTTCTATTCGGGCTTCAGGGCAAAATTCTACATCCAGCGATCCAATCCTTGAATTTTGCAGCAAGTGCAGCAAGGCTCCGGCATTCACTCAATACAGCCATCTAAACCTTTCTAAAGATTGTATGAACATTTTAAAGGAATCAAAGTGACCGTCCACACCTTCATGTTATGCCCTTAAGTGGAAAGGTTTTTGGATATGGTATAGTATCTATAGCTATGACCCTAATGAAGTACAAGAGAATGTCATCCTCCTGTACTTACTTCACTTAGCCAGGTCAGGTCTACAATCCTCGTCCATTAAGGTACACTTAGCGACCATTAACGCTTGCAGAAAATCCCCAATGCAGCACTCTTTCATAACTGATTTTCCCACCATTCAAACTCATCCATAAGTCAACATTGCAACATTTGTCATGGAAAATGGCGTTTTTTGATGGCCATTGCCTCTGCACGCGGAGTTAGTGAGTTACTCCATTTGGCTACCTGTACGATTAACGACATTTCCCTGGTGGTACTTGCTGTCCCAGGGATCCATTCAGCCACAAGCCTCACAGCTGCTGCAAGGGGGAGGAGCCATCCTCAGCGCTTATAGCGCAGTCACTCTCCCCGCTGTGCATGACACTCCATTTGGCTACTGGTACCATTACCGGCATCTCCCTGGTGGGACTCACTGTCTCAAGGATCAATTCGCCCACAGGCCTCACAGCTGCTGCAGGGGCAAGGAGCCATCTTCAGCACTTATAGCGACACTCTCCCTGCTGCTTGGGATGCACCCGGGTAAATCCCGGGTCAAGGGTGGGCCTCTCTGCGTTCGCCCAAGACAGGATGCAGCTGGGTCCCCCCTCTGACATCGATCTTTTGGGGATAAGTCTATACTCTTGTAGTGTATTCTTCTTTCCTCTGGAAGGATTGGGACCCTGAATTACCAATAGAGACTCTTTGCTATGACTATGTGTGCTTAAAATTATCTGATGACTAATGTTCTTATCGCATTAGGGGGACACTTTGTTTTTGTACCTTGCTTGTTGACATAGTTGTAACATGGGTAAATGAAGGCTACCGGATGGAACTCATGTCCAGAGTCTACCCCCCTCCCCCCCCCACCTGCTTAAACATACCACGATTGACCACATGACATGTTAGAAAGAGCCATAAGGGTGGTCAACGCCGAAATTGAACTTTCGGAGAGAAGGCTCTCCTTGGTACGGCCCGCTAGATGCATTAATAGAAGAGGTTAATTTCCAAACGAATATTCCCGCCCCCAGAAGAGACTCTATCTCCATGTCTGAAATGGCCGAGGGATCGGGAAACCAGGGCCCAGATTCATCCTCACCAAAGAGTAAAAAACCCAGGGGCACAATCAGAGCTAAAGACAAGAATCAACAATTTCACAAGGTTACACAGCAGAAACATGCCGCTGTAGATATTCAGGGACAGCGAAAGCCATTTCTAGTGCATCTCAATCCACGTGAGCCTTAAGGTGAAGACATGGCATCTTGTTTTTCTAACCAAGACATTATAGACCTTTTTGTAGAAAAAAAGTCCTTCAGAGAAGTAATTAAGCAGGAACTTGCCCCCTTATTTTCACATCTAGATGATATGGCACCACAAATAATGGTCTTAAAAAACATGCTAGAAAATAGACCGGGGACAGGTCATTTGAGTACCGTGGACCCACTACCATCTAATACGATCCCTGAGGTATATGTTCATGGACTTGAGGACAGGGTAACATGGGGAACCCAGGCAGGGAGGAGGATTCAACATTTGCTTCCACAGCCTCCCAGACACCTACCCAACCATTAGGCTTATCAAACTTAAAAAAACAAATAATAAGCCAGGATTACAAGGAAAAATGTATGGGAAGGACGAACGCCCTGCTCAGGGTTCTCCCCAACTCCCCCCGGAGTGTACCACTTACATTATTGTAATAATGCGGGTAGGAAACAACGTGACACACGGGTTAGTTTTGCGTTGGTGGGGGAGGGAATGGGGAAGTAGCACAATGTCGGACGTCGTCTGCAGGGGATACACTTCTCCACCTTGGCGTTGCTCCGTGCTGTCCCTCGCGTCGGGGTTGGATGGTGCCAAACCAAAAGAAGGGAAACAAAACAAGCAGTACTGATCAGTGCTCAGTTTCGTAAGGGTGGAGGGGAAGGGTGTGTGAGGGATTGTCACCCGGTCCTAGGATCAGAAGGTGTGGGGAAGGTAACCGTCACCGGAGCAGCGCAGGGATAAGCGGGACAGGCAAGGTAGACCCGCTATGAAGGCTTTGCTGCCGGCAACCCAGATCCACCCGGGGACGCTAAATCCGCCCTTTTCCCAGCTCCCCGTAAGCGCTGACGCACCTGTTCCAGCCACGTTCCTCCTGGAGCGTGGCAGGGCGATTCGAGGGAACGTTGGCCTCCTGGCTTTCCTTCGTCGGGCGCAGAGGTGGGCTCCGATGGTCCCGGTTCCTCCAGTTTCTCCTTGCGGCTTCCTGGTTCCTTCCGAACGCTCGCTTCCTCCTTCCGGTCGTCAACGGCCGTGGTATTGGGCAATGGCTCTTTATCTGGTGATGACGCTCGTCGACCCCGCCCCCAGAGGGCGGAACAGGGATCGTCCTCTTTGTCGATCTGAAAGGGCCAGGCATGCGGGATAGCGGAATACCCTCGATGCACCTGGGAGAGGTCCGAGTCCGGTGGCTGCGAAGGAGAGAAAGGGGTGGCCACATAAGGTAAGGTGCTATCGGGGTCGTCAGGGTCCGGACCCTCACAATGATATATTTTAAAGGATGTGCCTGTCCTTTCAAACGAAAATAGTGAGGATTATACAGCACTACAAAATAAGACAGTGCACTGGATGAAAATTAATTCTGGATGGTTCGGGGATCAGACACGGGAGGTGGCGCATGTAAAGTGGATACCATGGTTGGGAGTGCATCCAAAAGAGACTGCAGTGGACTGCATAATGGTACATTTTAGAAGACCATCATTGTGAAGCAATTACTGCAACGCCTGGCTCAAATGACCCCTTGTATGAGTAAAAAATTAAATCCTCCCACTAGGTTACTTCTATAGACCCCATAGACGTAGCAGATTCAAGACCTTAGTACCAGATCCCTGTGATGTACTTATTACTCAGCCACGGGAAAGACAACAGGGCAGGTATGGGCCCAGAACTATAAGACCTATTTTTCAATTGTTACAACAAACAGGAATGCTCCTTTAACCCAGCTAGATGACCAGAATTGACAGAATGAGGTTATGGAGTATGTTAGTAGGGAAAAGGGACCTGTGCCACAGGATCCCCATGGTCATATAAAGGACTGGTGGGGGGGTCTCTAACACCGTAGGCAACATGAAAGAGTACTTGATAATCAAGTCCTAGAATGTGGTGGGTGTGAAAACCAAACTGAATAATTTGCATTGGCTAAACATTATAAAGTCTGACCACCTAATATGTTTGCAGGAAACTTGGCTTAGAGAAGATTTTCATATAGATGGATTTGTTTTCATCTTAACACTGGCCATTCCCATGGTTAACGGGTGAGCCAACGGGGGCTTGGCAATATTTATTTCAAACTTATCGTCTATTGTCATTAAAACCTCAAATCCCCGTACTATCAGCTGGCTTACCTGGTAATAGACCAAAAGTTTGAGGTAATTTTAATAAATTTTTATAACAATATTTTTAACAATACATGTAATATGATTGTTATAGAATTGGGGAAGGAACTGGAAGTATTTGTAAATAAGGTAGCCTCCAACTTCGTGTATCTCTGGGCCGGTGATTTTAACACAAGTATATGCCAGAACACTTGCTAAACGAGCTCCTATACAAACTAAATCTAGAATCAATAGTGCAGGAAATAGAAGAAAATGGCTCTGTGGTGCCTACATTTTATGGAAATGTGCATTTTTCCATCATTGACCACCTAATAATCTCGGTAAAAGACCTAAAACTGATGATAACCCTCAGAATTGAAAGCACAGTGCTCAGTGATCATGCTATGCTAAATTCCACCCTAAATATCATCCTTAACATACTAGAGTTATTTATTTATTTATTTAAAATGTTTTATATAGCGCTGGCTGGACCCGAGGGTATCAGAGCGCTTTACATGGGTATTCAATGCAATATAGCAAGATTTACAATGAGGTAGAATTCGGAAACCAATACAAACGGTATAAAGCAGTTAAGATATTACACAATCTAGATACAACAAGTTGTAATGGACTACAGCAAATCCTGAGAGATTGGGCTAGTGTGAGAGGGAAAGAATGGGAAAGGGGAGGTAGGGTATAGGAATGGGGAGAGGCTAAGGCGGGGGGTAGATTAAGGCGATATCAGACCACTATACATGGATAATTCATTGTAATGTAACAGGCTTACAATGAGGTAATACTCAAAACCATCCAGATAGTGAAAACAACTCCAGTTTTAAACAATCAAATTACATGTATTGCAAAGGGTTATAGCAGGTCCAGAGAGATTAGCCTAGTGTGGGAGGAAAGGATGGAGAAGAGGGGGGAAGGGTATGGGAATGGGGAGAGGCTGAGGAGGGGGGGGGATGAGGCAATACCAAGTGGGACGAGTTATTGGAAATAGCGGCCCTAATTAAACCCGTGAAGAGAAATGGGGTTACCATACAATTGGCTGGTGTAAACGAGCCAAAAATGCTTGAAACCATTATTACGGAGCAATGGGAATCCTTTGTCACTTGTACAGAATGGGGGGCGGATTATGAAAAGTTGGTGGAGGCTTATCATAAAATAACTTCAGCATTTGCAAAAAATCTACATATCCCAGCCAAAGATCTAGGGAAGAGAAGTATAGATCTGGGGTGGTTCAATTCCCACTGCGCTGGAGCAAATCAGGCCCTAAGGAGGCCTTGTAAGAAACTCTGAAAAATAGGGAAAGAATCAAGGCGCTAAGAACAAATTATAAGATGGTTCTAGCTAGCAGGAAAAAGGAACTTCAGGGGCAGGCCTGGGCAGATCTAGAACTGGCAGCAGAAACCGGTGACAGTAACCTGTTCTGGGAAACCGTCAATGCCTCTTTTCTTAAATATTCTTTACCAACCATGGAGGTTTCAGTTCCACCAGATGCCTGGATCACACACTTCAGAGGCATTTTTAATCCAAATACGTTTGCTATTGATATGCCCCAGGGTCCCCTAAATATAACCAGTTTTGAGCCCTTGAAGTTAATTAATATGGAGGAAGTTGGTGTAGCCTTAAAGAATAGCGCCCTTGGAAAAGCCCCAGGGCCTGACTGGGTTCCAGTGAACAATTTTAAATCATACGCATCCTTATGGGTACCGATCCTAACCCACATTTTTATTGCAGCGGCAAATGGCCACACCCCGAAATCCTGGAGTGATAGTATGATTGTCCAGATTCCTAAAAAAGAGAACAGAGGTGATGCTAGATGTTATTGCCCAATATCGCTTTCAAACTCATCTGTGAAAACCATAGGTAGGGTGATTTTAGGTAGGCTGGAATCCTAGGCCCAGGAGAAATGCTTGTTGACAGAATCACAGTATGGGTTCAGGAAAGAAATGGGCACAGAGGAACAGGGAATAAACCTGCACCTTATTATCAGCAGATATACATTGGCACGGGAGGGGCACATTCACATGTGTTTTGTGGATGTATCTAGTGCTTTTGATTTTTTCTTTTTTTTTCTTTTTCCCAATGTTCCCCACCAACACACGTGCAACACCCCACCCATGGGAACCCTCCCTGATCTCTCATTGGCAATTAACAATTGCCATTTCGAGCCGGAGCCCACTAACCTCTTAAACAAAAACAAGAAAAAACGCAGTAACATCTCCACAAGACTGAACTCCCTTCAAACTATAAACTAAGGTTTATTTTGTGCCAAGAAACTGTCCACCTCCTCTGGGAACCTAAAATTAGACATCTTGTTAGCCCATACTACTTTTAGAAAGGCAGGAAACCTTAACTGTACTTGAGCCCCAAGCGCTCTCAGTGCATCCATCTGCTTACCCAGCTCCCACCTTTTATCCTCTGTAACCCGCGAGATATCTGACCTTATTCTAAACGAAGCATCTCGGACCTGTATAGTCTTAAGTTTAAGAGCAGCCCCAAGTAGCTGTTCCTTAAGAAGGTAGGATTGAATATATACTAGGATTTTCCTGGGCTTTTTCCGTCCGGGGTTCAGCTTAAAAGGGTCCTTGTGAACTCGCTGGATCTCAGTTTCCCAGACCGATGCCGCAGCAACCTGCGGGAAGGCTTTAGTCAAGATGTCTATGACATAGGTCTTGATGTTATCTCCTTCCAGCCCTTCTCTCAGGTCCAGAATCCTGATATTATTCCTTCTGGCATTGTTTTCAAGTCTCTCCAGTCTTTCCGACAGATCCCTTTCTCTTTCCTTCATTCTGACCACTTCCTTAGTGTTCTCCTTCACCTCCAACCCCCCCACTTTATTTTCAAGGGCCTCCATCCGATGTGCCAATACAGACAAATTTTCCTCTAAGCTGGTACAAGTGTCCTGAATCTTCTTTTGGTTTACTTCTGAAGTAGAGAAACGTTCTTTAATCTCCAGAGATAGCTGACTCAATATCCCTTGTAGTGTGTCCGGGCTTTGCACTGCTACCCCGGGGACACATCTCCTAACTGATCTCCTTCAGTTTGACCCCTCCCCCCCCCCCCCCCCCCGGAGTAGTAGCTGACTCTCTTAAAGGGGAAAATCTGTTAGTCAGAGAGATGGCATGGTTTGATGGTAAGGGGGCCCCTGATACTGGTATGCCCTGTTTAGCATTTTCCAGACCACCCTGTGTATTAAGCTTGAAGTAGGATCTAAGTGAGGGGGTCACTTTTGGGAGTGCCTGATTCATCTTTTATTTCCTCTCCTTTACCGGGGCGGCTTTCCCAGCTTTAACTGCGTGCTTCCTATGCTTATATTTATTCACTGAGGCCTCTGAAGCTTGGAGGGGCAGTACTGCTAGTTGAGCCGAAGGCTCTCCCCCCAAGAACGTACTAGATCTTAACTTATATCTTTTGCCCAGTAATATCTCGCTGTCCGTCGTGCGGTTGGCAGGGGAAACAGGTAAGGGCTTAGGTAGCGTTGGAAGACCCCCCTTAAAGAAGTGATTTTTTTCTCCATCTTGCTGAACAGTTAACTCCATAAATTTAGGGGCCGTTTCATACCTTACTATATCCTTTTTTGACTGGATTTGATCTATAAAGGGGCTAACTGCTAAGAGAGACCCTTCCGGAACACCCAGGAACAGAATACCCGGCTCTGTGCCCAGCTCAGAATAGGGCACGATCCCTGCGAAGGACCGAGGATACGTTCCTCATTTCAGCTGCCCGTAGGAAGCAATTACTAAAGTGCCGGCAGCCAAGTTATATCCATGACTTACAAATGCCTTAGTGCTCCATTCTCCGGTCCTCCACCTAAGTTTCGATTGATCTTCAACGGTTTATTGAATAAGAAACCCTTGCTGCAAGGGCAATAAGATTTGTCCTGAAGAGCTCTACTACGGTTCCAGGTCCTGAGGAGAACCCCTCTTAAACTATTCATAGGGGTTCGAAACGCGTAGACCTTTCTTTGTGCCAAACAAATGTGAAAATTAAAAATTACCTAGGTTGAACCCTTTGTATATGGACACACTTCAATAAAAGTGTCAAACATTCCACTGATTGACAAATTTGGGTTAAACCAACTGAGTCTCTGTTTGGCTATCCTTCCCATGGGAGTTGGAAATAGATTGATTCACACCAAGTGTTTGACCTTGAGCTCATGCTTTTGCAAACCACCATGGGAATGATTTTTATGTTTGTATGTTCTATTATATTGTTTTTTGTCTTTTCAAGATTATTTTTGTATGTGCGGAACCGCAGTTCTTTTATTTGTTAATGATTTTGGATAAATGATTCATCCATATAAATGTGCTCGTTGTTGTAATGTAAATTATTGTGGTCCATAAAACTATTTAATATGCTGATACAAGTCTAATAAATAATTTTTTCAAAATTAAGTAATTATTATGCTTTTGAAAATTTCAAAAACTGTTCTACTCTTCTTTTTCTAACCACATTGAGTGTCACGTGTGGTTGATGTAAGTGAATTGGGTATCTATGTTTCAGTACTGGCATTGTTGTTGTTAGCAGTGTACTTAGTTTTATAGGCAGCAAACCTTTAAGAGAAATCACGAAATTATATAAAAGTAAATGTCTCCCAGTTGCCTTATATGGATCGCCAGTTTGGGGTAGGGAAAAGCGTAAACCGCTACGGGCGCAAGTAAACATCTTCCTACGTAGGCTACAGGTAGTCGCAAGTTCGACTTCAGCCTATATTGTACACAAAGAACTGGACATAGAGCATATGGAAGACACTATCAACCTTAATACACTTACGAGGAGGAATAGCAATCTGGCCGAAAGAAGGCACTAAGTTCACCAGGGATGTTATTAGGGATTGCTTGGGTCTTGATCACCACGAAAAGATACTGTGGCTCCAGTATGTTACAGCTCTATTACAAAAACTAGGGTAAACCTTACTCTTTCAGAACTCACACAGCATTTTACAGTTTAGTAAAAAGGAAATAAGATCTATTTTTGTGGGGAAGAAAGAGAGCCTTAGAGAGTCACAGGAAAGAAGGAAGCTCAAAGTAGATGGATATTGTATGGGTCTATCCGAATAGGGGATCCAAGTATATTTGGTAAATGTAAAAAATACTCATGACCGATTCCTATTAATTAGATTACGCCTAGAGCTGCTCCACCATCTAGTGGTTATCCCAGATCAGATTCGTGGGTTTTGAATCTCCCAAGGTGCCAATGTGATGGAAAGGCTAGACCAACAACTCATTTTATGGTTTTCTGCAAATTTTATAAAGATATTAGATTTTGTACATTACATTCCCTTTTTCTGTCCGAGTTTTATTTGTCATAAGGAGGCTTTTAACTTTAAAAAAAAATCCTTCTAACATGCATATATTGTGCAATTCTTGTTTGTTAAGAAGGCTATCCAAAGATGTAAATCATGGGCCTATTTAGTATGCCTACTTTTTAAAGAAACTTGTATTGGTAATTGAGACGTCTAGCGACTGACTCTCACTGTGTTGTATTGTTAGCATTTTATTGAGCAATTCAGTGAAATAACTTGCTTAAGTTGAGGAGATGGCAAGATTCTGCCCTTCTTTTGCATTTTAGATCCCTGAACTTATGTGGAGCTCTCTTTTCCCCTCTAAATTAAATGTGTTTTTTTCCAGAGGAGGAGTAGACTTATTAGTATAAAAGGAAACAATGATTACATTGTAAGATCTACTTTGTTCTTTTGTACTATGACTTTAAACTGAATCCGCCTAGCTGTGGTCGTTTCTTAACTGTTATAAATGTAAATATTCGTTTTGTAATTTTTTTTTTTACAGTATACCTGCTTTTATCTTAATTAATGCATGTGGACGCATCATGGAATTTGTATTGTATTCTGTCTTTATGGATTTGTATATAAATCTGAATTAAGATTCTTGAATGAGTTACAGGCTTTGTCGTCTATAAACCATTCAGTCTTCAATCATAATAGAGTAGTTCTGCTTACACATCTTTCCTTTCTACCTAAAGTGGTATCAGATTTTCATATTAACCAATCTATCAGACTCCCAACTTTTTTCCTAACCCTACAATTACAGTGGAGACAACTTTACATTCTCTTAACATTAAAAGTGCTGTGTTTCGGTCTAGATAAGTCAAAAGTTATAAAGAAATCGAACCACTTTTTCATGAACTATGGTTCTTTAAAGCAGGGATTAGCTATCTCAAAACAAATCCATTGCGAGATGGCAATTCGCATGTATTTCTATGTGCTGTCAAATTGCAAACAAACCTTTGCCAGGAAAGCCTAAAGCTCACTCTATAAGGGGAAAGACAGCAACTACAGCTTGGGTCAGACCGATATGAATCTTAGATATTTGTAAGGCAGCTACTTGGAGTTCTTTACACACGTTTACAAGACACTATTGTCTAGATACTGATACTCAGGCCGAGGCAAAAGTTGGACAAGAAGCGGGGGCGTGGTTTGACGCCAATGTAGAAGGGAGGAAACCGTGGAGCTCCGGCCCGGACTCCTCCATCCCGCAATATCCTGAGCCCCAACGCCTCAACAAAGCTGAGGAATCTGTGGCGGTTCCCCCCTGGAGCCAGTGGGCATGAGGTGGTGCGGCGATTAGCAGCGAAACGCCCGGAAACATCGATACCAGCCGCAAGAAGATCCTGAGGAGCGGTGCACAAAATGGCGCCTGCGGTGCGAGTCGGACCCTGATGCCCAGCACCCAGAACTGAGAGAGCGCTCGCAGTGCGGAGGTGAGAGGACACTAGCGGTGAGAGCTGACAGACCCCCGTGCCGGCGATCGGACGACCGCACTGCAGATTGGAGGCAGAGACGGTGCGCTGAGGGGAGCAAGCAGCGAGGAGCGGGCTGGGAGGCCGTACCTGGACGAGACTGCGGAGGAGGCCGGAACAAGCCGCGGTCGACTAAATGTTAGCAGGAGCAAGCTGAGGGGGAGGTGAGCGCCCGGCCGGCATCCCTTAAATAATAGCGGCGTGAGCCCTGAGAGGGGCACAGGGAAACGGGAGGCCCTACCAGCAATGAGAGCGGGGACTACAAACACGAATGCCTGGAACCACTGCACGAGGCCGCATCAAGGGGGAGATGGGCCCTGAGGCATGAAGGTATGGAGCAGCAGGAGGGAGTTCAGGCCCTCGGTGGGGGGGGAAGGGGGGAAGAAAGAGCTGAGGAGGCTACAGACATCAGAGGGGCCTGGTTCCTGGGCAGGAGGATTTAGAGAGCCCCAAGGGCAATGGGGGAGAGCATAGAGCCCCCTGGGAAAGAAAAAAGCGAAAATCTGCAAGGGAGAGAGAGCTGGGCCAGACTGGGACAAGAGAAGTGCGCATTGCGAGGTGTAACAGTGAGTGGATGAGCGAAGGAGGCCAGCCTGAATAGATCACCATGTTGAAGACTCAGGGAGTCTATAACTGCGCAATCTTGCTGGGAACACTGGGAAAAGGCCCTAAGTGAGATAGCACACGAGGTGAGCTGAAAACAGACCGCAGCACCCCACGTGCAAAGAGACAGAGCGGGCGACCATCATGGGGAAAGTGCCCAAAAGGAGAGGTCAAGGCGCCGCAACAGCGGGGGTTGGGGGCACCCAAACAGATGAAGAGGATGATGCCTTGGAAACGGGGAAGGATATATCAACTTCGAAGCCCACATTAGCAGATATTATGGAGGCCAACACAGCGTCCCGAGAGGCGCTTGAAACAAAGATAGACTCCATTGGCACCGACCTCAGCCTCCTGAAGGACGATCACCGCCGACTGGTAGAAAGGGTCACTGGCACGGAGAAAGTGCTTACGGACATCCCTCCGGAGGTCACAGAACTTAAGAAATCTCTCACGGAGGTAGTAGCGAAAGTACAAATCCTGGAGGCACGAGCAGAAGACAGCGAAGGGAGGTCACGCCGCAATAATTTGCGCATAGTCTGGGTCCCTGAGAAGGAGGAAGGTGACGATGTGGTGCAGTTCTTGGAGGACTGGATTAGGAAAGCAGTGGCGCTAGAAGGACTTTCGCAGTTTTACGCAATTGATAGGGCGCATAGAATACCGGACAGGCCTCCCAGACCAGGGACCCCGCCGAGACCAATCATAGCTCGCCTGCTCCAATTCAGAGACAGAGACCATATACTCGAGCATGCTCGGCAGGTGAAGGACCTACAAATAGGGAACAGCAAGGTTATGGTGTTTCCGGATTTTACTAGGGAGGTACAGAGGCAAAGGTCTACGTTCTTAGCAGTGAAAAGAAAACTACGACAACTGCAGCTCCCATATGCAATGCTATTCCCAGCCAGGTTGCGCGTCGTTGGACCCAATGGCGTACAGTTCTTTCAGCCACCACAGGAGGCCTTGGACTGGCTGGACTCTGTCCCGGGACGGAGATCGGGAGGCAGCTCACCGAGATCAATAGCAGGGGATGGTGCAGCGAGTCGTGGACAGATGGGAGCGCCGACCTCGACAGAAGCTCGAGCCGAACGGAACAAGGCCATCAGGGCGGTGGTGGAACTTAGCCAAACGGGGTCCAGTCCTAGGTCAACGAGGATTGATCGGGAGGATTGCATATCTGAGAGCTCCCCAATAATGAGCACCGCAGAAGGTTCGGAAACAGAGATTCCAAACGTAACGCCCCACACTGCTGATGAGCTGGGCTGATTTTGAAGGTCCAGAGTCCAGGAACTGCAAATATTGGCAAACTATATCCTTTGAGATAATACCTACCATGGAATGTATAAGAAAGGGGGCTACAGCAGGCAATGCCAAAGAAAGAGGGGGTGAGGGGTTGGGGAGGACCAATCATTCTCATTAGGAGGAAGTCCGGGCGGAAGGGCTTCCGAGGCTGGGCGACAGCCGCTACACCCATATAATCAGCACAGTTGAAGAGTTTGGATGGGAGGGGGGTTACTTCTACCTGTCCTGGAGAAGGGGAGTTGGGTAGTTCAGTTGTTTTGGGAATGTTCAATGGGAACTAGGCGTGTCTGGGGTAAAATTTTAAACGGGTCAAGCCTAATGTCTTTTCAATGGTACCCAACATAGATTACAGGTATATTTCCTGGAACGTACGTGGGATGCACTCCATGACAAAGCGGCATAAAGTACATGCATTTTTGGTGCGTAGAGGGGTGCAAATTGCAGTTACAGGAGACGCACATAAATGCAAAAGACTGGGCTGCATTGAAGTGCCGCTGGCGGGGGCAGCTATTTTATACGAATTATTTGGCATTCGCCAGAGGGGTGTTGATATGGGTGAGAGCAGGGATCCCCTTCCAATGCACCAAGGAATTCATAGACCCGGAAGGGAGGTATGCGGTGGTAATGGGTAAGCTGGACGGGAGGGATATAACGATAGGAAGCATCTATGCCCCGAATATAGAACAAGCCTCATTCTTAGCAGATCTCTCTAGGCCACTGGCGCATGCACTGACTGGGTCGATACTCCTGGGGGAGACTACAATAGTGTTGAAGATGTTGGGCTTGTTCGATCCCACCCCCCACGACTCACCAGCTTCCAGGGCTGCAAGGGCGAGAAGAAACTGGCAACAGCAATGGGGGCTGACAGATTCTTGGAGGGCACAGCATCCGGGGGAACAGGGCTACTTATTCTTCTCCCCTATGCATGAATTACACGTTAGGCTGGACGCCATTTTGTGCACTCCTGACATGCATGAGTGCGTGCAGACTAGCGAGTACCTGGCACGCACGATCTCGGACCACAACCCCCTACTGGTCAGTCTCAGCTGGTCCAGGGTTAGAACAAGTATTCCTACATGGCGCCTTAGACCGGAGACTTTAGAGGATCAGGTGTACCACACTGAGATCCGTACAGCTATTGAACAATACTTCGCAGAGAACACAGGAACGGCCTCGAGCCTTATAACCGAGTGGGAGGCGTTCAAGGTGGTGCTTAGGGGCAGATGCATCTCCGAAGCGGTAGGAGTGAAGAGGACCCTTCTGAGGGACACATTAAACGCAGAGCAGAGGCTGCGACATATTGAACTTGAAAGGCCAGAGAATGTAGAAAAGCCGAGGAAATTACTGGAGGCTAGGGAGGAGGTGGCGGGACATGTAGAGAGATTGCGCTGCTTTGACTACAAGAATTATATGACGAGGGCTCATGCCGAGCGAGATAAACCCGGAACTCTGCTGGCATGGCTGGCCAGCCCGGCTAAGAGGGGATCAGTTATCTTAGAAATGAGAGACGACCAGGGGGAGGTCTGGTACCGTCAGCAGGATATCAATAAGCACTTCTGTGGCTACTACACTGAGCTTTATAAAAGTAAAGCTTCCCCTACAGCTACAGAACTTGATGAGTATGTGGAAAGTGTTGAGCTGCCAACAATATGCGAGGAGGAGGCAGAAGAATTGGGGATAGAGATAGAGTTGAGCGAGGTTAAAAGTGCTGTTAAGACCATGGCCAGGAACAAGACGCCAGGGACAGATGGGTTCCCCATAGAATTTTATGCCACATATATAAACCTGCTGGGTCCTCGACTGGTAGCACTCTATAATCAAGCAAAACAGGAGGGGAAGCTTCCGGGGACCACTAGGGAGGCTCTGATTGTTCCATTGTTAAAGCCAGGAAAGCAGGCATCTGGCAAGACAGCATATCGACCACTGTCGATGCTCAATCTTGATTATAAAATCTTAAGCAGGATATTGGCCACACGACTCTTGCCACACATGATGAGTCTCATACATTGGGACCAGGCGGGTTTCATACCAGCGCGAAATACAGCGATGAATGTGCGGAGATTGCTGAGAGTACTGGAAGCTGACTCCTACTGTAAGGAGGAGGCAACTATCTTGGCAATAGACATTGAAAAAGCTTTCGATAGTTTCGAGTGGCCGTATTTGTTCAGAGTGATGCGAGCGTTCGGGTTGGGACAGGAGTTTTAGCATGGACAGCCCTGTTATACAGACTCCCCACAGCTCGGGTTCGGACAGGAAAGATGATATCGAACAGATAAGGAGTAGAGGGAGGAACTCGGCAGGGATGTCCACTATCGCCCCTGTTGTTCGTGATGGCTATGGAGCCGCTGGCCGCTAAAGCCAGAACTGAACTTGGTACCAAGGGTTGGAAGTAGAGGAGCATATACATCATATAGCCTTGTATGCAGATGATCTGATTCTTTTCTGCAGAACTTGACGGAGCTAAGTAACTGCTATTAGCACTAGAGAGAGTACCAGGCCTCAAACTGAACTGGAGAAAGTCATGTCTGTTCCCCACAATGCAGGGGCGAGAGAAACCGCAAACGGTAGATGAGATTGAGTGGGAAGGTAGATGCATCCCATAGCTAGGGGTGCAAATATACCATGACAGAGCAGATCTCCTGGAGGGATGTGGGAAAGGTCATTAGGGGACAAAAGCCAATTTTGACTTCTGGGGAACCCTCCCCTTGTCACTAGCTGGCAGGACATCATTATTAAAGATGGTGACTCTTCCGAGACTCCTGTACGTATTTGGAGTTCTGCCGGTATGGATCCCAGCGGAGAGGTTTAAGCAGCTCCGGATGATGGTGACGGAATTCCTGTGGGGGGCTGGAAGACGAAGAGTAGCTTTAAAGACCTTAATGAGGCCAAAAACTGAGGGGGGACTGGCAGTGCCAGCTTTTGAATACTATTATATTGCAGTTCAACTTCAATGGCTGACGAAATGGGTGGCAAGCCAGCTCCGGGAGACGGTGCAGCAGGGAAACGAATGCCTGGCTCCATACCTCCTGTCCAGAATAGTGTTAAGACTACCTGCACAGGAAAGGGAAATGACTGCGGAACTACGAGTGGCTTATAAATGCTGGGTCAGAAGCTTGCAGATGGCTAAAGTGAGACGCCCCTATGTACCGGAGATACCATTACAATATTGCATGGCACTACCACATAGAGCAGATTGGAGGAGACTAGAGACATGGGAGGCAGCAGGAGTGCTCACAATGGAGATGTTATATGAGGATGGCATGTTACTACACTTTGAAGCATTCAGCGAGAGGAACGAGATACCAGGGGGCGACTTCCTGCTCCATGCGGCCTTAACTGCAGAAATACGTAAGCACTGGGGGAGCGGGTTCACTGATCCACCTCTAGCCGAAGGAAGTCAATATGTGGTATCGGTGGCGGGGACATTTAAGGCTGTTACTTGCTTATATAGGAGGCTAAGTCGGGCGACACTCCCTCCACTCAATGAACTACAACAGAAATGGGAAGAGGACCTGGGAGAGCCCATAGAAGAAAAAATATGGGGGGAACTAACGGAGAGGGTCAGCAAGGTCACCAGAAATGCTAGATTACAATTGGTAAATTTTTATGCATTTCATAGGGCGTATCTTACCTCAGGGCGTCTTAATAAGTACTTCAACATGATAACGTCGGCTTGTCCCCGCTGTGGAGAGATAGGCGTGGAGTTCCTATATATGTTTTGAATTTGCCCGGAGATAGAGAATTTCTGGAGGGAGGTGACGGAAACGCTAGCGGAAATAACGGGAAAAGAAGTGACCATGACTCCAGGATACTGCTTGTTACACAGATTCCCACATACTTCCAAGAATAAGATTACCAGTAAATTCCAGGACCTGGGACTAATACTAGCGAAGCGGGACATCACGAGTCACTGGAAGGCAAGGGGAGGTCCTAGCATAGGTAGATGGAGGAGAGAGTTTGCGCGTTGGGCAGGCTGCGAAGAAACGACACGGTTAAGAGACTCCAGGCGCAATGGGAGTGAGAAGACGTTAGAAGTAGCTAGGGCATGGGAAGCTCTGACGATACACCTTAGGCAGCTCAATGACATTTTAGAAGAGGGGAACCGGGAAGCGCCGCAGGAGAATGAATCATAAAACACATTGGTATAAATGCATGAGAGAGAGGGAATGGTGTAAGGAGAGGGGGCGGAGTACCCAACTAGCGGAAGAACTAAAGGGAAGACAGAGACCACGATGACTGGATGGAGGTCCCTGGAGAATAGCCCTGAGAAGGCTGCCTAGACACAATAATTCGAGACACGCCTGGGGGGAGGGGGTGGGAAGAGAGGGTGGGGGATGCCACTTGGCAGAGAGCGAAGGGTTAAGTTAACCATTGTGCCAATTGTTGACATGTGATTTGAGTATAGCTAACATTATAGCTCTTGAAGAAACATCGAACGAATATAGATATCGGTACCATAGTAATGAGACGCCTATCTATCAAGAGTGTATTTATAATTGTTCACATAGTCATGCAAATGTCTGTATAGATATATTGCATGTCTCATAAATTCCCAATAAAGTTTGTTTACAAAAAAAAAGTTGGACAAGAATGTTTGAGGAACCTATTCAAATAGTTAGGTTTTGTCACCTTGAACTGTTAATTCACAGTAATGTCGCCTTTTTTCTGCTAATGCACATTACGAATTCACAGCTTACATGTATTTGACAGCCGCGTTGGGGGGAGGGGTTCTTCTCTCAGCTTGTTGCTCTATTCAAAGTGCTTGACAATCAATGAAGATCCTACGATGCAGAAGGAAAAGTTACATACCTGTAATCTTAGTTCTGCATCTTAGGGATCTTCATTGAAGTCATAGACGATCCTCCCTCCTCTCCGGTGTCAGAGTATATTTATATTGTGTGATTAACGTAAAAAAGAACTGACACCCTCAGGCAAACTGCCACTGCAGTGCATTGTGCGATAGGGTGCTTCTGGGGTCCTTAAACGTGCAGGCCTCCTTTTTTAATCTCACCAGTGGTTGCCTATCAGTCTGCTTTTCCTCTTCATGCTGTTTTGTACACAGGCAGCCTTTTTACCATGACAGTGTTGATCATTCAAAGGCTATATTAGACTTTTTCCAGCAATTCTCCTACAGCATTCAGCAGGAAAAAGCATCACTGACAGACTGCACTGAGACTACTTGGAAAATGACTTTCAGTGATGAACATTCTTCAGTGCCTTTTTCCTCAACTGTTAATATATGTATAGAAGGACGTGTTCCGGTTTCCTCGCAGGCAGCAGGGAATTATTCAAGTTCATGTCTTCAGCGAAGATTCCTACGATGCAGAACTAGGACTACATTTATGTACCTTTGCTTTTTCCATTGTTCAGTATGGGGTTAGGAAGGGCCTCGAAACAGTTGATCAATGTTTGAACCTTCACTTAATCCTTAGTAAGTGTACGCAGGCGAAGAAGGGTTGACTGTACTTAGCATCTATGGACCTTACCTCAGCGTTTGACTAGGTGAACAAAGGGAAGCTTTGGGGGAATATGTTGAAAATGTTGGTGCACTTTTTAGCTCAGATGCACAAAGTTGTGACTGGGAGCATAAGGTATGGGGCTAATGTTGAGTGCATTGCTCTGATTAAAATGAAGCGTGCTGTGAGACAAGGGTATGTGCTGGCCCCTTTTCTTTTTTGTCTATACATCAATGAGATTGATAGCTTTTTAACTCTAGAGGAGGCAGATACACCCAGGGGCAGTCCAAGGAAACTCCTTTCATTGCTATACGCATATGATTGCATCCTAATATTGAGAACCGGCCTACTGTATTTGGAGGATTGCATTAAATTATCACCACTTATGTTGTGGCACTCTATCTGAGCCAAACTTTTTAAAATCAGGTTGTAAACACTGACTGTTTATGGCTTAATCTTGTTCATAGAATCCTATGGTTGAGATATGTTAAAGAGCAATTTATGTTGTTAGGAAGGGCTGAATGTTTTTTTAAGCCCATGGGACATCACTGCCCTATCCAAAAGCTGATTAAAGACAGAATGTCTTACCATGTGGGGGACGGAGAAGAGAAACCCAAGAGCTTGGAAAGAAGGAGGTCTCTACCTTAACATTATCAGAGGTTTTATTTACTTAGATTTAGGTGCAGCATAGCTCATTTTTTGGTTTCCTACCCAAGTGATTCTTACCGTGATTCAGACTTTAAACTATCAATGTACAAAAGAGAGGCTGAGACACAGACACTGCACCTAACACAGTGGGTAAATTATTAGGCAGACATGGTGGTGCTAGAGTCTAGAACACCAGCCATCTTAATCTTCAACACCAGGATAGGATACTCCATCAACATAAAAATAGTATGACTCAGCACCCACATTTAGAACAACACCCTTATATTTCAGAACAGTATGCCTACATGAATATACTATGCAATGTACAGACTCCAATGTCATTATTTTGATAAAAATCAATTCTTTATTCATGATTCTTGCATTAAGACCTTTATTTTCTTATATTGCTGTACCCAGCTGTAGCCAATGCGTTTTGCCCAAAGGACTTCTTCAGGGCTACAAAACACATAAGAAATACAAAAAAATTGCTTATGCATAGACGGCAGTAAATATTGAAGAAACATTCCAAGCATATTTATGACACAACACCTATGCAAACAATTCAAGGAAAATAACTTGTTTAATCAATATCACATTCAGATCCAATGCAGTAAATTGACCAGGCAGTGTAAAATAGTGTACATTAAATACCTATATTTACTGTGCAGTACTTGAATAATAGATGCATTTCTGTATGCATGATATCTATGCAAACATATGGTTTGTTCGAGCGAGACCATGATGCATGTTTCTTCAGTATTCATTACGAGCTACTCGTATATTACATATATTAAACTTCAATTATTACTATATTCATTTTTCAGGATTTGATGTTCCAGTATTATTATTTGATGAGGATGGTGAATTAATGTATAGCCCAAAGGCTACAGTAGTACATCGGGGAAATGCAATGGAAAAAAGATTACAGGAAATGAAGTACAGAAGGGAAAATCTTTCCCCTACTGGTAAGTTACTTGCTAGGTTTCCTTTACTGCAGTATGTTAGCTACCATGTGGATTAATATAATAGATTCTCAAGCAATCTGGTAATCATTTATTTTATCTTGTTTTGGTATTTGTAAAACAGAAGAATGACTCTAAAAAGCTGCAGATCGCCGTATATAACAATCGGTCATATACAACATTCCAAAAATGTAGGTGTTTTGGGGCATTCAAGCTGGTTTACATGAGGAGCAGGTGATGTTAAAGGAGAAAAAAGTAAGGTTATAGGGACATATATTCAGAATCTTTTGGTGCACTGAAATTCAATTTAGAGCGTTAAATTCCCCGATACGGATTCACAGTGTATTTGAGAATGCTAAAATTCTGTTAGTATATAGAATATCTGTATTCACAAATGTAATGCTATGAAGGTTTGTGATCTTTTCTGGGTGTGCCAACCTTACAAGTAGGTGAATACACACAAATCCATAATTCTGTTTGTAATCATGTAATTTGAGTCTGGAGAAAATTATTTTTTTCTCAAGGGTGTGTCTCATAGGTACATTGGGTTCTTTGATTTGGTCTAGAGCTGACCACTTTAGTTCAATTTCATTAAGTCCTGCAGTTGATTTTGTTGACCGGGTTTTGCACCCGACATTACTTCTGTGCTCATTTATTCTCATTTGGACCTTCCAGGACATCATGCTAACATACTTAAGGGTACAGGGATATATGATATGTACACCACATTGGTGGAGTTACAATTAGTATGTTGTAATCTGAAAGGTATATGTAACCTATATCTATTTCATTGCTGTAGTATATTGGCAGCTGCCACATTCGCCACATAGGTAGTGACCTGTTACAGTTCGCAGACCCCATTGTAGCATGTCTCTTTCCTTATTGATCTTGATAAGTCGTGAGTGGACCAAAAGGTCCCATAAATTGACGCTTTCGCAAAATGAGAATTTCTTTTTTTCTAATTTTATTTTTCTAGAATAAAGGATCTGCCACTGTTTATTGATAATTTTTTTTACTTTGTATGATTCTGATTTGAAAGTGGTGATACAGATTTGGCTGTCCTCTTTCTCTTTTGGAAAGGTTTTAAAGAGAGCATATCTCTATTGTTTCTTAGCTTGCTTGTTGGCGCTATCTGTTGTACGAATTGGATATTTTCAAACAATGAGTTTGTTTGTCAGGGTTTGAGCTTGATTATTATAGTCATTTAAATTTGAAAAGTCATAAAGCGGTCCAAAAGGTAAGCTCTCTCTCTCTGAGGAAGGGTGTTGAACCTATTGTATCAAAACAATTTGTTTTTATCTATAGGGTTATGGAAGACGTTGGTGGTCCATTTTCCATCCTAAAGGAAATGGACAGATCAAGGAACGGCAATGTATTGTTTGATATTGAGTATGTAAATATCAGGAAAATATTGCAGCTGTTGAGCCATGTAATGAAACTGTTTGCTGTTCCTATGTCATGACGACACGCAACTCTACTACTAAATCAATTCACACAGTGGCATCCTTCATCTAAACAACACTCTGAGCAACATTCAATCCTAGTTTTACTCCAACCATCTAAAATTGAACCCCAACATAATGAAAATCATTCTATTCTCCCCCAAAAGCAACCACCTCCCTAGCCAAAGCTGGATCACCGACCTCACAGCCCTAAACTGTCCGCTCACTCTATCCAACTCGGCTAAATCCTTAGGTTTCATCCTGGACAAAAATTTGACACTGAAGGACCGTATCAATAACTCAGCCAAAGGAGCTCCTTTCACACTTAAACACCTCAAAAAAATCAAACCCTTTATCCCTCAAGACGACTTCAAATGGGTCGTTCAATCGCTAGTCCTCTCTAAACTTGACAACGGTAACGCTATTCCCACTGGAACCCCTAAAGCTTACCTGGCCCCCCTCAGATCCGTACTCAATATGGCTGCCCGGCTTATAACAGACTGCAAACGGTTTGATCATATCACGCCTGCCCTCAAGTCCCTTAACTGGCTTCCCATCAAAGGAAGATTCATCTATAGACCGCCTGCATCACCCAAAAAGCTCTTCACTCTCAATCCCCGGACTACTTATCAAATAAACTCACAAGAGCGGGAAGTGCCAGACTGATGAGAAGCTCTAATGCTCTTCTCCTCGTTCCCCCGTTACTAAAAAAGAAATCTACCCAGACTCGCTCCTTCTCAGGAAATGCGCCTCGCATCTGGAATGCCCTTCCGAGGGACCTTCGTTGCAACCCCTCCTACCTCAGCTTCAAAAGAGACCTTAAATGCCATCTCCTCAATACATACTGGAGTACATGATCCTTTCAGAACCTGATATCTTGTGACGCCTATTTCAGGTCATCTCTCTGCTAATCTACCAGCCTTTCGTTTTCCTTGTGTTCTCCTTATTACTTACACCTGCCTTGCTCTCCGTGGTCTCCCATGTATTTTATGTTCTAACTATATTTCTGTAATTTTTGTGTGTTTCTCCTGATTCAATGTTGGATATTCTCATGTCCTTGATTGTATTTTGCATGTATCCTTTGTTCCATTGACACTTGCCTTGCTCTTGCTCCTGTAAAGCGCGCTGATACCTCCGGGTCTAGTCAGCGCTATATAAAACCTTCAAAATAAAAATAAAAATAAATCCCTTCAGATAACAAAAACATAATCAATGTTGCAACGCCATAGTTTAAAGATCTATTTAAAGGCATTATTGTCAGACCAAATATCATCTACCTCAAAACTTTGAACGTATAGACAAGCCAGGCCAGCGGCAATAGTAGTGCCCTTAGATTTTCTGTGGGTCTGAAGATAGAATTGACTGTCAAATTAGAACAAAACTGTCTCTCAGGGATGGGTCAATCAATGCAATGATTACATTTCGAGAGGTGTTGTAGATCTAGTGTGAATGGTAGAGTAGTACTTCTATCGCTCTTAAGGTTTCCTTTTGAGGAATGCTGGTGTGGAGGGATTCTACATCCATTTAATGACTAACTCCTCATTTGGGTCAAACTTGACTTTGTTCAGAAGGTTGGGCATATGTGTCATGTCCTTGATGTATGATAGCATTTTTTTGACCAGTGATCTAACAAAAAAATAGCAGAATTGTAACATTTGTTCAAGTAAAGATCCTCGTGGTGGGTGGGGGGGGGCGGGGTAGGGGCTGTAGTGCAGACTTTTTCCGCCCCTCTCGGTACACAAAGCAACACATTTAGGATAGTTTTGCGCAGTCTGGTAGATGAGCACCTCATCTAACCATTCTCTCCTACAATAAAAGAAACTTAGGTGGACAGCATTCTCAGTGCAGGTAACAGCAGTGGGAACTCAATGAATTGCATGGATTATACTAGACCACCTGAAATTCAAAGATTAAAAAAGAAATCTGGCTCATTCCTAAATAAGGATGCAGGACGAACCTAACATTTTAGCTCCACAAACCTGAACAAATTCAAAGTGTGGATTGTAATCAATATAGGGCCTAGATTACTCTTATACTTCTCTTGGCGGTCCTAATAAGAATACCTATGCCTGTAGCCAAACCATATCAAAATATATCTCCTACCCACATTTGACCTTCAAAACAGTCCCACTGCAACATTTAATCAGGAAAGTCATTGGGCACACCAGTACTTTCAATCAACCACCATCAATCCTCTAAAACAATCCACACAATATCCAGAGGTCATGCTTTCAGTGCACAAAGAGATTAGCCACCAGTCAGTAAGACTTATGCTGCAAAACGGTACAAATTATAACTGAAATACAACCTGCTGCCATCGTGGATGACTTTAATTTATCCTTTACTGCAGCTTTAAGACTGGACACTGCACAGCACTTTGAATTCCAATAGCACAACAACAGGTTATATTGTGCATTGCCTCTAATTCAGACCATTCCATTGGATCAATGTCCTCTTTCTTTCTAGTGCCCACCACAAATGTAAAACATTACTGCCACGGTAGTAAGACACAAACCCCATGCCCCTCTAAAAGAAAAAACTAAACAAACCTCCAAGGGGAACTGCAAAGTAAGTTGCAGCAGTTGACTAATGTAAACTACAGGTACTCTACCTCTCACTGCTTTCCTGCCATCAAATAAAGTGTTGTAACCCAATAAAGGACAAGAGCGCCACTTTAGTTACTCATGCACATTCCACACAGACCACACGGTTAATACAAAATCATTCCTGCCAAGCGCTCCCTCATGGTGTAGTGTCCAACCTGTCTGATGGTGCGCTTTCATATGTGAAAGACTACAAGTTCATTTACAATTACTTGATTATCTCACGGCATTGGTGAGGCATACATTGGTTCCTAGTGGGCCATGCTGTTGATCCCGGTGGCAAAAGAGATGGCACGGTGCCTGCCATCATTGATATATTTTGCCATCTGCTGGGTTCTAACCATTGGATTTGTAGGACATGGCTTATGAAGCCGCTTGAAGGATTATGATGATGGAGAATGTGAAGTTCTCTAGAGTGTTGTCAGTGGTAATTGCGGCATATGTTTTGTGCCCAAATGGATTGTTGCACTCTTTATTTCGCAATTAGTTAGACTTCTGATAGCTGTGTTCGAATTAGGATATTCACCCTGGATTGATCCTCCAGCAGAAAGTACTCTACCATTAGAATAGGGGAGAGGATGTGGCCTAACGGCTAGGGTGGTCGAACTCGGAGCTGGGGAACCGGGTTCGAGTCTCGGAATCCTGTGATTCTGGGCAAATCACTTCATCTCCCCGTGCCTAACAAAAATGAATGTGTCGGTCTGTAACAAAACTGGTGCTCATGTAAAGCGTTCTGATACCTTCGGGTCTAGTTTGCGCTATATAAAACTCCACCCAAAAAAAAAATGTGCATGTCCAGTTATTGTTAGGAAGAGGAGTTTGTGTGCATCAAGTTGTGTTTGCAGATGATCAGGGCTTTTTTATATCTTGGAATAGGTTTATCTAAGCCTAAATCGCCAAGTGCTTCTCAGTTGCAGTTTTCATGGCATTGGTTGGCCACATTAATGGTGAAATATAAGGTCACAAGATTGTTAAAGCTGGCTCCAAGGTAGCCAATAGAAATAGAAAAAGGACCTCAACATAGCAATGATCTAAAGTATAATAGCAGGACTGCTATAACAGAAACCATTAACATAGAAGACTGTCCCAGAATAGCATTGTTTTAAATTGTTTTGTGGTTATAGAGGCAAATTGAAATCCAAATGTCAATCCTTTTTTAGATGTGCATTTTAGGCATGTATGTATGTCTGATCCATTGTTTGTGTTTGCACCTGCAATGCACAATGTGTAATCTGTATAAGTTAATTACGGTTTGTGCCGCTAACCTAACAGTTTTCTGCTAACATGTTTTGGGCAGTGCAATCCATTCCTTCTCTAGGCCGGTCTTGAATTAGATTCATAAGCCTCAGGGTCGGAGTCAATCAATCAAACGGTACTTATAAAAAAACAGCTAATCACCCCTAAGATTATCCAAGCGCTGAGGTCTTGCAGGTCTTCAGTCGAAGAGCCAGGACTTGAGTCCTTTTCCGAAGTCAGCGAGTGAAGGTGAGGTTTGAAGGGAGAGGTCGCTCCAGGACTTGGCGGTGAGGTAGGAGAAGGAACGACCTCTGCTGTGGTTTCGGCAGATGCGGAGTACGTGGGCAAGGGAGGCGGAGCTCAGTTGTCTGGCAGGTTGGTGGAAGGTCAGTCAGTGGTTGATGTAGGTTGGTGCCAGGTTGTGGAAGGCTTTGTAGGAGTGGGTTAGGATCTTGAACTGGCACCTCTTCTGGACGGGGCGCCAGTGGAGACTTCTGAGGTGGGGAGTGATGCTGGTCCGTTTGGGGAGGTTGAGGATGAGTCTGGCTGCAGTGTTCTGTATAGTTCGGAGTCTTTTAAGGAGTTGGGTGGTGGTTCTAGAGTAGAGTGCATTTCTGTATTCCAGTCGGCTGGTGACGAGGGCTTGTGTGACTGTTTTCCTGGTGTTGATGGGGATCCATCTGAAGATCTTTCTAAGCATGCGGATGGTGTGGAAGGAGGAAGAGGATACATCTTTAACCTGGCGCTTCATAGTGAGTTTGTTGTCCAGGATGATGCTGATGTTGTGGGCGTGGTCAGTGGGAGTCTGTGAGTGTCAGAGTTCAGTGGGCTACCAGGTGTTGTCCCACGGTGAGGTGTTCTTTCTGAAGATAAGCACTTCCATCTTGTGCGTGTTCAACTTCAGGCAATTGGACCTCATCCAGTTGGAGACTTTAGTCATGGCATTCCGGAAGTTGGATCTGGTGGTGGCGGGGTCTTCCATGAGAGAGAGGATAAGTTGGGTGTCGTCTGCGTAGGAGATGATGAGTCCGTGGGTGCGGACGATGTTGGCCAGCAGAGTCATGTAGCCGTTGAATAAGGTGGGGCTGAGGGAGGAGCCTTGGGGGACGCCACAGATGATGCTCTTGGGCTCAGAGGTGAAGGGCGGTAGGCGGATTCTGTGAGTGCGTCCTGTGAGGAAGGAGGCAATGGTGATGGATTCGTTGAGGATGTCAGTGAGTGCACTGCTGATTTCTTTGTGCTCCAGGTTGAAGATGTGGTGGGGGCAGGGAGCAGTTGGTTCTCCGGAGTGAATCGAAGTCATGATGGCTGTGGTGTTTAGTGTAGTGAGTGGCTTCAATGCGGTGGGAGGTGGCATCAGTTGGTGTCAGGAGGTGGCTGAAGTCTGTGGGTTGAGGGTCGAAGTTGCAGTGAATGTCTGATATCTTGTTGTAGAAGTAGTCCTCCAGGGTGTCCCAGGGAGCTTGGGAGGAGTGGATCGTTCTCTCTGTGGCTGAAGGGTAGGAGAACTCTCTGACGATGCTGAAGAGTTTCTTGGTGTGATTGGCACTTGCTTCGATGTGGTTTGTTAGGATGTACTTTTGGGCTTCTTTGAGGTGATGGTGGTATTTTCAGAGGGTTGATTAGAGGGTAGTGAGGTCTGTGGGATTCCTGTTGGAGCACCATCGTCTTTCCAGTTGCTTGCAGTCATGTTTGATGGACTAGAGTTCAGGTGTGAACCAGCTGGCGTGCTTGCTGGATTTGCTGGTGTTGGACGGTTTCATGGGGGCGACTGTGCCGGTGCAGTTGGAGATCCAGTCTGAGAAATTCTGAACGCCAGTTCCATATTGCTGGTGGTGTCAGGCCTGGTGGTGTTGAGGGTGTTTGTCCTCTAGGTCTCAGTAATTTTGTTCCATCTTCGGTGCGTGGGGTTGGGGGACTTGTGGTGGGGCCTGAGGAGCCTGCGATGGTGAAGTGTAATATGCTGTGGTCGGTCCATGTTAGTTCAGTGACATGGTTGAACTTGACTTTGTCACTGGCTGTGAAGATGTGGTCCAGTGTGTGTCTTGCGCTGTGTGTGGGACAGGTGACCAGCTGTGTGAGGCTGATGTTGCTCATGCTTTCCAGGAGGTTGGCGGAGTTGGTGTTGTTCGGGTCGTCGAGGTAGAAGTTGAGGTCGTGAGGAAGCTATAGTGCTTGGAGTAGATTGCTAGGAGGAGATGACGTTACAGAAGCTGGGGCGGGGGTCCGGCGGTCTGTAGGCAAGAGTTCCTCTAATGGTTGTCTTTCCGTTGGTTTGAATTTGGAAGTTGAGGTGTTCCATGATTGGTGTGGTGTCGTCTTTGGTGGTGGTGCATCTGAGGGTTTCCTTGTGGATGATGGCCATGCCTCCTCCGTGCTTGTTGGTGCGGTCTCTGTGTTTCATGTTGTAGCTGCGGGGTGTTGCGGTTGCAATGTTGTTGCTTGAGCCAAGTCTAGGTGATGAAGATAAAGTCGAGTGTGAGGGTGGTGACGGTGTCTCCGATTTCTGTGGCATGTTTGCAGAGGGATCGGGCATTGAGCAGCATGCACTGCATCTGTTCCGGGGAGCCGGAGGTCGGCTGTGTGGGAGTGGTGAGGGTTTCTGTGTTGCGGGTTTCTGTGTTGCAGGTGAATCAGCAGCGGTGTAAGGGGACAATTCCTTCTGTAGATCACGGAGAGGAGATGCAGCTGTTATTGCTGTATCTGGGGGTCAGGGCCAGGAAGTCGGCGGTGGGTGGCAGGAGTTCCAGGGTTCCTGGTGCTGGGCGTGGTCCAGGCGCAGACAGGCACAGACAAGATTGCCTTTGGCACGCCCTCTGAGCACAGCCATGCTGCGGCCTCCATTAAGTAGGTCCTGGGGGAGGGAGCGGCGCTGGGCGGCAGGAGGCTGATTAGTGAAACAGCGGTAACAAGCGGTGAGGTGGGCTGGCTCGCAGCAAGTAGCGCAGACACACAGGGATGCTAACTAAACCGGAAAACAAGTTCTCCTGGCAGAAGTTAAACACGCTAATACAGGAAATAAAAGCTATTCTGGCACAAATAACACAAGATAAAACAGGGGAAAGTGCTTACCTGGCAGTAAAGGATGAGCAGAGTGAAAGAACGGTAGAAGGCAGGGTCAGGGGAGGGAGGGCAGCATTAGCAGTAAAGCAAGGCAGACCTGTTCAAGGCAACAGGGAGAGCTGGTACAAGGGCCTGCTAGTGAGAGAAGGGCTCTAGTTTTGTGGCGGGGGAGTTTGTACTGAGCTCTCTGACCTGATGCTCACTGCAACAAAGCACGTCAGAAATGTGTTGGAATTTAGAAACTGTACTAATGTCATGAGAGACAGAGGCTGGCATTGCTTGCCCACATTCTCTCTAAATCAGTCATATATTATTGTACCAAGTGCATAAAACTGTTCTGTCCTACTCAGGACATCTGATCACCCTGAACGCATCCTTTTCCATTATGTGATGTCAACTCTTTTCTGGAGTGCCCGAATCCTCTTGGTGTGGTGTGTAGGGTTGTGGTCCCGAGGTATGCAGGGGCACCATTTTACATACTGACAAAGCAGAGTGGTGGACTCTTTCTGCTATTTTCCTAGACTAAGGAGGGTGGAGTTGCTCCTGGTTTGTGGCTGTGGGATTAATAAAACTAGATTGTGAAAAACTACATGTGACTCTATTATTGTGCTGGGACTGCTCTAGTTTGTTTGAAGCAACTATTGGGATTTTACATTTATTATGGGTGCATGTCTGTGACGTGGGAGTGGAAAGATTTTGTTCCATCCTCTTGGAGAGCTATGGAGAGTCCGGCTTGTATGTGCTAAAAACCCCAACCTTGTATCCGCTCCAGGTCTGTATCTCTCTCTGCCCATACCCTTGCTTTTGCTAGTCTCTTATTCTCATCCCTACTTTTACTTCTTGCTTTTGCCCTGCTACGCACCCTCTCAGTACAACTCACCTGAACCCCTGTGATCTGTCCCTTGCCCTCTTGACACACCATTTCTGATGAGGTTTTCCTCCTTGCTCTGGACTCTGAGTCTTTGGGCACTGTGGTATGTTCACTTTCCATCCATACTTTTTTCTCACCAGTACCCCTGACCCCCACCCAAACCAGATCTACAACTTCTCTACCCACCTATACTCCTTCTATCCACCACTTTTAACACCAGCCCTTATGGCCTAGACCTCTTCAATAGGTTCCTATCGCCGCCACATCACTCTTATGACAATTCCCTCTCCATGCTCCAGCCCTGGGTTTGTCACTTCCTGTTCAAACACTTTTTTTGTGTTGCTAGACTGTATTGACTGAGAAATATATGTAAAATATACTACACTAGACTCTCTAACCCATCAACTCCGGACATTGCAGTAATATTCATGTAACATTCTTGAATTTGATATGTGTGGGTGCTCAACTTTGAGATAATGAGGAGACTCTATTGCTTTGTTAAAATTCCTTTCCGAAACCTTTTCTATTATCTTTACATATATAGTAAATATTACTTAAAATGAAAATGTATTCTGTCTTTTAGCTTCACAAATGTCTCAGCCATCTATTCAAAGTTCAGGGCCAGAATTTATACCATCTCTTGGAGATACACCTTCTGCTGATCATTCGTTCCCAGGTAAGCAAAGTCTTACTTTACTCCTAGTTGAATACCGAATTAAGATCAAAAGACTACCAAGAATTAGTTTTTACTTGTTGGCTTTGCTCACTAAAACAAAGATGTTTTGATGTTAAATAAAATTCTGTTTTAAAATGAGCTTCAGCTGAACATAATCATCTGATGTGATACCATGTAAGTCTGCCAAAGATAGCTAGCTCTTCTGAATGAAAAATATTCTCACATTGCACAACCTGCGCTCTACTTTCCTCAACTTTAATGTTTCCACTTCTCCACTGTCCTTCTCCCCCTCCTGCCTATTCTCCTCTCGTTTTCTCTCTCTCAACTTACCTCTCTGTTGCTTTTCTCCCCTTGCTCTCCATTTTTTTCCTCTTGCTTTATGGACTGTACTTCCCTTCCCTCAACTGTTCTCCCTTTTCTCCCACCTGTCCACCGGGGTGGGGGGGGGGGGGGGTGTGTGTGTGTGTGTGTGTGTGTGTGTGTGTGTGTGTGTGTGTGTGTGTGTGTGTGTGTGTGTGTGTGTCTGTCTCTCTATCTCTCTCTCTTTCTCTCTCTCTCTTTCTCTCTCTCTCTCTTTCTCTCTCTTTCTCTCTCTTTCTCCCTCTTTCTCTCTCTCTCTCTCTCTCTCTCTCATCCACTTCTTCGACTGTCTGCCCTCTCTCTCTCGACCATTCTTGACCTCTTTCTCTCATAACCATCACCTCTCTCTCTACTGCCCATCTTTCCCTCTCTTCCACCTGTAGCCCTTAGAATTGCCAGTTTTTGTTGTCTTTCTGCTGCCTTCCCTCTCTCTTGTTCTCTTAAAGCCGTCCCCCTCTCTTTTTTTCTTTGTCTCCATTTTCCTTTCGCCATCTCTCTCTCTCGGCTGCCCTTCCCTTTCTTTTTGGGCTGCACTCTCCTCTGTCCACCATCTTCTTGACTATCCATTCTTTCTCTGTTGTCAGATTCTACCGGTTCTACATCCTTTCCTCACTCTCTAGCATTCATTCTTCCCCCGCCATCCTTGCCTCATTTTATACCTTGTAAGAAATTGGATTAGTGTTTGGGGTGGGTGGCTGGCTCCCCACCTTAAAGAATAATCACAACACAACTTAAATAAATTCATCTGGTAGCTATAGTACTGAGCTGAGAGGCTTAACTTGGGACAAGGGGTAAAGCATTTATGCAGTACCAGAATAGTAATAAAGTCAAAACGTCAAACAATAAAAATCCCAAACCAAATTAGAACAATAGGGACATTTTGTTTTTAACAAAATGGCATTAAAATGAGACAAATCCCATAAGGGAAACAGAGATATGAATTTTAAAATATTTAACTGAAAATAGTGCTGTAAAGCGCCAATGGTAGTAGACCGGGACCTAGGCACGATTTAAGGCAGTCTAACAGAACTCTGCACTGATGCACCAAGTGGACTGGTCTGAGTGAGAGTATGGAGGTCAAAAAGTTTGAAAATGTTTCAAAGTCTAATCTAAAATGGGACTTGGTCATTTTTTGAAGAAAAAGCATTTTCCTACCGGAACAAATCTGAAATTGTAGCTGCCGCCGTGGAACTGCCAATCTGTTACCTGCCACAGGTTGGTCTCACCAAGGTACTTGAGCTTTTGAGTTTTTTTCCTAAAGTTTCTGTGTCCTAAAACAAAGGAGCTTCGTTGTTTTTTCACAGATACTTGAGCCTTTTAGAGGGACAAACCTGAAATTCAATCCAACGGCATGGAACTGCCCATTGGGTACTTTTCGCAGCAGGTCCCCTTGGCTCTGGAGCAAACATTTTCAGAAGTGTCCAAACATTTTCCTGGTGGCCAAGCAATCACAAGAGTGCGCTTCTAAGCCCTCCCAAACCCCTGGGGGCACCTAAAAACTCTCAGGGTGTCAAGCAGAGACCACCAGCAAAATCCAGTCCAATTTCCAGTTGCCACTGGTCAGCTGGGAATTGTAGGGAAAAGGCTTCTTGTAGCTTTTCGTGTCTCTGTAGCCACAGAGGTCATCCAACTGAGCCAGCCAATGGAGTCCACTTCTTTGTCTTCTGTACAAGACAAAGCAGGACTAGTCTTTCAGAACTCCTTACAAGTCTCACCCAGCAGTTCCAGTTCTTTCTGATCTTCTGCTGGTCCAGAAAGAGTTCTGTCGAGGTGCCTTGGGGTACCACATTTATGCCTGCCACCAGCTAGCTGGTGGGGATACCTCCTAGGCACCCCCTAACCAAAGGGGCAAAAGTTTCCAGAGGCAACCCTACCCACCCATCGGGAAGTAGTTACTGTTTGCCTTACTGCAAGGGGCCAAGTACTGTGTGTCAGGACATTTTCAAGTTGGCTAAAGTCTTTGTCCACACTAAACTTGGCTCTGATGGTTGTATGTGTGTAGGGGAGTGCACTCTGGTAATCACTAGTGTCCTTCCACATCTAACTCTAAAATCCAGCTTGAAGCAGACACTCTACCCGCAACAAACCCCGATACAGACGTATGGTAGGACAAAAGCAGAGTCCTTCAGCAACATAGCAAGATGCACAAGAATTGTCCTGACATCTAGTTATTTCGATTTCAAGTGTGTCAAAGTGTTAAATGTGGCTCAACAGACCTGTCGGGTAGGATTTGACAGGGTGGTGTCAACAGAATGCCCACAGCCCCCACCCTGTACAAGCTATTGAGCTCGGAGGAGTCTCCTCTGCCCATTCAGGTCAGCCTATTGTATGCTTCTAGGTGGAATTTCACACCTCATTCACTCCTCTTCCTGAGCAGAGCACAGGCTTGGAGTTGCTGGAGAGTTAATGCCAAATTAGACTCCAGGAACGTCAGGCAAAGAAAGAATTACATTTTTTAAAAGATTTTTCCTATATATGTTTTTAAAATTCCAACGTTACCATTTGATTGGATTTTTATTAAATATAAAAAGTCTTTAATTGAAGTCTGTGTCGAAACTTATAGATTAAAGTGCATAATCTGGACTGTGACTGGTTCTATGTGCAGGTTAAAGTAGTAACAGTATAGTTTTGGGCGTAGTCACCGGGGGCCGGGACGACATGCCATTTTTAATGTCTCAACTTCCATTTAAATATTATGCACCCTGTCTTGGGGGCACCAACATGCGCTTAGGGTTAACTTAGTAAATATTCAATATCAAGGTTTCCTACCTGTCAAAAGGGTGATTTTGACAGGGCTAGGCTGCAGGGTTCAAGTCTGATGAGAAAAAATAAGATCTGAAACTTGAGGAAATGTTCACCAAATGTCAAAATCCACTGAAAATGTTCTCATCCTTTAAAGAGATTGAACGTTTGATTGATATTCTACACCCAAAGGCACTCTACAGGTTAAAGAAAATATAAATTTTCAAAATATTTTCTTCAGCATATATTATAATAGCCCTGCTTGTCCTTCAGCATGCTTAGTGCATCTCCACTAAGAAGGTGCCTACTTTTTGTGCTGCAGGACGTGCACTCTAAATTCAGTACTTTCTTTCAACATCAGTGGCTCAAGATTCTAAAAAGGTGTGTGACGGCTGTATCAGCACATTTTGGAAGAAATGCAAGTCTTTCCTTACCTGAGCAGTTGAGTTCTGGGGGCCGTCTCCAGTGAAAGTGTTGTATGCACCTGATAAGACTATGACTCCGCATCTCGAGTTTGATTTCTCTTTGAACTTTGCAAATTCAAAGCTAGTCATTAATCCCAAAAATATTTTATTAAATCATTGCTGGTGAACCCAGCAAAGAAAGATGAAGATTCCTCTTTTCTAGCCTGGCAAAATATTCAAGAAGTACAGTTTATGAGAATGTGGAGTCTCATCATTTCACATATTTTGCTACTAACTCAAATGAGACTGAAGGCGAAATCCCTGTGGTAGCTGGTAACTAGTGATCACAGCACACAGGCAGCTGATTGACTTTGGTCGGTGAATATATATGTTTGGCAAAATTTGAACTTGTAGAAACTGGATGAGAATCTGTTGAGAGGGCAACATTTTGTGCTTCCTAATTTTCCGACTTGGATGGTGGGAAATGCAGTCATTTGTGCAGCTTACAGGGAGAGTCTGAATATGAGCAATTTATGGTCAGACAGAGAGATCGTTCTGTATAACTCTTTTAGAACTCCGAAATCCATTTGGTGCTGACAGGTTACCTCCCTCAGATGCTGGGGAAGCAAGTACTGCTACTTGGACAACTCTTCTGCAAAGCGCTATGCTCACAACTCACTGATGTTCATTGACGACCTATTTTATCCATTTTTTCATGGGCAGCCATTTATGCCCATGACTTATTCTGGCTGTGGACCCCATGAGGCTGTGCGGAGAAGTAGTAAGGAGGCATTTCAATACTTGCTGGTCTGTTGACAAAGCATTGTTCAGGAGGATGCTTTCTGCTAGCGTAAATCATTGTTTCAGTAGTGGAGCGTTCTTCAAATGTACATTTCTGATTTTTACAGACGAGAGAGGTGGGTGTAGAGAGCTTAGAGATAGCTTTCCTACTCCTATAACCCTGAGATCTCTCTAAATAGAAAGGTCTATTGTTTCAAAATAAACTCATTACACTCAAGTGATGTTTTGTTTCTGTTTCTTCCTGCTGCCCAACAGCTGCCATTAAGAGTATATATCTTGCTGCTCTATTCTGATATTTATTAATATCAATAAAAATCCTGTGATGCAAAACAAAGGTTGCTTACTTGTATTCCTAGTTCTGCATCGTAGGATTCTTTATTGAAGATTATAACTGACCTGCACTCCTCCCTGAATGGGAGGGTTAGGCTTTGGAGAACAATTATATCACATATCTCAGTGTAAAAAAGAACTGACACTGTGAGGCAACTGCGAAGTAGAGTGCATCTTGGTAAAGACCAACATGTTTTCATCAGTTTTCAATGAAAGCTGGCCAGGCTTAATTTTTTCATAAATGTAATTAATTGTACTGCTTTCTTTCACATCAGATGCTGCAATGCAGGCTTGAAACTGCTCCTTAAGAATTCATTGGTTTATTTAAAAAAAAAAAAAATGTAGCCTCTGCTAGGCTATTACAGGGTGTTGTTCATTATAAGGACAGATGGACACAGACACCCTGTGTGATATTTCAATGGACATTACATCTATGATGAATACTCCGGGTTCCACACACATCAGGCATTGTTCTATTGTTTGTGACTTCAATGACTATTCCTATGATGCAGAACTAGGACTACAGGTAAGTAACATTTTTTGTGCTACACTAGCTGGTGAACTGTAGAGTAGCATAAAAAGAAAACAGCTAGACATGATTTCCTGTAAGTGACTGATAAATTTAGAGGTTTCTGTACATGAAACAGCACCAGGGACGGTAAGTTCAGTTAAAGAATATAATCTGACTCCAACATTCTTGTGACTTCTAAAATAAGGCGATTTGCTTGTTACTTAGATGGGAGCTTGGTCAATTGTTCCAGGAAAAAACACGTGCTGCAACCAAATGGCAATCTTGTGAACACCGTGTCTCTACCTCTTCATTGTGGGGTTCCTCAGGGGTCGTCCTTGAGCCCCACTCTTTTTAATGTTTACATGGCTCCTCTTGCTGATATTGTTCTTCCATTTGGGTGCAAATTGTCACTTATGCCGACGACACTCAATTGGTCGTCGCTTTGAACCACACCAATAAAGCATCTACCTGTCTTGGCCCTTGTCTCGAGGAAGTGATGAGATGGATGAAACATTCCCATCTTAAACTCAATGGGGACAAGACTGAGCTTATGCTCCTTGGCAAACCTTCTCTCTCTGAAATAGCTTCTATTTGGCCTACTTGTATGGGCCCCATGCCGGCCCTAAATCAGAGATAAAGAGCCTTGGTGTTTGGCTTGACTCTGAGCTCGGCTTTAAAACCCAAGCCAGAAAGGTTGTTGCCTCCTGTTTTGGCATTTTAAGAATGCTGCGCAAAGTGCTTCCTCTGCTACCCCACCAGGTTAGAAAGCTTGTAGTCCAATTGCTTATTTTATCTCGTTTGGACTACGGAAATGCTTTGTACCTCGCCGCTCCTAGCCTGGTGCTGGCCAAACTTCAAACTGTGCAGAACTGTGCACGCTAGGATTCTTGTAGAATTCATAGTCGCCAAACAGCAAGGCCATCCCTAAAGGCTCTCCACTGGCTTCCAGTTTTGGAAAGAGTCCATTTTAAAGCTTTGTGTATTACTCACAGGCTGATAGGAGGAATGGACCTCCTATTATCTCATCTTTGATCCAGCCCTATTTAGCTACTAGGGACCTTCGTTCAAATAATCTTCATTTGGCTTCTGTGCCTAGAATTAAGAAGGCCCGAGCGGCGGACGTCTTTTTCTCTTACAACGCCGCTAAGCTATGGAATTCTCTTCCTCTGCAGCTCCGAAAGGAACCCAACTATGTCATTCCGTAAGATGCTTAAAACTTGGCTTTTCCCCAAATGATCGTGTCACAGCCGATTCGACCTGCCCACAGCGCTGGGATGCCCGCGGGTAACCATGCGCTTTATAAATATCATTTTCATTTCATTTCATTTCTCTACACAATACCTGTGTATCACTGTTCTAGAGTTGTGTGCAGTATTTACTGCCCTGTGAGTCAAAATCCTTTCATAACTGTCCAGAAGACCTTTGCACCTGTGTACCAATTCTCCCTCTGCCAGTACCTAGTTATTCTTTGAGCCATGCTGGTCCATTTGCAATTGCATGATAAAATAGGGATCTGTGCAGGCCAGTGGGACACAAGAAACACTGGCACAAAGTCGAGGTAGCAATCTGTGCAACTCCGTGGAAAGCATAGTGAGACGCATCTCATGTAAGTAAGCGCAAAATAGCTATGCATCTCACCGGCATTCACTTTTGTCTAGATGTAGTTGTGTGGGCGCATCAGGGCATTGTTTGTATGCATATAGGTGCACGTATGTGTGTTTTCTGTTATAGAACCCAAACATATACCACAACTATATACAGCCATTACAACAAAGAACACCTATACAAGAAAACAGGCCATTTGCGAATCCTTGCCATCGTCTGCAGCTTGACTTTGTTTCTTTTTCTTTTTTAACAATTAAAATGATTCGCCTGGCTTCAGCCCTAAGAGGTGCACTAAATATGCATACCTCGGACAAAGCCTTTTTTTATGTAGAATTGAATAAGGATTTGTAAATGAGTAGATAAACCTAGAATATAAACACTAAACCGAGGACAATTTCGATTTCTAGCCGATGACGTAGCCTCCATAAGCCTGCTAATTTATTATTATTAACAGTTGTTGTTAGACTTGGCATCTTTTGGCGTGTTTCCCCTGAGTTTTTGCTTTCTGACCTCCCGGTTTTGACTCTGTTTTGCTGGTGTAACGGTTCTGCGTGCTTTTCGCACTGCTGATCAGTGGTAAAGCGCAGGTGCTCCTATGGTAAATTGTGTTATGGATTGGTGTTCCCATGATTGGATATTTGATTTACCTGTTAGCCCCTAGTAAAGTGCACTGCGTGTGCCAGGGCCGGTGAATCAAATGCTACCCGGGGGCCTGCAGCACTGGTTGTGCCACCCCGTGAGTAGCCCTGAAAGCGGTAACTCAGACCTGCCATTGCAGAGTCTGCACGCAGTTTGTAACTGCAATATCGACTTGGCCAGTGCACACACTGGCCGGTCCCTAACCTTCCCTTTTCTTACATGTCAGGCACCCCTCAGGTAGTCCCAAGGTACCCCTGTGTGCAGGGTGCAATGTATGTGAAAGGTAGGACATGCCCGGTGTGCGTGGCATGTCCTAATAGTGAATTACAGCCAATTTCGTTTTCACTATTGCAAGGCTACCAGTTCCCCATAGGGCAGAATGGGAGGTTTGTTCATAACATCTTATGAACATAACTGGCCCAGGAATTCGGTAAGAAAATGAGGTTTTGTATGCCTGAACTCAGAATCTAAAGATGCCTCTTTTAGTGAAGGTGATTTTTACATTCTGTGTTTGAAAATACCACTTTTGGAAAGTGGGTATTTTCTTGCTCAGTCATCCCGTGTGCCTCTGCTGGAATGTGGATTGCATGTCTGGGTTTTGGATGACAGAAGGCTGGGGGGGAGCAGGAGGGACGCCAGATGGTCTAGGTAGGTCAGGAAAGGGCTGAAGAGACCTGGGTTACGATGGGGGAAGGGGGAGGAGATTTCCTTGCACCTCAAAGGCCCTGCTCTGCCTCTGACAAATGCTGTATCCACCTCCTGCCAGGAATTCACACCAGAGAAGGCAGAACTGGAGCTGACCGGGCACAGGCCCTCTCTGCCTGAGAGATCAAAGGATTTTTGGACATAAATGCTGGGTCCCAGACCCCTGAACTTTAGAACTCATCTGGACAAGAAGACTGCCAAGAAGAAGAGCCGGAGAAGCTGCGAAAAGGAACGACTGCTTTGCTGGGTGCTTTGCTGGGCTGACCTGCAGTGGCTGCTTTTGTCTTGGGTAGTGAAAGGCCTGGACTGGACTTTCTGCAACCTAAATTTGTGAGTCTCTCCAAGGGCTTGAGGGAGAGCTCGCCCTCTGTTCACGAAGTCTCAGGAACAGCAAAGACTTCAAGTTCTTCGACCCGCAGCACTAGGGACTGTGCAACCCGAAGAACACCAACTCGACGACGTCTACAACGCCACTGCCGACTCCGTGTCCTGAAGGCAACGCAGAGGGCAACGCCGCACCGCAACCCTGGTCTCACCGACGACGCCTGTTGACGCCGCCACCGAGCCGCTGCTTGCACCGTGACCTGTGGGCACCGCACTCCGCACCGCCTCGCTTCACGCCAAAGCTTTGGCACCGCAGAGGGCACCGCCGCGACCCTGGTCTCACCGACGACGCCTGTTGGCGCCGCCACTGAGCCGCTGCTCGCACCGCGACCAGTGGGCACCACACTCCGCACCGCCTAGCTTCACGAGGACGCCTTGGCCTGCCTGACTCCGCCACTTCCCGCCGAGATCGACGCCGCTGCTTGCACCGTGGTTCAGGGGCACGCTCGTAAGTTACACGACGCACCGCCCTCAACCCACACCGCAGCCTTGGCCTACCGACGCCGGCGCCATCGACTCCAGTTAGTCAGCCGACGACAGCGCTTCAGCAACGACGCCGCCGCTGCTTGCACTGTGTTCTGCCAGCACCGTGACGAGCACCGCCTTTATCTCGCACCGCGACCCTGGTCTCACCGACGGCGCCATCTGACGCCACCACCGACCGCTGCTCGCACCGCGACTACAGAGGGCACTGCACCGCTGCACTCGCACCGCAGCACCCGACGCCTGCCGGCGCCAGCGCTCCTGACTCCATCAGAGAAGATCGACCTGCAACGCGTGCGACTTCGAGGGCCCCATCGCCCTGCATCTCTGAAAGGTACTGTTTGCGGGTCTTCCCAACACCGTAGCTGGCCTGCGACCCGCGGTCAGCCAGAACTGTTTTGGATTGTGTGTGTTCACGACGCCGTGGTAGCCCGGACGGCGCTATCCACACAAGGAACTCTTTTTAATCAGCGTATTTTTGAATTGTGAACTTTTAAGTATAGTATTGTGGTTCTTTATCGTTTTTGGTCTTGTTTTAATTATATAAAAATATTGGATATTTTCTAAACTGGTGTGGTGTCCTTTTGTAGTGCGTACACTCTATTACTGTTGGTTATGTGCAAATGCTTTACACACTGCCTCTAAGATAGGCCTGGCTGCTCGTGCCAAGCTACCAAGGGGGTGAGCAGGGGTTATTTTAGAAGTGTAACTCTCTTATCCTGACTAGAGTGGTGGTTTTTGCCTGGCTTTGGCCCGCGCCCTAGCCTACCAAGAATCCCATTTCTAACAGTTGTGTTCTGAATTAGTTGTTTTATGTGTTTTTCTCGTAAAATTGCAATTTCAAGCCCACGGTGTGGCCTATTATTAGTGTCTTTACCTTTAGTCAAAATCCTGCTTAGGACAAACTGTTTAAATTATGTGTCTTACACAGAACATTTTATCATTATTTCTTATTGCTTACACGCAGTTATATATTCATATCTGGTAAGAGATTTGAGGAAACTTACTTGTCATTCATATCTTCCATTTGACAAATACTTTGAGAGCTTTATATGTTCAAATACTTTCACGATTTTTCTTGCCATTTGTCTTTGAGAATTTTTATTTGAAAACCTGGCCTCCATGCTGTTTGGATTCTGATTAGGAATGTTGTCCACTGTAACAAAATTATCCGGTGTCTACTTTATGTGCACTAGAATGAAAAATTTCCTAGTACTCATGACGGAAAGTTTCAATTCTATTAAGGACGCGGAGGCGAGGATTATGCTTTACTTTCTTTATTCCTTTCTCCAGCAGATTTCAACTTTAATCAAAAAACTAACATTCCCATAAGTCATATAACACAGGTCATCCACAATCCACCAATAGACAGTTCCTAGACCCAGAGGGCGTGTGCTTCCTGTGTGACTTCCTCTTTCTCGACTGCGACCATTCTATCCTCGAGCCCTGCTAGTCCCTCTTGTTACCCTCCGAACCTGGAAGAAGTGGAGAAACAACCATTGACTCGTGTTTCAGGGGAAAAACTCGTGAAATACTGCAGACATGAAGCAACTTTATCAGAATGCGAACATTAATAACTACAGACACTATACATCCCCTTTCAAGGACCTTAAATTAGAACTAGGTAATAGTCCGAATCACATACTTATACCATACGAATGTTTACTCCCTTCTGGGATCATAATTCCTCTGTTCCGGGTTGGGATCAGGTCTCTAGAAGTCTCGGGTGGGAATAATTCTCGCCTCCACGTCCTTAATAGAATTGAAACTTTCCATCATGATTACTAGGAAATTTTTCATTCTATGTCGGGACCGGAGGCGAGGATTATGCTCGTTCAAAGCTTATCCACCACCAACGAAGCCATGTCCACGACTGGCTTAAAGTAGAATCTCTTGAACATAGAATCTGATGACCAGTCTGCAGCGTTTATGATATCTTCTAACCTGGCCCCCAGAGAGAAAGCTTTTGAAGCCATAGCTCCCCTCACTGAATTGGCACCAAACTGCAAGACATTTATACCCGCCTCCTGCATAACCCATCTGATCCAACGGGCTATTGTTGGTGGGGAGACTGCTTTAAAAGGCTTCCTAACTCTCAACAACTGACGTTCCCCTGGTCGTCATACTCTCATATTCCTTAAGACAGCGAACCACACACAGCTTAGGGGCATTATCATCCATCCGTCTTGGTTCTACGAACAATGTGGAAGGTAACTCCCTGAGGAGTGAAAACCCTTCCCAAAATGTCCGGGGCTCTAACATCAGATACTCTTCGACATGACACTAGGCACAAAAGCATAGCCAGTTTAGCCGACAGCTCTTTACGAGACAGATATTTATTGGGCTGCCAAGATTTGAAAAGGTGTAGAACCTTATTGACGTCCCACAAGGACGAGTATCTGGAGGAAGGGTGAGGCGGATTCCTCGCATCAACTTACAAATGAGCTGATGCTCCCCAACCGGGGCTCCTTGGACTGGCGCATGGCCCGCTGATATTGCTGACATAAGAATTGATAGTGCGGTACGCTAGACTCTGAGCCGCTAAAGACGCCAAGAAATTCATAATGGCTACCACTTCGCACCCCATTGGATCTTGGTCATTCTGAACACACCAACTGACCCATCTGGCCCATGCCGATCTGTAGCGCTTGCTTGTGCTGTCAGCCCAAGCTGCTCCCAGTAGCCTCTGAGCGTCGTTCGATAGTCCTGAGAGTCTCCAGCGATGCCTGAAATCCGCTAGGCCACCAAGGGCATTCTCCCTTGCTGGACTAGCGGGTGGGTATTGCCCTGGAGATCCCGCAGAATAAATGGATCCCGGGGTAGTAGGATTGGAGAATCCCAGGAACGTTCCAGAAGAACTGGAAACCATACTTGAGACCTCCAATAGGCGTGATCAGCACCACTTTCGCCTGTGGCCTCCGGACTTGCGCCGTGACTCTCGTTATCATCGCGAACGGGGGGAAAAGCATACTCCGTCTCCTTGGACCAATCTTTAGCGAAAATCGTCGGTTGCCGCTGCAAGAGGGTCTGGTTTCCAACTGAAGAATCGAGGTAGTTGGTGGTCCAGACGGGACACAAAGAGGTCTGTGGAAAACGGGCCCCACAAATTGTGGAGTTTCTGAAAGAACAGTGGATGAAGTTGCCACAGGCTCATGTCCGACCAGCTCCTGGAGCACCAGTCTGCTATCACGTTGTATGCTCCCAGGAGATACTCTGCCGTCACTGAAATGTGGGAGAGACAACGTCCAAAGATCCTTGGCCAGGTCCGCCAGGGCTTTGGACTTCGTTCTCCCTAGATGATTGATATAGCGGACTGCCGAGACATTGTCCATCTTCAGAAGGACATTGCAAGAGACCTTGTCCTTCGTCCAACTCTGAATGGCGAAGGAGCCCGCCATCAGTTCTAGGTAATTGATGTGGAGTTGACTTTCCTCGGCGGACCACTTTCCTCCTATAAAGGAGTCGCCGCATCGAGCACCCCAACCCGACTTGCTGGCGTCGGACTCTATCACTAAGTCTTGATCGCATCCAAAGATGGCTCTGCCGATCCAGGCCTCCATATGATCTAGACACCATCTCTTTTCCATGCGTACTTCCTCCGAAATGGGCACCTGGTCGGAATACTGAAGCCCTCTGCGAAGATGAGGCTTTCAGGCGTTGCAAAGCTCTGTAATGTAGTGGCCCGGGGAAGATCGCCTGAATCGACGAGGCTAGCAGGCCTACCAGTCGAGCTATTTGCCTCAAGGAGGTGGAGGAACGCGCTAGCATTCGCCTGAGCTCCCTGTGAATCTTGGTCATTTTCCTCGCCGAGAGACTTAAGGTGCGGGCCACCGAGTCTATGACAAAACCCAAGAAGGTTACCTGCCTGGAGGGTACCAGAAGCGACTTCTTGGCGTTGACCACGAATCCCAGGTTCTGGAGAAGATCTACCGTCTCCTGCAACCGTTGTGAGAGGTGGTGTGGACATTGCTCCAAGAGCAAAATGTCGTCCAGGTAGATGATGAGGCGGGAGCCTTTCGCCCTGAGTGTCTCCACCAGCGGTTTGAGCACTTTGGTGAAACACCACTGGGCCGAAGAAAGCCCAAAAGGGAGGGACGCGAACTCGTACACCCGATCCTTCCACCTGAACTGTATAAAACCGGCGGTGCGGGGGAAAAATAGGGACCGCCAAATAGGCGTCTCAAGTCCAATCGTGCTATCCAATCGCCCGGTTGGAGGAGGTCCCTCAGAAGATGAATGCCCTCCATCTTGAAGTGGCGATAAACCTAAAGGAGTTAAACCAATGGTTGGTCTATCACCGGTCTTTGACCCCATCTGTTTTGTCCACCTGAAAAATATTGCTGAGGAATCCTCTGGGATGGAGACGTGTCGGTACAATCGCTCCTTTTTGCAGCAGATCTGCCACTTCTCGATCTATAAGGGTGACCTGATCTTGTGCAAAAACCAGCGGTTTGGGGCGAGCAACTTGTACGGGAGATCCGTAAAATTCTATCTGAAACCCTTGCATGGTCTGCAACACCCATGCATCGGAGGTAATAGATTTCCAGTTGCTTTCGAAAACTGCCAACCTGCCGCCCACCTTTAAAGGAGGAAAGGCTCACCTGGAGTGGCCGGGGATTGGCCTCTGGCTGCTTCTTTGCACTGCGACCTCTGTAACTTCTTCTCGATTGGAAGAACTCTTGTCTGCCTGGATCCTGGGTCTTTTTACCGCCTCGTTGAGAGCCTTGGGTATAGAAGCGGCCGACCGAGCGCCCTCTACTACGGCCGACCCTGACAAAAATTCTAGGGTGAAAGACTTTTTTAATAGAGGCTTGCGCCTTGTCCAAGGATGTAAAGGTGGCTACAAACTTGGTTAGCTCTTTAATGAACGGGTTTCCGAAGAGCCCGCCTTGTGCCACCATGCCCCCTTCAGAGGAAGCCAAGTCTCCTAGCTTGGGGTCGACCTTTAGCAGAAAGGAGCGTCTCCTCTCGGTAGAGAGGGCACAATTAGCGTTACCCAGGAAGACTATTGCACGCTGTGCCCAATTAGAGACTCTGTCAGGAGAAAGGGGGGTGCCTGCCAGTTTGGCCTCCTCTGCTAATTCTAGTATTTTCATAATGGGACCTGATATATCCTGACAGGATTTCCATGAACGATCAATCCCTTTCTTTGGGTCTCGTATATATTTTTGGAGGAACTTAGCCATTTTGGGATCCACCTCAGGTGTTAGCGCCACCTTACCCGGTAGGGCGGGCAGAGGGCACTCTGCCTTGAGACAGGTTCTTACCTCCTTCTCCAGGGGCTTGCGCAAGCGCCAGGCTTCAAAAGCTGAGACCTTGGGAGAGGGCGCCCACTCTGAGGACCGGGGGTGGACCAAATCCTCCAGAACTAGCATGTCTGAGATTTCCTCCGGCTGCCTGGAGTCCAAGGAGGGGGACACCACAGGGCGCCAAGGTCTAGAGGGGCCTTCCTCATCTGCTAATACCCCGAAGGAATCTTCCCCCCTCTTCTTGTGCCAAAAGAACTTCTGGGATATCAGGGGCGGTATCTTGCATCCCCACATCTGGGTGTGCTAAGAAAGCTTGTTTCAAGCCCTCAAACGCCCCCCTATCTATGCCTGCGGCGCTTTTTCGCTTCTGGGCACGTTGAGGCTGACCTGCTTGGCAAGCGTAAGCTATTTGCATGATGCGACGTTCAAACAGCCCCATGGCTGCTGCCACCGCCTGGTGGATGGAGGCATCCACCGCGTCGCAAAACTCATCAAGGGGAAGAACCTGCAGAGACTCCTCCTCTACATATTCTTCCTCCATGATGGTGAATGCAAGCACGGCCTCTCAATAGTCAGTAATCAGTATAGCTCACTCGCTCTAAGCGTTAGTGATTTGCCCTCTATGCGCTGTTGGGATATGCAGCGAGAAGACTGAGGCTAGATTGTTTTGACGTGACCAAAGATCACTGATTTTAGGCGCGCTGGGCGCGCTAGCTGGAATCCGAAGAAACCGCTAGGGGCGACTCACCCCATCTTGCAACGGGTGTCTTAACATCTGGGCCCGCCCTCGTCAGCCTTGTGAGGAGAAAAACTACGTATATATGCCTTCGCAGCGTTTCGAATACCAGACCCGCGAAGCGGGTGTCAAGCGAGGCACTGAGCAAATACAGACCCGCAAGCGGCGGGCGTCAGGGCTTCCAGGCAGCTCCAGCTGCGTGTGCGGTCGCGGCGCTGTGTCCGGCACTTGATGATCTTCGCAGCTAGCGCGCCTTAGACCAACGAGACGCACGGACACGCGCCCCCTGTCAGTTTCGCCTGCGCACCGCCGCCCGAGACTGAGGCAAAGCGGAGCCGCGAGTGGAGCGAGCGAACCCGCTCCCGTGGTCCCGATTGAAAAATATACAAGTAACCAATTAACAATGAACAATAGAATACTATCCTACATTAAGGAATATGCTCAATACCATATAACAAACAGTAAATTCCCTGACACCATAGGAGCGAGAAGAAAAGTTACTTATCTGCTGAAGCAGGAGAAGAAAGAGGAAGTCACACAGGAAGCACACGTCCTCGGGGTCTACGAGGACTGTCTATTGGTGGATTGTGGATGACCTGTGTTATATAACTTATGGGAATGTTAGTTTTTTGATTAAAGTTGAAATCTGCTGGAGAAAGGAATAAAGAAAGTAAAGCATAATCCTCGCCTCCGGTCCTGACATAGAATTCTGTTTTACTTATGCCATTTTCGACATTCCATAAAACTACATGGTGTCACTGAGGAGTAAAGTTAGTGCTGAGAAAATGTTTGTCATATAATTGTGTTGGATCACTGAGTATTTGTTAGGCTTAGGTAAGTCTAAACATTCTTTACGCTGCTCGTTCTCTCTATGTTCTTTAGATCTTTTGCCGAAATCTTCTTAGAAAGACGTTCAGGTCACAACAATTGATTGGTGTTGCTTGGGGATAGAGGATGGAAGTATAACGTGAACAAAAGATAGTGAAATAGCATAGTAGGTATGCAGGTTGCAAGGAGGATTAAGCGCAGATGGGCCTTAACTCAGAAATAAACCAAATGCCTGGCCTAGCATCAATTCATTTTAAAAGTATTCTGACGTCTAAGAAGAAATATTTTTATCGGATGAGCTCTTGATTTATGTTTGTTGACTGAGCAAGAAATCATGTCAACATGATACTGAGTAAGTGGTTTGTATCTGCATAAAATAATTCCTCAAAAGCAATATTTTTATCATTTATGAGAATAGTTTTATATGTGGAGATATTGTATAAAACTTTATCTTGTATTAGCCCTTCAGAGTATCGTTATTGATGCTCGTAATTGTCACGTGGAATGCTTGCCACTGCCTGTAGCACGTATATCTTGTGACTTTTTAATGGCGAGTCTTTTTATTTTTTGTTTCTCAGACCTGGAAGAAATAGAATCAAGCTTTGGTTTTAAAGCAGTAGTTTGCAGAGCTGGATGAGCTTTAGGCCCAAGTGTGTATACTCTGGGTTTATATAGTTTCATAGCGCCTGGAAGCATGATTAAGTTCATAAGTAATTTGTAGACATTCCGCCCCGTTTCCTTCTATGGACTTCTAGTAGGCCATACTTCTATTTTTCTGCCTCTTCTCTATTTAAGGATTAATGTCTTCCTGGCCAGTTGTGATGATCTGCTTTCTTCATCCGCTGACAGATCATCATAAATTTCATGGCAGATTGGACCATTACTGCTCAAGTGACCCAGTCCCACGATTGGCAGAACTGCAACTATGCTTCCCCTCTGTGACACTCGGGGGACATATCATTGTGCAGCAAACACGTGGGTGGGTAGTAGGACATTGCTGCGGCACGTACCTCAAAAATGTCAGGTCAGTGGAGAACGCCTTTATGCAAGCCTCGACAGTGTCAGCACTGATCACATGACACACTGTGTATGTACCTGTATATTATGACTGTACATGCTCTGTTATACCGGACTGTGTATAAACCCCCCAAAAAAAGATCAGAGTAGTTGTTCTCTGAAGAGTGAGGAGATAGGACATCTGTAATTTCTTCTTCAGTCATAGATCTGTTCCATGTGTAGCATGTAGGATGTGGCACAGCGGACAAAGCTGCGGACTCGGGAGCTGGGGACCCGGGTTCGAGTCTCGGCGTCTGCTCAACAACCTGCGATTCTGGGCAAATCACTTAATTTCCTCGTGCCCATGGACAGCGCCTGGATACCCTCATGGGTGATAAGCTGCGCTATATAAATCTACAAATTAATTTTAATAATTAAAGAAAAAAGAAACAATCTAAAGAGGACTCCTGGGCCCTCCTATCTAATGAGAAGCTTAATCAGTCTTCGCATCCCACAGTTTTGGTTTATAGCCTTATTTATGATTTACTTCTCATCCTCTAGCTTTAGAGCTCTGTTCTAGTTCTTGAGCACAAAGAGGTCTTCCTTTAAGGAGATAGTGTCTTTTAGTCAGCTCCTGTTTTGTGTTAAAAAGAACTTCCAAGTCATATTCTCATATGCCTCAAGAGTGAAAGACTCGCCCATCAGAATTGTCAAAGTACTGGATAGAAGAAAAGTTGTCAGAGCCCTCTGTGCCTTTCTACTGTCAGATTAAGCTTTAGGCATGTATTGAATAGTTGCATTCACTTATCCTTGATTTACCTCTGACAGCTCAAGATTTCACTGAAGATCAATTTGAGTGAGAACATCTAGTCCCTATGGGAACAATATAATTTAGATTCGCTTTTTCTAGGCAATCTGTTGCACCAGATTCTGTCCCTGTCATATTGTGGACTGCTAGCAGTACTTCAGAAATCTCTTCAGATTAATAGAAATTTTGAAGGCTTAAAATTTTGGCTAAATTCCCTTAGAAATATTTTGGCTTAGTCGGGTTTGTTCACTAAAACCTTGGTACCACATTGCTGGTAGTTTGGACTAGTAGTGACATTTTGTTCACTCTAAACTCCACATCTTTTCACCTAGGACTCAGTTCCCAAGGTGATTGGGTATTAGCTCAAATCATAAAGGGAAAGAGCGAAAATTAGTTGAAGGACACCTCAACTTTCCGACCAACTTATATAAATGAATCAAGAGGAGCCCCTCTGCTAGGAACTACTTACATCAAAGCTATTTCCTGCCAGCAATATAGAGAATAATCCTTATTTGTTAAAAAGACTCTCACCAACCCAGATGTGTGGCATGCTTCATCACAGAGTCCTCTGCCCAGCACATTTAAAATTACTGGGCAGGCTGAACCTTACTTTTGGAGAGAACACTTTGAAGGCAGTCCTAAGGAACTGGGAGGGATCTGATTTGATGGTTTACCTAAATCACCTTTACTTATAGGGCACCTTTGGCAGATTAGAAACGGGGCGTGATGTATGAGGAGACTCTATTGGCTCCAACATCCACAGATCAACATGTTTCAGCTGGTCATCCCCTAAGTATTGAGATACTTAATCTCCTTTGAATTTTGTTTGTCTCATGCGTGTATGCCACTTGCTCATTCCAGCTGCACTATCACACTCACTACATCACCTTCATTTCCTGGCTTGTAACATCACCAGAAGGCCTGGATATTACCAGTTACATGAGTTCTGTGGAAATAGGTAACATGTAAGAGGCATTATTCATATCAAAACGCATTAATGTTGTGTGATACACTGCACACACTGTGCTCAACTCATTTGTAGCATTCTCAGTGTTGAGCCACTCCTTTTTTGAAAGCGAAGCATTCACTTGGGAAACCCCACTCTCCAACTAAGAGTACTTATTATTGTGTTGACATTCACTCACGTTCAGTGGGAAGTAAAAGTGACTACCACAATGTGTGGAACTTTTGTTGAAATCTTTTTAATTATTCTTTAAGAAATATGACATTTTCATGAAAATCATCACATTAAGAATTGCTGGGGTAATACTGAATCCGATAAAGGATGATGAGAATGGGTTTATTGCTGCTCACCAATTATATTCCAATACGCACTTCTCATTGGAAGCCATTGACTACTTTTCAGCAGTTATCATTTATGCAACAATATTGTTAATAGACGCACAGCAGGCGTTTGACCTGATGAGCTGGAACTATTTGTTCAAAGTTCTAGAGGAAATAGGATTGTCAAATCAGCTCATCAGGTCACTCGCCTTGATATATGGGAGGTCAACTGCGTCTTTAGTTTTGAATGAGAGCGTTACGAACCCAATAAAGATTACTGGGGGTATCAGACAGGGCTGCCCCCTTTCACCTTTGGTTTTCGCAATCTTTATAGAACCACTTGCCTCTCTTTTGAGGAAAAAGTGAGCAAATTAAAGCAGCAGTTCCCAGGGCTCTCAAATTTAAATTATATGCCAATGATTCGGTTTTTGTTCTTTCAAAGAGAAAAGTGCGTCTTTAGTAATCTGTTTGATATATTTTTGCATTTTTTAGCCCTTTTCGGGATTAGAGTTAATATCTCTAAAACAAAAATGCCACTTTTTAATACCAACGTGAAATCACTATCTCCGTATCTACAGACTTCCTATCAGAAAAGAGTGTCTGGGAACTATGTTGATTTATATAAATTGAACTACACCACCGTCCTACATAAGATTAAAACTATGCTATATGGATGGGATAAGTTGTCGGTCTCCATCATAGATAGAATAGCAATGGTCAAAATGCTTATACTACTTTTCTTAAATTTTTAGCAATTCCATGCTATTTAACTAATAGGTTCTTTCATAAAATTAACCCACAAACAAATAGTTTTATTTGGAATAAACCTCAATCTCGCTTAAGTCCGCAGAAGCAAACTTGACGTGTGAAGAAGGTGGGCTTGCCCTCACTGACTGGAAGACATATTACCTTGCAGCCTTACTAATATCAAATGCTAGATTCTGTAATATAGTTGGCTCTAAGGATTTTGATAATTTATTTTTAGTAGGGATGAAAAGCGGACCTGTTACATTGATTTTCAATGCTTTATTTAAAGTTCTTTATTGACAGTGATTATTGGTGAACATTGCAATACCTTTATTAACAATGGAAGCCTTTTTCTATAATTATTGATTTAATTAATTTTAATGGTGAATCTTAACATGTGCTGTCTGTTTTATTAATGTGATGACCCCTTGACAAAACCAAAATACCTGCCTTGTATATTAATGTTTGACACCCTGGCAAAGCAAATAGGCCAAAACGAAAATGCCTGCCTTGTATATTGATGTTGTGACACCCTGACAAAGCCCATAGACCTGCCTTATAAATATTGATGGGGTGACCCTGTGACAAAGTCAATAGGCCTGCTGTATTTCAAATGGCACTCCCTTATATTGTGCCATTTGAGGGTGTCCCCAGAGGTATTTCCATCTACCTGCCGAACATATTTGTAACTTAATTTGTGGTATTTAGTGTGTTTTTAATGAAAAGAAAAGTGATGTGTGCCAGTGAATGGAGATTAGTAGCCCACTCCACCTCCCCTGAGTAGGCCTCAGATGACTTTCTAAAGGTAGCGAAGCAGAGCTGAGTGCTACAATGGTGTATTTGGTTCCCAGTAAGGAGACAAGTGTGGACCTATTACTTGCCCAGGACTCACATCCTGCACAACGAATAACCCAATTTCTTACACTCCCTTAAACATAAAATGAAGCAGAGCAATTTAATAAGGTTACGTTTTGACACTATTACTGGGTTCACTATCATTGTCCCTTACTCTTGCGCCTTTTCAATCAATCAGGGGGTTTATAAAGCACGCTACTCACCCGTGAGGGTCTCAAGGCGCTTTTAACCTCTTTTAGGCATCCCAAGAATTTAAAAGGCAAGGGGAAGGTCAAAGGTAGACTTTTGAGCCCCAATGCCATCCATTGTGAACATTACTGCAGAGGTTTCACTTCGTTTTACCTAGTGAAGTTACATTTGTTCACTCTTGCCATTGTTACCCAAACAGAGTACCACAAATAATGACCAAGAGACCAAGGAGCTCCAAAGAGAGGGTAACAGTTCATTGCTCAGGATTCTTGCTCTTAGTTCTTCATCCCAACCAATGGGTACAGCCTGCTCAGTGCATTATGAGGAATATTCATTTCTTTTACCTTACTACCAAAACAGTCAGTCATGAAGAAAGCTTCTTGCAAGTTTTTTTTATATATAAGGACGAAAACAAGGTCAGTCGCTTTAGTTTTGCATCGTGAATCTTTTCTGGATACACATGCTGCGCATTTTTCTGCCATCTAGTGGTTGGGTCTGGAATTGCCTTCTCTATTTTTTTTCTTTGTTCGTGGGTGTCCTCGTCGACCCCCATCTGTTGGTATGTCCGTCTCTCTGTAATGTCGGACGTGCACTCCAGAAGTTACTGTGCATGGTTACCATGTTCAGATTCGTTTTTCCACAGTTGAGTCTAGAAACAAGACAGAGGTGCTCTGAAAGGATCACCAAATTCTTGATTGATCGTCAATGAAAACATTGGAAAAGAGCGAATTGAATCGACTGAATAACACCAGAGTACTACAGACACTGCGAGGAAACTGTAACCGGTCATTTTTACTCTGAAGGAAGACCTGTAGGACCAAAAGCATGTGGTTGGAGAATGCAGAGAGGTGACGCAGTGTGGAAAAAAATCCACCTCTTTTAAATTCTCCCAGAAGTGAAACAGGTTTGCGCAAAAAGACCCGCACAGAATCTGCAATCCCTGCCTTCCAAAAGAAAATAGCTCCGGGAGCTGCCAGGCCTGCGCAGAGTTTTATCTAAGATGCTGAAGGTGAGAGAGAGACAGACCACATTATACGCACTATGCCATGGTTGATATACAGATGGAGCGGCCTTTCCTTAAGGAGCTCAGCCGGGTTAATCGACGATGAAGAGAACATTGAGGAAATCAAGCTGGCACAGAGTGGAGAGTCAGACTCCAAAGTAAGGGTGATCAGCGTCAGAAGACTAGAAGGCACGAGGAGAGTGTCAAAGGAAGCCGACCTGAAGAAGCGGCAGACTGTAATTCGTCAACGGAAAGGATTGGACATGAAGTCCTCAAAAACATCCTCAACATCGAAGTCAAAACACTCAATAGTCCAAGGACGGCAAAATAGGCTAGGTGGTGCTTGAGAAAGGGCAAAGGAGAAAGAGCCTAAGGCCAAGGAGCCACCGACTCCGAAAAGTAGGCTCTGCGGACAACAGACTCCAAATTATGTACGCTCAAGTTCGAGTGAAAGATGCGCCAACTCAAGGCCAAAATTGCTGCACATTTTTAGAGAAAAAGATTTTGTCGATTCTCTAAAGGGATTTCTGATCTCAGCTAAGCTGCCGGAGCCCATAATGGTTGATGAAGGACAGGCAGACATCAAGCCACCCTCAACACCAGGGACGCGGTAAATCACGGATTGTGGGGCCGGCGGGGATGGAGAGCTCCCTGCGCCAACCGACCCTGGTCGAAACTTTTGCGGCGGTAGCAGTCTTGGAAAAAGCTGCTCAGGAGAAAGCTGCAACCGGGGGGCCAGAGATCAGTGCGCGCGGGAATAGTGAAGCCGGATTGGACCCGCACGCAACAACAACAACAACAGCAACACCGAGGCAATCAGATCACGGCCTGACGGAGCGTCAGGCTTTGGTGGCAGCAGAGGTGATTGAACTCGACCTGCAAGTTGAAACAGGAGCACAGGAGATCATCGATTGTCCTGAGGTGAGCTTCGTGAAGGAAAAAGGAGAAGGTGATCGGCAAGTGTCTGCCCATCTTGGTGAACTGCTGGGAGAATCGGATATAACTCATTTGCAAGGGATAATGAAAGTACAGACTATGCCTATATCAGATTCAGAGATGGGTGCGGCGAAAGTGAGTACTGCTGGCTTGGTTATAAATCCTGCGCAACTGAAAACATTATTAGGCTCCCCTGAAGGGGATAAGTTCTTTTCACTAAATGATGATACTGATTGGTCACTCAGTAGGGGAGAGAACTCCGAGGAGGATACAGAGACAGACTCGGGTGATTCACCTACATTTCATGGGGATATCCGCTCCAAAACCCGCAGGCCCAAACGTAGATCCAAAAGAGGTACTCTTTCGAGTGAGACAGAGACAGCGCGTAAATTAGTTTGGGACTATTCAGCTACAAGTCAGACTTACCAAGATGAGGCTAGGGGGGATGCATTGGGGGGCTCTGGTGGTTTGGTCAGGGATACACCTTCAACTACATCTATACCTTCGCTAGAACTTGTATATGCCACCCTGAAGCAGATGCAAGGAGAAGCTAGAGCAGAGAGCCGGCGGGCCCAGGCGTCCACAAAAAAATTACAAGGGTGTCTACGGAGAATGAATAAGCTACACTCAGAGATGGTGGAAAGAGTTGTTCACGTCTGAGCAAAGGACAGAAGCTCTTGAGGAGGATGTAGGAAGGCTGCAAAACTTTAAAGGTGCGCATGATAAGATATCAGAAGACATGATGTGGAAGATGGAGGACTTCGAAAATCGGCAACGCCGCAATAATGTGAGGTTGCTGGGTATTGCCGAAAAAGGTGAAGGGGAGAACATTATGTCTTTTGTAGTGGCTCTCTTAAAGGGTGCGTTCCCGGATTTAGCACAGTGGAATTGGGAGGCTGAAATTCAGAGAGCGCATCGTTTTCCCTTCACCCAGAAGAAGAACAAGGCGCAGGCCAAGAAGAACAACCAAGAGCTATCTTGATTTATGTGGGCAATTTTCTTCTTAGACAGGCGCTCATAGACAAAGGCAAAGCCAGACTCCAAGAGGTCTTATGATGGACATACATTTTTCACTAGGCCGGATTTTTGCCATGTCACTGTTGAGAGGAGGTGGCGACTCCGGCAATTAATTGCACCCTTTCAAGAGGCTGGTTGTGAAGCTTATTTGCTGTTTCCTTCGCGACTTAAGGTCATAAAGAATGGGCGGGTCAGAATGTTTTTTTCTGAAATTAAGGCACAAGAATATCTGGGGGAGGTAAAGGAGGCTAAAGGGAAGGTTTGAGTGGGATAAGTTAATGCTTCCCAACTCAGTACTGGTGCACATCCCTTCCCAGCGCTTACCGTGCTGTTCTCTTTATTTGGCTTTAACGTATGTCTTTGGCTATTAGTGGCTACCACAGTTTATTAAGTAGAATTATTTTGAAAGAAGGGTTGATGGTGGGGGGGAATCAGGGACCACTCGAGGTGTTAGATTTGGTCACCACACATAGGTCCGCCGGACCTATTTGCCTGTGTGGGATGGTGGGGGGGGTTGGGGGTGGTGGGGGGGTGTCAGTGGGATGGGGAAGTGGGAGGGGGGGGAAGGTGAGGGTAAAAGTAATGCACAGCTTGATATGAAACAAAAAAATGGGGGCAGACTCAATAAACAATATTGCACAAAGGAAAGTTTAAGGAAAGCTTTAAAGATGGTAAAAGTTGAATTCGAATTGAATATAAGTAAACATAAATAACACTTGATGAATCTGCGAGTTGCATCTTTGAATATATGTGGCTTAAACGACTTAACTAAGAGACAGAGAGTCGCTATAACTTTGAGGGCACTCCACATCGATATGCTTTGCCTTCAGGAAACTCATATTGAAGGTAGCCGCGGCAAGGTTTTAGAACAGCTAGGTTTTGAGTTAGTAGTTAATACCAATCAAGCCACCAAAACAAGAGGGGTGGCCATTATGTCCCGGCGGCAAGGTGTTATGTTTCGAAGGAAAGCGGCGGATAAATGGGGCCGGTGGGCTTTGGCTGAAGGTTGGATAAATGGGGTTGCTTTCACAATCTGTTCGGTCTATGGTTCAACGGGAGATGATCCAGAACTATTTGAATTTTGGATGTGGAGCTAGCCTCCTGGCCTGCCCGGTGATAATGTGCGGTGACTATAATATTAATGGTATGGGTGGTCTTTGGGGGAAAATGGGGGAGGTTATAGGGGCAGAAAGAAGAGGGTATATAAGGCGCTTACTAATTTGGTGCAGAACAACGCACTCCGGGATGTATGGGTATCCCTCCACCCTAAAGATCCGGGTAGTACATATTTTTCGGCGCCTCATCAGGTATTGGTGAGATTGGACTATTTTTTTGTCACATATTCTCTAATACCTAGGTGTAAAATTGAGAAATACCCCCGATTGCTCTCGGACCATAATCCGCTAGTGCTTACAGTTAATCTAGGGGGGAAACCTAAGCAAGCGAGGCCTTGGACATTCGAAAGAGGCTTATTAAAGGATCCTGAATATATAAGGCATATAACCGAATGGATTCAGATATTTTGGGAGATTAATAGGGCAAGCGCTAGCACTGGGGTCGTATGGGACACCTTCAAGGCTGGAGTTCGGGGTGAAACAATGAGCTATAGCCTATTTAGACGTAAGAAGGAAAATCAGAGGGAGAAGGCGCTGATTAACAGATTGAAGGAGCTAGAGGAGGATTTGGCAGTGGGGGTTAGTAGGAACGACTCTTTGGATGGGATTTTATTTAACTTAGCTCTGACGAAAGCTGAATTGGGAGATTTTGCTACGGTTAAAGCGGCAGAAAGGTTTTTAACTAGAAGAGAGCATTGTTATGAGTACAATGAAAGAATTGGGCATACTCTGGCAGTGCGATTGAGGCAAAAGAGTCTAGCGGCTGAGATTAGAGGGGTTTTAGATACCACTGGGAGATTAGTAGAAGACCCGCAGGAGATTCGGGAGGTTTTTCGCCTCTATTATGAAAAACTTTACTCCGAAGATAAGAGTAAACAATTGGTCTACAAGCAGGCGCAAAGCAAGAATTATTTGAGTACAGTAGGTTTGCAAGGTGTAGATGTTAGTGATAGAGAAGTACTGGCGAGAACACTAACCCTAGATGAGACTTTGGAGGCACTCCGAAGTCTTCCCTCCGGGAAAGCAGCAGGACCCGATCAGATTCCAGTCGAGTTTTATAAAGTTTTTGCTGAAACAATTGGGCCGGATTTACTGGAAACAATGTGTCAGGCTCAGCAGGGGAGCTCAATTCCTGATTCATGGGGAGGGGCAGATATCATAGTATTCTTAAAAAAGGGGAAGCCCCCGGAAGAACCCGGTTCTTACCGGCCAATAACACTTATGAATAGTGATGTTAAAGTGTATTCTAAGGTATTGGCAACCCGGCTGAATAAAATAATTGGGAACTTAGTTCATCCGAATCAGCATGGCTTCATACCCGGCCGAGGGACTACGGAACATATTCGCAAGGTTATTACGCTGTTTGATGCAGCTGACATCTCAGGAGACCCTATGGCACTGATTTTACTTGATGCCGAAAAAGCATTTGATAGGGTCTCCTGGGATTACCTCTGGGAGGTACTGAACATGTTTGGTTTGGGTTTTGACTTTATTAAGGCAGTGCAGGCCTTGTATAAAGCTCCAATGGCTCGATTGAGAGTTAACGGGGGATATACACTACCTATGAGAATTAACCGTGGTACACGGCAAGGGTGCCCATGTTCACCCCTCCTCTTTGCTTTATATATTGACCCCCTGATTAGGAAATTGGAAACTAATAATAGTATTAGACCAATTAGATTTCATGAGCTAGATGCTAAGATAATGGCATACGCAGATGATGTTGCCGTGGTAACCCCAGACCCAGCTGCCGCTTTAATTGGTTTAGAGCGTGAAGCAGAAGCTTTTGGCCTAATATCTGGGTACAAGCTAAACCGGGCTAAGACCCAAATTGTTCTAAACAAGGCGGCCCAATTTGATGACCCACGGGTGGTTGACTCAGTAATATACTTAGGTATCAATATAACGCCTGAATTGGGGAAAATAGTTGGGGAAAATATTGGCCCAATTATTAACAAGGCTAAGAAAGACTTTGACCGTATAAACAATCTGCATATGTCGATCATGGGACGCTGCAATGTGGTTAAGATGGTGTTCTTGCCCAAAATATTGTATGTGTTTAGAGCTATACCGTTAGAATTTGAGAAACATTGGTTTGGGCTCCTGGAACATATGGTGAATAGGTTTATCTGGGCGCATGGCAAAACCAGAAGAGCTCTGAGATTTATGACCTTGCCGCGAGACAGGGGGGGCTGGGCAGTCCCTGATTTCAGATCGTATTATTGGGCGGTGGCTTTACAAAATATGATTAGTTTGCTGGGTGGATGCAAGGTTGATTGCTGGACTAAAATAGAGTCCTCCGATCCGTACCAATACTTGCTAGGAAAAAAAGCTAAGAATTGTTTTATGAAATTTAACGAACCTAGCTATTTTAAAAAGACAAGGTTTAAGACGTTAAACACTGCATTTAAAATCTGGACAGCACTTAAGAAGAGTCTGGGCCTTGGGCGAATCCACTTCTACACGCAGCTATATAAGAACCCTTCCTTCCCAGGGATTTTTGCAGATACAATTATGAGGGAATGGGATGAGTGTGGAATACGGATGATTGGGGATCTGCTGGGGCAAGATGGGTTAAAAACATTTAATGAACTACAAAGTGTGTATGGCTTAAGCAGGAGGAGTTTTTTAAGTATTTGCAATTAGCTAGCTTTGTAAAAGGGAAAAAGAGGGGACCATATCATTTTGGAAGAATCAGAATTATGGATAATATTCGATCAGGGGAGAACTGCACTATTAAGGGGATATATGCGGAATTGAATTTGCTTAAATTAGATGATCTAGATAAGCATGGGGAAAGTGGGCTGAGAAGCTTGATATTGATCCCGATGATTTTCTCGATTCCCTTGAGCTAGGTAACACCATTTTGTGCTCAGCGGGACTCCAGGCGCAGCACTATAAGACTCTCTCTCTCTCTATATTACACCAGCTAAAATTGCGCAATGGGGGGACAAGAGGGGATTAGATGTTCCCGGTGCGGAAGTTTAGCAGCAGATGCGATACATATGTTTGCGACCTGTCCGCAACTGGAGACTTTGATTAAGGAGATAGAAAAATGTATTAATCAAACTCTGAAATTAAGAGGTTCCCTATTCCCTGCTTTAATGGTGTTAGGGGTGAGAAATTCTGGTTTTCAAGACCCAATGAGGTATTTCTGGTTCGTTGCCATGGCTGTTTTACGTATATGTATTTCTTCAGCATGGTTGGATCAGGTTGCTCCTACTTTTCAGCAATGGCTAGCTAAACTACTGTTTATTTATAATCTTGAGAAAGGAATATATGAGAGGAGAGGTAAAAGAGGTAGGAAGCTTGGTAGGACAATATGGGCCCCTATCTATAATTGGAAAAATGAAATGAGTAATTAATGATGTTCCAGTTTGCAGAATGAGCTGTATATTATTATGTTATGGCTATTATAATGAATTTTTGTTGTATTAATTAATTGGGTCGGCCCCCTAAGTATCATAACGTGTAATGTATTTTGACTCTGTGCATTTAAAAATCTAATAAAAATATTAATTAAAAAAAAGAAGTGAAACAGGTTTGCGCAAAAAGACCTGCACAGAATCTGCAATCCCTGCCTTCCAAAAGAAAATAGCTCCGGGAGCTGCCAGGCCTGCGCAGAGTTTTATCTAAGATGCTGAAGGTGAGAGAGACAGACCACATTATACGCACTATGCCATGGTTGATATACAGATGGAAGCGGCCTTTCCTTAAGGAGCTCAGCCGGGTTAATCGACGATGAAGAGAACATTGAGGAAATCAAGCTGGCACAGAGTGGAGAGTCAGACTCCAAAGTAAGGGTGATCAGCGTCAGAAGACTAGAAGGCACGAGGAGAGTGTCAAAGGAAGCCGACCTGAAGAAGCGGCAGACTGTAATTCGTCAACGGAAAGGCTTGGACATGAAGTCCTCAAAAACATCCTCAACATCGAAGTCAAAACACTCAATAGTCCAAGGACGGCAAAATAGGCTAGGTGGTGCTTGAGAAAGGGCAAAGGAGAAAGAGCCTAAGGCCAAGGAGCCACCGACTCCGAAAAGTAGGCTCTGCGGACAACAGACTCCAAATTATGTACGCTCAAGTTCGAGTGAAAGATGCGCCAACTCAAGGCCAAAATTGCTGCACATTTTTAGAGAAAAAGATTTTGTCGATTCTCTAAAGGGATTTCTGATCTCAGCTAAGCTGCCGGAGCCCATAATGGTTGATGAAGAACAGGCAGACATCAAGCCACCCTCAACACCAGAGCCTCACGAGGAAGAGCAGAAAGAGTTGTTCGACTACGAAGACTTGACCAAATGGTGATTGACACTGCCCAAGAAAAAAAGACACAATGCTAGACTGAACCAGTAGATGTCAGAATAATACACTGCATGTAAATCCAGAAAACTCTTCAAGCTGCAGAACTACTGGTAAGTAACCATTTCATCTGAAAGAGACACGTTAGTGACAGATTCCTTACCTTAGAATATCCCCAGGCGTCAGGCTGGATCCGGAAAGTTTTTGCGTAGCAGTACCCTTGCGCGTCGGTAGGCGGCGTCGTGCGGCTCCGCGTCCGTCGTCGGCGTCGTGATCGCCGGGATGACGTCGCGGGCAGTACTTAGACGCCGCCCCTGCGCGCTGACGTCAGTTCTTCTTTTTCCGCGCCAGCAAGCGCAGATCCGGGAAGAGCAGTGCCCTGGTCATTTTTGACCATACTTTTTGGTGAATTTTTTCACTGTTTTTTCATCTTTCAAGGTGTCGTAGGGATGCCCAGCTTCAAGCGATGCGGCGCCTGTGCGCGGATGATGTCCGTCACCGACCCGCATTGGGAGTGTCTCTTCTGCCTCGGCCGAGGCCGCGACACGGAGTCTTGTACCGACTGCCAGGCCCTCAACCCGAAAGCTTTGCGAGAGCGGTCTCGAAAGCTCCTGGAGGCCCGGCATTCGGCTCCGCGGAAGCCCCGGTCGCGTGAGAGGTCCAGGGGTCGATCGCGGAGTCCACACCGGTCGTCGGCGTCGAAGTCTTCTTCGTCCGGTAAGTCCAAACACAAGAAGTCCAAAAAGCATCATCGCTCTAGGACTTCGCCTCGCCGGTCTCGCGACTCGGCTGAGGCCCCTCCCGGCACCGTCCCCGCGGCCCCGGACATGCCTGTGGAGTCGCCCCCGCCATACCCGCCCTTCCCGGGTTCGGGGGCGGATCCGGCCAAAGTGCAGGAATTCCTGACGGCCATGGCCTGCCTCTTCGGGCCTCCAGGCCCCTCCGGTGCGCCTTCGGGTCCCGCGGGCCCTGATGGGGTTGCTCCGGCGTCGCCGGCGGCTCCGGCGTCGCCCGTGCCTCCAGCCTCGATTCCGGCTTCGGCCCCGGCCTCGATCCCGGCTCCACAACCCCCATCGACGCCGGTCGACCTAACGACACCTCCGCCGGCGCCGATGTCTCCGGTGCCGTTCTCGACGCCGCCCTGGGCTCCGGGCGGCGTCGTCCCCAGTTCCTTCCGGCTCCGGACATGGATCCGGACCGGCGTCGCTCGACGCCGGCTCCGGCGCCGATGGGACCTTGGGTCCCAACTGTCCCTCCCCTCCTTATTTTGAACCAGAGGAGGACCAGTTGGACTGGGAGGGGTCTGATGACCCTCTGACACGACACTGTCAGTACGATGAGGACTGGACAGAGAGTCTAGGGGAGGCCAGTGGTCTGGATACTTCCCCTGACACTGGCATGCTGTCTCCTCCCGTGGCTACGGAGGAGGGAGCCAATTTTGGTACGGTGTTGCGTAGGGCAGCTGGGGCCTTACGTCTCCAACTCCCTACTTTGACGGTCAAGCCTAACATCTTGACAGAGGTGCTTCAGCCGGCAGCCTCCTCTGCGGAGACTGTGCTGCCGTTTAACGACGCCCTCACTGACGTTCTTTTGGGCGCCTGGTCCAAGCCCAACACAGGGGCTCCTGTGGATCGGAACGTGTCACGACGCCATCGCCCAGCTCCGGGCGACCCCTGTTTCTCTCTGTCCACCCCACTCCTGAGAGCTTGGTTGTCCAAGCCTCCGCTTCCCAAACCGCCTTCCCTACCGCTCCTCCGGATAGGGAATCCAAACGCCTGGATCAGTTTGGGAAGAAAGGTTTTCTTCCTCCAGTGCTGGCTTGCGGTCCGTTAACACCGCTTGTCTTTTGGGCCGATATACCCACTCCCTGTGGGATTCGGTGGCGGATGTTTTGCCCCAGTGTCCTGAGGAGGTCCAGACACTGCTTTCCCGCGCCATTGCGGAAGGAAGGGATGCGGCTAAATACACAATACGTTGTGGCCTTGACACCGCCGACTCGCTGGGCAGGTCTATTGCAACGACGGTGGCGCTCAGACGCCACGCCTGGCTGAGAACCACTGGTTTTTCAGGGGATGTCCAGAATACTCTCATGGACATGCCCTTTGATGGAGTCGGTCTTTTGGGTCCAAAGCAGACCATGCGTTGGAGCGCTTTAAGGACTCACGGGCTACTGCCAAGTCCCTGGGCCTTTCTGCTACACGCCCTCCGCTGACTTCTGCTTTTCGCCCCTATCGTGGCCACGGTAGAGCGCCCCTTCACGTCAGCAGCCCAGCCACCGGCCCGCGCAGCAGGCGTCTTCGCGTGGCCGAGGACGTGGATTCCGCCGTGGCGGATCGGGCAACCAGCGTGCGGGTCAGGCCACCACCTCCAACCCGTCCGCGGCCTCCAAGCCCTCCTAGTCCCTCCTTTCAGGTGCACAGCACGCCAGTAGGGGGCAGGGTCCGCCATCACCTTCCCCACTGGCGTACCATCACCTCGGACAGGTGGGTCTTGGACATTGTCCGAAGGGGCTACTCCCTCCCCTTCGAGACCACCCCCAGCCATGCCACCTCAATTCCACCGCATGTCAGGGGATCACTTGGTGCTTCTACAGAAGGAAGTCACGGCCCTCTTGACCAAGAGGGCCATCGAGCGTGTTCCGACCCCAGAAGTAGGGCGTGGTTGCTACTCCCACTACTTTCTGGTGCCCAAAAGGACAAGGAGGACATGCGTCCTATCTTGGACCTCCGGAACGTCAATCGCTTCCTTCGGAAGGAGAAGTTCAAGATGCTCACCCTAGCTCAGGTCTTGACTGCCCTCGACCCTGGAGACTGGTTGGTAGCGTTGGACTTGCAGGACGCATATTTCCACATCCCCGTCCTGCCGGCCCACCGGCGTTACCTTCGGTTCACGGTAGGCCCCGAGCATTTTCAGTTCACCGTGCTCCCCTTTGGCCTTACCAGCGCCCCTCGGGTGTTCACGAAAGTGATGGCGGTGGTCGCAGCTCATCTGCGCCGGGCAGGGGTTTCAGTCTTCCCCTACCTCGACGACTGGCTGCTGAAGGCGGGCTCGTCCCAGGCAGTCGTCTCCCACCTCCAGACTACGGCCGAACTCCTGCACTCGCTGGGGTTCTCCATCAATGTGCCGAAGTCGCATCTGGTTCCTTCTCCACAGCTCCTTTTCATCGGAGCAGTTCTGGACACGACGCAGTTTCGGGCCTATCCTCCCGAACGGCGAGTCCGGGATATTCAGGCTATGATTCCGATCTTTCAGCCTTTATCCTGGGTTTCGGTACGGATGACCCTGAGGCTGCTGGGCCTCATGGCCTCCTGCATCCTGCTGGTCAATCATGCCAGATGGCATATGCGGGCTCTGCAGTGGGACCTGAAGTTCCAGTGGGTGCAGCACCAGGGCAACCTGTCCGATCACGTCCAGATCTCGGAGGGGACTGCAAGACAGTTGCAGTGGTGGCTCTCGAACCGGCAATGGGTCATGGGCAGATCCCTCTCCCTTCCCCAGCCAGAGCACACAGTTGTGACGGACGCGTCCCTTCTGGGATGGGGCGGTCACATGGGAGAGGCGGAGATCAGAGGCCTCTGGTCTCCGGCGGAGTCCCGGCTCCATATCAACCTTCTGGAGCTACGGGCGATCCGACTTGCACTCAAGGCATTCCTTCCCTCTGTCAAAGGGAAGGTAGTGCAGACAACACCACCGCCATGTGGTACTGCAACAAACAAGGCGGGGTGGGGTCTTGGACCCTTTGTCAGGAGGCTCTGCGCCTCTGGACATGGCTGGAACATCAGGGCATGTTCCTGATGGTTCAACACCTGGCAGGTTCCCTGAACGCCAGGGCGGACGAACTCAGCCGCAGGTGCATGATGGATCACGAATGGCGTCTTCACTCGGAAGTGGCGCAAGGACTCTTTCTACAATGGGGAGAGCCTTGGTTAGATCTATTCGCCGCCGAAGAGAAGGCGCAATGTCATCAGTTCTGCGCGTTGGAATTTCCAAGGCGGCACTCGCTCGGCGACGCTTTTCGTCACGAGTGGAGTTGCGGTCTGTTGTACGCCTTTCCGCCTATACCACTTCTACCCAGAGTGTTGAAGAAGATTCGGCACGACCGGGCCCAAGTCATTCTTGTGGCTCCGGACTGGGCTCGAAGAGTTTGGTATCCCGAGCTACTCAATATGAGCGTAGATCCCCCGATCCGTCTGCCTCTTCGGGAGGATCTTCTGTCGCAGCAGCAGGGGACGGTCCTCCACCCGAACCTGTCCAGTCTACACCTGCTTGCGTGGAGATTGAGCGGCGGCAGTTGATTCCTTTCGACTTGCCTCCCGAAGTTTGTGATGTGATTCTGGCAGCCAGGCGTCCCTCCACTAAGGTGGTATACGCCTGCAGGCGGAACAAATTTGTGGCATGGTGCACAGCAAAGGCTGTGAATCCCCTCTCTGCCCCTCTTTCTGAGGTCCTTCTGTTCCTTCTTTCTCTGGCCCAACAGGGTTCTGCCCTGGGTACCATCAAGGGTTATCTTTGTGCTATCTCGGCCTTCCTCAGGCTTCCTGATCAGCCCTCCCTTTTCAAGTCCCCTGTTGTTAACAGGTTCTTAAAAGGCATTACTCACCTCTTCCCTCCTGTTCAGTTTGTGATGCCTCAGTGGGACTTGAACTTGGTTCTTACCTTTTTAATGTGCGCTCCCTTTGAGCCTCTACAGAACTGTCCTCTTCGTCTTCTGACTCTTAAGACAGCCTTTCTGGTGGCCATCACCTCCGCTCGGCGGGTGAGTGAGCTCCAGGCTCTATCTTGCAAACCTCCCTTTCTGTCTGTTCATCCGGACAAGGTTGTTCTTCGGACGCGTCCGTCCTTCTTGCCAAAGGTGGTTACTGCTTTCCATATTGGGCAGACCATCACTTTGCCCACCTTCTTTCCGCCTCCGCATCCTTCCAGAGAGGAAGAGAGGCTCCACCGTCTGGACCCAAAACGTGCGCTCTCCTTCTATATTGACCGCACAAAACACTTCCGGGTGGATGACCAGCTCTTTGTTGGCTACGTGGGCGCCAAAAAGGTCGGGCGGTGCACAAGAGGACCATCTCCCGCTGGGTTACCTTGTGCATCAAGACCTGCTATTCTTTGGCTAAGAAGGAGCCTCCTGTTGGGCTGCGGGCCCATTCCACCAGGGCAACGGCTGCTACCACGGCTTTGGGCCGCGGTGTTCCGCTGCCGGTTATTTGTCAGGCAGCTACGTGGGCCTCGCTGCACACGTTTACAAAGCATTACTGCCTTGACAGTCAGGTCCGGAGGGACGGCTTCTTTGGCCGTTCTGTCCTCCAGGACTTCCTTGTCTGATCTTTGTTCGCAGACCCACCACCTGGGTTGGTATTGCTGGGGCATCTATTCTAAGGTAAGGAATCTGTCACTAACGTGTCTCTTTCAGATGCACAAGTTACTAACTTGTGTAACGATATATCTGTAAGAGACAGTAGTTAGTGACAGATTCCTACCGCCCACCCATCCTCCCCGTTCTGCGAACTGATTTCTAGGGTTAAGGACATCCCTTTCAGGGCCCTAGTATTTTTCAGACACCTATGTCAGCTTCTTGCATGGCTCTGCGTTCCTGGCGCGGAAAGTCGTGTACAGAACTGACGTCAGCGCGCAGGGGCGGCGTCTAAGTACTGCCCGCGACGTCATCCCGGCGATCACGACGCCCGACGACGGACGCGGAGCCGCACGACGCCGCCTACCGACGCGCAAGGGTACTGCTACGCAAAAACTTTCCGGATCCAGCCTGACGCCTGGGGATATTCTAAGGTAAGGAATCTGTCACTAACTACTGTCTCTTACAGATATATCGTTACACAAGTTAGTAACTTGTGCATTTATAGGCTCTGTTTGAAAAGCAGTGCCAGCTTTCTATCCCCGTCACTGTGTGGGTTTACGGGCCAGATATCAGTTTGCTCAATGCTCAGGATCTGAGGTGGATTGTAGGTCAATATGAAATTCAGGGGCTAGGGCTATGGCGTAGGGAGGGGAAAGGTAGGTGTGTGTGCGCGTGCTGTTTCCCTTTGTGACATCTTTGATTATCAATTTCTTGCCCCCTTCCTCTTTCTCACATATGTTGACAAGTCTGTTGGTGAGTTCTAGTTTATTTTACTTTTTCCTTGGAGTTTTACAACCATGTGTGTTACTTTTTTGATGCCCCATAACTCTAGAGGTAAGCACGATCCTGGATGTTGAGGCAGTAGGAGGAGGTATAGTTCAATCGGCGCCAGGTGACGCTCAGGTAAAAGCTGTCCAGAACAGTACAGTTTTGAGGACTTTCCAGAACTGCGTGTGGCGTGGCTCTGCCCTCAATGTTAAAATGAGTGTCCCACAGTCTGAGGCCTTGGGCCTCTAGCTATCTCCATGTTTCGTCATTTTGTGCCATTGTTGGGTGATGGGATTTATATTCATCTGGGCAGCGCAAATTTATTAATGTGTTTTTGAAGATTTTTCTGGCCCTTTTCCTCTGTAGGCCTCGAATATATGGGGTATTTGTATAGCATGAACCTAACCTAGCGGACGATACAGACGATTTTGAACTTGGTCCTCACATATACTAAGACTGAATGTAGCGCTTGAATCACTATGAAGTTAACTTCCCTTTCTTTAACATGCTTGTCTGATGTTTAAGTTACATTTTTTGCTAGATATGGTTACTGTGCTGCTCTTACTTTATTGCAGAAGATGCCATCAGTGAAACTTTCAATTCAAGCTTTGAAGACTTGTTCGGAAAACCAAGAAACATCCAAATGAAAGGTGTGGGTTTGAAGAAAGATGACAATTGTGCATCAGCATTAGAATCCAATAGGGAGCATACCTCTGCACCTTTGCCTAGCCCTGATCTTTTCCAGCTCACCCCACTGAAAGAGAAGAGGACACCTTCACTGAGAAACTTGAGCCTTTTGGTAGAAGGAAATGAAGCATCTTTTTTTGAAAAGAAGCGGTTGTTTGAATCTTCAGCTAGCAATGCAATTCCCACAAAGTGCATGCCTTCAAGCCCAGGTGTACTGAAAAGCGATAACAAGAACGGTGGTACTCCGGTGCATGTGAAGGTACCAGAAAAGAAAAGAATAAGTAGTGCTTTCAAATCTGCGTGCGAGGTTTTTTCTGAACATTTTGCAAATGAGGAAAGTCGTGAGTGTTTAAATTCTAACGGATTTGGCAAGAAACCTGCTAGAAATGTAAAATCTTCATCCAGTTTAAAATCGACAGCAATAACATCGGGCCAATCCAATAGGAAAACGTGCGTTGTACCCGAATTTCGGACCCCCCCAAAGACCGCGAAGAGCTCAGACACCAAAAACAAAACATTGAGTTATGAGGACTTTTTTTCTGCACCCAAGCAAAAGAACAATAAAAGCATTTTGAATCGCTTTTCTTTGGGTGCTCTGTCACGTAAATCACCAAGTCCTCCCCCAGTGGTATCAGGGCAACAACATGCTTTAAATAAAAGAAGCAGATCTGTAGAAGAGAGTGATGACGTGATTTCCAACCAAAGTAAAAAAAGATTCAGAACTTTCCAGATTCGGGTTGTTCCTCACTCCAAGCTAAAGGACTCAAAATTAAATGGACAGCCCAAATCTACTTCATCTTTAAATGGTTTGCCCAAAAGAAAAACACATGAAAAACCACCAACTGTAAGCCACATGGCGAATGAATCTATGATCAGCACAAAAACCTCTCAAAGAACTAACGTTGTTTGTACATTGGTTCAGCCCAGCAGCAGCGTGCCGAATATTAATGCTTGTTCAACACAAGCCCACAGCTTTTCAAAAACCTTGGAGCCAACGGTATTTACACCTCCTCCTGTTAAAGAGAAAAACAAACAAGCAAACACGGCAAAAGAGATTTCTGTAGGAAATATTGCTTCTTTTCAATCTTCAGACTGTTCAAAGGATCGAACTGTACCAGGTTCAATGGAAATTCCAGCAAGCACATTGACTTTACCTCATTGCGCAAAGCCAGAGACGAACACCGGAGAAAATAAGGAATTTCAACAAAAAAGATTCAGTCTGAGTATGTAAACTGTCCTTTTTCTTGGTGATGTAATTCCGTTGCAAAATGGTTAACTGTGAATGTATTTCGATGTAGATATACTTTTAACTTTTTTTTAAGGCTGCATTTTTAACTGTGCAATAATTGTCATTTAACATGATAAAAACAATACTGTGATTTGTTGAGGTTTAATTAGGGAGGTGGATTTTACCACCTGTGCATTTATCCTAACTGACCTTTTTCAGCAATTTTCCAAATACATTCCCCGTTCAGAAAGAATATACTTTATAAAATGTTGTTTGGTCATTTGCTAAACTGTTGACATTTGTTACTGTCATATTTAAAAATGATCAACTAATTAAATTACATTTGCAACATGGTTTAACTCTCGTTTTATCCTTGAATTTCACGTATCTGGCTACTGGATACATTTGCATTGATCACTGTACACTGTAAAGAATTTGTAGAAAAAATCTTGATTGGTTGTGGCCGCATTTTTCTGTTATTGATGGTGTTCTTCTGAGTGAAGAGCTACTGCCCTTAAAAAAGTAAAACACACAGTACTGACTATTTCTTTTAATATAATGATCTGCTCCAATATTGATTTATATAAATGTATAATTTTGATATTTGATGCCATCAAGAACAGGTTGCTTCTTTGTTCAGTGTTAACATGAACTGGTAGCAAAGGCAATTCCAGGCCTCGAAAAATCATAAAAATATTACTAGACCTGCAGTTCGAGTAAATTGAATCATCTACTCAACCTAACTAATTTACTTAAGCCTTAAACGGGTCTCAAACTTTGTTAACATTGGCAAATATTTTATTTTACTGAGTCGCCTTTTTCTTCATTCTTACATTTGAGTGCACCTTCAAATATGTGAGTTCAGCATTTCTGCCGTACAAAACAAAACTTTTGTTTGATTAAATAGACTAAACATTTGCTCCATGTGTAATAAGAATCTAGCCCACATATAGAGTACACATGATCCTTGACTTGCCTCTCAGTTTACTAATGGCACTGCCATCGGGGCAGGAGTGTTTCTCAGTTCATGTTTAAACACTCACTTTTAATAAATATATTACTAAAGCATGATGTGGTAGTGCACTTGTCATTTAAAGGCAGTACATTTCTAAGAAATGGCCAAAAAACGTCTCTCTACCTTGCAGCTTTACAGATAAAACTATATAGTGCATTAACAATAATCTGTGAAAATTGGGGTTCAGAAAACATTTATCATTTGCACATCACCAAGTAAAGTGTTCTGATTTGATTTTCATCCTATTAAAATATTTATTTCTTCATACAGAAGTACAAAAAATGGGCTTTCACAACTACTGAAATATATTTTGAAATGTTTGTACAGTTGACTTATTAGCTATTTAAATGTGTTAGGAAAAACCCGATACCCTACAGCCTTTCATTTCACACTTCCCTACAGCAGGTCAGACAGTTCACTTTACAAAATCCTGAAACTCTGCAGTCTGAAGGAAAAGTAATTGTAAACTGACTTCTGACCTTTGTCTCTGAACAGAGCAAATGTTACAAGATGAAAATATGATTTATAGGCATTTTTACTAATCCTTCACTTTCTGACTGAACAGAACACCAGTTCTTTGTCAACTCTGGCGAGTAGCTCCTAAATATAGCTCAACCTGATAAAATCGATCGCCATAGCGAGTGAGCTAGTAGATTTTTCAAGGCCTGAATTCCTTAATATGGGTTTCACAATTTGCTGCAGAACACCCCTGAACCAAGGCCACACCATTTTACAGGTAGACGTATCTAAACTACTTGAGGTTTGACTTGGCCCATTGTTTGGTATCTTGGGTAAACTCAAAAGCTAACTGTAGGAAAGCGCCCCTCACGTGGTTACCCCCATTTTTTGTGGGCTGATGCTGCTGGCTCTGTGCACTGGGACTCTGCTGACCAGACCCCAGTGTATCGAAATTGGTTATATTCCTAATTGACATATTTAATTTTCCTATAAGTCCCTAGTATATGCTACAAAGTTCACCCTGGGCCTGTAAGCTAAATGTCACTAGTGGACAGCAGTACCTATTGTCAACATGGTTTCAGCTCTACCATTGTAAGCTGACTGTGGCAGTTTAAGAACTCCAATTCGAACTGCCAAAATAACTTCCTCTGAAAGTCCGAAACCCTTCTTTTGATATTTTAATAAGTCACCCATATGTAGGCCTTATAGGCCACAAGGCAGAGTGCACAGGATTTAAAAGTAGGGTTCAGCAACTAAAAGCTGTTTTCACTGTAGCAAGGCTGGCTGCTCCATAGAGAAACATTTGGATGCACTATTAAACTTAATAATTTGATCTTCAAATCGGACACATCTAGAAATTTCATTCTTGGACTACCTTGTAATATTTATTAAAAGCCAATTCACTGAAGAAATTGGATTTTAATACTGAAGACAACGTACTTTTAGAAAGTTATCTTTTCTCTACCTAAAGACTCTGGAGACTAATTTGCATTTGCCTACAGCTGCAGTCTTATGAGTGCTCAAGCCCTGAAAGGCCTTGGTGTGGGGAAGTGTTTGTTCCTCTAGCAGGATGACCAGTGGCAGTGCCCGGGAGATTAACTTCAAAGGGGCTCAGGACCTTAACTTCAAAGGGGCCTCCCGTGTCACAGGTAGATGTCAAATGACCCTTGGACAAGCCTCTTTCTTTGTTCCCCCCGGCCAAACAGGCTTCTATTCCAGTGGGGAGGGAGCTGCACACAGAATTTGTTTGAAGTTACCACAGAGGAGGGGTTTCTCACTACTGTCACACCTCTGGGTAGGCACGCAGACACTGCACAAGGGGATTTAGGGAGTGAGGGGCATTGTGGGATTGTTTGCAGTCGGAAACATAGCAACTATTGCCAAAGTGGGTAGGGTCACCCCTTAGAACCTTTAACCTTTCGGTTTGGGAGGGGCCAGGAATCCTCTCCACTCACATGTTTGTTACCCTCTGTGTAAAAATAATAGTAGTACTGCACCTCCCGTTTAAGTACTGTGAGGAGACCTGAAGGGCTGGACATGCTCCCACTTGGACCCAGGACAAAGAAGTGGACTTCAAGGGTCAGTTGGCTGGCCACCTGTTAAGCTATAAGGCCACATCAAGCTGCAAGAAGCCTTTCGTTGAAGACCCCAGCTGACCAGGTCCAACTGAACCTGCCCTGGGCCCTGCCGGTGGCTTCTGCCTGAGTGAGTCTTGACCCTGTAAGTGCTGTTCCTGAGGTCCTGGGACCCATGGCCATGTCAAAGTGTACTCCTCCTAACATCTTGAAAATCCTGGGACTTAGAAACTTTTTGACTCCAGAGGACCGGGCCAAATGTGCCAAGTCGTTGCCACTGGGACTGAAGGTTTAGGTTTCTCCTGCTATATTTCCGCAGCACCAAATGTGTTTCCGCTGGACCTTGCGAAGAAGGTATCCGGGCTCAGAAAGCCCTCTTCTGCTGCAGCCTGCATTCTAGCTCTGCTGGAGGAATCAGAACTCCAAAACAAAATGAACGTAGAAAACTTGACTGCACGAAAGCACCAAAAATATCCACATGGCGTGTTGACTTCCTTGTGTGTGAATTTGGATTTTCCCACTCTGAACTTTTCCCCATCATTGTTTTCACAGGGACCTCGTCTAACACCTGTCCGGTATCGTGGATCCCTCCTTGCATACAGCCACTGCTTTGCCCTGTTCAAAAACTCTGACTTCCACTTTCAAGACTAAGTCTGAAGGTAAAATCTCCAACCAGGTTGAAGCTGGTAGGTGTATCCAACCCGTGTTCTTTCGTGAGCAGCCTCAAATTGCAGCTAGGTCCTGGTCTACAGCGACCAGTTTACCCACTTTGGCGCTTTATGATTTTTGGCGTTATTTTTATTTTAAAATTGATATCTCTTATTCCCCCTTCTTGATTTGTGTCATTTTGCTGTCATTTAAAGTATTTCTAAATGTTTTACACATTTTCTTAAGTTAAGCCTCTGTTTCTGCCATATCTACCAGGGACTGAGCTCAGGTTTAAATTATTGAAACCTTTACTGGACCTAACAAGATAGTGACGTTATAATTTGGGGTGGACTCCAATCCACCCAAACAAATAATCCACTTTCTCATACTAACTCTGGAGAGATGCTGTTGAGAAGAGTAATTCAGCACATTTTGTACAAGCGCTATATAAATGCTAAAATACAATACAGAACAGTCAGGTGATCAGCAATACAGACTCAGACAGGTTAATGCAATCCTTATTGTAATCTGATGGCAACCATGGCAATTAGTATAACTATAGAAGATGTTTATTAAGTCACCAGTCCCCAACTCCTTATCTGTTTTTGCTGCTCATGTGAGGTCTCCAGCTAAAGAGCCTGCGAATCTGAGCTTTGAGATGGGATCCGAAGAGTGAATCGGTATCATCATAGTTAGACCTCCCATAACGGCTTTGGATTCAGTCTCTAATCAGTGTAATCCACTAGCTGCCTGGAATTCAATTTACTGCCAAGTGTTTGCCAGTCTGGGAGCTCTGCTTTAATTGATATTTGTTGCACCATACAGGAATGCCTATAATCCTTTGCCTGATAATATAATAATGTAAACTGTTACCTCCCATAAACCACCTCCCATAAACCCCCTCCCACCCACCCCAATAGTGGTTGATGTTTATTTTCTTACCTCCAGCAGATTGTTTATGCAGCAGTGTATTTGGTCGTTGATGAGGTAGTTGACTAAGGATGACTTAACTAATAATTGTTCTGTTGATAGTAAGTTTAACTCCTTTTTGGACTACCTTCCTTCATCATAGCATCCCTTCTCTGCTCCCCAGGCCTGGCCAACTTTTGTGTGACTTCATTAACAACTCTGGGATGAATCTGAAGAGTACTCACCTATTCCTTACTTCTCCATATGGTTTTTTAACACTGAAGTTTGATCTGGGCCTCATCCAAGTTAAGAAGTCTCTTTCTGTATGACTGATCAATCTCAAGATTTTGAATCTGAATTCCCTGAAAAGCTTTGGTGATTTAGGTAATATGAGCTAAATGGATGAACGTAGAAATGCCTTTAACTTGGCTGCACAGGTTTCTGTCTCATGCACCAACCATTTTACATTGAATGTTTCAGGGCTATCCCCACAGGACCGATCGTGAACCCTAAATAGTACAGTAGCCTTAGTGGTGAGATATCTGAAAGTTTTGTAATTTATCAGGAACTCCACATCCTAAAAAAATTGATATGACGGCATTTGCTATTCCTTAAGCAAAAGAGAGCAAGTTTTATAATCTCCTTGTCTTGTTGATCCCTCTTGTCAAGTGTGGCAGCTGTTGTTTTCAGCAGTTAGATTAAGAACAATGTGACTGAGATTCAGTGGTGTAACAAAACCTCAAGGGGCCCTTCACCTTATCCATTCCCTAACTGCCTTGCAGCTTCTGAGTGTTTTATTTGTCTGTAGCTGGCCAATCTGAGGGGGCCCCTTTTGAGGGGAACGCTGTGGAGGCCTCAGTTACGCTCCTGCTGATATTTATGATATTAGTACAAGGATCTGGAAATTTCATGAATTCACTTAAAAATATGACCGGATAGACTTCAAGCCGCATATTCCTTACCTTAGAACTTACCAGGCATCAGACTGAATCTGGAAATTTTTTCATAAGCAGTACCCCTGCACGTGGCGTTGTTCGGCTCCATGTGCGTCGTCCGTGCCGAAAGTGATGTCCACGGCACCTGTATAGGCTCCACCTAGGCGCGCTGATGTCAGTTCTTTTCTTTCCACGCCAGCCAGCGTTGATCTGGAGAAGAGCTACCCCTTCCACCACTGTTTGACTGGATTTTTTTCGAATTGTAGTCAACTCTTTTGAGGTTTTTATCCTCCTGGTGTGGCAGGGATGTCCTCCAAGAAAGCCGGCTTCAAGGCCTATGGAGCCTGTCATCAACCGATGTCGGTGACAGATCTGCATCTTGTATGCCTGTGTCGTCTCGAGCGCAACCATGACCCGAAGTTGTGCACCGACTGCTGCGCCTTGAATCCTAAGGCCGTGCAGGAGCGGTCCCTCAAGCTCCTGGCGGCTCAGCATACAGCACCACAACACTCGAGGTCCCGGTCGAGGGGAAGGTCTTGGGAGCAGTCGCAGAGTCTGAGATCCTCATCCCATGCCAAATCCTATGTACATTCAGGTAAGTCTTGATACAAAAAGAAGTCGAAGAGGTTTTCGACTTCTCATCCATCAGCCGAGGCTGGCAACACGGTAGAACCTGAGCCTGGGCTGACTCCGCACCTCACCGACTTTCCAGGAGCTGAACAACCCTCGCCCAACTGCAGTTTTATGAGGGAATGCGTCTCATATTTGGGCGGCCGACCCCTCCAGCGTGCCTTCGGGCCATGTGGGGTTTGAAGGGGCACTATCTGGGTTTGCACAAGCGGCTCCGGCCCCTGCTCAAGTCAGGCCCCAAGAATCTATTCCTGGATCTGGACTGGCGCTGGTCGTACCATCTCGATCTTTCCCGATACCAACGGCAACATCCCATTTCTGATCCTCAACTGAAATACGGAGCTGGAGTGGCGTCGCCCAACGCCGTATCTGGCGTTGACAAGAGCTTTGCCTGCTAGATTAAAGCCTGAGCCCATTCCCATGGGTTACGACTCGGAGAGGAATGAGAGGGGTTACTGGACCCTGAGGAATACCAGGCATATGAAGAAAACCTTAACATGGACTGATGTGAGGAACTGGGTGAAGATGGGAACTGGATTCTTTTCCAGATACTGGTATGCTTTCTTCCCCTACCGGTGCAACGGAGGAGGGAGCTTCTTATGCAGTGGTGGTGCGGAGGGCGACTGAGGTCCTCGACCTTCAGTTGCCCTCAGTGGCAGTGAAGACTAACTTCTTGACAGAGGTGCTGCAACCGGGAGTCCTCCCCTCAGAACCGCTACTCCTGTTCAATGACGCCATCACTGACGTCCTTGTGGGGACGTCCTCACCCAACACCCTACCCGGGAGAGCTTGGTGGTCCAAGCCTCCACATCCCAAGGCGCAATCCCTACCGCTTCCCCGGATAGGGAATCCCAGAGGCTTGTTGGACTCTTTGGGGAAGAAGATGTTTTCTTTCGCCAGCCTGGCATTGCAGTCCGTGAACACCGCTTTCCTTTTGGGCCATTATTCCCACACTCTGTGGGATACTGTTGCGCAGGTGCTCTGGAGTAGGCCCAGGCTGTACTCTTTCAGGCTGTTGTCGATGGGAGAGATGCAGCGAAGTTCACTATCCGTTGTGGACTTGACACGACCGACTCTCTGGGCAGAGCGGTTTTGTCGACAATGGTCTTGAGGTGCCAATCCTGGATAAGGACGACTGGGTTTTCGGGGGATGTCCAATCCTCTCTTATGGACATGCCCTTTGATGGCACCCGTCTCTTCGGAGACGAGGTGGATTCAGTGCTAAAGCACTTCAAGGACAGTTGGGCTACGGTCAGGTCCATGGGCATTTTTATGGTCCCACGTCACCCTCAATCCGCCTTTTGCTCCTTTCGAGGCTACGGAAGGGGCTTCCAGCTGTGGCAATTCCCTCCCTGCCACCATGCGGGCTTCCCAACTTCTACGTGTCCGAGGGTGTGGTACCCACAGACCTCGTGGGTCAGGAAGCCAGTGGGCATCACCCCAGATCTTGGAGGGAACTGCGATAGATCTGTAGTGGTAGCTAACAAATCTAGATTGGGTCAGAGGCAGACCCTTCTCCCTTCCCCAACCAGATCTCACAGTAATGACATATGCGTCACTCCTGGGATGGGGCGGCCATCTGGGAGAGGTGAAGATCAGAGGACTGTGGTCTTTGGCGTAATCCGTACTCCACATTAACCTGCTGGTGCTCCATGCGATTTGACTGGCACTGAAAGCCCTTATGGCCTCACGGACAACACCACCTCCATGTGGTACTGCAACAAACAGGGTGGGATGGGGTCGTGGACCCTTTGTCAGGAGGCCCTGCGTGTCTGGAGATAGTGGGAACAGCAGGTCATATCCCTGATGGTTCAACTCCTGACGGCCTCTCTGAATGCCAGAGCGGATTAACTTAGCTGTTGATACCTAGCAGATCACGAATGGTGTCTCTAACTAGAGGTGGTGCAAGGTCTCTCTCAACAGTGGGGAGAGCCTTGGTTAGATTTTTTTCACCTCTGCCGAGAACGCACAATGTCAGCAGTTTTGCACGTTGGAGTTTTCAGGGCAGCTCTCACTCGAAGACGCGTTTCATCTCGAGTGGAGCACACGCCCCCTATACGCCTTTCTGCCCATACCACTCCTGCCCAGAGTTCTCAAGAAGGTCAAGAACTACAGGGCCCAAGTCATCCTTGTGGCTCTGGATTGGGCATGGAGAGTCTGGTGTCCTGAGCTACTGAGCATGGCCTTCGATCCTCCAATCAGGCTGCCCCGTCGGAAGGATCTTCTGTCGCAGCATCAGAGGAAGGTCCTCCACCCAAACCTGCCAGTTTCTGCCTTCGTGCAAGGAGATTGAGAATCGACAGTTGACATCCTTCGACCTTCCGAAGTGTGTAATGTCATCTTGGCAGCCAGGAGTACCTCCACCAAGACGGTATATATCTACCGTTGGAAAAAGAATTGTGGCATGGTGTGCAGAAAGACATTGATCCCCTTTCTACCCCCCTTTCTGAAGTTTCACTCTTACCAGTACGGCTCTCCTTTGGGCACTCTTAAGGGCTGTCTGTCTGCTCTTTCTGCTTTTTTGCGGCTGCCTGACCAACCCTCTTAGTTCAAATCCCTTATTGTGCATAGGTTTCTAAAAGGTCTTGTTCATCTCTTCCCTCCTTCACCATTTATCATGCCTAAGTGGGACCTTAATCTGGTGTTAACTTTCTTGATGTGTTCTCCTTTCGAGCCTCTCCATATTTGTTCTCTCAGGCTTCTGACGATTAAAACAGCCTTCCATGAGGCTATTTCTTCTGCCCGTAGAGTAAGTGAGCTGCATGCCTTGACATCTCGATAAACTGGTGCTTCGCACAATGGCCTCCTTTCTACCGAAAGGGGTTACCCCATTTCAAGTAGGCCAATCATTAAAATATCTACCTTTTACGCTCCTCCACATCGCTCTAAAGAAGAGGAGCGACTCCACCGTCTGGATCCAAAAAGAGCGTTGTCGTTCTAACTTGACTGCACTCAAGAGCTCCAGGTGGATGACCAACTCTTCGTGGGGTATACTGGTGCGAAGAAAGGCCAGACTGTTCAGATGGGGACCATCTCCATATGGGTCGTGCTCTGCATTAAAATCTACTAAGCATTGGCCAAGAAGCAACCTTCAGAAGGTTTGTGAGGTCATTCCAACAGAGTTAAAGCTGGGACCACTGCGTTGTCTCGCGGCGTTCCGAGGCGTCTGCCAAGCAGCAACGTGGGCTTCTCAGCATGCGTTCACCAAATAATACTGTCTGGACAGTCAGGTCCATAGGGATGGGCATGTTGCCCGTTCGGTCCTGCAGGACTTCCTTGTTTGAAATTGGTCCGCAGACCCACCACCGGGGATGGTATTGCTTTGGTATCTATTCTAAGGTAATGAATCTGCGGCTCTATCACATGAACAAGTTACTTTCCTTCGGTAACGCCTTATCTGGTAGAGACTATCTAGCCGTAGATTTCTTACCAAGCCACTCAACCTCCTTGCTTGTGAAAGCATATGCGTGGTGAAGGCAGTGCGCGATCTAGCTGCTGCCTGGAATGGGCGGAAGCAGGAAGGATCTAGAGAGAATGCAGGACGCGGTGAAGTGTGTGGGGTTGTAGCCGTATCTGGGGGTTGCTTTTGGGGGGGAGGGGGGCGAGGGGTGCCGATGTACTTTTGGGAAGGGAGCCGGTTTTTTGGGCTCGGGGGAGGGGGTTGGAGTAGTTTTAAGGGCTGGGTTTGCTGAGAGTTTATTAAGAATGGGGCGGTTTTTGGGATCAGGGCGGGGGGATCAGGGTAGTTTTTATAATTGGGGACAGGGTTTTAGGCCTCAGGGCAGTGGAAGGGGTTGGGGTAGTTTTAGGGACAGCGCGGTGTTGTGGTAGTGTATGCTAAGGGGCAGGGTTGTAGGCTTCAGGGCAGGGGGAGTTAAAGGGGGTAGTTTTCAGGGCAGGTTTTGGGCCGGGGGGGGGGGAGGTAGGGGTTCGTAATTTAGGGCTTAGGGCGGAGGAGGGGGTCGGAATAGTGGCGAAGTTAACCATGCATACCCCCTTACCATTCATGCCTTTACAATGAAATTGGGTGGTAAGAGAATGTGTGGTTAAGACGCATTCATGGTTTGGGCTGCGTGGTAGAGACATGAGTGGTTTAGCCATGCGTGTCTGTCATACAACCTGTTTGAGAGGATTTGCTAATATATATTCTATAGCTCTGTTTGTCTCAATATCTTCTGATGGATTCTAATAACCGCAAATTCGTCACCTTGTGAATATTCTCCAGTCTTCAGACTGGATCCAAAACTTTAAAAGTAGTACTCCTGGTTGTAGTAGATGGCGTCATGTGGCTCCACGCCGAAGTCGTTCCGCACTGGAAATGACGAGTGGAGCTGCATATAGGTGCCACCCATGCATGCTGATCTCCGTTCCTTTCTCTCCATGCCTCCTGGCGTGGATCCGGAGCGTCTCCTTGGTCTTTTGACCGATTCTTTTCCAAGACTTATCCAGTGTGCAGGGGATAAGTCACCCCCTAAAACAGCAGGGTTTGAACCATGTAGGAACTGTTGCAAACAGATGTCTGTGATGGACCCTCACAAAGTCTGTTTGTGGTGCCTGGGATTGGAGCACAACTCCAGGGGCTGCAACAATTGCACTCAGATTAAACCGACGGTCATACAGGACTGTGAGGCCAAACTTTACATCGACAAACACAAGAAGAGTTCAAGGCGCGACTGATCGAAGTCAAAAGAAAATTCCAGTTCTCACTCTCGAAGTTGTGCCTGCAGCATGTCATCCTCGCAGTCGAAGTCTTCATGTAAGTCCAAGGTACAAGAAGTCGAGGGAATCTGCCCCTTCCTGCCACTCATTGACTCCAGAGAAGGCACAAGAACATCAATGTGCCCCCCTTTCTCACTCCAGATCTCCATTGGAGCTGATTCAAAGTTTGGTCCCGGCACACCCTAAACGCAGAGATCGATCTAAAACGTATCAGCAAGTAGAAGTCTCAAGAGAGGCCATGCTGCGCATGTTCGGTACTTTACCGTCTCCCTGCGGTGCGCCTTTGGGCCCCAAGGATCCACAGGAGCCTCCAGTTGGAATTCCGCCGGCAAGTTCCACCATTAGAGCCATCTGTGCCCCTTGTACCTGCATCAAATTATTCAGCAATGGCTCTGGTGCAGACTTCGGGTCCACTGCCATCCCTTGCACCGGTTTCCTTCACATTGACACTGATGCCCACGCCGCCGATGCTGGCGGAGGACATATAGCCCATAGTGCTATCCAACTCCGAGCAGAGTCCACCACATCATCAACAGAGATCGCACCCAGCTCTGACTGGGACACAGGCATAGGACAACCTTTCAGATTCCAATACTTTGCTCTTCTGAAATGGAAGGGCCAGACTTTACATAATCATTTCAGCATGGATAATGTTAATGGTTTTTATTAGGTTTGAGCTGTTTGAGCTTTGCACGCAAGCACAATTGATTTAAATTCACAAGGCTCTGTAAGGTGCTGTGTCAAGCTAAGCAAAAACAAAACAATAACCGTGTAATAACAATAACCCCACTTTAGTCAGATAGGCAAGTCCCGTACTCTCAAGTACACATTGTATGTTTCCTCTTTACCGTTGCTGTCTCTTTCTCTCTTGTTATGCGAAGGGCAGCAGAAGTTCTAGACTTACAGCTACCCACCATGAAGGTAGAGACTAATGTTTTGACTGAAGTACTGTAGCTAGTCAGGCTCACCGAAAGCCACTGTTGCCTTTTAATGAGGCACTTCCAGACCCTCTTTTGGTCGCTTAATCAAAACCTCCTTCAGGTCTGCCTGTTAACAGGCAAGTCGCTCATCGCCATCACCCTGTACCAGGCAGCGTTCACTGCCAGACAGCCTGGTGGTACAGGCATCCATCAGTAAAGTTAATTCAGTGCTTTCCCTACTACTCTGCATGAGTGCCAATCAAAACAAATAGAAACATTTGGAAAACACATTTTTTCATTCACCAGCCTGGCCCTCAGATCTGTGAATGCCAGCTGTCTTTTGGGCCCTATTTTCATGCCCTTTGGGATAACATGGCACAGGTTTTGCCAGCTGTTCTGGCCAACCTCTTGGTGTCCCTTACACAGACCTTTGTCCTATTCTAGACCTTCCCTCTCTCGGTGCCTTCCTGTAGGATAAATTTAAAATGCTCATGCTAACCCAGGTTCTATCTTCCGTAGTTCCCCAGATACTGGATGTTGGCGTTGGACCTTTAGCACGCTTGTTTCCATATCTGTGTCTTACAGGCTCACAAAGGCTACTTGTGGTTCGTGGTGGGCCAGAAGCATTTTCAGTTTGGGTTGCTTCCTGTTGGTCTGGCCAGCACCCATCTGGTGTTCATGAAATTGATGGTGGTGGTCACAGTACATCTTCAGAGGTAACAGTCTCCCCTACTTCAGTGACTGCTGGAGGCGGGCCCACTCCTGGCAGTTGCCAGCCACCTCAAGACAACAGTCAACATCCTTGTTTGGGTTCATTATCAATGTGCCAAATTCACACTTGCCCCCATTCATCGAGGCTAATCTGGATACTGTAAGATTTGTGCTTCTCCTCCGGAGCAGAGAGTCAAGGACATTCAGGCTATGATCCCAATGTTTCAGCCATATCCCTGGATCTCAGTACGGATTACTCTGAGGCTCTCGGGGTTGTTGGCCTCCTGCATCCTACTGGCCAAACATACCAGGTGGCACATGCATGCTCTGCAGCAGAACGTCAAATCCCAGTGAGCACAACATCCGGGGTATCTGTCAGATTGCATCCGGATTTCGGAGGAGACTGCACAAGATCTTCAGTGGTGGCTAATGGACTGTGATTAGCTCAGTGGCTTTCCTATCTCCTAACCCCACTCAGAGCTGATGGTGGTCACCAATGCTTCACTGCTGGGTTGTGAGGGCCATCTGGGAGAAATGAAGATCAGAGGCCTCTGGTCTCGAGTGGAGACTTGATTCCACATTAATTTGTTGGAGTTGAGGGCAATTTGCGTGGCATTGAAAGCCTTCCTGATCACCATCAAAGGAGGGATGGTGCAGGTACTAATGGACAACACCACCACCATGTGGTACCGCCACAAGTAGGGCGGGGTTAGGACTTAGGCCCAGTATTAGAAGGCTCTGCACCTCTGGACCACTGGACCTCCAAGGTATTCCCTTGGTGGTAAACCACTTGACAGGCTCTTTAAATACCAAGTTGGACAATCTCAACTGCAGGTGCTTAGCGTATCACGAATGGCGGTTCACCCAAAGGTGGGACGGGCATCTCTTAGCTAAGGAGAGAACCCTGGCTCAATCTTTTTGCCACTGAAAAGAATGTGCAATGTCAGTACTTTTGCCCGTTGGAGTTTCCAAAACAGCTCTCTCTCGTAGACCCCTTCAGTCTAGACTGCCTCTCTTGCCCCGAAGTCTGAAGATCAGGAACAACTGGGCCCATGTCATCCTAGTGGCACTGTATTGGGCCAGGAGAGTGTGGTACCCGGAACTTCCGAGGCATGAGCATTTGTCCTCCGATCAAGAGTCGCTTTGGGAGCTCTTCTGTGATAGCAGCAGGACAGAGTGCTGTGCCCTAGCCTGCACAATCTGCATTTCCATTCTTGGAGGCTGGGGAGCAGCACTTGACCTCTTACGACCTGACACCTGAGGTCATTGATGTCATCTTGGCAGCGAGGCGTCCCTTCGCAAAATCAGTTTACACCAGTCGGAACAAATTTGTGGATTGGTGCGGCATCCAACAGTTTGATCCATTACAGGCAAAGTTGTTTGAGGTTTTAACATTTTTCTCTCCCTATCCCAACAAGGACTTACTTTGGGCATCGTTAAGGGCTACTAATAGTCTCTTTTGGCTTTTTTGTGGATGCCAGATTGGCTTTTCTTATTTAAGTCACCTGTCGTGATGAGGTTTTTAGAAGGTGTCTGTTAGAAATGTGTCTCTAGTTGGCAGAGGTTTGCACCCAGTCCAATTAGGGACCACAATCCTAGTCGGGGTAAACCAGATACACAACCTAAATTAACCTGTGCTCACCCTCTGGTAGTTTGGCACAGAGCAGGCAGGCTTAACTTAAGAGGCAATGTGTAAAGTATTTCTGCAACACACACACACAGTAACACCATCAATACACCACAAAAAGATTCCATAGCAGTTTAGGAAAGTAGAGAATATTTATCTGAGTAAAACAAGACCAAAACGATAAAAATTCAATCAGTAGAAGTTTGAGGTATGACTTTTTAAAGAATAAATGCAAACACCGTGCTTAGAAGTCAGTAGTGCTAAAAGGTTACTTGAGGCCACGAGGGACCGGGGTAAATCCAAAGTTCAGGCCGACTGCGATGGAGTGCAGGCTGACTACGAGACTCACGCAGGTCCCGCTGAAAAAGTACCTTGGACAGAGCAAAGCGGCAAAGCTGAGGGCAAGATGCGTTGATCTTTTCCACACAGTCGGGTCACTGTGTCATGGTCGAGCTCCTTTGAGATGCAGGCAATGCATCTTAGTCGAGCCGCACAGAGCGTCATTGTCGGGCCAAACAGGCTGTAGAACCGCTGTCATCGAACAGCCTCTGCGTCAGCGTCGAAGGGCAATGCGTCTGTTTCAATCGGCGCAACAGTAATGATGCCCCAGTAATTATACCCAAATGTGCCCTTGAAGTGGGGGGGGACTTCAACGCAGCTCCTTGATGTGCACAGGTCCCTTTTCATCCCAGCCTGCCAGACTATCTGTGGGGGGTAATCCGTCCTTTGTGCGGGGACGGGGGATAGCCTATTCAGATGTAAGTGCTAACTCCCTCTCCTCCTTCCTGCCCAGGAAGGCTATCCGAATCCCTTCCTGTGTTTGTGGCTGTCTAGAGAAAATGGTCTAAGTATAGCTGTCACCCAACCCAGACATATATTTGAGACAGGCTGCAGGCACACAAAGCAAAGTTAAGAGCACAGAAATGTCCACTTTGTAAAAGTTATTTTTAAGAACAGTGGTCCCTAGGAAAACGACAATAAAGAGGGGGGAATGAATATAGACCCAGTCAGTACTATATTTGTATAACTTGTCCAGCCGGACAGAGGTCAGATATTTAATATTTTAAATTCAGATAGGAACAATACAGACAAAACAATTTTGTAAGTGGGACACAAGCCTGCATCCTACTAAACCAAGAGGGACAATCAATAGAAAACACAGAAGGCTCAGGCAAAGCTATAGGTTTGTTAAACACAAAATTTCTCAATGTAACAAACAAATCGCAAGGAACCATCTTTACACATTAAATAACAATTTAGAGCAGTGTATAAGGTGTATCGGGTGTCGACGGCGTTTCGATCCATATAAATAATAAATGGATCATCCTCAGGACATTTAGAATAAGCATGCCTGTGTGTAATTGCCTGTAATGAGTGTTGGCAATTCCCGCATGGAAAATAACCAATATATAGCTGAAAGCACAGATGGCGAGCAGCCAAAACCAAGAAAGATAAAATCAGAGGTATGGGGCCTCACTCATTACAGAGGTATTGCCAACACTCATTACAGGCAATTACACACAGGCATGCTTATTCTAAATGTCCTGAGGATGATCCATTTATTATTTATATGGATCGAAACGCCGTCGACACCCGATACACCTTATACACTGCTCTAAATTGTTATTTAATGTGTAAAGATGGTTCCTTGCGATTTGTTTGTTACATTGAGAAATTTTGTGTTTAACAAACCTATAGCTTTGCCTGAGCCTTCTGTGTTTTCTATTGTTTGTCCCTCTTGGTTTAGTAGGATGCAGGCTTGTGTCCCACTTACAAAATTGTTTTGTCTGTATTGTTCCTATCTGAATTTAAAATATTAAATATCTGACCTCTGTCCGGCTGGACAAGTTATACAAATATAGTACTGACTGGGTCTATATTAATTCCTCCCTCTTTATTGTCGTTTTCCTAGGGACCACTGTTCTTAAAAATAGCTCGATTCCCAAGGTCCCTGGCAGACCTTACTTGGGTTCCCTTGTTTCTTTAAAATATACACTTTGTAAAAGTGACATTGCTAAAATAGTAAGGTCAAATCCAACTTTACCAGTAAAGAGGATTTATCATTATCATTCCCAAAATATGAAACATGGTTTAGCTCTTCCTTTCTAATCAAGAATTACAGTTTAAAAGTTTTTTAAGAAATTCCCAATGCTAGCTTATGAGAGGAGTAGCCTCACAGTAGTGAAAAACGAATTTAGCGGTTTGCCACTAAACAGGACATGTAAAACTTAAAAGTACATGTCCTACCCTTTACCTACACAGCACCCTGCCCTTAGGGCTACCGAGGGCCTAGCTTAGGGGTGACCTATGTGTAATAAAAGGGGGGTTTAAGGCTTGACAAGTGGTTTTAAATGGCAAGTCAAAGTGACAGTAAACTTCACACACAGGCCCTGCAATGGCAGCCCTAAGACCCGTTTGAAAGGCTACTTGTGTGAGTGGCACAACCAGTGCTGCAGGCCCACTAGGAGCATTTAGGTTACAGGGCCCGAGTGCATGGTATACCACTTTACAAGAGACTTATAAGTAAACTAAATATGCCAATCGGGTATATACCAATGTCACCATGTTTTAGGGGAGAAGCACATGCACTTTAGCAATGGTTAGCACTGGTGAAGTGCTCAGAGTCCTAAGGCCAACAAAAAGATACAGCAATAAGTGGAGGTAAGCAGGCAAAAAGTTGGGGGGAAGACCACCCGAAGGACTACAGAGCTAACAGTTTCCCACATTTGTTTCCACTAAAACACATTGTGATGCCTCTGTGGGATTTGAAAAATATCCTCACTATTTCGGTATGCACCCTTTTGAGCCACAGTACAGTTGTCATTTGAGACTTCTGACTTAGAACACCGTTTTTCTCATAGCTATACCATTTCCTAGATGTGTACGCAATCTGCAGGCGGTTTCTGTTAACCCACCTTATACCACTTTCTTCCGAAATTAGTTCTTGTGAAGATCAAATCTTCCTTTCTTCCCAACGTGGTCACTCTTTTTCATATCAGGCAGGCTATCACTCTTCCAGCCTTCTTTGGATGAAAAGAAACTGCATCGTTAGGACCATAAGTGGGCTCTAAGCTTTTATATTTATTGTACCAAGGAGCATCGAGTGGACAATCTGCTCTATGTAGGGTTTTCCGAAGCAAAGAAGGGCAAGACAGTGCAAAAATGGACCACCTCTCGAGGGGTTGTCCTCTGCATAAAAGGCCTGCTATGCACTGGCAAACAGTCGGCTAGCGGCTTTCCTTCCGTTACCCACGGATCCAGGCTTACAGACTGGGTGGATTTTATCACTTTCCCTGCACTTTCCGTGCTTGACCCGCACATGGGTCGTTGGGCTGATCTCCGGTGGATGTCTTGAGTCCACTCACGGAGGCACACAGCGAGGTGTCACAGATGTCCGGTAGAGTGACAACGCACGTTCCGATGTGGTCTCTCTCCTACGAAACGGTGACTAGGCGCCCGCGATAGGTCTGAAGAGCCCTTGGAGCACAGATTTGGATGTGTTCCAATGTACCTTGTTGTCTTCCCTTGTCCTGAAGAGGCTGAAATGCGTACATTTTTTGGGGGGGGATTTGGAGGAGTCCGACTAAAACTTCTATTTTCTCAAGATTTTTTGATACACACCTCTGGTCGCTATGGGCCAGTTGTTCTCTTCTGTGTGTTTCAGTATTGGACTACCTCTTGTATGGACTGCTACTGAATACTAAGTTCTGCAGCCGTATTGACAAATTGTTTACAAGAAAATCTAAGCACATTTATGTCTTTGATATGTGTTGTCACTGTTCCTATGAAGGAGAGGTAGAGAGGGAAATTGTAGTCGTTCTAATACTATGATTGCTGGGGACAGTGTGTCCTGATCTTGGTGCCCTCACACACCCCGAAGGATGCCATACTTCATCATTGGGCAATGCTTCTCGTCGGGCCGGCGCTGCAATGCCCTACGGGTCCCCCGAAGGGTCACTTTACCGGAGATCTTTTCAAGATAAAGCCGCAAGGGTGCGTGGGGGTATGAGTGGCAGTGGTGTCCTAACGTGAAGTTTAATAGATGACTGGAGGCATAACTAGTAAGTTTATTGAGGAAAGAGTCCCTCTGCCATCAATAAAAAACCAAAAGATTGTGCTGCTTTGAGGGAGATAATGGCCCTCTGTAGCTAAACATACAGCATACCCCTAATGGGCATGTTTAGAGGTCAACATGTTTTGCGCAATTTGATGGTCTCAGGAGGAGATTCCATGCGCTTCTTCAGGACCAGAGAAAGTGCAGTGAGTGATAGAAAATGTTAGTGGCCTGTAACAATTGATCTAGTGCCACTAAGATGAGGAAGTAGTATTCTAAATAAAACGGTAAAGATGTGGCTGTGGGTATCCTCGAGATAGTTTCTCGTAGGTTAGAGAGGCCTGTTCACCTACCCGACCGTACTCCGTCGTTGGATACAAGTGTGACGTTCAGGAGCACGAGTCGCTGGACCTTTATTTAGCTCCCTGTACCCCCTCCCTTTTGTTTTTTGATATGCGTTGTGCCATGTTATTGTAGGATGTGTAAAATAATAAGTGTTGTTGTGTTGTGTATGTACCTGTTTTTTGTTTGATAAATACACGCCCGGTACTTAGAGATGGTCTGTGCTTGTGATTGAAAATCATACTAAGAAATGTTGTCTAATATAGTGAAATATATGGTACTGGTGATTAATTAATATTTTCACTAGCTTAGTCATAATTCTTTCTGTTCCCACAGATTAACATTTTGTATATGCTGATTCTCTGGCAAACAAGCAGCCCCCAGAAGGCTTGCAGTCTCATTACACCTGGCCAAAGCTGCTACCCGTGCATTGCCATGCAGAATTCCTGTCTTGAACTTCTGTCAGGCAGCTCCGTGGACGTCGGTAGACATGTTCATGGAGCACTACTGCCTGGACAGTAGGGTCCTTTGAGAGGGGCATTATGCCCGTTCGGTTCTTTCGGACCTTTTGGTATGAGCCAGTTCTTTAGACCTTCCAGCAGGTATTGCTGTGGTATCTAATCCCAAGGTGAGGCACCTGCAGTTAGAAATATCCATCGGAAGAACAAGTTATTTACCTTCGGTAACTATCTTTCTGGTGGATATTCTGTCTAATCGCAGATTACTCTCCAACTCTCCCGCCTCCCCTTTCTGTGAAGTAGACTCTTTTCACATCTAAAAGCTCCCAAATCTAGAGATTTGCGCACTCTTCATGTCAATCTCCTAATTGGTTTTGCGTCTGAGGGCGTGGACAGTCTAGAGAGCAACTGACGTCCGCAGAATGCATGGTGCTTATATGCGGCTCAGATTGTCACTTCCAGAGCGGAATGTAGTTGGTGCAGAGCCGCACGACACATCTACTGGCATCCAGGAGTACTGGTTTTAAAGTTTCCAGATCCACTTTAAGCCATGGGGAATATTCACAAGGCATGGAATCTATACTTAGAGCATAGGCCAGAAAGATCGTTATCGATGGTAAGTAACTTGTTCTTATGTGATATTTCTGCAACATTTCCCTATTAAATACTGACAGTTGATGGTCTCTATTAGTATCATGATGTCCTCCTATGTCTGACAATCCATTTAAATTGTATTGTCCACAGTGGAATCTTTCACTTTCCTATGGTCTGTGGCCAGGAAAATAATCTTGTATTTGTGTTTAGCTTTTGTATGGTGCATTCCTACTTCAGGTATAGCCCCCAAAGTGCTGGTGGTGTCGGATTATTTTCTGTATAAGGGACTGCCATATGGCATTTTGGGTCTGGTTTATGATAGCCCGTTCATCTAATGATAGCACTAAATATAAATAGAAAGTTGCATGGGGCTTCTATTAATAACGTTTTAATTTCCAGTTAATAAAGCACTTGATAATGTATGTTTCGTGTTATTCACATCGAATCTGCATACTCCAGACATGATACAGACGAGAAACTGTTTAAGTAGTGGAGGCGGCCAGGTTCTGGGTTAAGAAATGTTTGATGACCTACTGGACCTAAAATAATCCTTTAAAATCGGTTGATTTTGAAAAGCGATTTGAGAAACAGTTGTGATACACTACAAAGTTACTAAATTAGACATTTTCAATCACATTTTTAAATCTATGATTTTGTGAACTATACTTGTCGCATTTCACCTTAAAAGTTACTCGGTTCATGTCTCTCAGTTTTGGCAGCATGAATTGCTTTTTCTCCTTTTGCAGGGAACCTCTTGAAATCATTCATTCATATGTCTTTGAGAGCTCCAGTTTCCAAACATTTTCATCATAGTTTTTGTTTATTTGCCAAATTTTAACCACTATTGCAGCTCCATTTTACTTTTGTAAGTCCCACTTTTGGTATATTACGGATTTAATGTGTGCATGCCGTCTATAAAATAAAAGGCACATCTGTTGGTGCATGCAGATATCGAAATTGCATTTTCTTTGGAATTATTTTCATGCCTTTTTGTAAGCTTGTGGTGTTTTTCAAGCTGGCATAGTGCTGTTCTGTTTTTTTTTTTTGTTGCTACTATAGCAGGTATTCATAAGCCATATATTACTTTTTTAATTTGCTATGTTTCATTGTTCATTAAGTTATATAGAAAGTGGGGGGGGGGCGGAGTTAGCCACGCCTGGAAATGGCCACAATGTGAGCGAGCTCCTCCGGTCATGTTCCTATCCTGCATAAATCCTTAAAGCACAACGCAAAAATCGCCACAGAAACACCTGATTCGGCTTCCAGATAGCGGTAAGAACAGCTGTGCCCGAGATCGCCGCTGAAGACGGCACCGAAAGCCCTCAAACCTGCTGGGAGATTTGGACCGAAGTGCGGCCTGCGTTGTGTAGATGCGCGCGTTCGGCGTGCATGCTGCGTGAGCCCCGGCCGGGGAGACGTCTGGCTGCCACGCACTTGGCCGCACCCTGGATAAGTGAACCGGACCGGCGCGGCTGAGTGAGCTGCCTCCCCGGTGTGCACATCGCTGTTTGGTGCCTGCGTGGACGCCCTGCATGGTCGTTAGAAGTAGAGAGAAGGCGAGGGCATCACTAAACCCAAGGTTAGTGTAGCGAATGAACTTGGAACGCGACGCTACGCGCCCAGTGAGTACCGCTGTAAAACTACCCTGCACGGGGCCCTGAGACTGGGATGGCTGGATTGCATCCACGCTGCATTGGATGCTGCTGCGCGTAGCGCAGTAACGACGGAAAAGTTTTGTGGCGCGGTGCATGTTATATAAACAGCATAACATTGGCGCCTCTTAATATCTCCTGCTGCGCACTGGGTATATTCCCCCATGGACACCAAGCTGAGGGACAGTTGATTTCGCCCCCCACCGCTCACCCCCATCATACAGGGCGTGCTACTGGCGCATATAGAGTGCGGGCCCTTACGCACTGGCCTACACACGGTGAGACTGTTGCCGACGTATGCTCTGGCTGTGTAGACTCAAACATCTGTGGCAGTAATTGGTGCAATATAATGGACACGGCGCTGACTATCGTGACTCACAGCGCGTGAATTGTCACATTTACTGGCCGGAATCTGGGCATAGGAGACACGTGGCACTAGTGTGTGTGACGACGAAAATCCATAGATGCGCGACGTGGCAGATCTGCAGTCTTGGAGTCCTAGTTATATACAGTGACCTCCAGTCCCGGGCTGCTAAGGGGGCCCTGAGACCCGGTGTTCTGTCCAACCAGGGGCGAATGGTGAAACACCCAAAGTGTGGTTGGGGTCACACGAATGAGCAGAAGTGCAGCGCATTGCGGAGATACGATCAAACAGTTGCTTCCTCATTCATCAAGAGCTGGAAGGAGAACATCGACCATGGGTTAACCAGATAAAAACCAACCCAAACTGCACTTTGAACAGTCCAAAAAACTAACTGAGAGCTCAACTGAAGAAACATCCGGGAGTCAACCACCTACATCTACAGATACTGCGGACTCAGCGATGGATGTTCACTCTATGTTCACGACGATCCAATCCACACTGACAAATATTGACGGGAAAGTAGACTCCTTAACATACCGAGTTGATCGCATGTCAGAGCGGCTGGATAGGTATACAGAAAGAATTGATATGGCAGAGCGTCGCATCTCGGATGCGGAAGATGCTCAACAACAACTGGAAACGAAACAAACGACAACGGACAAGACCCTAACGGCGTTACTGGCAAAGACCGAAGATTTGGAGGCGAGATCGCGCCGCAACAATCTGCGCTTCATGGGCATTGCGGAGACCACAAACACAGGCAACATGGAATGCTATATTGAATCTCTCCTAACCACACTACTGGGGAGAGAAACCTTCTCGGACGTCTTTATTGTGGAGCGGGCACACAGATCGTTGGCGCCTCCGCCACCGTCGGGGGCAAGACCGCGCCCCATAATAGCCAAAATCCTCAACTACAGGGATCGAGATGCGGCGCTTCGTAAGGCTCGCGAACTGGGCACTTTGACTCATGAAGGTATGACTATCTCTATTTATCCAGACTTCACTACACAGGTCCAAGAAGCTCGGAAAAAATTCTTGGATGTCAAAAAGAAACTACGAGGAATGAACATCCCTTATGCAATGATTTATCCAGCGCGTCTGAGAATTACTGATGACGGTAAAAGTAGAATCTACAACACACCTACAGAAGTCTTTCAATACTTAAAAACGAAATCGTCACAACAGCCACGCCGGAGATCCCCTAGAGGCGCACAAGACTAATCAGGGACTACATCAGATGTTGAATAATGTTGTATACACTAACCAAGAACGCCTTGAACTTTTCTAACGTGGAACCTATAGGTGGCCTCCTATACCGATATACTGTGGATTCAGATAAGTAACAGTTGTATTTGATTGAGTTTGCCACCTCCTACTCACAGTAGAGTGTAGTGCCGATTTTGTCTAATGTGTCACTCTCTGGACTATATATTTCATTGCCGTCTGTGGACACCATTGGGTTTATTTCTGCTCGATGATATTGAGTTGTGTGGAAACGTACTACTTAATTATTGGCAACCTGACCCCCCGTTTGACCTGTTCATCGGGGATTAGGGCTGGCTACTCCCGCCACCGTTGTGACAATCTTGTTTTTTCGTTTAATGAGTAATGTTTAAAGGGAATGAGTATATTCATCAGTTTCAGGGGTTTGTCTTTGCCATAATTGGGATGGTGAAGTGGGAGGGGGGAGGGAAGGGCGGGGAAAGCAACAAAATGGTCAGCACGGAGACACCTATTACTCCTTATCTTAAGATATGCAGATCTAGACGAAGTTATCCTGTTCGTGTAATCACCGCAGTCAGCAATGAAGAGCAGGTTGATAACCACGAGAACGCTAACATTTATGACGTGGAACGTGAGAGGTCTACACAATCCACAGAAAACACGAAAGGTCTTTGCATATTTAGATTGTCAAAAGGTGGATGTCGCCTGTCTGCAAGAGACACACCTTACTAACACAACAGAGTGCAGAGTGGGGGCTAGATGGGCCGCGCACAGGTTTGCATCATCCTACTCTACTTATGCTGAGGAGTCCTATTCCTCAAAAAAAAATGTTTTCCCTTTACGCTGATCCAATCAATTCAAGATGATCAGGGGAGATATGTTATTGTACATGGTAATTTTGGAGGAACTGTCATGACTATAGTCAATGTATATGGACCGAATGTGGATGACCCCTCTTTCTTCCTGGGCATATGGGCCAAAATACATACACTCCCGCCATCCGCAATAGTATGGGGCGGGGATTTTAATACATGCATTGACCCGACTATGGATAGGTCCACCTGTAATGATCGAAATGGTTAACAATCCACCAAGATACTCAAAGAGGTAGGCAGACTATGCTATGATAGATATATGGAGGATGCGCCACCCTTCTCGCAAGGAGGGCACTTGCATATCCACTACACACAATACCTGGTCGCGAATTGACTTCTGGATAGCCACAGCAGATGTAAACGCTTGGACGACTGCAATCGCACATATGCCCAAAACGCTTTCAGATCACGCGCCGGTCAGATTAGAACTAACCATCCCCACCCACACGCCACGTCAATATACATGGCGCCTCAATCCTAAAGCACTACACGACCAAGTATTTAGAGTGGAACTGCGGCAGGCTATTACTGAATATTTTACACATAACGTAGATTCAGTGGATAGTGCTAGAGTACTCTGGGAGGCTTTTAAGGTAACGATTAGGGGCTTCTGTATCGGTAAACATGCTGGTATACTCAAAGACATCCAAAGACAAATGTCCAAAATTACGAACCTAGAAACTACATATATGTCCACATTAGATCCCAAGCTATTGGCTGAAATTCGGAAACAAATAGATAGATATCATGAATTTGCAGAGGACAAAATTAAATACCTTTCGCGCAAGTACACGGCCAGAGCCTATGGAGAAGGTGGTAGGCCAGGTAGAACACTCTCCAGTAGGTTACGGCCCGCACACACTGCATCGTACATAACTCAAATTCTAGATGGTCAAGAAATACTTAAACTTGACACCCCCTCTATCACACGTTGTTTTGCAGACCACTACACTCACCTGTACACTGCCAAGACGGATGCAACTCACACTGAGATAAACAAATACCTAGACGATATTGCTCTGGCGTGGCTTTCTGATGCTCATCGGGAATACTTTAGTCACCACATAACGGAGGATGAGATGAGGGAAGCTATAAATTCGCTGCCAACTAACAATGCACCGGGCATAGATGGCCTACCTAGTGAATTCTACAAAGAATAAAAAGATATCTTGCTCCCCCACTTAGCAGCAATGTATGAGGAAGCTTATGAAGAGGGCATACTACCCCCCTCGTTACGTGAGGCACTCCTAATCACACTCCTCAAACCTGATAAAGACCCGGCTAGATGCGACTCCTACCGCCCACTATCCTTAATTAACACAGATGCTAAAATATTGGCCAAAATCATTGCCCTTAGACTCCAGCCGCTGATGCAAAACCTAGTCCTTCCAGATCAGGCTGGATTTATTCCAACGCGCTCAACTACACAAAACATACGGACTATATTTGCCATGTTCCATCACCTACACCCGGAATTACCAGCCTCTGCGGCTCTTCCTGATGCCGCTAAGGCGTTTGATTCTGTGGAATGGCCTTTTATGTTTCAGGTTCTGAGACTAATGGGATTCCCAGAACCATTTTTGAAATGGATAGCTCTACTGTATACACAACACAGTGCTCGAATACGTATAAATGGTAGCACGTCTGACCCTATTCATATATTTCGTGGCACGCGTCAGGGCTGCCCATTATCCCCACTTTTATTCACACTGGCGCTAGAGCCCCTTGCGTGTAAGATTAGTCAAAAACATGCTGACACAGCCCTGCAATTTCACCTGCGGCCCATATCAATATCATTGTATGCGGATGACATGGTCCTTTACACGTGACACCCGGACATAAATTTAAATAAACTTATCCGAGAATATATAGGATTCGAATACTTTTCCGGCCTCAGTATAAACTGGGACAAGTCAGTGGTGATCCCACTTACCCCAGTGACGACTAAACCAACAATTGACTATCCGCTACAATGGCAAACAGAACCAATTAAATATTTAGGGGTATGGATACACCGAGATCCAGATTTGGTCTTGAGAGAGAATTATGGGAAAGCCATAGCTAGACTGGAAGAGCAGGTTGGCAGGTGGATCCACCTTCCCCTATCACTTGCTGATAGAATAGCCATACAGAAAATGGTGGTGTTACCACGGTTTCTTTATTTATTCATGAATATACCTATATGGATTCCACAAGTGCTCTTTGCTAGACTCCGTACAGCTCTACTTAGACTGACATGGGCGGGAAAGCACGCACGAGTAGGATGGAAGAAACTCACTAGACCATACACACAAGGAGGTTTTGGAGCCCCAGACCTTCAACTCTACTATTATTGTGCACAGGCACAATATGCCCATTACTGACTACACCCACATGGACATATACCACATATAGCTGTGGAACATGAAAATATGCTTCCCACCCCACTAATTGCACTTGTCTCGTCCCCCCAACGAAACACTCCGTCCACGGGGATATACCCAGCGACCTGCACTTCTAAAGCATGGCATACACTAGCAAAACGAGCGCATAAACTCCCAATGTATGCACCAGCGTTCCCGCTGACCTACCATCCACGACTCGCAGTGACGCAAGAATCCAAAATGCTACACTTACTAAATGAGATGGGGTTTCGTAAAATGGGAGATGTTTTCCCACATGGGACATTTATACCGCATGACGATGTCATGCTGTGCGCACATCACACTCCACTGAAAACCTTTGCATATATGAGACTGCGTGCAGCACTCAAAGCTCTATACCCCACATTCCCAGACGAACCGCTGACACAATACACTGCAGATTCTGCTGGTGTCCGCGGCGGGGCCTAGTTGCGAAATTATATAATACTGCCCAACGGGAACAATTCCATGTTCAAAATAGACCTAAAACAAGATGGGAAAATACACTGGGTGAAAGCATTACCACAGAACACTGGGATTACAGCTGCATGCAACTGCAGATATTGACTTCCAATTGCAACTGCAGATATTGACTTCCAATTGCAACTTGAAAATAATACACTTCAAGTTTCTATATCAAATGTATTACACACCCACACAGCTACATAAATATGGTCTGAGAGATGATGACAAATGCCGCAGATGCGGGGCTCCCACAGCGGATTTTTAGGTCTCGCCTGAGCCAGCACATGCGCTGCTCTGGCGAGACTTTTAGTAAGTGGCTTTTTAGAGTGCTACCCACAGGCTTTTGCTGGCCTCCAGCTTGCGTTCACGATCGCGTGCACGCGCGATCAGGCGCCATATGGCTTCCCTCGCCATCTGGCTTCCCACCCTTACACTCGCAGCGGCTTTGATCGCTCGTGATTACTTTCACTTTCGCGGCCGTGTCAGTTTCACGGCCGCGCGGCCAATGCTTGTTTTCGTTTGCTTTGGGTCGTGTTTTGGGATTTTTGTGTTTTTGGCTTGTTTAACAAAACATGCTGAATCCAGTGGTATTGTATTTCGTTTTTATTAACTGTATTTACTGTGTTATTTGTTTGTTCTGTTTTCATAATATGTTGAATGTTACAGCCCTCTTAGAGCATTGGGACCAACCGCAGAGGCAGCCCAGAGAGTGCACATAGTTTCCGAAGGATTCCCACTGCTGGAGTCATCATCTTTGAACCCCTTGCCAGCCTCACGCAGTGCTTCATCAGTAGATCCTGCCTCCTTACATCTACTTTGCCTATCTCACTATGCCTCCATCTCCCCTCTATGCCTTCCTCTGCCTGTCACCTCTCTGTCCTTCACAGCCCCTCTCTGTCTCTTTTTTATCCCCACCCTCCCTCTCTCGATGTGTCCCTCCCTTTTTCTGTAGCTTCTCTCTTGTCCTTTCTTTCCTTCTGCCTCGCTTTACGATTCTCTTTCACTCTCTCAGTTTCTATGACTCTTTTTCTCACTGTCTATCTCATGGATACATCGCTCTGCCCCGTCACTCCAATTTTTATGCCCTTTTTTTTTTCTTTGCCTCTCTCAATGTCTTTTTCTGTTTTTCATGTATGCGTGTGCTGTACTGTTTCAGTCTCCAGCACTGGTAATTTATGTTTGCGGAGGCTCATAGAGGGGGTGCGGGGGGGTTCCTTTTACTATGAACTAAAGTTTGATTGTACTGTCACTTCCACTCGCCCACCAGAACTGCTCTTTTTTGTGTGCTGTTGTATACAATTACAATGTGGCCTGAGAAGGGGGATTTTTAAATCCTTTCAGGCAAAGAAGAACTTGAGAATGGCCCAGCAGGAGGCTATCTGGATGGGGCTGCAACCATTGACCCTCTCGTCCTTTAAGAATGTGGTAATGTGACCCTTCTGTGCTTTCTCTTTGAAAACACCTCCAGGGAACAAATGCATGAGCCCAAGTTAGTAACTCTTAATCCAAGAGCTTTTATTTACTCAGTGTAAACTGCAGTTTTTCAATCTAACTACTAAGTACCCACTGTGATATATGTATGTGTATATATATGTGAAAATATGTATGTATGTGTGCGTGTGTGTTTATATGTATGTGTGTATGTCACTTTGAGTCAATTCTAAGCTCAATTATCTCTAAGGGTACAAAATGTACAAGCAAATTTCTACAGTAAAGAGGCCATTTTAGAGCCCAGATAACAAATCTTTTTCATGTATGACAGGTAATTGTCCTTGATTTTGCATGTCATCAGTTTGAGTTAAACATGTACATTATAACATTGAACGCATCCGTAAGCAACCTGTGCATTTCCTGACTAACTTATTTTTATGCACGATTCTTTACTGTTTGGTAATGTGCAAATTACTGTTTGCGTACATTATTTAAATGTGGATTTAGTTTCCAAAACATCACGTGCTTGGAATTAAGAAATTGCATATGTAATCTACATAAGTGTACATTCATTGTATACATGCATTGTATACATATGCTTAAATTAATAAATCAATATAGCACCTATTGTTTCTCGGCTTGAACCGTGAAATGACTATTGCTTTTAGTAAAATTACTTCATGTGACTTTACTCTGTGCAGTTTTATTATGCATTGCTTATACTTTTAACCTCAGCACTGATTGTTTGTGCCCTGGCCTTTTGGGGGTGCTTTTGGTCATAGTGAAAATTGCTGTCCACATACTCAGTAGTTTACATGCTTTGCCCGTACATGCCATGCTTTCAATTTGTTTTTTTGTTTCTTATCTTAACTTATCACCAGCCCCTCTCTGTTTCTTCACCCATCCCTGTTTCTTCTCCACCTCCTGCCAGACCTTCTTCTCCTTTTCTCACCTGCCCCTTCTCTTTTTTTTTTAACTTATCCCCAACCCCTCCCTTTTTCCTATCGCTAACACCCTCTCTTCCATCCCTGTTTCCACTCCCCTGCCCTCTCGTCCCGGTTTCTTCTCCCCCCTCTTCTCCGTTTCTCCCTATCTATCTCTGCCTCTCCCTCCCCGCCCCCGTTCGCTACTCCCACCTACTTGCCAAAGCCTAAAGCTCACCCATGGGCGAGACTTATTGGCTTTGCCAATGCTTGTTTTGCATGTGGCCTGGTCATGCCCGCAACTCAGTTCCTACTGGGCAGAGGTAACCAACACACTTACTACCATATTGGCAGAACTGATACCCAATACCCCCCAGAAATGTTTACTGGGAATGTATAAGATCAAGTTAGCCTGTAGACGCAAGTTCCTAGCGATAGCATTGTTGCTAGCAAAGAGACGTATAGCAATGAAATGGGGCAGTAAGGCTGTACCGAAATGCAAAGATTCGATAGTAGATATGATATACTGCAAGACACAGCTGGACACACATGCAGAAGAGTTACCACAGGCTTCTCGGCCGAGGGATTTTTGGGAACCGCTGGTACAATTTCTAGATGCCACACAGACTGATGATTGATGTTGGACTAGGAAGAAGAAGTGTACTTACAGTGTGATGTATCTTGTTTGTACCTCAGCGGGATGGCGGGACGAGAGGGGGAGTGGTAGACTATGTGCTAAATGGGGCACGTGAACGCATTTTTGCAAACTTGATACCTGTTATCCTGTGTTGACCCTCGCATTCTATGTAAAAAGTGAACCTGCAATATTTCGGATATTATGGAAAACTGCAAGATTATGTGTAATCATGATTGACCGGACATGTAATGTCACCGATCATATGCATATCTGTAACATGTTGTCTTCTTTCTGTGCAGGACCGCAATAAATAAAAAAAATTAAAAAAATTAAAAAAAAGTTATATAGAAAGTGATAGGATTCCTGCAATGGAAAACAGCCCTAAAATGGAGCTGCTGAACCATTTTGCCTATTTTGCTTTGCAGGTAACTGCAACCTCTATGCAATTTCGGAATATAGATTTTATTTGAGAAAAATGATAACCTTGAATCTAGAATGTAACCTAAGCGCACTGATTTACAAGCTTATCACACACCAAAGCATCAAATAGTCCATCATCCAGAAGACAAATGCAGAAGAGCAATACAGCATTTCAGTCAATACGGTGATGAATGATTATTAAAACGTTTAACGAAAGAGAAAACATGGCTTTTATAAATAAATTAGTACAGTGGCTTTTTCTCCAATGCATTTTGAACAATTGCTGACTCCCAACCCTACTAATCACCTAACCAACATACAACCTTTAAGATTATTAGTACATTTCCATTATTCAATTATCCGATATTTTTATAATTTTGCAAGAGGGATTCCGAAAAGCAACATGTCCTTCATTTATATGAGTGCATCACAACTGGTCCTCGCATTAAGGTTTTATAGAAAAGCATTGTTACAGTACTACCTTGGCGTACCAGCGCCAAGGCACTTTGCTGCCACCACCATTCAAACGTTTTTAAACTTGTACCCAGTGTGGTGTATATCAGATTCAGATTGGATAAATCTGAACACTGTTTGTGTAATACTGCATTAGAAAATACTTTTACTCACTGTATTATTTGCCAATCAACTCTTTAGAAAATGTGTAATTGAATTACCAGACACGTTTTCTAGACACTAATATTACATACTTAAAAGAATGCATTTCGTAGGAAATGTTAGGCAACCCACACTGAAAAATAATTTATTTTAGTACTTGTTAGTTATATTTTGTAGCTGTTTTTGTTGTTGGGGGCTTCATAAGGGACACCTGCAGTCTTTTAGCGACTTAAAAATGCATCGTAATGAACACAAAGCGCCTGTTGTGCACTTGTTCTGTTCATAAATTCTGAAAAGCTGAATGGGTTAGCGACCTAACTTGCTGACTATGCATAGACAATTCATATATTCAGTTTATATTCCTTACTGGTTGGGGCAGTGATCTTAATGGTTGATACCAATTGCATTATGCTGAAATAGTGTTACTCCGCTTCAGATCTCGTAATACATTACCTGGAAGTCAGGATAACTGATGGATGCGAATGTATGGACATGGCAAATCAAGAATGTTCAGAGCGGGAAATCTGCAGTTTAATCTTACTTATAGTTTGTTGTAGCCAGATTGTTATTTAAAGGGCATTGAAAGTAACTTAAAACCGGGAATGGGTATCTAAACAAAAAAGTAATCTTTTCTAAAAAACGAAGAAACAGATACTCAGCGGTTCACTGAATATACACATCATAAAACATTTAGAAAAATAGGTTTTAAATGTTACATTCAGTGTATTAAAACCTAGTTACCACTACGCGTGGTGAATTAATTGAGCATTGTCTCAGTGAACTAGGTCTCCAAAGGCAGAAAGCTAAAGCAGTGATCAACCTGCCAAGCAAATTTTTAGAAGAGGATTAATTGATTCTATTTATATTGAGTATTAGGCTGTCAGTGAACATGCTAAATCGTTCATAGGTTTAGCCTTTGCGGGAAGTGATCACTTTCCTGTACAGATGATTTTTAACTGCTGTTTAAAACCAGGGTAAAGATATTCTAATGAGCAGAGTAATGAGTCAAGGTAGACAAAGGTGGGCATAAATGATACAGAAAATAAAATGGGAACACTGACGAGAACGGATGTGTCCTTAAATACTCGTCTTTTGAAATAAAGAACGTGTCCTGGTAGAATTAACTGATTATTTAAAGAAAATTAAAGAAATAGTCAAATTGCTCTTCTTTGTTAAGACACAATCCTACGAAAAGGGGTAAATGCTTGGTATGTTACGGACTGTAACTTTAAAAGCAAGATTCTTCGGAGAGTTTTGAGGAAGCTCATACTTCAGAAAGAAGCAGTAGCCTTTGACCGGTATATAGATATACAGAAGGCATTTAAGTTGTTGATTTAAAAAAAAAAAAAAAGAAGAAAGATGCCATTAGGAAAGCTTTGGTCCAAATATCGTAAGCAGTCGATTCTAAAGACTCAGTTGTTTGGAAACTATAGCCGATGTTTTTATGTCTGCTAGACAACCCCAGATGAATTACATAACATGATATCAATAGGAGTAACCTTTATTCAAATTGTATGCCAGCTTAGGTAACAAGCATTGAAAAGGCAATAGGTCTCGCCTGTGCGAGAGCTATTGGCTTTGGAAAATAGTTTTTGCCATTTTGTACACCATCATGTCTGTTGTTCGGCATGGCTGAAAAGTTAGTGGCATAGATTGGAGTGGGGAAGATTGGGTGGAATGGGTAGAAGGGAGTGGAGTGGGGTAGATTATAGTGGAGTGGGAAAGATTGGGATAGAGTTGAGTTGGGTAGAGCGGGGTGGGATGGATTAGAGTGGGGTAGATTGTAGTGGAGTGGGTAAATTGGGGTAGATTGCTGTGGATTGAGGTAGATTGGAGTGGGATGGTTTGGGGTAGATTGGAGTGGGGTGGATTATGGTACATTGGAATGGAATGGAGTGGAGTGGGGTAGATTGGTGTGAAATGGAATAGAGTGAAGTAGGTTAGATTGGAGAAAAGTGGGGTTGATTGTAGCGGATTGTATCTGTGGCCGTTAGGCTACATGTCTTGCCCCTAAGTCTGTGAAACGTAGGACACAGGTTTTAAGATGAAATGGATGAACTATAGCCCTGCCCAAAACTGAGGCACTTTAGAAAACCGACAAATGCAACTTACAAACACATGCAGTCAAACTGACTGCTTTAAGAGTCTGTGGCATTTATTTGTTACTGTAAAAGGAAGCACCGAATTCTGAAAGACATGAAGGCAAAAACAAGCAAACCTGCACTTCATACAAGGAACGGGAAGGCACGTTCAAAGCAACCCAAAGGTGTTGGTAAAAAGTAGTGTTGAACTGTAAAACAAAGTTACAAACTGCATCAATAGTCAGCAGCATTTTCTTGTTGCAAAAAGGAAATGCTGAATTCCAACCCCAAAAAACTGTAGGAAAAAAAAATGCCGGTCAGAAAAAAATGGAAACATTACGCCGAATCAAGGCGTGGGCAGCGGAAGGACACAAATAAAACAAAATCAATTAGTACTTGGTCAAAGCTCTGGATAAATAAAAGGAAGTGACATGAGGCAATGGTGACCAGCTAAAAAGAATGACAAGCAAACAAATGGTACGTAATGGGTGAACTTTAAGCTCTTTACTGTATACAATAACCTTCGCAGCAACGGCTCTGTTAGGCGAGACCTAAAAACTCGAGGACAAGAAAGATTGGGATTAATGGAGGCTGGAAGAAGGGGGATATAGGGGTATTGGAAATAACTATGAATGGGTATAAGTTATAAAAAAATTCTTAATGCAAGCAGAGCAGATGACCCTGACAGTATCTGAAAGAGACACGTTAGTGACAGATTCCTTACCTTAGAATATCCCCAGGCGTCAGGCTGGATCCGGAAAGTTTTTGCGTAGCAGTACCCTTGCGCGTCGGTAGGCGGCGTCGTGCGGCTCCGCGTCCGTCGTCGGCGTCGTGATCGCCGGGATGAAGTCGCGGGCAGTACTTAGACGCCGCCCCTGCGCGCTGACGTCAGTTCTATTTTTCCGCGCCAGTAAGCGCAGATCCGGGAAGAGCAGTGCCCTAGTCAATTTTTGACTAACTTTTTTGTGAATTTTTTCACTGTTTCTTCATCGAGTCTTCACGACTCCTAGGTGTCGTAGGGATGCCCGGCTTCAAGCCATGCGGAACCTGTGGTCGCATGATGTCGATCACAGACCTGCATCTGGAGTGTCTCTTCTGTCTCGGCCGAGACCACGACACGAAGTCGTGCCCTCACTGCCGGAAACTTCACCCGAAGGCTTTGCGAGAGCGGTCTCGAAAGCTACTCGAGGTCCGGCAGTCGGCTTCGCGCCGCACCAAGCCCCGGTCCCGGGAGAGGTCGAGGGGCCGGTCGCGGAGTCCCCGCCGGTCGTCGGAGTCCAAGTCTTCGCGCTCCTCGGGTAAGTCGAAGCACAAAAAGTCTAAGAAGCGTTATCGCTCTAAGACTTCGCCTTGCCGGTCTCGCGACTCGGCTGAGGCCCCAGTCGGCACCGTCCCCGCGGCCCCAGACATGCCTATGGAGCCACCCCCGCATTACCCGTCCTTTCCGGGTTCGGGGGCGACTCCGGCCAAAATACAGGAATTCCTGTCGGCCATGGCCCGCCTCTTCGGGCCTCCAGGTCCCTCCGGTGCGCCTTCGGGCCCCGCGGGCCCTGATGGGGTTGCGTCGGCGTCGACTCCGGTCCCGGCGCCGCCTGTCCCACCAGCCTTAATCCCGTCCTCGGCTCCGGCCCCGATCCCGGCTCCGGTGGTACCGCAACCCCCATCGACGCCGGTTGACCTAACCACGCCTCCGCCGACGCTGATGTCCCCGGTGCCGTTCCTGACGCCGTCCGGGGCTCCGGACGGCGTCGGTCCCCGGCTCTCTCCGGCTCCGGACATGGAGCCGGACCGACGTCGCTCGACGCCGGCTCCGGCGCCGATGAGACCTTGGGTCCCAAATGTCCCTCCTCCTCCATATTTTGAACAAGAGGAGGACCAGGAGAGCTGGGAGGGGTCTGAGGACCCTCTCACACAACAGTGTGAGTATGATCCGGACTGGGCTGAGGAACTTGGGGATGCCAGTGGTCTAGACACCTCCCCTGACACTGGCATGCTGTCTCCTCCCGTGGCTACGGAGGAGGGAGCTAATTTTGCAACGGTGTTGCGTAGAGCAGCTGGAGCCTTACATCTCCAATTGCCTTCTGTGGCTGTCAGGACTAATCTCCTGACGGAAGTGCTTCAGCCGGCGGCTTCCTCCTCGGAGACCGTGCTGACGTTTAGTGATGCACTCACTGACGTTCTTTTGGGTGCCTGGTCCAAGCCCACCACAGGGGCTCCTGTGGATAGGAACGTGGCCCGACGCCATCGCCCTGCTCCGGGCAACCCCTTGTTTCTCTCCCAACATCCCACCCCCGAGAGCTTGGTTGTCCAAGCCTCTGCCTCCCAAACCGCCTTCCCTACCGCCCCTCCGGATAGGGAATCCAAACGCCTGGACCAATTTGGGAAGAAGGCTTTATCTTCCTCCAGTGCTGGCTTGCGGTCCGTCAACACCGCTTGCCTTTTGGGCCGATATACCCACTCCCTGTGGGATTCGGTGGCGGCTGTTTTGCCGCAGTGTTCTGAGGAGGTCCAGACACTGCTTACCCGCGCCATTGCGGAAGGGCGAGATGCGGCTAAATACACCATACGTTGTGGCCTTGATACCGCCGACTCGCTGGGCAGATCGCTTGCGACGACGGTGGCGCTACGTCGCCACGCCTGCCTGAGAACAACTGGTTTCTCGGGTGATGTCCAGAATACACTCATGGACATGCCCTTTGATGGAGTCGGTCTTTTTGGTTCAAAGGCAGACCCTGCGCTGGAGCGCTTTAAGGACTCACGGGCTACTGCCAAGTCCCTGGGCCTTTCTGTTGTACGCCCTCCGCTAACCTCTGCTTTTCGCCCCTTTCGTGGCCACGGAAGGGGCGCCCAGTCACGTCAGCTGCCCAGCCACCGCCCGCGCAGCAAGCGTCTTCGCGTGGCCGAGGACGTGGATACCGCCGTGGCGGTTCGGGCAACCAGCGTGCGGGTCAGGCCACTACCTCCAACCCGTCCGCGGCCTCCAAGCCCTCCTAGTCCTTCCTTTCAGGTGCACAGCACGCCAGTAGGGGGCAGGGTCCGCCATCACCTTCCCCACTGGCGTCCCATCACCTCGGACAGGTGGGTCTTGGACATTGTCCGAAGGGGCTACTCCCGCCCCTTCGAGACCACCCCCCCAGCCATGCCACCTCTATTCCACCGCATATCAGGGGATCACTTGGTGCTTCTGCAGAAGGAAGTCACGGCCCTCTTGGCCAAGAGGGCCATCGAGCATGTTCCGACCCCAGAAGTAGGACGTGGTTGCTACTCCCACTACTTTCTGGTGCCCAAAAAGGACAAGGAGGACATGCGTCCTATCTTGGACCTCCGGAACGTCAATCGCTTCCTCCGGAAGGAGAAGTTCAAGATGCTCACCCTAGCTCAGGTCTTGACTGCCCTCGACCCAGGAGACTGGTTGGTAGCGTTGGACTTGCAGGACGCTTATTTTCACATCCTCGTCCTGCCGGCCCACCGGCGTTACCTGCGGTTCACGGTAGGCCTCGAGCATTTTCAGTTCACCGTGCTCCCCTTTGGCCTTACAAGTGCCCCTCGGGTGTTCACAAAAGTGATGGCGGTGGTCGCAGCTCATCTGCGCCGGGCAGGGGTTCCAGTCTTCCCCTACCTCGACAACTGGCTGCTGAAGGCGGGCTCGTCCCAGGCAGTCGTCTCCCACCTCCAGACTACGGCCGAACTCCTGCACTCGCTGGGGTTCTCCATCAATGTGCCGAAGTCGCATCTGATTCCTTCTCCACAGCTCCTTTTCATCGGAGCAGTTCTGGACACGACGCAGTTTCGGGCCTATCCTCCCGAACGGCGAGTCCGGGATATTCAGGCTATGATTCCGATCTTTCAGCCTTTATCCTGGGTTTCGGTACGGATGACCCTGAGGCTACTGGGCCTCATGGCCTCCTGCTGGTCAATCATGCCAGATGGCATATGCGGGCTCTGCAGTGGGACATGAAGTTCCAGTGGGCGCAGCACCAGGGCAACCTGTCCGATCATGTCCAGATCTCGGAGGGGACTGCAAAACAGTTGCAGTGGTGGCTCTCGAACCGGCAATGGGTCATGGGCAGATCCCTCTCCCTTCCCCAGCCAGAGCACACAGTTGTGACGGACGCGTCCCTTCTGGGATAGGGCGGTCACATGGGAGAGGCGGAGATCAGAGGCCTCTGGTCTCCGGCGAAGACCCGGCTCCATATCAACCTTCTGGAGCTCCGGGCGATCCGACTTGCACTGAAGGCATTCCTTCCCTCTGTCAAAGGGAAGGTAGTGCAGGTGTTCACAGACAACACCACTGCCATGTGGTATTGCAACAAACAAGGCGGGGTGGGGTCGTGGACCCTCTGTCAGGAGGCTCTGCGCCTCTGGACATGGCTGGAACATCAGGGCATGTTCCTGATGGTTCAACACCTGGCAGGTTCCCTGAACGCCAGGGCGGACGAACTCAGCCGCAGGTGCATGATGGATCATGAATAGCGTCTTCACTCGGAAGTGGTGCAAGGACTCTTTCTACAGTGGGGAGAGCCTTGGTTAGATCTATTCGCCACCGAAGAGAACGCGCAATGTCATCAGTTCTGCGCGTTGGAATTTCCAAGGCGGCACTCGCTCGGCGACGCTTTTCGTCGCGAGTGGAGTTGCGGTCTGTTGTACGCCTTTCCGCCTATACCACTTCTACCCAGAGTGTTGAAGAAGATTCGGCACGACCGGGCCCAAGTCATTCTTGTGGCTCCGGACTGGGCTCGAAGAGTTTGGTATCCCGAGCTACTCAGTATGAGCGTAGATCCCCCGATCCGTCTGCCTCTTCGGGAGGATCTTCTGTCGCAGCAGCAGGGGACGGTCCTCCACCCGAACCTGTCCAGCCTCCACCTGCTTGCGTGGAGATTGAGCTGCGGAAGTTGATTCCTTTCGACTTGCCTCCCGAAGTTTGTGATGTGATTCTGGCAGCCAGGTGTCCCTCCACTAAGGTGGTATACGCCTGCAGGTGGAACAAGTTTGTGGCATGGTGCACAGCAAAGGCTGTGAAACCCCTTTCTGCCCCTCTTTCTGAGGTTCTTCTGTTCCTTCTTTCCCTGGCCCAACAGGGTTCTGCCCTGGGTACCATCAAGGGCTATCTTTGTGCCATCTCGGCCTTCCTCAGGCTTCCTGATCAGCCCTCCCTTTTCAAGTCCCCTGTTGTTAACAGGTTTCTAAAAGGCATTACACACCTCTTCCCTCCTGTTCCGTTTGTAATGCCTCAGTGGGACTTGAACTTGGTTCTTACCTTTCTTATGTGCGCTCCCTTTGAGCCTCTACATAACTGTCCTCTTCGTCTTCTCACTCTGAAGACAGCCTTTCTGGTGGCCATCACCTCCGCTCGGCGGGTGAGTGAGCTCCAGGCTCTTTCATGCAAACCTCCCTTTCTGTCTGTCCATCCAGACAAGGTTGTTCTTAGGACGCGCCCGTCCTTCTTGCCAAAGGTGGTTACTGCCTTCCACATTGGGCAGATCATCACTTTGCCCACCTTCTTTCCGCCTCTGCATCCTTCCAGAGAGGAAGAGAGGCTCCACCGTCTGGACCCAAAACGTGCGCTTTCTTTTTATATCAACCGCACACAACACTTCCGGGTGGATGACCAGCTCTTTGTTGGCTACGTGGGCGCCAAAAAAGGTCGGGCGGTGCACAAGAGAACCATCTCCCGCTGGGTAACCTTGTGCATCAAAGCCTGCTATTCTTTGGCTAAGAAGGAGCCTCCTGTTGGGCTGCGTGCCCATTCCACCAGGGCAACGGCTGCTACCACGGCTTTAGGCCGCGGTGTTCCGCTGCAGGATATCTGTCAGGCAGCTACGTGGGCCTCGCTGCACACGTTTACAAAGCATTACTGCCTTGACAGTCAGGTCCGGAGGGACGGCTTCTTTGGCCGTTCTGTCCTCCGGGACTTCCTTGTCTGATCTTTTGTTTGCAGACCCACCACCGGGGTTGGTATTGCTGGGGTATTCTATTCTAAGGTAAGGAATCTGTCACTAACGTGTCTCTTTCAGATGCACAAGTTACTAACTTGTGTAACGATATATCTGTAAGAGACAGTAGTTAGTGACAGATTCCTTACCGCCCCACCCATCCTCCCCGTTCTGCGAACTGATTTCTAGGGTTAAGGACTCCCCTTTCAGGGCCCTAGTATTTTTCAGACACCTATGTCCGCTTCTTGCATGGCTCTGCGTTCCTGGCGCGGAAAGTCGTGTACAGAACTGACGTCAGCGCACAGGGGCGGCGTCTAAGTACTGCCCGCGACGTCATCCCGGCGATCACGACGCCGACGACGGACGCGGAGCCGCACGACGCCGCCTACCGACGCGCAAGGGTACTGCTACGCAAAAACTTTCCGGATCCAGCCTGACGCCTGGGGATATTCTAAGGTAAGGAATCTGTCACTAACTACTGTCTCTTACAGATATATCGTTACACAAGTTAGTAACTTGTGCATCAGGTTTATAAAAACAATCCTACATTTTAAGCTTTTTTTTCTCAAGGAAAACCAGAAGACCCCACTGGCTATAGGCTCGTGTCTCTGTTTGATGTGCCAGCCATGGATGTTTGTAAGATTCTTTTGAGTGCCATGGAAAAATGGGCTTCTGCTAATCATAAAATCCCCTTAGTGCAAGTTGAGGGTTGACCAGGTTTGTTTACATTGCGCCTAATCTTCACTTTCAATTATGCAACACCTATAACTGTTGTATACTGGCTCTTTAAGAGTGTGTTTTGTGGACTTTAAGTACTCATTTGATTGAGTTGATCGGAATATATTCTGGATTAAACTTTGTAATCGGGGCATGCTAAACACATTGTTGTCATTGCCGGTTAGTTTTCTTACTGGAACCTGGGCATACATTCAGGTTGGTATCAGGAGCAGATGATATGTGACCCTACAGAAAATGGATTGAAGCTGGGATGCACAATGCCCCCCTGATATTTTTCCTCTTCCTGGGTGAACTTTCTGAAATTTTGGAATGGAAAAATGAAACCCACCTAAAACAAACGGTAACCATATTCATATTTTATTAAATGCAGAAGATTTGGCAGGTTGGTTTGAACTCCTCAGGGCTACAGAGCCAGTTGAATGTTTTAGATTGATATTGCAAAGCTAATTTGATTATTAATACTACCTGTGAGAAATTGGGTTGTTGGTTGGGGGGTGGGAGGGAGGGAGGGTGGAACCCTACTCAAGCAACAGCCACAATCCTTGTCAAGGTGAACCACAAAAAGTCATTAAATTAACCTGTGCTTAACCCTCGGGTAGCTTGGCACAAAAGCAGTCAGGCTTAAGTTTGAGGCAATGTGTAAAGTATTTATGTAGTACTTAGAAAAGCAACAAAGTGAAAACAAGAAAAATCCCACACCAATTTAGAAAAATAGAGTAAAATTAAATAAGTTATAGGACACCAAACCAACAAACATCCATCAGAAGAACTGGAGTTATGAATGTTGAAAGATTTTAAAGTGAACAATAGCTCCTAAAAGATCAAAGCAACAACCTAGACCAGGCAAAGTCGAAAGTTATGGCCAACCCCGATGGAGCGTGGTTTGGATACAGAAAGTGGATTGGACCTGGTCTCTGTTTACCTTCGGGCTTGGAAGAAATTTTGAAGAAAAATGTCTGAGAAGGTAAAGTTCCGCAGGGCAAGGCAGCTGGTGGTGTCTAAGGAGGTGTTGTCGGGGAGCTGCTGGACAAAGTCGCGGTGAAGAGTTCTACGTTCTGACTTAGTCTCTTTTTGAAAGTCTAAAATCTCCAGCAGGAGGAAGCTACAGGCTATATCCGATGAGGGCTCCATGTGGCCGGCTACCCCTTTTACAAGGAACTGCTGAACAGGATTTGCTGCTTCAGAGAAGAGCATAGCAGGAGCTAACATGAAGTCAAGCCGACTGGCGATGTACCTTGGGTGGATTGACAAACTGGTAGGTCCCAGTCGCCTCTTGGTTCTCACAGCACTTTTTGGCAGAAAACTTCAAGTTTTGGATTTAGGCTTTCAGGGCACCTTTAGTACCACTTAAAATGGCCCGGGACTGGAGGGGCATCACTTAAAGGGTCAGAACTTACTCAGGCTGGGTCCAGGTCGGGGTTCAAGATGGTTGGAGCCTTTTCTGTCATTGAGGCTCTGATCAGACAGACAACTAGCCCTTGGAGTCACTCTGGAAGTTCGGGGTTCAGACAGAAACGCAGGTATTGAGCAGTAGGGCAGTCTTTAGCGGGCTCAAGGCAGGCATCAGGGCACTCATCTGAGTTGTAGGGCAGTTCTCTGAGAGACCTCAGCAGATTCAGAAGTGAACTGAAGAGTGTGTCTGAGTTCCCCAATTTTATACCTGGTGCTAGCTTTGAAATTGAAGAAACTTCTGGCATTTCCTGCCTCCTTGCCTTAGCTCAGGGTGTCTGGAGGCACAAAACGCTAGTGTGAAATTCTATGTGTGTGGGCTGAGGCAATGTCATTTAAGTGCAAGTGGGGCAGGGTGCAGTTCTGCCCCCTCCATCCTGCCAGTGTGACTGACTGGGAAGCATACACAAAGGCCAACTACTCCTAGTTATGTAACCCAGGAAACAGGTTGCATTTATCACCAAATGGTTAGGACAGGAAAATGTCACCTTTCTAGTCCTAAACTTTTCAGAATAGTATCTTAAAATTTGACTTTACAATTAAAGAGGATATTAAATTACAATTCCTTAGACACCCAACATGATATTTCTACCTGCTCCCAAGCAAAGGTTACAACGTATTAAATGTAATAAGGTAACCCAATGTTATCCTATGGGAGAGGTAGGCCTTATAGTAGTGAAAAACAAATTTGTGAATTTTTCATAACCAGGACATATAAAACTTGAGTATATGTCCAACTTTTTAAACACAATGCACCCTGCCCTGTGGGCTATTTAGGGCCTACCCAAGGGGCGACGTATGTGTATTAAAGAGTCGTTTTAGGCTTGGCAAAAGGTTTATTTTGCCCAGTCAAATTTGCAGTTTAAAACAGCACAAAGACTCCAATGGCATGCCTGAGACATGTTTTAAGGGGCTACTTAACTGAGTGGCACAATAAGTGCTGCAGGCCCACTAGTATAATTTAATTTACCAGCCCTTTAATTTAAATATGCCAAACAGGTATAAGCTAATTTTAGTGTTTTAGGGAGTGAACGCAACCACTTTAGCACTGGTTAGCAGTGGTAAAGTGCACAGAGTCCTAAAGCCAACAAAACAAAATTTAAAAAACAGGAGGGTAGAAGACAAAATGTTTCGGGGAACACCACACTAAGGCTGACAAGTCTAACACCACCAAAACACAGGCGTTGCAAATGGGAGTAAGAAATGTCATTTCACCAGAGGTATAAATATTGAAAATTGTAAAATGCAGTTTCTCAAGTATTTAGGGGTGATTTTAAGGAGCTTTCTTCTTTAAAGAACACAGACTTTCTTGACAATGACTAGAAGGATGTGGACGTGTGGGACTGTGGTGTTTGAACTTCCTTTTAGTAAGTCTCTTAGTCCAATGTAGTGGTCTATTTATCCAACATTGTTCCCAATATCACATATGGCATTCCTGGATTAATTATGAGGATTTTATCACATTTTTAAAAGATTTGAAGGGAGAGCATCAAGAGTAGCCCTATGTCTGCCATTTGCAATTGGCATTGAGATGGGAATGCGCTCCGTGGACATGCAAAATGAAATATAAACGATCAAATATTTGGAATTTTTAGCTCAGCAAGACGTTATTTTGTGTTGCTGGGAATGGTTATTTGTTGTTTTAAGTGAACTATAGTTTGCTATGAACTTCATTTCAGTCTTAAGAAATATGTATATCACTTTAACCAGCAGGCTGTTATTTAAGGTGACTTTCAGTGCATCTAAATAGATGTTACACAAAATATTGGGGAGAGGGCAATATTGTTTTGTAATGGCATTATGGGTAAACGGGCACATTTTAACAAAAGGATGGTACATGCTGGCATAAACGGTTATTTGCTAAATATATTTAGTCCAGTTGTCACAGTCTTCCTCAGTCTCCTCCACCCTCCATCCCCAGACTTGCAGGGGTTGAATTTGTAATCCTGAGATGCAAGGACTTAGATCATTATGAATCGAAATTTGCCTAACATCGTGGAAGGTAATTTTCAATTCTATTAAGGACACGTAGGCGAGGATTATGCTTTATCTCTCTTCGCTTTATTCTTAATAAATTTCACAGCAGCCATTTAGACCAACTTGAAGAAAAACAACTCCCATGAACCATAGGGAGGGCATCATAACAGTCCTTTCATAGTGTCCATAACGCTGTAGCATAAAGTCCCTTCACGCTGTTCTCGCCTCCTCTTTCTTCGCGCGAGGCACGGTAATTCCAATCTCACTGGTCCTGTTTCGACCCGTCATTCCCTGAAAAATGGAAACAGCGTAAGGTTCCGAGCAAAAACTGTGTGAGCGCCAACGAGCAACTATAATTTCTCCTGGACCACTCAAACCACAGACATTGCAACTCAGTGCTAACGGACATGGAAAGCATAAACAGCTTACTTACCACCTGTAGCGGGTTGGGAGACACATACGGGAGACAAGATGGGGTCAAAGAAGGTTTTATTGGTCTAAGTACACGCTTGTGTCGTGAGACCAGTCTGTAATAGGGTAAAAGTGGCTCTTCTGGCGTCTCCCTGGGTTCTCGGTCCCTCGGTGAGGTCCGCACTCTCCTTGGCCACTCCAGCACGGGTCCGTCCGGACAAAGGGGAAGCGTGGATGGAAAGGGAAAGAGAAAGGCTGGGTGTAAGTGCAGGGCACGTATATACAAGGGTGATAAGGGAACGGGGTAGTGAGGAGTCACACGGTGCGCAGCACGTCTATATAAGTGAGGGCAGTGCTTGGGGCGGGAGTACCGGGATACGGGGACCTTTACACTAGGTTCTCGGGCTCTCGTTTTTTTTCCCACCCAGCCCGTAAAGCGGTCTCGTACCTGCAAGAGCCACGCTCCTCCTGGAACGTGGCTGGGCAATACACGGGATCGTTGGCCTCCTGGCTCCTTTTCGTCTTGCGACCGCTCCGCCTCTGCTCCTTCCCTGGATTCCGTCTGCTCACGACTCCCTCGACTCTTCCTGCTCCTCCGGTGCTAACACACCCGTACTTCCGCCTTCCTCCCGTCTTTGAAGGCCCGACCTCCTCATCGTCATCGCTGGGGGCGTGGTTCAGCGACCAGTTCTCCCACTTAAAGGAACGATGTCCCTTTTCGTCGTCCCCGTCATATGTTCGGATGTCTGGACAAGTCAATTCGTCCTGCTGCTGAGAAACAAGAGGGGAGGCGGTGTTGATCACATTCCCCCATGCATCAGGTGGGCGCTTCCCGCACTTCATCCGACCGCCCTCGTTACACACCACCCCCCTTGGATTCTCCCGATCGGGGAGAGGAAACCTGGAGAGGTAACCTGGACTGACGGGATTAGAGAGCCTGCATGAAGGGCAGACAAAAGACCAGAAGCTGGCACGCATCGGGCGTTGGGGCATCTGAGGGCCCGGAGTGGGGGGGGTCCTTGAACTATTGAGTCCCTGACTCTAATATGGCGACTACCCAGGAGAGCCATTTCAGGCACAAATACAATAAGAAGCAACCATAGCATCTAGGTCATGGGAAGACCCTGCCAGCACTTGCAGAGGGCCTAAGTTGAGTCAGACCCACAAGGCATCGGAGGAAACTACTGCAACCCACAAGGTAACTGCTGACCCCACAGAGACTTAAGCAAACACTCACCGGGACACTGTCACGCAGCCTGCCTGATCCCAAAATGGCGGCTGGCGTAGCCTAACTGAGAAACAGCACCCACGCGAGTTACAGAGGCGGGGGCAGGGGCGCAGCGACAGCAACGGGAGCAGCCCTCATCATCAGCAAACTTATCCCAGGAGTCCAGCAGGCCCCCCGCGCCCATCAGAGACTCGCCGGGGATCAACTACACGGCCTGCCTGACCCTAAAATGGCGGCCGGAGATTTCTTAATATGCAGCCTTAACCAAGAGAGCTACAGAGGCGGAGGACAGGGGTGTAGCGGCAGCAACGGGGGGGGGGGACGGGCTATCCTCAGGCTATTCACAGGATCCTTTTCCCTTTGACATCGACAGTGATCTCTCCCTACGCCCTCTGAGCTGGAGGTTGAGGCGGACAGCGCCTCCCAGCAACACCGGGACTGATGCCTTCTTTGGAACTATGACGATGCCCCACGGGCTGAAACTATAACTATTTGTACTTACCGCGGAGCCTGAGTACCCTTGGCCGATGCCCGGTGGAGCTGTCCTATGCAGCTGTAGAGGAGTCTGGTTCTGGGACACCCCCTCGGCCGTCACCTACCCAGCCAGACATCGGACATTGTTTTTCACGGTTCTTCTCGGTTTTATCTGTCTCTCTCTTCGACTACTTTTACTACTGTGTTCCCCCTGGAGTAATTTCCCACTTCAGGTCTACCTGACTCTGTCTGCTCTCCCCCCTCCTGTTTACCTTTCCCCCCACTACCTTCCACTCCCCATAAGACGTGTGTCTTGAATATGCTATGCGCTAATATCTTATATTATTGAATAAGCTCACGTTTTTCTCCTAAGTATGTACTGGTAACTGCAACTGCAACTGGAACTGATGTAACTATGTAACAATGTACTGAAACAATGTCCTATCTCATGTAAAGCGCTCTGATACCTCCGGGTCTAGCCAGCGCTATATAAAACTTTTCAAATAAATAAAATAAAATCAGCGCTCCCGTTCTCAGAGCCTTTCCGATGCTTCACAGTGAAAGAAAAGGGCTGCAGGGAGAGGAACCACCGAAGAACCCTTGGATTCAGAGCGATGTTCCGGCTCATCCACTGGAGGGGGGCGTGATCCGTGTACAGGGTGAAGGGGCGGCCCTCGAGGTAATACCTCAGCTTGTCGACAGCCCATTTTATTGCCAGGCACTCCTTCTCGATAGTAGGGTAACGGAGCTCCTGGGGAAAAAGCTTTCTGCTTATATAGAGGATGGGATGGTCTATACCCTCGGGTGACAACTGTGACAGGACTGCCCCAATTCCATAGTCTGATGCATCAGTGTGGAGTATGAAGGGACGGGTAAAGTCGGGAGGAGAGCATGGGACCAGTGGTTATAACCCTTTTCAAGCAGTTGAATGCCTTCCACATTAGAGGTGTGGGGCATAAGAGGGTCTGTGCTTTTACGTCTTGTTTGAGGGTGTCTGTCAGTGGGGCGGCTAAAAATTGGGGAATGAAACGACGGTAGTACCCTATCAACCCCAAAAATGCTCTCATTTCTTTCTTGGTGCTGGGGAAAGGGGTCTCGGCTATCGCTCTGATCTTTTCAATCTGGGGTTCAATCATTCCGTGTCCTAGCACATAGCCTAGATATTTCACCTTTTGATAACCCACCCTGGATTTCTTCGAGTTTATGTGTAACCCGGCCTGTTGTAGGGCATGGAAGATGGTCTGTAGATGGACCAGGTGGGTTTCCCAACTAGGACTGAAGATCACTATGTCGTCCAAGTAAGCGGACGTGAACGACTGGTAGTCCTGGAGCACCGTGTTCATGAGGCGCTGGAATGTTGCTGGCGCCCCATGTAGGCCGAAGGGAAGAACTGTAAACTCGAATAAACCATCAGGCGTAGAAAAAGCGGTCTTCCTTCGACCTTCTTCCCGTAGAGGCACCTGCCAGTAACCTTTGGTCAGATCCAAGGTGGTAATATATTTAGCTTCACCTAATTTTTCAATCAGCTCATCTATGCATGGGATGGGATATGCGTCGAAGGAGGAGATGTCGTTAAGGGCCTGGAAGTCCATGCAGAACCTAGTACTGCCATCAGGTTTTGGAACCATCGCGATGGGTGATGACCATTCGCTCCTAGATGGTCTTATGACCCCGAGTCGTAGCATCTCTTGTACTTCTTTTCGTACCGCCGTCCTTTTGGCCGCGGGGATTCGGTACGGACGCAGTTTAATGGTCTTTCCTGGGGGTGTCTCTATCCTATGTTCGGCCAGGGTTGTTTTTCCCGGTTTGTCCGAAAAGAGGGAGGAAAAGGAAACCAGGGTTTTCCGGAGGTCTTCTTTTTCCTGTTCTCTCAGTTCCTCGTTGACAACCAACTGTTCCAAGGTAGAAGAGGAGGGGGCGGGCGTCGATAACGTGAGGTGGGCGGCTTTCGGTGGGGGTCCCAGCCATTTCTTCAACATATTTATGTGATAGGTCTGGCTTCTTCGGGGGGGTGATCTGGATATTGTAATTGGTTTTCCCAATGGTCCCCACGACTTTGTAGGGTCCCATCCACTCAGCCTGGAACTTCTTTGTGGACGAGGGTAACAACACTAGAACCCAATCATTCACTTCCAGTCTTCTCCATCGTTTTCCTTTATCGTAGAACACTCTTTGTTTTTCTTGACTCTTTTCCAGGTTGGAATAGGCCAGGTCTCTCAATTTTCCTATCTTTGACTTTAGGGCCTGGGTATACTCCAACATCCCGCGTTCTTCGTCGGCCTCTTCCTTCTCCCATGCCTCCTTGGTCATCTCCAAGAGCGACCGGGGTTGGCGTCCGTATAACATCTCAAAAGAGGAACACCCCAGGCTGCTCTGTTTTTGCCCCCTGATCACGTACAACGCTAGTGGTAGTAACTGGTCCCACTCTCTGCCGTTCACTGAAAGCATTTTCTTCAACGTGGTTTTGAGAGTCCTGTTGTACCTCTCTACGAGGCCGTCTGTTTGTGGGTGATAGACTGATGTTCTAATCTGCCGCAGTTGTAAAATCCCACATACCTCCTTCATTAGCCTAGATACAAAAGGGGTACCCTGGTCGGTCAGAATCTCCTTGGGAAACCCCACCCGGGAAAACAATTCCAGGAACTTCTCGGAGATCAGGCGCGTGGTGGTAGCTCTCAGGGGGAAGGCTTCCGGGTACCTGGTGGCATAGTCTATTATCACGAGGGCATATTGATTCCCTCCCCGTGTCTTTGGAAGGGGTCCTATCAGGTCTATTCCCACTCTTTCGAAAGGGGTACCTATTATCGGAAGGGGTTGTAAGGGGACTGCTGGGGGCCGGTGTGGGTTCTTTTTCTGGCAAATGTCGCAGGCCTGACAGTGGGTTTTTATGTCTTTATAGACCCCAGGCCAAAAAAAATGTCTTAACACGTTCTGGGTGGTCTTTTCGCTCCCTATGTGTCCTGCAGTCAGGTGTGAGAAGAACATGATCTGCTCCCTAAAAGTATTCGGGACCAATAGCTGATGGGGGTCTTCTCTAGAACCCTGGCGATATAGAAGACCGTCTTTGATAAGGAATCGTGGAAAAACAGGGCGGGTACAGTCTTGTGTTCTATGTGCTTGTTCCCAAGCATTGAATAAGGAGGCGTCATTAGCCTGGGCGAATTTAAAACTCTTATCTAATGTCCACGGTTCAGGTGTTATTAAAGCGGGTACAGGGGAGGTTATTACCGGTCCTCGTTTGTTCTGTGGGGTCTGTCTCTGAAGGGTGTGTAGGAACATATCTCGGAATTCGGGGTTATCCGTTCCGATTATAAGCTCTTCTGGTAACCCCTCCAACACCCCCACCCGGATGACATAGGTGCTACCGTCTGAATGGACCAGGGGTACTACCGCCACGGGGTATGGTTTGACGTCTCCATGGACGCACCTGATGTGGACCATGGTGTCGGGGATGACTTGCTTGGGCTGTATGAAGACACCCTGTATTACGGACTGCCTACAACCGGAATCTAGCAGGGCCTTTATATCTGTCCCGTTCACCCGTACACTCACGTGAAAGGCGCTCCCCATCTCAGCGGTGTAAAGAATGGACTTGGGGACGTATCCCACCTCCATCGGTTCTTCCGTTGATTTTCTTCGGGGGCACAACCTCGCGATATGACCCCAGTCCCCACACTCAAAGCATTGGGGTCCCCTGAATGGTGGCATCTCTGATCTGCTAGGTCGTGGTTTGTTTGGTTCCATAAACGCATGGCTTCTCCTGTCTTGTTTAAACGCCAGGGGCCGACTGGGTTTCTCGTGTTCCAACCCGCTCTGTTTGGGTTGAGCCCGGGAAAAAGTAGAGGCCATATCAATGGCTTGCTCCGTGGTCCGGTGCGAGTGCTGGCGTAACCATTTTTGCGTGTTAAAAGGAAGAGCGTCCAAGTACTGTTCGAGATAAATTTTGTCCATTATCTCTTCTTTTGTACACATATGCGGGGTTAGCCACTTATCTGCAGCCATCTTTAGCCAGAAAAACAGGGTTTTTGGGTTCTCTCCTGGGTTACCTCTCTCCTTTCGAAAGCGTACCCGATATGCTTCAGCGTAGAGTCCTAGGTGGTCTAATATGACTGTTTTAGTCTCAGCATACGGGGTGTTTCCTGCCGCGTTGGCCACCTGGTAGGCGGCTTGCGCTTCTCCAGTCAGTAATGGGGCTAGGAAAAACGGCCACTTCTCCACGGGCCAACCACAGGCCAGGGCGGCTCGTTCGAGATTGAGCAAGAAGGCGTCGGGGTCCTCCCCCGACACGTATTTCTGTAGTGATATGCTAGAGGGTCCTGGGGTTAGGTTCCGGGGTTCTTTCGGTGTTGGGAGGGGATGTTCACGGATCATCTTATGTAAACCCTCTATCTGAGCGGTAATGGTGTCCTTAAATGTGTTTCTGTCCGCTTGGGCCGAAGTTGGCTGCGTCTCCACCGCCCATCCTAGTTGCTCCTGGCCCATCACCAGGTGCTGTATCAGGGCGTCCATCGTGTTGATACGGATGGGTGTCCCTATGCCCGCATTCTCCACCACTTGTAGCGGGTTGGGAGACACATACGGGAGACAAGATTGGGTCAAAGAAGGTTTTATTGGTCTAAGTACACGCTTGTGTCGTGAGACCAGTCTGTAATAGGGTAAAGGTGGCTCTTCTGGCTTCTCCCTGGGTTCTCGGTCCCTCAGTGAGGTCCGCACTCTCCTTGGCCACTCCAGCACGGGTCCGTCCGGACAAAGGGGAAGCGTCGATGGAAAGGGAAAGAGAAAGGCTGGGTGTAAGTGCAGGGCACGTATATACAAGGGTGATAAGGGAACGGGGTAGTGAGGAGTCACACGGTGTGCAGCACCTCTATATAAGTGAGGGCAGTGCTTGGGGCGGGAGTACCGGGATACGGGGACCTTTACACTAGGTTCTCGGGCTCTCGTTTTTTTCCCACCCAGCCCGTAAAGCGGTCTCGTACCTGCGAGAGCCACGCTCCTCCTGGAACGTGGCTGGGCGATACACTGGATCGTTGGCCTCCTGGCTCCTTTTCGTCTTGCGACCGCTCCGCCTCTGCTCCTTCCCTGGATTCCGTCTGCTTCACTCTGCTCACAACTCCCTCGACTCTTCCTGCTCCTCCGGTGCTAACACACCCGTACTTCCGCCTTCATCCCGTCTTTGAAGGCCCGACCTCCTCATCGTCATCGCTGGGGGCATGGTTCAGCGACCAGTCCTCCCACTTAAAGGAACGATGTCCCTTTTCGTCGTCCCCGTCATATGTTCGGATGTCTGGACAAGTCCAATCGTCCTGCTGCTGAGAAACAAGAGGGGAGGCGGAGGTGATCACATTCCCCCAGCCATCAGGTGGGCGCATCCCGCACTTTATCCGACCGCCCTCGTTACACCACCATACGGGGGGGTTCGCACCCTCAGTGCCCCGGGCGGGATAATCCTCGCGTCCGTGTCCTTAATAGAATTGAAACTTACCTTCCACGATGTTAGGCAAATTTCGATTCTATGTCAGGACCGGCGGCTCAGATTATGCTAGTTTAAAGCTTACTCACCACCAACTGAGCGACCTCTATTACTGGCTTAAAGTAAAATCTCTTGAAGGTCGAATCTCAGGACCAATCCGCCGCTCCCATCAGGTCCTCTAGACGTGCTCCCAATGAGAAGGGCTTAGAAGCCATGGCACCCCTGGCCGAGCGGGCTCCGAAGATTTTTGTGTCAATGCCCGCTTCCTGCATGACTCATCTCACCCACCAGGCTATGGTGGGGGAGGAGACTGCTTTGTGGGGTTTCTTTAAGGCAATAAGTAATTGACGTTCGCCCGGAGGGCGGAATTCTTGAGTGAGCTCCTCGTAGGCCTAGAGGCAACCAACAACACACCATTTTTCAGCGTCCGGGAATGCCGGGTATGAGATTGTGCGGGTGAGCGACTTGGTGCGACGACCCACCGTAAAAATCACCCCATCCGGGGAAAAGATTCTTGCCGTAATATCGAGCGCCTTCACATCCGAAACTCTCCTGCAGGAGACTAGGCATAGCAACATTGCCAGTTTAGCCAAGAGTTCTTTTACCGAGAGGTATCTGTTCGGTTGCCAGGACAGAAAAAGGTTCAACACCAAGTTGACGTCCCACAAGGTCGAATAGCGTGGTTCTGGGGGCAAGGAGAGACGAATACCATGCAACAATCTGCAAACGAAGGGATGTTCGCCCACTGGAGCTCCATCCACCGGAGCATGACCTGCGGAAATTGCAGATCGAATGGCATTGATTGAACTGTACGCCAATCCTTCCGTCGCCAAGTCAGCCAGAAAATTTCAGATCTGGATGATGTCCGCAGCCACGGGATCCAGGCTCCTCCGAAGACACCAACGAACCCATCTTGTCCAGGCGGTACGATAACACTTGGTGGTGCTGTCCGCCCAAGCCTTGGACAGGAGGAGCTCAGCTGGTCGCGAAAGACCCTGGAGCTACCAGGGTTGCCGGAAAGACGCCACGCCATCAGCCGCAGGGATCCGTGGGCGATGAGGCGATGTGGTTCGAGGTCCGGATTCAGAAGCAGATGAGGAAACAGTGAGTTGGATTGGAGAATCCCAAGAAAGTTCCAGAAGAACCGGAAACCACACTTGAGACCTCCAAAGGGGAGTCACCATGACCACCTCCGCCGCCTGTCGGCAGATCTGGGCCGCTGCTCTCGTGATCATTGAGAACGGGGGAAAGGCATAACCCTTTTCCTGACTCCAATCCTGGAGGAACGCGTCCGTAGCCGCTGCCAGGGGGGTTTGGCCTCCAGCTGAAAAACCGCGTCACCTGATAGTCGAGGCGTGACGCGAAAAGGTCAGCTGAGAACGGGCCCCACAGATCCGACAGCCACTGGAAGACCTGTGAGTCCAATTTCCATAGACTGGAATCGTGCAGGTGTCTCGAGTGCCAGTCCGCCACCTTGTTGGCCTGTCCCGGAAGATATTCCGCTGCCACCGTGATGTGGTGGTCCAGGCAAAAATTCCCAAAATCTTTCGCGAGGTTTGCCAGGGCACGGGAGCGGGAGCCCCCCAGATGATTGACGTAACGGACTGCTGAAATGTTGTCCATCTTGAGGAGGACACAGGATTGAACCTTGTCTCTGGTCCAACAACGGACGGCGAAGGAACCCGCCAGGAGTTCCAAGCAATTAATGTGTAGAGATTGCTCGTCTAATGACCAGCCTCCTCCAGTGGAGAATTCACTGCAACGGGCGCCCCAACCGGACCTGCTGGTGTCGGACTCGATGATCAAGTCGGGAACGGAGCCAAAGATCGCCCGACTGTTCCACGCCTCCATGTGGGCCAGCCACCAAGCGATCTCCTTAGTTTCTCCGGTGAGTGGCACCAGCTGGTTGTACGTCAGACCTCTCCGCAAGTGATGTGCCTTCAGCCGCTTGAGGGCTCGGTAATGCAGGGGACCTGGAAAAATTGCCTGGATGGAGGAGGAGAGGAGGCCTACTAGCCGGGCAACTTGCCTGAGCGATATGCGGGGCTTTGAAATGGTCTGCCGCAACTCGTGATGGATTTTTGCCATCTTCCGTGATGGCAGACTCAGAACTGATTGAACCGAGTCCACGATGAACCTAAGGAAGATTACCTTCTGTGAAGGGCTGAGGACTGACTTTTTCTCGTTGATGACAAACCCCAACCTCTGAAGTAGATCCACTGCCTGTTGAAGCTGCCTGGACAGGGACTTCGGGCATTGCGCCAAGATGAGAATATCGTCCAAGTAGACGATCATGCGGATGCCCTGGGCTCTCAGAAATTCCACCGCCGGATGAAGCACTTTGGTGAAACACCATGGTGCTGAGGACAGACCGAACGGAAGGGAAGTGAACTCGTAGACACGGTCTCTCCAAAGGAACTGCAAGAATCGACGGTGAGGAGGGTGAATCAGGACCACCAAGTAGGCGTCCTTTATATCCAGCCGCACCATCCAGTCTGATGGTAGAAGGATGTCCCGCAGGAGGTGAATCCCCTCCATTTTGAAATGGCGATACATCAACCACCCGTTGAACTCCCGGAGATTGATAACCGGGCGCCGTCGGGTTTGTCCACTAGAAAGATATTGCTTAGGAAACCGTCGGGATGCAGGACTGATTGACAGATGGCTCCCTTGAGCAGGAGTTAGTTTACTTCCTCGTCGACAAGTTCTGCATCGCGGACCGTAAGAGAAATGGGACGAGGGGGACATTCCTGCCGAGGGTGATCGTAAAACTCTATGCGGAAACCCTGCACTGTTTGCAGAACCCATGCGTCTTAGGTAATGGAAGCCCACGCAGCTTGAAAATCCGCCAACAGACCCCCAATGCGCACCTGGTAAGAAGGTAAGACACTCACCGTTTGAATTGCCTCCTCCAGAGTTGTTCTTGAAGCCACCACAGCCTCTGAAGCGCTGGCCTCTTGTGGGGTAGAAGTTGTTGAGGTTGCCGCTGGTGTTATATTGGCCACGTCCGGAGCCTTGTCCCTTGGGGGGATTCTGTTGGAACCCTCGGCCGGCAGAGCGGCCCCTGCCTCGACCGGCCCCGTGGAAAATACGCTGGTGAAACACTCTTTATGCTGGACTGCGCCTTATCTAAAGAGGTAAAGGTCGCCACAAACTTCCCGAGTTCCTTTACAAAAGGATCTCCAAAGAGGCCTCCCAGGGCAACTGTGCCCGCCTCCGAGGAAGCCAAGTCGCCGAGCTTGGGATCCAACTTTATTAATAAAGAGCAGCGACGCTCAGTTGAGAGCGCGCAATTCGCGTTGCCCATAAAAATGATGGCACGTTGGGCCCAGTTAGATAACACCTCAGGGGAGATAAGGGATCCGGACACTTTGGCCTCCTCAACCATATCCAATATTTTGGTCATGGGACCAATGGCATCCAGGAGCTTATCCTGACAGGAGCGCCAGGATCTGTCTATGCCCTTGCATGGGTCCTTCATGTATTTTGCCAGAAAAGTGGCCATTTTTTAATCTAATTCGGGAGTACATGCGACCTTGCCTTCGAGAGTGGGCCAAGGGCACTCAGCTCTCAAGCAGCCCCGGGCCTCCTTCTCCAGGATCTTACGGAGACGACCCGCCACAAACTTGGCTACTTTGTCGCCGGGAGCCCAGGCAGCGGACCGAGGGTGGACGATATCGTCCAGGTCCAGCATGCCAGAGTCATCACCAGGGACGGAGGGGAGAGGCACCGTGGGCCGCCACGGGCGTGAAGAAGCCGCCTCGTCGTCTGAGTCACCCGGGGAATCGTCGTCCGGTTCAGGGGAAGCCGGATCGGGTGTTCCCGGGAGCTCAGTGGGCTGAATGGGAGCAGGTGTTGGAGGGGGGGGGCCTTTGCGAGGAAAGCACTATCTGAAAGAGACACGTTAGTGACAGATTCCTTACCTTAGAATATCCCCAGGCGTCAGGCTGGATCCGGAAAGTTTTTGCGTAGCAGTACCCTTGCGCGTCGGTAGGCGGCGTCGTGCGGCTCCGCGTCCGGCGTCGGGATTTCCGGGATGACGTCGCGGGCAGTACTTAGACGCCGCCCCTGCATGCTGACGTCAGTTCTTTTTCCGCGCCAGTAAGCGCAGATCCGGGAAGAGCAGTGCCCTAGTCATTTTTTTACTAAGTTTCTTGGTGATTTTTTCACTGTTTTCTCGAGTCTCTCGACTCCGAAGGTGTCGGTAGGGATGCCCGGCTTCAAGCCATGAGCGCCTGTGGTCGAATGATGTTGATCACAGACCCGCATCAGGAATGTCTCTACTGCCTCGGCCGCGACCACGACACAAAGTCGTGCCCCGACTGCCGGGCCTTGCATCCGAAGGCTTTGCGAGAGCGGTCTCGAAAGCTCCTCGAGGTCCGGCAGTCGGCTCCGCGCCAAGCCCCGGTCACGCGAGAGGTCGAGGGGCCGGTCGCGGAGTCCTCATCGGTCGTCGGGGTCCAAGTCTTCGCACTCCTCTGGTAAGTCGAAGCATAAGAAGTCGAAGAGGCGTCATCGCTCGACGACTTCCCCTCGCCGGTCTCTCGACTCGGCTGAGGGTCCTGTCGGCACCGTCCCCGCGGCTCCGAGAGTGCCTGTGGAGCCGCCCCCGCATTACCCGTCCTTCCCGGGTTCGGGGGCGACTCCGGCCGAGATGCAGGAGTTCCTGTCGGCCATGGCCCGCCTCTTCGGGCCTCAAGGTCCACCCGGTGCGCCTTCGGGCCCCGCGGGCCCTGATGGGGTTTCTCCGGCGCCGCCGGTCCCGGCGCCGCCTGTCTCACCAGCCTCGGCTCCGACCCCGGCTCCGGTGCTGCCACAACCCCCATCGACGCCGGTTGACCTGACGACACCTCCACCGGCGCCGATCTCTCCGGTGCCGTTCCCGACGCCGCCCGGGGCTCCGGGCGGCGTCGTTCCCCGGTTCTCTCCGGATCCGGACCGGCGTCGGCGCCGATGAGACCTTGGGTCCCGCATGTCCCTCCTCCTTATTTTGAACCAGAATTGGAGGACGAAGAGAACTGGGAGGGGTCTGATGACCCTCTCACACAGCAGTGTGAGTTTGATCAGGACTGGGCTGAGGAGCTTGGGGATGCCAGTGGTCTGGACACCTCCCCTGACTCTGGCATGCTGTCTCCTCCTTCCGTGGCAACGGAGGAGGGAGCAAACTTTGCAACGGTGTTGCGTAGAGCAGCTGGGGTCTTACACCTCCAGTTGCCTACCGTGGCTGTCAGGACTATCATCCTGACGGAAGTGCTTCAGCCGGCGGCTACCTCCTCGGAGCCACTGCTGCCGTTTAACGAGGGGCTTTCAGACGTTCTTTTGGGCACCTGGTCCAAGCCCACCACAGGGGCTCCTGTGGATAGGAACGTGGCCCGACGCCATCGCCCTGCTCCGGGCGACCCCCTGTTCCTCTCCCAACACCCCACCCCTGAGAGCTTGGTGGTCCAAGCCTCTGCTTCCCAAAGCGCCTTCCCTACCGCTCCCCCGGATAGGGAATCCAAACCCCTGGATCAATTTGGGAAGAAAGTCTTTTCTTCCTCCAGTGCTGGCTTGCGGTCCGTCAATACCACTTGCCTCTTGGGCCGATATTCCCACTCCTTGTGGGACTCGGTGGCGCAAGTTCTGCCCCAGTGTCCTGAGGAGGTCCAGACACTGCTTACCCGCACCATTGCGGAGGGAAGAGATGCGGCAAAGTACACCATCAGATGTGGCCTTGATACCGCCGACTCGCTAGGCAGATCGCTTGCAACGACAGTGGCGCTGCGCCGTCACGCCTGGCTGAGAACCACTGGTTTCTCGGATGATGTCCAAAACACTCATATGGACATGCCCTTTGATGGGGTCGGTCTTTTTGGGAACAAGGCAGACCATGCGCCGGAGTGTTTTAAGGACTCGCGGGCTACGGCCAAGTCCCTGGGCCTTTCTGCTGTACGCCCTCCGCAGCCATCTGCTTTTCGCCCCTTTCGTGGCCACGGAAGGGGCGCCCAGTCACGTCCGCTGCCCAGCCACCGGCCCGCGCAGCGAGCATCTTCGCGTGGCCGAGGACGTGGCTCCCGCCGTGGCGGGTCAGGCCACCAACCCCGCCCCGTCCGCGGCCTCCAAGCCCTCCTAGTCCTTCCTTTTAGGTGCACAGCACGCCAGTAGGGGGCAGGGTCCGCCATCACCTTCACCACTGGCGTGCCATCACCTCGGACAGGTGGGTCTTGGACATTGTCTGAAGGGGCTACTCCCTCCCCTTCGAGACCATCTCCCCAGCCATGCCACCTCAATTCCACCGCATGTCAGGGGATCACTTGGTGCTTCTTCAGAAGGAAGTTGCGGCCCTCTTGGCCAAAAGGGCCATCGAGCGCGTTCCGACCCCAGAAGTAGGACGTGGTTGCTACTCCCACTACTTTCTGGTCCCCAAAAAGGACAAGGAGGACATGCGTCCTATCTTGGACCTCCGGAACGTCAATGGCTTCCTCTGGAAGGAGAAGTTCAAGATGCTCACCCTAGCTCAGGTCTTGACTGATCTCGACCCTGGAGACTGGATGGTAGCGTTGGACTTGCAGGACGCATATTTCCACATCCCCGTCCTGCCGGCCCACTGGCGTTACCTGCGGTTCATGGTAGGCCTTGAGCATTTTCAGTTCACCGTGCTCCCTTTTGGCCTTACCAGCGCCCCTCGGGTGTTCACGAAAGTGATGGCGGTGGTCGCAGCTCATCTGCGCCGGGCAGGGGTTCCAGTCTTCCCCTACCTCGACGACTGGCTGCTGAAGGCGGGCTCGTCCCAGGCAGTCGTCTCCCACCTCCAGACTACGACCGAACTCCTGCACTCGCTGGGGTTCTCCATCAACGTGCCGAAGTCGCACCTGATTCCTTCTCCACCGCTCCTTTTCATCGGAGCAGTTCTGGACACGACGCAGTTTCGGGTCTATCCTCCCGAACGGCGAGTCCGGGATATTCAGGCTATGATTCCGATCTTTCGGCCTCTATCCTGGGTTTCGGTACGGATGACCCTGAGGCTGCTGGGCCTCATGGTCTCCAGCTTCCTGCTGGTCGATCATGCCAGATGGCATATGCGGGCTCTGCAGTGGGACCTGAAGTTCCAGTGGGCGCAGCACCAGGGCAACCTGTCCGATCACGTCCAGATCTCGGAGGGGACTGCAAAACAGTTGCAGTGGTGGCTCTCGAACCGGCAATGGGTCATGGGCAGATCCCTCTCCCTTCCCCAGCCAGAGCACACAGTTGTGACGGACGCGTCCCTTCTGGGATGGGGCGGTCACATGGGAGAGGCGGAGATCAGAGGCCTCTGGTCTCCGGCGGAGTCCCGGCTCCATATCAACCTTCTGGAGCTCCGGGCGATCCGACTTGCACTCAAGGCATTCCTTCCCTCTGTCAAAGGGAAGGTAGTGCAGGTGTTCACAGACAACACCACCGCCATGTGGTACTGCAACAAACAGGGCGGGGTGGGGTCGTGGACCCTATGTCAGGAGGCTCTGCGCCTCTGGACATGGCTGGAACATCAGGGCATATTCCTGATGGTTCAACACCTGGCAGGTTCCCTGAACGCCAGGGCGGACGAACTCAGCCGCAGGTGCATGATGGATCACGAATGGCGTCTTCACTCGGAGGTGGCGCAAGGTCTCTTTCAGCAGTGGGGAGAGCCTTGGTTAGATCTGTTCGCCACCGAAGAGAACGCGCAATGTCAGCAGTTCTGCGCGTTGGAATTTCCAAGGCGGCACTCGCTCGGCGACGCTTTTCGTCGCGAGTGGAGTTGCGGTCTGTTGTACGCCTTTCCGCCTATACCACTTCTACCCAGTGTTGAAGAAGATTCGGCGCGACCGGGCCCAAGTCATCCTTGTGGCTCCGGACTGGGCTTGAAGAGTTTGGTATCCCGAGCTACTCAGTATGAGCGTCGATCCCCCGATCCGTCTGCCTCTTCGGGAGGATCTTCTGACTCAGCAGCAGCAGGGGACGGTCCTCCACCCGAACCTGTCCAGTCTACACCTACTTGCGTGGAGATTGAGCGGCGGCAGTTGATTCCTTTCGACTTGCCTCCCGAAGTTTGTGATGTGATTCTGGCAGCCAGGTGTCCCTCCACTAAGGTGGTATACGCCTGCAGGTGGAACAAGTTTGTGGCATGGTGCACAGCAAAGGCTGTGAATCCCCTTTCTGCCCCTCTTTCTGAGGTTCTTCTGTTCCTTCTTTCTCTGGCCCAACAGGGTTCTGCCCTGGGTACCATCAAGGGCTATCTTTGTGCAATCTCGGCCTTCCTCCGGCTTCCTGATCAGCCCTCTCTTTTTAAGTCCCCTGTTGTTAACAGGTTTCTTAAAGGCATTACACACCTCTTTCCTCCTGTTCCGTTTATAATGCCTCAGTGGGACTTAAATTTGGTTCTTACTTTCTTAATGTGCGCTCCCTTTGAGCCTCTGCATAACTGTCCTCTTCGTCTTCTTACTCTGAACACAGCCTTTCTGGTGGCCATCACCTCCGCTCGGCGGGTGAGTGAGCTCCAGGCTCTTTCATGCAAACCCCCTTTCTGTCTGTTCATCCAGACAAGGTTGTTCTTAGGACGCGTCCGTCCTTCTTGCCAAAGGTGGTTACTGCCTTCCACATTGGGCAGACCATCACTTTGCCCACCTTCTTTCCGCCTCCGCATCCTTCCAGAGAGGAAGAGAGGCTCCACCGTCTGGACCCAAAACGTGCGCTTTCCTTTTACATCAACCGCACACAACAGTTCCGGGTGGATGACCAGCTCTTTGTTGGCTACGTGGGCGCCAAAAAAGGTCGGGTGGTACACAAGAGGACCATCTCCCGCTGGGTCATCTTGTGTATCAAGGCCTGCTATTCTTTGGCTAAGAAGGAGCCTCCTGTTGAGCTGCGTGCCCATTCCATCAGGGCAACGGCTGCTACCACGGCTTTAGGCCGCGGTGTTCCGTTACAGGATATATTTCAGGCAGCTACGTGGGCCTCGCTGCACACGTTTACCAAACATTACTGCCTTGACAGCCAGGTCCGGAGGGACGGCTTCTTTGGCCGTTCTGTCCTCCGGGACTTCCTTGTCTGAATCTGTTCGCAGACCCACCACCGGGGTTGGTATTGCTGGGGTGTCTATTCTAAGGTAAGGAATCTGTCACGAACGTGTCTCTTTCAGATGCACAAGTTACTAACTTGTGTAACGATATATCTGTAAGAGACAGTAGTTAGTGACAGATTCCTACCGCCCACCCATCCTCCCCGTTCTGCGAACTGATTTCTAGGGTTAAGGACATCCCTTTCAGGGCCCTAGTATTTTTCAGACACCTATGTCAGCTTCTTGCATGGCTCTGCGTTCCTGGCGTGGAAAGTCGTGTACAGAACTGACGTCAGCGCGCAGGGGCGGCGTCTAAGTACTGCCCGCGACGTCATCCCGGCGATGCCGACGACGGACGTGGAGCCGCACGACGCCGCCTACCGACGCGCAAGGGTACTGCTACGCAAAAACTTTCCAGATCCAGCCTGACTCCTGGGGATATTCTAAGGTAAGGAATCTGTCACTAACTACTGTCTCTTACAGATATATCGTTACACAAGTTAGTAACTTGTGCTTTAAGGCGCGCAAATGCATCTTTGTCCACCCCTTCCGCACACTTCTTAGGGGGGGCGGGCTCTTCCCCAGAGGGTGGGTCGGATATGGTGGCAGAGGGCCCCACGCGGGCCTGCGCCAACTTTGCACACTTGCTCACTATTCTGTCTGCCAAACGTTGCTCCATAGGGGTCACAACCTCATTTACCACCCTATAAATAGATGAGTCGACCGCGTCAAAAAAATTATCATCCCACTGCATAAACACTTGGGAGTCTTCCTCCTCGTAAACCCCATCCTGCGCCTCCATAGCTAGTGCAAAGGCCAGGTTATCTGATCGACTAGAGGAGAAGTAGCAGCGCAGATGCACGGAATCAGACACTGGGGAACCCAGGAGCTAGTATGGGTAGGCCTCAGACCTACAATTGGGGCGCACGAAACCCAGCGCACAATAGCCCTCAGAGTAACTGACCGGGCTTTGCTGTCCGGGTGTGCGCCCAAAGAGGCCTGTCGGCGATGCCGTGCACAGTACACCAAACGGTGTCAAACGTGGGTAAAATCCCCCGCAATACAGACCCCTGCCCGGGGCGTTAGAGTCAAAGCACAAATGCGGGATATACAGACCCGGCACTGCCGGGCGTTCACCGTGACAGCGGGAAAGGCTCTTTGAACTGAGGAGACGCGCTTGACAGGAGCCGACGAGACGAAGCAGTGCCACCTAGCGGGCATTCAGTGCACCGCTGCAGTAATGGACACTGGCCGCGTAAGGAGCGCGAAACCGGTCCTGCGGCTGGCCAAGGAATCTGGAAAGCAAAACTACGTAATGCCTCAAAACAATATCATTCAACAAACAAACCCAGCCCCCGCCCCGGGAGGCGCCGCGATATACATGCATGCATGCATACATAAGAGTATAGCACAAGAACAAGACAATGAAATAAGGTGAAGAAAAAGGTCGCATTTAACTGGCTGCGAAGCAGCGAAGAAAGAGGCGAGAACAGCGTGAAGGGACTTTATGCTACAGCGTTATGGACACTATGAAAGGACTATGTTATGATGACCTCCCTATGGTTCATGGGAGTTGTTGTTTTTTCTTCAAGTTGGTCTAAATGGCTGCTGTGAAATTTATTAAGAATAAAGCGAAGAGAGATGAAGCCTAATCTGAGCCTCCGGTCCTGACATAGAATTAGAAATCCTGTTGGACTGCAACCCAGTAAGCAGTACTGTGGAGGAAGTGTTCTCTGGTCCCAATCAGTTCCACTAGAGCAGTTCAGTGGCATAGTTGAACTCCAAACCCTCTTTCATAAATTGATAACACTCAACCACAGGGCTAATAAACAGGGGATGTACTTCAAAATGTTTATTTCTAAAACCCAACGGTAGTGCATAAAATATTAAAGGTAACCACATAGAAGGAGAAAATAAATGCAGCAGTGCATGACGCAGGCAGCAAAAACCAAATAAAAATTCCTAACATGGTTAGCATGTTCCTAGCATTCAAACACCTTATCACTACTTCTAAGCACTATACTAAATTAAAGCAGAAGCAATAAATAGCAAGCCTATAAATCGAGTTACATTCTCTCAGTAAAAAATATCTGTTTAGGTATTCTCTATCACACATCTTGCCCGGGAGGATAAACAGTGCAAGGCTGAATGCCACTTCTCTGCAACACACCAGGAGCTGCCTCTGATTAAGGCTGGTTGACACTGCAACCCGGCGTGATCACTGGTATAATAGTCCTAGCATGAAGCCCCTGTAATTCATGAACAGATACTCGAGTTTTTATAGTACCCAATCGCCAAATTTGATCTCCTGTTTATAAAATAAAACCGTATTTGCAGACACTAAAGTATCAAAGTTAAACAATCAGAGAGAGAGGGTTTTTAAAGGGGATACTCCTAGTCCCCTAAGGTTAACTGAAAAAAACAATTGGAAGGAGTATGCCCCGAGGAGCCAAAGGCTACTACGGGAAGCACGGAAGATGAAGAAATACCCTAGAAAATTTCTTTGGTTTCAAAAAGACCCCTCACTCACCAACCTGGTTGGTGACATGCTTCATCATTGGGGTCCCACCCGAGCAGCCGAATGCCACTCGGGTGTGCTGCAACACCTGATTACAGTGGAGCGAGTTTGGTGAATCAGTGAAGTGGTGATCGTAAAATTATCTTTATTGTACTCCGTTATTTTTATTATGGAGCAATAAGACAAGGTTAAAAATGAATCCACAAGAATATTTCCGTGATGGACCTAATTGTCCACAGGTTAAAAACTGTGGGTGGTGACAAGGTGAAAGGTGAAAAGAGGGTCTACATGTTTCAACCTATAGTGTGTATTACTAGGTTTTCATCAGGACCTAGGACCCGGGCGGTATACACACGCTAAGGTGTACCCAACCCTCGGTCACAATTAAAATGCCATACCGTGTACTCACAGGATGGAAACCCTTTCAGTCTTCATGAAAGGAAACAAAATTCTGGAAAGATAAAAAACATAAAAGAGCACATAGATAACACGCAACAAATTAATCATGTATCCATGAGTCAACATATCCGTGCACTACGCACACAAGTGGCTCCCGTAGTAAAAACGTGTGTGGCTAGTATCAGTGCCAATCTTGCACCCAAATTGTGTGAGATCGCACTCATGATAGAAACATACAGTACATTGCGGCAAGTGTCTAAGTGCACCCAACCAATGCGCGGTGCCGTACTTCATTTGTCAATGGTGTGCCAGGTGTCTGGGTACGATTAACCTAGTGAATTCAAGATTAGGAACAAAGTTCCTCTGAGTTAAACGTAGTACACACACTCCAATTAAACTAATGAATGGGGAGAGAGATATCAAGGCAGAGGCTTACACAATGACGATATTACGTCTGGCCTCATGGTTACCGTGGGGATGGATGCTGACTTTAGTCAAACTCTGCGGAGAAGCACAAATCATTAGCGATAATATAACTGTTTTTATTGGGCAGTTTAAGAGCGGAGCCCACCCGCGTACTCACTTCGTCAAGTCATGCCATCCACTACTCAAACCTGCGATGTAGCCCCATCAGGAAACCCGAGGATAGTGAGCCCGGCGTCCTCGCGGTCTAGAACAGACCCTGAAGCTAAAGTATCAACAAGACTAAACAACCATGGCGATAATGAGTCTTCTCGATTTAAATATAGATAATATGCTCTTGGAGCTAAAAACAAAAAAGTTTCAGCTTCCATAGTAAGAGTCCATGATATTACGGCAGTTTCTATAACAAATAATCAGCCTAGATAGGAGGCAGACATGATACTAACAGTTCTGCGCATGTCTAAAACGTCATACTTTCTGCTAAAAGAGATAAAGTAATCTGCAAACAAGCACATGATGAAAATCGAGGAGGTCTAAACAGAACTTTTCACAGTGCTCATGACATATTACATATGAATTCGCCTTGCTTTCAATTTGGGCTGTGTTTAAAGTTGCATAGTTTGCAAAATGTGCCATTGTTAGGGAAGTATAACTGACTTTCAGAGCTCTGTATCATTTTGGCACTTTTTTTGTTACTGTGTCCATATTGGCAATGAGGGAGAGATATTTAAAACTTTTAGTTAATAATAATGTTGAAGCATGAAGGGTGCTTTTAACCGATTGTCTTCCCTTAATTCAGGAAAAGTGGCAGTAGTGGTCACACATTTCTGAAAAAAATGTTGTAACGGTGAAGTGTTGTGTAAAATGTTTTAATTGATTGTGTGTATGGATTGTACTACTGAATAGAGAGCCGCATAATATCATGGTACAAGAATACCGAGAGGAAAAAAAAAATCAATAGATAAGTGCATATAAGTACAGATGTACTCTCCGAAACCATCTATGTACCTTGTAAATATATGTAGATATATAGATGCGTGTGTGTGTATGTATGTATATATGTGTGTGTATATATATATATATCACTGCATCCTCTGCAATAAAAGAGAACTGTCTGCACTCCAATGTGGAAATAATTCATTTTTTATTTGGGTAAACCAGCAACACTCAGGACGCGTTTCAGCTTCTATTCCAAGCCTTTATCAACTGAAAAGGGGGCGCGCTATCCTTTTATATGCGTGCACGTACGTTAATTGAGACCATGTGGTTTTCTTAAAGCTCTAGTTCCCTGTAAGATATATTAGTGCCTTGACAAGTGTCTTTACAAATGTTTTAGAACAGGAAACCAGGCAAGTATAAACACGCACTGTGCAAATAAATGTTCCACTTTCAACAAAAACGGGACCCCTTTAAAATGCTGGCAGTTCTTTTCAAAGTCCGTGCTTTTCTTTTTTATAAAAAACAAACATTTCGACTCCACATTGCACAACTTAACTGATAGCTGTAGTTGTGCCCATCTCCGAAGCACTCTTTGGTTTCCACACAAACGGGTCCGTCTCTGAAGTTTCGTGCTTTCTAACGAGACATTAACCCTTTCCTCGGTCTTACTTTCAACTTCTTTGATGTTGCTTAGTGCTCCGGGGGCAAACAGGCTTCACACGTCGTGACCTCACTCCAATGCGGTACTGCCTGTTAGCACCTGAACGCTGGTGGTGCAGACCGGGACGCCACCGCTGATGCCTTTAAATTATCACTGCATCCTCTGCAATAAAAGAGAACTGTCTGCACTCCAATGTGGAAATAATTCAATTGTGTGTGTGTGTATGTATGTATATATGTGTGTGTGTGTGTGTGTGTGTATATATATATATATATATATATATATATATGTGTTCGAGGCATGTGTGGTTGTACATACACATGCTTTGAATACTCCTGCCATATAGTTTTGGGTCTGGATGTGTGCAAGCTGTTTTTCTTCAAAGAAGTCTTTAGAGTCACTAGTTCGAGTGACTCCTCCTCTTGGTGATATATGCATGGGCATCAAATCCATTGTTAGATTGTTTTCTTTTTGCCGTCTGGTTCGGTCGTTTGTGCCTGTGCTCCGGTTCTAGACTGTTGCCAAGCTCTTTTCGGTTTGTGCTACACTTTCACCCTGGTCGGTATTGTTTTGATCGTGTTCACACATTCTTCATATCGAGGTATCGCTACATCGCTCGCCGAATCGACGGACTTCCACTGAGGCTCCCAAAGAGCTTTGCCCTTCGGGGCCTTCTTTGTCATTCGCCTTCAGGTTCTCCAGAGAATCCCCTGTTGCTGATGGAACGGACGCCCTTCCGTTACTGTCCTTGCCATGCAAAATTTCCTCGGACCGACTTAGATCAGGTCTGTAATCTCAGTTTGTCACCAGAACACAAAGAAGCCTGTTGCTTCTTCCGTTCCAAGAAAACACTCCGAGACTGTCGTGCATGTTGGCTCGAAATGCAGCAGAGAAGCATCGAGGACACGCCTGATACCTTCGGACATTAAGTCATCAAAGAACATGAAGAGGAACACCCTGGACCATCCGCTGTGGAGGAAGAGGCGTTCCCAGTTACGGACAGTTCTGCTCTGACTTTGAGGTTGACATGGAGATGCAGGATGTTACACCAGCTCAAGAGTCCGAACGTACGGTACCCCGTGTCTCTCAACATCGTGTCGAATAGTCACAGAGACACAGGGCCCCCAGTGATCAGGAGGCCCGTGGTCCAACACTGCCTTCCAGCCACAGAACGACTGGTTCGGATGCCCTGCCTTGCGGCTCGACAGCGAAACACAAACTGAAGATAAGGCCTTCGACATCCTGCCCCTGAGTGCCGAGCTGACCGGCCACTTCCACCGCTTCAACACCAAGCGGAACTTCGGCTCAGAAACGGGGCTCAGATCTGAAAGACTCGAAGCCTGCTTAGAAACCAGATTCCGGCAAACCAGGGGAGCCCATCCTCCATAACTACAAGAGAAACTGTATGCTGTACAAAAGCTGATCCACATCCAGTCTCATACAGGGTGTATCTTTGCCAAGCCCTCGGCTCGGATTCCTCCACCATCAAAAAGACAGCTGTCTTTCTAGGAGGCTGTGGATTCACTAATACCCTCCAAACGAAGGAATAAAGCGCACAAAGCCACTAGCCCTTCCACCACCCTCACCACCTCCACACCTTCCAGCACTACCAGACTCACCTTCTCCACCACAATCTGTTGGAGATCCACTAGACCTATTACCTCAGGGGTCTCCAGATTATGCTACAGGGGGGCACGGTGCAGGGGAAAACACCTTTGGGACACCATCACACAATGACCCCTGGAATGCATATGATATCGACCCACCAAGGGGGCACTGAGCCAGATTATATCCCGCCCGTCCTGACGATTCAACAGCGTACCAGGAGTTAATAGGTAGAGCTATAAGCTGTAAGCTTTTCATGAGGTACAGCTCAATAAGGAACCCCTAGAAGAGGATTTCCTTTTTGAGACTCTTTTATCTACCCATAGGGGCCGCTCAGTATTTACATATGCGAAAAGGGATGTTACGCCACCCTGAGGAAATGTTTAAAGACCCTGTTATGGCTCGAGTTATAATACCCAGGTTAGATAAAATACTTAAGGCCTCTCCATCTGACCCTGAATACATTCAGGGACAAGTACCACCAGATTCCCTGGTCATTACCACTGCTTGAAGCGTGCTAATTCACAAGCTAGCAGAGATGCCACACCGCCTGACAAGGAAAGCAAACGCATTGATGCAGTGGGGAAAAGGGTTGCAGCACAATCTGACAATTGGCGTATTGCCAATCAGTGGGCTTGCTTGCACTTTGACAGTGCTTACTGGGATGAAATGAGGACCTGCTCCAATATCTCCCAGACTAGCACTGGAAAAGAGGACAGGAACTTGTCTCCAAAGGCAAGCTAATATCAAACATCTCTATACACTGTGCACCAGACGCTGCTGATACTACAGCTAGAGGCATCAATACCAGCATCTTGCTGCGACTTCACGCATGGCTTCGCATTTCTGGTTTTAAACTAGACGTACAGCAAAGTCTCCTCAATATCCCCTTTGATAAAGAACATCTTTTCGGTTCCCAAGTTGAGTTGACCAGGCCCTAGAAAAGATTAAAATGGACACAAAGACAGCGAAATCAATGGGGGCCCTTCAGGCACCTACTCCTCGTGGGTCCTTTAGCTGCTCCAGCTATGTGGAGGTTCCAAAACAACCTTTTCCGATGCCTCCACTTCCTACCAAAGTAGTCAGTCAACACTCTTCTCCAGGAGGTTACTATAGAGGCTCCTTCAGGGGCAACAATGCCAAGGGTAAAGGTAAGGGTACTTCCAGATGTGGTGGAATACCCACCACCAAACAATGACTTCCCTCTCCTTCCTCCCGACCATACAACACCTGTCGGGGGCTGATTACATTATTTTAATGTGCATTATTACCAAGAGGAGGAGTCACTCAAGCTTGTGACTCTAAAGCATCTTCAAAGAAAAACAACTTGCACACATGCAGACCAAACACTAGATGGTAGGAGTATGCAAAGCATGTTAATCTACAGCACTACATGCTAAGAACAGATGCTTACAGGGTAGTTAACATAATCCATATCGCCAAGGTTCATATATGTGTAGTTGGGTATAGAAAATCTAGACATATTTACATGTTGATATTTTATTTTGATATTTTGTCCTCAGTATTATGTTTCATCGATATTGGGGTGTCTGTCTTCATGGTGCACACCTATTAATGCATTATGTAATAGTAATTTCTTTTTAAGTAAAAGTGGTAAATGTATTAATTTATTTGCTGACCTGTTTATACAGATCATAGGGTCTGAGTAAATTGAGATTTCTACATTGAAAATGAACATATAAACTTCCCTTGCCCTCATTTTTTGTTTTTCTGCTAATGGTTTAATTAGCCATGACCGGGTGACTGAGGTTCTGCACTTGAAAAATAGGTTCTATTGGGAATTGGATTGATTAACTTGGAGGAGGGGGCAAAGGGGAATATGGGACCTTAGTCTTGTTATCAGCAATGCCCGAGCTCCCACAAAGTTAAACATCCTGATCAATCAATCAATCAATCATGTCACTTATAAAGCGCACTACATACCCGCGAGGGTCTCAAGGCGCTGGGGGAAGAGGGGGGTGGTGCTGCTACTGATCGAAGAGCCAGGTCTTGAGGAGTCTTCTGAAGGCCAGTAGGTCTTGGGTCTGTCGGAGGTTGGTGGGGAGGGTGTTCCAGGTCTTGGCGGCGAGGTGGGAGAAGGATCTGCCACCGGCGGTCGTTTTCCGGATGCGGGGTACTGTGGCGAGGGCGAGGCTGGTCGAGCGGAGCTGGCGGGTGGGGGTGTAGAAGCTGAGTCTTCTGTTGAGGTAGGCTGGTCCGGAGTTGTGGAGTGCTTTGTGTGCGTGGGTGAGGAGCTTGAAGGTTATCCTCTTGTTGACAGGGAGCCAGTGCAGGTCTCTCAGGTGGGGTGTGATGTGGCTGCGTCGGGGGATGTCGAGGATAAGACGTGCAGAGGCGTTCTGGATGCGTTGCAGCCGTCTCAGGAGCTTAGCCGTCGTTCCTGCGTAGAGGGCGTTTCCGTAGTCCAGCCTGCTGGTGACGAGGGCCTGGGTGACTGTTTTTCTTGTTTTGGTGGGGATCCACTTGAAGATCCTGCGGAGCATTCGGAGGATGTTGAAGCAGGATGAGGAAACGGCGTTGACCTGCTTAGTCATGGAGAGGGTGGGGTCGAGGATGACCCTAGGTTGCGTACGTGGTCGGTGGGTGGCGGGGCTGTTCCCAGTGATGTTGGCCACCAGGAGTCGTCCCAGGCTGAAGGGTTGGAACCAAGGATGAGGACCTCCGTCTTGTCCGAGTTCAGCTTCAGGCGGCTGGTCCTCATCCATTCGGCGACGGCCTTCATTTTTCGTGGAGGTGGGCTTTGGCGGTGTGAGGGTCTTTGGTGAGGGAGAGGATCAGCTGGGTGTCGTCGGCGTAGGAGATGATGTTGATGAGAATATCTTCCCGCTGATTTTCCCCCCTTCTCGCACCCAGATGCCTGACTGGATCTGGAAACTCTTGTTCCTAGCAATAGCTCTTCGGCTTCACCAGGTGGTGCCTTGCAGCTTAGTCATGGTTCCACCAGCTGGTTGTTAAGACATCAAAGTATATAAGGTGCCAGCTGACACGCGTCAGCTACTTTTGTGTTTCACACCAGATGAATTTGGGCTTGGAGTCTTCTAAGTGCTTCACAGACTAAATTCCTCAGTTTTTTTGACAGCATCTTATACAGGGTGTAAACCCTGAAATCTGTCATGTGGGTCCAACAAGGACATCTACATGTAGTATCTTGGATCCGATCATGGCCTCTCGGCCTGCGACTCCTGTTTCTTAATGGACCTGAAGACCATCAGGGAGCGGGAAGCCATGTTTCTTTTAGTGAAGTCCTCCTGCATACACCAAAGTGTTTCTCTTCTCCTTCTAGTTCGCACCCTGACAGGAAGCATTTCCCAGTAAACCTTTCCATAAAAAGAGCCAAACAAAAGTGTCTGCTCATGGGACCATTTGGAGACTGGGCACTGTTCCTCAACACCAGGCTCTCCTTCATTATCGGTGCAAATTCCAACCTTGAAAAAGATGATACTGGAGTTTCTGACTCCAACTTCTGTCCCTATGCAGGTTGAGGCCTTACGGATAGCCATGCTGGCCCTGTACCCTCTGGGCCAAACCTGAATAGTAGACTTGATCATGTGGGTTTTATGGCTCCGATCCCAACTCTGTATCCTCACAAGCTTGGGTCTCAATGCCTCCAAAGAAGTTAGTGCAGTCCAAGATGCCCTCATCTGCATGTTTAGTGCCGCCAACAATGCTTACAAGGGCCACTCTATGAACTGTAAGTTGGCATAAATCATATGAGTGGCAAATGAGAAAGTTAAGGTCTGTTTTGATGTTGGACCCATGGCACAGCCCCTTCACAGTGCTTTGAGATTTGCCCGGATGGAAGAATGTGTCTGACTCTGATACTCTTGTTATGCCTAAGGAGGATTATCACCGAACAGAAGGTAATAGACTGATTACCTCATCCCTTCATACATCACTGATGCTGGGCTATACCTGCACTTAGAAAATACAAGTGGTTTAGTTCCCAGAAGAGGATATCCTATACCCCTCATTCATTACAGTGGTATCAAAAGCACTAGAATAATTGGAAATGACTCTGCCCTCTGTGGAGGCTAAATCTAACGTTTTGATAGAACTCTTGCAGCCATTCTCTACAGTTTCATTGTTAGTGCCTTTCCTGGTTGCTTGGGAGAACCCCTTCTCAGGCCTGTCAGTCCACAAATCGCTAGATGACAGACCTGCCTAGTATAATAGGTCTTGCCATCACAATATTGATTGATAAGTCTGGTTGTCCAAGCTTCCTAGCACAAACTTGAGGGTGTGACATAAGAGAGAGGATGTGGCATAATGGCCGGAGCTGGGGAACCAGGCTTGAGTATCTGCGTCGGCTCAACATCCTGTGATTCTGTGCAAATCACTTAATATCGAGTTTGCTCTATATAAAACTGCAGAAAAAAACCAAATGTGTTTCCCACAGTCGAAGAAGCTGGTCTCTATGGGACAGAAGGTCTTTGCTTCAAGCAACGTCATCCTCTACCCGGTGAACACAATGTGCCTTCTACGTCACTTGTCCACACACTGTAAAAACTGGACCACATGAAAAACCCCTTCTCTGATCTGATTAATTCTTGATTGTATACTTCCAGACAAATCCAAGTGCAGATTAGATTCTGCAAACACTGACTTGATCCATGGGCATAGCTGTAATCGTATGCCGTCATGCGTGGATTCGTTATAGAGACTTCTCTGTAGATAACCAGCTACTCTGTGAGATGTCCAGCTACCCCTTAAATCACTTCAAGAACATTAGGGCAATGGCTTATTCGCTGGGCCTAGTCTTCCCAGCAACACAGTTCCACCAACAGTACAGGATATTTCAAGCCTGTTCCAGGGCACAGCATTCCTACCATAAACATCCTTCTCAGGTGATCCAGATGCCCCTAAAACAGTACTGCTTCTTTTGGGGCAGGGGTGGGTATAGGAGAATCCATCAACAAAAACAGTGGCAGTTCCAGTCCCATCACCTTCTGCTTGCTCTTCTGCCTAAAAACCTCTGATTCCCCTATAACTCTTTAACCACCACTTCCAGTGAGGGTGTCCCATTTTTCCACCAACTGGGATACGATCACAGTGAATCGCTGGATCATTCAACTAATCCTCAAGGACTATGCTTCACTCTTGCAGTGCTCTCCTCTGTACTCCCATCCTTCCACCAGGATGTACTTACCTGCTCAAGCTTCTATTTTGGAGAAGTTGTTGTCCTTCTGATAAAGGGGCTGCATTGGTGGTGCCACTTACAGTGACGTGAGGTTTTACATCCTTTACTTCATTGTTCACAAGAAGGATGGAGGTCAGACACCCATACTCGGCCTTTGCCTCTTGAATCTGTTCATTTGGCAGAACCCGTTCAAGATGTTTTCCCTAAGCTAAGTCTTGCTCGCCCTCAGTGTGGTGGTTTGACTAGTGTCTCTGGACCTCAAACGTGTTCATTTTCAGCTACTAATCCCCCATGCTCACAATTGTTATCTGAAGATCACTGTAAGGTCCTGGTACATTCCCACCATATGGCCTGACGACTGCAGCACATGTTTTCACAACAGTGCCGACAGTTGTGGGGGCTTCACAAGAGAGGTCAGGAGTCCATGTGTTTCCAAACTTGGTTAACTGGCTGTAGAAGGCTGCATCTCCGATGTTTGTCAAGGACCATGACCCTTCTCCACTAGTGGTGCTTTATGGTCACCATCCTGAAATCTCATCTAGCACCCACACAGAGGATGAGATTCCTAGGAGTGGTATGGGAAATGACCTACATCAAAATCGTTCCTCCTCTTTAGAGGATTCCCAGTGTTTAGTAGTTGATTCCAATGTCTCTGACGTGGACAAAGATCCCTGATCCGCCAGGCCTGCTAGGTCTGATGGGCTCATGCATCCTGTCACTGCTTCATGGTGGATGAGAGCCCTTGTGTGGTGCCAGAGGAGCCAATGCCACCAACATTGAATAAGCCTCTCAGCTCTGGTGCAGATCTTAAAGTCCGTCCATACAGATCTGCACTTGTGAATGTATCCCTTTATCTTTTTGGTTGGTTGACCCTGGAGTCTTTGCAAGTCAGGCTACCATGGTGTTAGAAATGGGGGTCTCTAGTTGGCAGAGGTAGGTACCTTTGTCCAAACGGGACCCATGCTTCTAGTCAGGGTAAGGGGGATACACACTTTAGATAACCCCTGCTCACCCCCTGGTAGGTTGGCACGAGCAGACAGACTTATCCCAAAGGCAATGTGTAAAGTACTTGTACTCAAAACACACAGTAATACTGTGATCACACCACAAATGGACATTACACCAGTTTAGAAAAATAAAGTATCTTTATCTAAACTCAACAAGACCAAAATGCCACAAATCCTACATACAGGTAATGAAATACGACTTTGAATCAGTTATTGCAAAAATAAAGCTTGTAGAAAATAAAGCTTGTAGAAAACAAATAGCTCCACCTGGGGCTATTGCGACGTCCACGGGGGAGGCGAGGCGTTGTATCCGCGAGGAGGCGACGTGTCGAGTCCAGGACAGGGGAAGACTGTTGCGTCTGCGGTGAGTCTGTTCCGATGCGAAGTCGATGAGTTTGTGGAGTCACCCTCGTTGGTTATCGGTGCTGCGATAACAGGATGCTGGCGATGACGGAGTCGGTACGAGCGCTAGCTTCGGGCACGGCCGATAATTGCGGGTGTCGAAGGGTGTTGGAGCTGCGGTGCAGGCCAGGCGGTGCGTCGTTCACTTCACAAGTGGTGCCCCGGGCCTTGGTGCTGGTCGTGGCGTCACTGCGGCGTCGCTGACTGCGTCGGAAACAGGTTTTCTTGCTTTTTTTAGGTTTCTTCCAGCTCCCAACAGCAGGAACAATCTCCAGAGGTCCAAAACTGGAATAGACACCTCCTGGCAGGTCAGAACTCTCAGCAAGAGGGTTCAGGGGAGCTGGGGGTGAGGTCTTTGTGTCCCTGAGTCTTCAGAACAGGAGGCCAGCACACTTCAGGCCCTTGGAGATCTTCTTCAAGCAGGTTCAAAGCAAAGTTCCAGTCTTTGTCCTCTCCTTGGCAGAAACACCAACTGCAGGCAACCCCACACAGCAAAGGGGCAGTACTCCTCCTCACAGCTCTTCAGCTTTTCTCCTTGGCAAAGGTTCCTCTTGAGTTCAGAAGTAATCTAAAGTTCTGGGGGTTTAGGTCTAATACTTATACCCCAAAATGTCTTTGTTCTCTATGTGCAAGGTCTCTGATCCCAGTCCAAAGCAGTTCTGTCCTCACTGGTGCAGTATGACTACAGCATTGTGCAAGGGAGACGGGCCCTATTCAGGTGCAAGGAAATCTCCTCCCACTACTCTAAATTCAGCCAAGGTCTATTCAGCCCAGCTCTGAGTAATCCAGGAAGGGCCAGGCACACCTCAACCTCCCCATCGGCTGTCTACAGTAAATGCACATCCCCAGCCCCTGTCACTCCAAAACCAGACAGTCAATACACAAACGGGTAGAGAGACACAGTATGGTTAAACAAGAAAATGCCTACTTTCTAAAAGTGGCATTTTCAGACACACAATTTAAAAACCAACTTTACTAAAAGATGTGTTATTAACTTTTAAGTTCAGAGAGCCTAAACTTTATTTCCCTATCTTGTCCCAATGGGAAGTTATACTTGTAAGATAAAACAAAGCATTTCCCATTCTATCTTCTGGGGCAAGATAGCCTTTAACATACACTGCACACTGCCCAGGGGGGTACCTTGGTCCTACCAGAGGGGTGCCTTACATGTATGAAAAGGCAAGGTTAGGGCCTGGCAAGTGGGTGCACTTGCCAAGTCGAAATGGCAGTTAACTGCGCACAGACACTGCAGTGGCAGGTCTGAGATACCTTTTCAGGGCTACACACGTGGGTGGCACAATCAGTGGTGCAGGCCCACTAGTAGCATTTGATTTACAGGGCCCTGGCACACTTCAGTGCACTTTAATAGGGACTTAGCAGTAAATCAAATATGCCAATCGGGGAGAACCAATTGTAATCACAATTTACACAGGGAGCACTTGCACTTTGACACTTATCAGCAGTGGCAAAGTGCCCAAAGCATCTAAGCCAGCAAAAACGAAATCCAGCACAGCATCAAAAATACAGGAGATAGAGTAAAAAAATCAGGGGAAACCACGCCAAAGATGCGAAGTCTAACACATGGTCACAGAAGTCTGCACGCTGAGCTGAAGCACCCATCTGGGTGACATGATGGCACAAGGTCTTTAGTCCACATCAGAGCAGCTCCTGCACATCGACGTGCTGGAGCTGTATGTAGTTCTACTTGCCTTGATCTCCTTCCTCCCTTTCAGCTTCTGCAACCACCACCACCACCACTGTCCATTATATCAACAGACAGGGTAGTCTGGGAGTCACAGACCTTGTATTGCGAGGCAATTCATCTGTGGCAGTGGGCTCAACAAGGGCAGATTTTCTCTGCTAGATACGCACCTTGCAGGCTTTCTCAGTGGAAGAACCAGTGCTTTGAGTCCTTATAAGACCACAAATGGGAACTTCACTGTGAAGAGATGGTTTTGAACTTCCCCAGATTGTGGTGTCCAATCTTGGATCTTTGCCATGGCTCCAACCCAGCAATGTCCTCAGTTTTGTGCTATGCACTTTCCTCTGTATGGTTCCCTGTGGTATGCCTTCAGGTTCATTTGGTCAAGGGGCCTGCTATGCACATTTTCACTCATTCCTTTCTGTTGAGTGCCTTGCAGAAGGTCTGGGAAGATTAAGCACAATTGATCCTGATTGCCACAGACACAGTATTGACTTGGTATGCCGATCTGTTGGCACTCTGCATTCGTCCTACCGTTCCACTCAAGCACAGGATGCACCTGCTGGTGTAGCAATATCGTCATGTCTTCCACCCCATCCCCAAATGGTGCAGCTGCATGCGTGCCAGAAAACCTGCCACATAATCCATTGATGTAGGTTGCTGGATTAAGGTTTTTCACCGGTGAGGTTGGAAGGTCTGAACTAATTTCAGTCTTGCCTTTCTGATGATCTACATTTCGCACTGGCACGTGCCCAGCAAGGTTCAGCATTGGCTATGGTTAAAGATTACCTGGCTGTCCTCTCCACTTTCATGTGTTTCTCTGACCTGCCTCCTATATTTAAGTTGTTGTGCATTTGGATTTGAATCTTATGATGACTTTTCTCATGGGATACTTATTCAAGCTGATACACTGTTGCCAGGTTTGACTTCACTTTGAAGGCTATCTTTTTGCTGTCAGTGACTTTAAACTGGAGGGTCAATAAACCAAAGGCCCATTCTGTTCAGCCACCATTCACGTGATTTTAGCTGAATAAATTTGCTCGTTTGCACCTGCCTTTTTTACTTCCAAACATGGTACTTGCCTTTCATGTGGGCTAGTCTTTCACTATTTTGGCTCTCTTCCTCCTCCCACCAAAGAGGGGGAAGGGCTCCATAGACTTGATCAGCTTTCTGTGGGCTCCACTGGAGCCATGAAGGGCAAGACAGTGACCACATGCACCATTTACCTTTGGGTTTAAGAAAGACCCTCCAGAGAGTATTTGTGCACACTCCTCAATGGCCATGGTTGCTTCCATTCGTCTCACCAGAAACATTATAGTACCTGAACTCTTCCAGGTGGTCCTGTGGTCATCCTTGCATACATTTGCTAATAATTACTGACTTACAACCCAAGAACTCATTGATGGATACTTTGTCAGGGCATGCTGCATGATTCTCTTGATTAATGGGCACTACTCTGTCCTGCCTTCAAGGGAGTATTGCTTGGGACTAATTCATAAGGTGTTGAATCTTTGAGAAGATGTATCCTTTAGAAGAAAAAGTCACTGACCTTTTGTAACAATATTTGTGGTGGATGCATAATCTGTCCTTGGATTCTTCACTGCCTACTATTCAGCAAGTTCATTCTGTTATTAGGATCCCATGGAATACTAACTTATCATATACTCTATTGCTACTGTCATTGATCTCGGTCCATCTCTGCACGCCTGAATGGGGTGCAGAAATATACCATGAACTGGCACCAACCAACCAAGTTAGCACCTTTTGTCCTCTGATGTCACATCTGGCAGGAGAAATCACAGCTAAGTCCCATGATACCACATGGCGGCAATGAAGAGCTCAGCTAACTGACCCTGGGAATCCACTTCTTTGTCCTGGACACAAGAGGGAACAGATCCAGCCCTTCATGTCTCTTTACACATTTGAGGTTGAGTTCTCGTGTTCTTTCACACGTCTAGAATCCGTTCTGAGGTGGATTCCTTGAGGGGGCACATGTATGCCTGCCACCAGCTAGTGGGTGGGTGTGACCTACTGACCAATGTGGTAAGAGTTCCCAGGAGCAACCCTACTTACCTTTCCAGCAGTTCCTGTTTGCCCTTCTGCAAACTATTCCACAGTGCACCTTGGTCCCAAAATCCAAGATCGGGGAACTCTTCCCTCAGAGCCTGTGTGCCACGCAGAAGTGTGGCCAGAGTAATGAGCAGTCCCATCATCTGTAGCCACAAAAAAAGGTTATAGTGGTAGCTTTCTTCTCACTAGGTTTGGTTCCAGCCTGACTGTGGGGACAAAGGCTGTGTCTTTCCAGATGTTACTACACAACATGATGATGGACGGAGTGCTGAAACTTTTCAAACACTCATCCCCAGTCACAGATCTGGGCAAATCCATCGTTCTTTTGCTCACCATGCCACCCCAGTTTGGACCCAGCCATATGCTGTCAGTCATGACCCTGCTCCCCATGGGAACAGTCCAGCCCTCTTTCCAGATGTTACTTGACATTTGCTTGTGACGGGGCAGGCCACTCTAATGTTAATTAAGTTCCAGGGGCCAGCCCAAGAGGCCTTCCTTCTAGGGGAAGATAAACACCTTCACATTCCCAGGCTGTTTCCCCTGCTCTGGGCGCAGTTTTCACACCTCATTAATGGCAAGCACTTGATAGACAGCTGCTGGAGAGCTCATGTAAATTAGCTTTCAGAATTTTCAAGAAGGGCAAAGGTAACTTCACCAGTGAATCAGGATTTTAATAAATATCAAAAATAGTGGTTGAATTATTTTTCTAACTGGTCTCAAACCCGAGATACAGGATTTATATTTTCATCTGTACTCCACTTCTCTCTTGGGACAGCCAGTGTCTCCTACAGTGAAAATAGCTTGGGGGGGGCTTGAAAATGCAGGGACATGGAGACATTACATTTCTGTATGTTCACTTTATAAATCCTATCCACATAGGTTGTGAGTTACGAGACCTACAAAGTGGTGGCTTATTAGTATTTAAAAGGAAGGTTTTTTTTGACAGGTCGGGCAGCAGCAGCCAGGCCACAGTGGTAGGCCTGAAACCATATTTTCCTTGTCACAGTAGTGGATGGCACAATAAATACTGCAGTCCACAAGTGACCTTTAACTTTCATTGCCATGGCTGTTGTTTCTACACCATATAGTATGGCCTTATAAGAGACTTAAATATGCCAGAGAGGGATTAGCCAATTTCTAGAGTTCTGAGCACAAGTACTGGGTACTGGACAACAGTGCTCCAGTGTGCAGAGTCTAAAAACTCGTAATAAAATGCAGCAAAAAATTGGGATGACCATGTAAAAAGGGACATTTTCTCACAATTTGGGATTAACTACTATAACTACAGCTGATGCGCACACAGGCTTCCTGTGAAATCGCAATTATACCTCTCCTGAAGACCACAAGACTAACATGCCTGCTAGCACGTGACAAGCAATTAGGTCATAATAGTTTGAAAATTAACCCACAAAGACGAAAACTATGTTGGTTGTGGGCCAGCCTCTCTTTGGCCTCCTGGTTTACAGCCAGCACAATTAGGCAGCCCTTTCTAATGCAGAAAGTAAAAAAAATCTGCGAATGAGTATACAGTTCACACTAGCACCATAGATATTTAAAGGCTGGCTTTTTCCTTCTGACAACCATCAAGTGAATGTTTACTTTTCACTGCAAGCAACGACAAGGGTAAGACTGTAATGTCAAAGCTAGAATGCCCTAGGAGCATGCATTTGAGCCCATTCCTTAGACACTTGAGGATCTGCAGTGATTATTAAATGAGCCTGCCAGAGCTTTACTTCTTTTGGACCGTCTAAACAGGGTCGCTCTATCATCCATTTACTGCATTGTTTGCAGATGGTGCAGGAAGGAGAATTAAAAACATTGTGTAGAGTTCACTCCACACTCCACTATGTAGCATCCACTTTTTCAGCTAGCAGGCTTAAGAAGTAAAACCTCTTCACTTAGCCACCCTACCTTTTCCCATTATCCCAAGTTCAACAAGCATTGGCAAAGCCAATATGTTTCGCTATACGAAATCTATTGGCTTTGTTGTTTTTTCCCCCACATGTTGCACAGGAGCGCGGTTGCTGTGCAACATGGCTTAAAGTAAAAAACAAATATAACATAAATGAAAAACAAATTCTGACACGGCCAGCATTGACCGCATCATAGCACTTTTTTTCCCCTTTAAACCATGTTGCACTGCATCCAGCACTGCTGTGCAACATGTAAAGAAACAGCGAGGGGGGCATTTCTCATGCTGCATTCTTCTCATTCTGCATGATGGTGGGTGAAACTATGGTGGAGAGCAGGCAAGAGGAGGGCGGGGAGTTGATTTTTAAAACAACTTAGTGGACGTTTAAAAAACAACGGAGAGCCTGGTTGGGTTTAAAAACAACGAAGGGCGAAAGCGGGCAGGGTTAGGTTAAAACAACGGTGGAGGGAGGGGGAGCTGGCTGAAAAGGGGGGTGGGTAAAGCAGAGTGGGAGAAAGGGTGTGGGTTAAAAGGAGGGGATGGGTTAAAAACGATGGAGGAGCACAGCTTTAAATAATTCATGACTTCATTCGTATCGTGTGGAGATACCGGAGAGGAACCTTTGTCACACCGGCGCTTATCAGGGTATCGACCTGTTGGGTAACTTGCCCTTGGTCTCCGTATTTGGGACTTACCTCGAAAATTGTCTTTAATGGATGGATCTTACCAATTTTACACTACCATTTTGAATATGATCTCTACGATTGTCTGCTGACTTGGAATTTTTTTTTTTAATGAGGACCGACATGTCCTCTCCCAACGATTTGTGAGGAAATTTGGGTACCTTTGTTACCACATGAATGAACACTTCGCGCATGCCCTGAATAAGTCCATTGTATTTGGACGAAACGCGTCAGCTGTTCTTCACTACATAACGCATGTCAAGCAGGAATCATTTGCGAATAAAAAAGATTTGGAAAACACATCTCTGAAATTGATTTTGATCTTTGTTTACTACTGTTTAATATTTAAATGGTTATTGGTGCACCGGTTGACTCTTGTTCCAAAATTGCATAGTCTGGTTAAGGACCGCACCTTGACAGTGGGTGCTTGAACTGTGTGCACATAAACGTACTTGGGATAATCCCCCGATCTGATAAAAAACTTGGGGATAGCAGGATAAGTGCAAATCTCGGTAGAGGTTTCACTGTCGTGTCTTATTAAATAATTTATGCTACTGCTATTTTAATAGGTGTTAAATATACTTTTAAAGAAACGTAGTTTCCTCTGTGAATTAGCCAGCATAAGGATGAAAGCTTGCAGTGGACCATGGGAGCATACAGCAGGAGGAGGGAGGGAGAAATTTACAGCAGGGAGTTGGAGAGTGGGAGGGGAAGGGGTTAACACCAACGGATGATGGAAGAGAGCAAGCCACACTATCGACAATGGGAAAAGGGGAATGTGCACTTTTATGGAGTGCAGCCAAGAAACTTTAAAAAAAAAAAGAAAAAAAACTCCAAAGTTGAGTCGCCAGTGGAAGAACACTGGCTGCAAACAAGATGCTGTGCATGGTCCATGCTCCATGAGACAAACAGCCAGACTGGGGGAGAGAAAGTGAAACTAGGAAGCCCGACTAGCGAGAAGCAACTAAATGAGAGCGCCTTTGAAACCAATCAGTGGTAAGTAATGGGCAGGCTCTAAGCCCTTTATAGTTTTCTTTTTTTTTATTTACAAGAGATTTTGCAAGCACAGGGCAAGCGCTGTGTAGGAGAAACCTAAAAAGGACAAGAAATAAAATCCCAGGCAGCTGTACTCTAGAATCCATAACTGATCAACAATAACTAATTAGAAACCACTACACCTTTTCTTCCCTACTTATTTAAACTACAAGAAGTGATATTGTGCTGTGCTGGTGTATTTTGTTTGCAACGTCACATAGCTAATGCCCAGAATGAGGAAGAAATAGGAAAAACAGTACTGGCTTATGATATTTTCTACAGTTTTAACTATTTAGGGTGCCGTCTATTTGTAACCTAAATACAATATGTAGTTCTTAAAGTGAAACATAAATATTGCATATGTAGGCACCTGCATTTGCATTGCATTATCACCAGGCCCTTTGGGCCTACCTGTCTCTGTGGAGTGATGATGATGTGGAGTTCTGTGCTTGCTAGTGTTCTATGATTGTTATTGGGTGTTGTTAGATCTACATGGGCTGAGCTGCATGGAACATCATACAGTTGATGGAAAGTTTGCATTACGCTTGACCTGTTTCTTGAATCTTCAACACGTCTACATGTTACTCATACAACCTGTGATCATCATTTACATATGAGGTCCGGTTACAACTTCTCCAAATGTCTCAGCAGAAAACTGCAGTCAGGTCATTAGATGATTCTCTTCATACTGAGAGAAACTGATGATACAGTTTATCCAACAGTAGTCGTGCCCACCATTTCTCCTGAAATCCTGCCTCCAGATCTTTCTCTGGATTAATATGGGCATTATAGCCACCAAAAAACAGGTGATGCTTTCTCTGAATGTGGAAGCCCTTCTGGCTGAATGCGTAGTTTTTAACCGGCATTGAAAACAGTGTAATGTATGCTGTTGATACTGGTGTTTAAAATGACAGCAGGCACCATAGCAATTGTTAAAAAAAAAAAAAACTAAAAGAATGATGTAAAAGAATTGTTATATGTTTAGACGACGTAGACTGCTAGCAAGTATTACCAGCGTGTGGGGAGCTAGGATTGGTTAAGACAATTGAAAGGAATTCAGAAGAGGTATTGGGGTAGGCAATCAACATGTCTTTTGCCCGTTCTTAGTAGCTCCAATTGAAAAGCCAGCTTAAACCAGGACGGGGTCAGCAGAGGAGGCAGGACCTATTTAGAAAGGTAAGAGAATAGACTTTTTCATGCTGGAAAATTTGCAGCTATTTAATTTCTTCTACTGTGCTTAGTAATTAGGGCATGCCGCTATCTGTGGAATGACGAGGTAACAGATAATTCTCAGAAATGATATATTTCATACTCACTTGTGTTACTAAGAGACAGAATTATTTTCTTTTATCAAATGATTGAAGTTATTCCGAGCACTCATTAATTTTGCAACACTTTTCCCTTGAACAAAATCAGTACTCCAAAACCACTACTGCGATCACTCATTTCACATTTTCACTTCTTTCTTTCAACATATGGCTTCTGTGGAACCTTAACATGATATTGTCCGAGTTTTAAATTCCAAGTAACGGATAACAGATAACATATGCCAAAGAATGAAGGCTCTGCAACACTAAGACGTGGCAATTTATTTACCAATGTCCATATAAACCAAGATCCAGTACGATAGCAACAGTAGGAAATATCTAGAATACTCATTATTTGATATGTCTCTTCCAGAGAAGGCAAGTTGCATGAAAATGTACAGAAAATGTAGATAAGCTTCAGTCATGCTCACCTTCTAGTGTTAAAGCAGAACTTTGGAGCATCAGCATACTCCCACCCATTCTTCTTGGCAGTATGTAAACCTTCAAACTATGATAAAAGCCGAACTGTAACTTCTGGATCATCTTAATGTTCACCAGCACCCAAATCTCTATTCACATCATGGCTACCACTGAGCATTGCTCTGTCATGTTTTTAAATGTAGCTACTGCCTCACAGCTTTCCAACCACATAAGTGATTTTGTAATTAACTTATGTTGTTTTCGCTACAGTATTTCAAGCCGTTTAGCCGAGTCTATAGCTTAAGCCAAATCAATTAGAGGTCGAAGAAGCTCGCTTGCAGTAGTTAATTTTGAAACTTGTTAAGTTTCCAAACCATATGCAATTGGCATTCTTAAGGACAGCTTCATATCAATTTTTATTGTGAAGAAAGCATTGTCCATATACAACTCTATGTGTGGCACAGGCCTAACACCATTTTGACATAACATTTAAAGTTGTTTCAATAACAAAGGCTAATAAGTATGCGGAGAGAGGACAGTTGCTTCGCACACAGTCAGTATAAATTCTTCTTACAGTAACCAACTGAAATGGACCACTACTTTCAAGATTTTATAGAAAGTCTATTAATTTCAAGAGCAGTCGGGAGAAAATTAGATGCTGAAGGACTTCACTTAGATGAGACCAATCAATGGTGTCAAAGGCCTTTGTGAAGAGAGAAGGCGTATCTATTGCATTCTTGAGCTAGACTTGCATACCAAGTGCAAGTGGTGATTCAGTTATTTCTGCAAAAACACACCTTGTGGAACTGGTTGCCTCAAAACAATTGAAGCATCCATTTGATCAACATTGATGCCATTAACCAATTTGTAATAATCAATATAATGCCATTTAAATACTGCTCCTATTAATCTGGTTCATTGAGAGCACCTCATCCCTCTGCTCTCCAACCTGTTTTGAATATCAACCTCCTCACCTCAACCTTTCAGTCCTGTTTCTAACCTCCTTCTCTTGTACTTGGTTGAACCCTCCCCACCCCAATTTGCTCTCATTTACTCTCACTTCCAAAGCCATCTAGTTTCTTTTCAAATTGATTGGCATCCTACCTTCTAACTAACTTTCTTACCTCCTATGTATTTGCCCTCTACTTCCTGCATGTTCTTCCCTTTACTATCCTGTTCCTCCTTGTTCTCCTATGTTGCTTGCGATTTTGAGAGGATATTCTGTTTTATATTTCTAACACTAACCTGTTTGCATACCTTGTTTTACATCTTTCTTTTTTTCAAAACATTTCCAACAAATGTACAATTGTTCCTCTTTTTTTTTTTTTAACCAATTGGCTTATTTTATTGCAGATTTTTATAAACATTCAGAAATGGATTTAATATTGGTTTCAGGGGCTAAAAATTGCCAGGGCGTAATTTCATTCACCAAACTAGCCTTTCACCAAAATAATGATTCACCATCTTGCGTTGATCAAGTTGGTAAATCGTCATCTGGGATCAGACCCCGTTTGTCAATTCTCAGAAATGTTGCAAGGCAATCAACAATGCATGAAACCCGTGGACAACTGATCGATTATTCAGACATGATCTGCTAATATTTTGGTTTAACAGTTTTCATTACCATTGACAAAATGAATATGGAAGTTTAGTAGATAACATGGGGTTTTCTATGTTTAAGAATAACTGACGACTGGGATTTGACCAGGTGATGCTAACCATAAACGATTCAATCAACATATTTGCTAGATTTGAGTCTGCACCCTGAATATTTTCTGATATCTCCTTAACTACAAGCGTCATCCCAGTGTAAGGTCCGTGTATTAAGGAGCACAGGTTTTCTATTTTGGGTTAGCTTCTCTACTATACATTTGGTAGTACTCTGGAACATTTGGTTTATCTCCTGATGCTTGTGCGTTGGCCTCCGTGATAAAAATAGAAAACAGAATATCCTAACACTAACCTGTTTACATGCTTTGTTTTACATATTTTCCTTTTTTTTCATACGATTGGCCTATTATATTTGAGATTTTTTAAACATTCAGAAATGGTTTTAATACTGGTTTCAAGGGCTATAAATTGCCAGGGAATAATTTCGGTTAGTAATAAAACATTCACCAAACTAGCCTTTCACCAAAATAATGATTTGTTTTATCTCCCGATGCTTGTTCATTGGCCTCCGTGCTGGTTTCTGACTACATGCAAGATTTTTTTGGTTTGGTTGATCTGCTCATTGCAGTTGGTATTAGCACTAGTAAAAAAGAAAGTGCATTTTTTTAGTATAGTGTGTTAAGCCTTAGTGTCTATAGGTTCTTGCAGGGTTATTTTCTATTATCTTTATCACACCATATAGTACTTTCAGATGGGTAATTACCTTCAGTTTTATTAAGCAATAAAGAGTGAAAGTGTGAGAAGGAAAAAATAATACGATAGAACCCTTTTATTGTTAGCACAGGCCTTACATTTTCCACATGGAAAAAATCCTCGCATTTCTCTAAGGGTTCTCATAGATTGAACTTCCTTGTCAAGATGACTACGTACTAGTCTATCTCTTATTGATCGAGCCTTTTTAAAGGTGACCAATGGGTATGTCGGGATGTCTTTACTTATAACATTGTCTGTTTGTAAAATGTGCCAGTTTTTTCTCAGCATACGTTTCAAAAAATTCGCTTCTGCAGAATAAGTCGTAACCATCCTGAATTTGCCCTCATCTGTATTTTTGGACACTCGCTTTTTTGTGCTGTTATCTTTCAGCAATTGATATCTCGGAATCCTTCTCACTTTCTGAAGTGTTTTTTCTAAAAGAGTTGGTTCATACCCTCTCACCTCAAATCTGGCTATACAATCTCTTGCAGCCCTTTCAAAATCACTTACCCTTGAGCTATTTCTTTTCAATCTTAAAAGCTCCCCATATGGTATGCTCTGTACGAGCTTGGGTGGATGATTACTAGTTGCGTACAAGATTGAATTGCCCGCTGTTGATTTGCGAAAGAGAGCTGTGTGTAATTCCCCATCTGATACAAACACCCTGAGGTCCAGGTAGTCCACTGCCACTGGACTAACTGTACCAGAGAAGTGCAGGTTCAGATTGTTACTGTTTAAATCATTGATATAGGCTGTAGCCGACTCCAGCGTGCCCTCCCATACCAAAAAGAGGTCATCAATGTATCGATGCCAAACCACAGCTCTCCCCTTCATTGTGCCACATTCATAAGTTCTGGAAACCTGCTCCTCCCACCAGCCTACGAACAGGTTCGCATAGCTGGGGGCGAAGCAGGTGCCCATTGCACTACCAGAAATCTGTCTGAAATATTTATCTTCAAATAAAAAAATATTATTGGTGAGACAAAATTTGGCAAATTCTATCAACATTTGATTGTTCTGCAAAACGCAATTGCCTCTTGTTCAAATAAAATTGTAAGGCTTTTAAGCCATCCTCATGGTCTATACAGGTATACAAACTTGTGATATCCAACACTGCTAGATGATATAGTGGGTTCCAAATTACATTTGCAATCTTATTCAAAAAGTCTTTAGTGTCCTTCACATAAGATTTCAATTCCACCACAAATGGAAATAGGAAATGGTCAATAAACATAGATAGATGTTCTGTTAAACTGCCTTGAGATGATACAATCGGCCTACCTGGTGGATGTAGGTTGTCTTTGTGCAGTTTGGGGATATGATAAAAAGTTGCTATAACTGGATTCATCTTTCGCAAGAATAGATGTTCCTCAGTCCCCAACATTGATTTGTCGTACCATTTCCTGATGAGTCTCATACATATGTATGCTTTCTTGGTATACTTCACGTGTGGTCCTTTCGTAGTACTTGATGTCCGATAATTGTCACAGGGCTTCCTTACAGTATTGTTCTCTGGTTTGTAGGACCACATTCCCACCTTTATCAGAAGGCTTAATTATTATAGAAGTGTCCTGGAGTAGATCATTTAATGCCTGCTCTTCTTCGTTGGTAATATTGCTCTTGGTAGATCTTTGCGAACTTTTATATCTGAATTTCAACAGATCACTGACCATGGCATCAGAGAAGACATCAATCGCGTCAAATGGCATCTGTGGCACAAAAGTAGATCTTGGTTTAAACTGACTTTCTTCCATCTCCTGATCTATTCCAGCTTGTACCGCTCTTTGAGCCATATTGGCCATGACGTTTGAATGTTCCTCCGGTTCCTCATCAAGATTTTGCAAGAGTTCCACCCTATGTAAATCATTGCAGGTCAGCAGGTCTGTTGCAGTTATTCTTGTTGATATATATATATGTAGATAGATATTCAAAAAGAAGAATGAAACGATACAAAAAAAGGTGTATTTCTTAGTTAGCTATATTGTATTCAAAAGAAACAGCAGTGCATTTTAGGGTACAAAAGAAGAAAGAAATTCCAATAGCATTGATAACAGATTATAACAAATCTTTTCACTTAGATTACACTAATCATCAATGTCTATGAACCCATTCCCAAATTTAGAAAGGAGACTGTCCTAAGCATAGGATCAGAATTCTACCAAAAAGGTTCTTAACAAAACTAAAAGAAAAATGGGTTAGGGCGTCAAAGTTTTGGTCTCTTGTGGAATGAATCTATGAGACCATCATCAGGACATATGTTTGAAGCTTCCAACTCATAGTGGAAAGCACAAGTGGACCGCTGAATTGGATTGCGGCCTCGCTATACTTATTTACCCATTTATACGGAGTTTTGATTCTACGATTGCAATTAAAACGGTGCTAGGAACAATTGTCCTTGTTACGCCGTTTCTCCAATATAATTGTGGTTTGCAGATTCCGCAACCTATCTGCGAGGGGTCTTGGATCTTCAAACCTTTGTCCTGATGATAGTCTTATAGATTCATCGTGTTCACACGGGATCCTCAGGGATGGGCCCAACCAGAAGCGTACTAGTCCCTTATTCTAAACAACTCACAAAGAAGTACGTCTGGTATATTGACAAACAAAGGACAGGTGTATCTAAAAATGGAAGTGTGACAGGACTCGGGGAAGAGATCCTTTCAGGGCAAGAACCCTCACTCACCCGAGGGTGACATGCTTCATCATTGGGTTCCCTCCTCACACCCGGACTGCAAGTTCCATGGTGTGGGCTACAACCCGTCAAAAGAAGAGAGAGGGACCCAAAAACCAAAGGAGAAGGGTACCAGAAAAGACCTTAGTCATAAAAAAAACCCTTTGGGTCAATACTTGCTACACAATTCACACATTCACATGAAACCTCAAGCACATATATGGTGACAATGGACAAAAAGACAATGTAATCAGAAAAAAGGTAAGCAAACCCTATTGTCAAAAATACAAATTCATTAAAATCACATTGAAAAATCACAGATAATTAAAATCATCTAATCCCTTTCCAAGCTGTAACATAAAAAGATTTTTTTAAATTAAAATAGAAACCTAACAAAGATATAAATTTCATACAAACTAAAAGCTTATTTGTGTAAAATACTCAATGAAATTGGGAAAACAAGTAGGAAAAATAATTCCAAATCACAGAAAAGTACCACTAAATCTGCAACAAATCAATTGTAAACATTGAAAACATCAATTCATATATTATATCCAATACAATTGCCCGCATAGATTTAAGTAGACTTTTCTTCACAGAGCATCGACGCGTTTCGGTGGGCACTATTTTATGGCCATTACCTTCTTCAGGAGAAACATATAATTCCCAATCAAGAAATATACAAAACCTGTGAAAAAATAGATAAACAGGACAACAATAAATTAGCCAAAATAAAATGTGGTACATCGTCTCATTGTCCAACAGCCAACACAACAGTGACACTATGTAGGTTTCCACATCCATACTCACACAACATTCATCTCTTATTACAAAAACAGTATCTCCAAAATGGATACTAAAAAGTCACCATAAAACCGCTAACTTAGCTGGTATACACAGGAAAAAGAATAAGCAGCCACAGTTCCTGTGTAAGAGGACCAAATGTCCTCTTCTTACCAATTCATATAACAGTACTGTATTGAGAGTTTACACAGTGATTATCTTAGTTTATAGCAATAGAATAAAAGTTATTACCTCAGCTACATTCCGAATGGGCATACCACGCCTCAAAATACACACAGCCAACTTGTAGTTCCAATACCTATGTACACAGGGAGATGATAACCCTACACTTTATTTTAAGTGGCATGCTACTAATATTTCACATCCCTTAAAGGAATACATTAATAAATTCCTCGATGAAGATCACCGAATTAATTACCTCTAATGACTCGTGCTGTTAATTCAGCGCCCTTTTCATAGGTTCAAGCAGTCGCAAATATCTCAATACACTTCTGTAAAGCAGCCTAATCGTCAGGGATAATTTGAAGATACCGCAATCTGCAAGTATATGTAAACAATATGGCACTATACCAGACAGAGTACCAATCCATAAAGAGCCCATTCCACACACCCCAGTATTAGCATTGGGCGATCCTAATTCAGTACAAATGTATACATTCCCCAAAATAGCGGTCATATGGCAGATATTATATATAAACTGTATACAAAACATCTCCCTCCCAGCGACTCTGAACTGCACTTGGGGCTTTCAAACACTGCTCATAATGTCCCATTATATTAGGCATTAGGGAAAATTCACGATGCGGAATATAAAAACTTCACAGATTTTCTGTCATACTCAATATCCCTAACTACTGATATTAGCCCTCATAAAATTTAGGGTCATATTCATATATAAACGACTATTTATACAAATGAAGAGCACAACACTATACCTCAGATTATTGTAGGTATATAATCTCACGTCCCCTAGTTTGAGATACTCGTGCATATAAACAAACAGTCCCGAACAGGATCTGTAAGAGAAAATAAATAAACTTTGTGGCAAACTCAGCGTAGACCCGCAAACCATAGACTGGTGTCAGAGTGCAAGAGAGTGCCTAGGATCCCTGTTTGGGACCACTTAAGGCAGAAACATGTCGACCTAAGACCTTTGGAAAGGGTTATATATAAATTTTCCATAACCCCGTTCCTCTTTTTGACCCTATCCCCAGTGGACCACGGAATAAAGTTTATTAGGTACCCTGGAGGTAGTTTTAATCACTTTTGAAAAATTCTCTTGCACTCTGTCCTTCACTTACCTCAAATACTATCGCTTAACTTAAAACACCTCAACTCCTCTCCGCTCAGAGAGTTGTAGCCCACACCATGGACCTGGCAGTCCGGGTGTGAGGAGGGAACCCAATGATGAAGCATGTCACCCTCGGATGAGTGAGGGTTCTTGTCCTGAAAGGATCTCTTCCCTGAGTCCTGTCACATTTCCATATTTAGATACACCTGTCCTTTGTTTGTCGATATACCAGACGTAGTTCTTTGTCTCGTAGACTCATTGGCATACACCCTTGCCTGACACCCAGTTCTATGCCACAGCTTGGTGTGCACTCCCCTTGGGGCCAAATCACACCACTGTTTATTACTCTGGTGAAGCATCCTTATGGTACACAAAAGCTTATTATTAACACCCTGTTCCTCCAGGGCTGGTCTGTCCACAGAATCAAAAGCTTTTCTGAGCTTGATAAATATTTAAAAAAATAGCTGAATGTTTTATAAAGGTGTATTTCAAACAGATGGAGTACAACCTGGATGCTTGATCAATTGGCCTTGCGAAAGCCGGCTTGAAATGGATATAAAAATATTTTCATCCTCAGCCCAAGTCTTTAATCGAGGTAGTAGTTTGGCATAGATTTTTCCCGCACTGTCCAAGAGTGAGATTGGGCAATAATTACCTGGAACATTCCACTGACCTTTTTTACTGTGGGGAACAATGACTGTGGCTCTCTAAGAAGCTGCAACTGCCCCATATTCCCAGATTGCATTGTATGCAGCAGTTAGGATTGGGACCAAGGTGGTTAGATTGTTGCGGTAGGTGTCACATGGAATTTTAATAGGGCCGAGGCACTTTCAAACATTTTTAGCTCAGAATGGCGAAATGGACATCACTTTCAACAAATTCTAAACTTGTGATGCCAGATGTGACTACAGGTGGCATTACAGCATTGATTGGTGCAAGATCTTCGACAACATCCGAAGGCTGACTCCTCTCTTTAATCTGCTGGCTACACCATGTTGGATTATATATGTTACTAAAATGGTCAATCCAGACCTCTGCCATAATGCCAGAGTTGAGATTTCTAGGGGTGCCTTCACAGCCCCACCTAATCAAGTTCCAAAACAATTCTGTGTTGTTTCCTTGAATTGCCTCCATAAGTTACAACCAGGATTTAACATGCAAGTTCAGTTTTTTTAAATGTATTTATCCGCTTATATTTCTTCCTCCGCAACAAAAAACGTGATTCACACGTTTGCAGTTCTTTATTTAGAGCAGACTTTAGTTTAAGACACTCTTCGTGAAACCAAGTAATACGTATACTGCCTTCGAGGTCCAGCTGCCAATGCAAAGATGGTCTACTAACTAACACTAGCTTTTACATGGTTCTCAAGCAACTAGCCAGTTTAGATGGACTAGTTGGATCAATTTGGTCTCATTGCGGTAGGAGGTCTTCGCATTCTTGCTTCCAACAATTAATCATGGCGTAATTTTTGGCCTATTGACTGCAACCAGCCTGCCATATGATGTTTTTCCTACTTGGCTCAAACTTAAGTTAGTTAAGCTGTAGATTTTGGCCACTTCTTGCCCCAGGCCGGTCTCCAGTAGCAGATTTAAATTAGCCACTAAGTGGTCGTGGACCCTTTCTAGCCACCTGATAATGGTCATGTCAGTGAAATTATGCCAGAATTCCATATCCATAAATATATGATCAATCAAGCTGTCTCGATTGCTTGCCCTGAACCTATATTGCGATACCAAAGGGGATGATGGACGGAGCGTTAGAGCAAATCAAACACTCACCCCCAGTCAACTGATCTGGGTTTAATCCATCATCATTCTTTAGCTCACTCCACCACCCCAGTTCAGACATGGCCATATGCAAATCAGTCTGACCCTGTGCCTCATGGGAACAGTCCAGCCCGAACTGCCAAGCCATGTCTTTCCTGGACCGGAAACAAGAATCCTGGGACCGGTTTCGGGTTCAAAACCCTCATCAGCCAGGCTATCTTGAATCCAGTGGCAAAGTGAGCAAGGGACCCACATCTGGGCATACCCTGCCAACTTAGGGCGAACAAAGCGATACCAAAGGGGATATTGACCAGGACAGTCTGATGTAGTGTGTCTATTTAGGGAACATAATTCAGTCCTATATAGGAAGCCACTTAAAATTCTGCGGTTCTTGGAAGATCATGTTTTGATGTTGTCCAAAAGGGGAAGCCCATGCGCATCTCCACATCCAACATCATTGAGTCCGGGTCGGTGTTTGGGTCTCCACAAACAGTTAAGGTGTCACGTCTGGCACTTTTACTGCAAGGGAACTTTGCATCAAGAAGCTCATTCTTTAAATTCGTAAGATGGAGCTCCCGATCTTTAATGATATCAAGGTAGTTCTTGATAACACCAGGTAGCAATAAATGTTGATACTGTCAGTTGTACACACGTCACTGGCTACTCTTACATGCAGGATGTTTGAATTAACTATGTGATGTTCTAATCTGTTAGTACAGGTGTTTGTTCAAACCCAAATTGCTAGGCCACCCTTTGACTTTCCTGTGCCTTCTCTTGCGGCAATTGTACAAACAGTTGAATACCCATCAAATGCCACCTCGCAAACGGACCACGTTTCCTGAAAACAGCAAATGTTGTGCACTTGAATAAAAGAGACCCAATCCGGGTCATCCATTTTTGACCTTAGCTCTGCAATGTTCCAGCTGAGTATTTGGCTTTGCCAGCTCGCCTTCAGAGCAGAACTTAACTCCTACGCTCTCTTTGGTTGTGACTGTAGTTGCATATGTGGTGGTAATTGTGGTGGTGATTGTGGCCCAGGTTGAAGTATTGGAGTAGGGAAGCTTGATTTGAATCATTTGAAGAATTGGAGAAGTCTAGTGGGATGCGGATTTATACCAGCTACATCAGATGGATGCATGGCGGATCGATCTACGATTTCTACAGCACAGATAGGTAATCTAATATTGTCACTGTTTTTAGGCAAAGGGGATATACTGCTGGGGGGGGGGGGTTCCTTGACTGATTTGCTGTTAACGATGTTTCAAAGGCCAAAGGGTACGGCTCTGGGGCCCCTTCTGCTACCAAGATGGCATTATGTGACAATACTTCCTCTTCCAAAAGTGTATTGGACCACCATGTTATAGTGGTCTCTACTCTCTCCCTCAGAACTGGATATAAAGCCAACCCTATAAAGATCATAGGAATTTATTTCTCCGAGACCCGATAGTGAGTTAATAAGTTTTATAAGGTTGCCTCTACTCAGAATATCTTGAGGACCCACACAGCGATAAGTGGGGGTAAATAAAATGACTTTTCTATGCCTTAGGGAAGCTGTCTCTACTGTTACCAAGTGAGGAGCTTGCATAACATGTCATGGCAAATTTAACTCCTCAAGTCCATGGCAGCTACTAAGATGTCTTGAGTTATGCCCTCCAGTATTTCTGGCAATATGGCGTGGGATTGCCAGTGGAAATCCAGTTTCTAACCATTTATATGCCTTATGAGCAAATGAGGTAATGATGTTGGAGGGTTGCTAGTTATTGTAATAGATGCAACCGGTTAGATATGGGGCCCAGGGACTGGCTTGTAGGGGTTAATTCTTGGAATGAGTGGGCGCCCTTTAGGATGTGCCATGTCCGCCCCCTGCGATGGAATAAAGAATGCTGTTGATGGGTCAGCAGTTGAGGTTTGGTTTATTGGGACATTAGCATGAAGCGAAATGCAGAATTTAAGCTAGACAGGTCATGTGGGGGATCAAAAGAAGACACTAGGCCACAGTGCTGATTTGAGAGAATTGAGCAGAAGTGACCAGAATTCAGCATTATTATTGGTGGATAATCCAGTGGTTTGGCAAGGTAATTCCTGCTTTGGGTGAGGTTTTGCCCCCAATCAACAATGGCCGACAAGGAGTCCATGGGTGCTCTCAAGGCTGTGGTGATTCTCTGTATGTGAGTGTGTATTTTACAAGTTACATCACATTGTGACGGCAAGCTGGATGCACCTAGATGAATAGAATTTACTATGGCTGGCCCCCCCACGGGATGGGCCAGGGTGAATTAGATCTGCACTTGGACCTTGCAAGACTGTATCTCCGGCTTCCCCTAGAGATAAAGTTCCTTCATGAATCAGATTCGAATTAGATGCAAGATAAGAGTGCAGGGGTCTTTGCTGCTTCTTGCTAGAGTGTTTTATGAACATTTTGTATAACCAGACTTTCAAGCCTTTATTCCTAGGCTTGGACCTCATTACTTGGTCCCCTTTGAACTTGCTATCACATTTCAGAGAGTCGCCACGATGGTAGATATAGTTGATGGTTTCTAGATCCTGAAATTTCAAATGTCATGCTGCAGGTGAATTACTGGGCGCCTCACTTTTGGAATTAATGTCATTTATAAGTTCTGATTGGGGTCTGCCTTAAGTATTTTTGCCACCCCAAATTCTTTTTTGCAGTCTGCTAAAATAGACAATAACTTCTGGGACCTCACTAAATTTGAAGAGGATTGCTGTACAATTACATAAATCTCCTACTTTGGAATAACTCGATAATGATTCTGAAACTGCCTCTTTCTTTCCATGAATTCTGTTATCAATTGTTGAGGTGTGATTTGCAATATCATCAAAATCATGGTCTGTTCATCCATGTTCGTGAACTGAACACTTAAAGTCGTGGCTGCTATATCGAGTCTTACACATTGTGGTCATGATTGCGAGGATTGGTTGGGCAGGATACGTCTCAGTCTTTCTGACCTCTTGGTTGCAATCTGATGAAATATTCATTAGACCTGAAGAAGGTGGAAACTTTTATAGTGTACTGCATATGCAAGCATTAGACAGCGACAGGCGCCTGCGTGGAGAGTGGTATTTATCTACCAGATCCAGGACTTCCTCATCCAATTCGAACAAATGGGGGGGATTTCTTCATTAAGTTGCCATCAGGGCTCATCTGAATTGTGTGAGTAACGCATGCTATTCAGTACACTCAGAGTATTTGTCTGCTCGTTCTCGCCTAGAGAGCCTCCTCGAACTTTGTCGGCGTGGATGATCTACCAGCCTGGTGCTTGCTGGGCCTGGGATTACACGCCATTATGAATAAGTGCAGTGCTAGTAATATTACAAGAGCGAAACTGGTGTATTTGTTCTGCAGTTGCGCCAGGTTGTGAATACACAGGAGCACTTGTGACACTGGCATCGTCCTTGCAGGAATTTACAGTAGTAATTGCCACACTAAACCTCCTCCTCTTGGACACCTTTTCGAAACTCTCCCTTGACCAGTGCTGCACAAGGAATCAAAATTAATCCATCTGGATTTACACGCAAGGGTCATGTATTCCCTTTGAAGGAAACAATGTTACTGTTTGAAGTTTGCATTGGGTAAGGTCGAGGCATGGGGAGTTCCGACCTCTTTTTTGATAGAATAGAAATCCTTGATCTTACTGTGAGCGAGTGCGTGGGAAGCAGATTTTGATCTGCAACAGAGCCTGTTGTCCTCTTCTATAGTTGAAGTAGTGGTGGCTGCATTAAGCAGAATTGGGTCTGACAACACGTTTCGGAGCATGTTAGAAACAATAGTGGAAGGGGAGACTGTGACCATGGTGGGTGCTCTTATGTTTTTTGGAGCGCACAGCCTACTTTGAGTCTTACAAGCTGATAACCTTGAGATGAGGTCTTTCTTGTTATGGCTATCAGACACGGTTGTTAGGTCAACATTATGTGCATTATGTAGATGGAGATTTATTTCCCGTGGGCTTATTGCTTTTTTTTTTTACAGACGAGCCCCTGCCCGATGAATGCCATTGGACCACAATCCGCATCAGAGCAAGGAATTGGATCTGACTGTAGAAGCTTTCTTACCCTTTGGCGAGTGGGCGTCATTGCCTCCAGTAAGTCCCAGCTATGATTGATACAGCTGTGACAAGATCCAACCACAGACAGGAAAGAGAGCGAAAGACTGGGCTGCCTTCATTGGAAGCCGCTGTAGGCACTTGCCTGCCCTTGTCACAAACCCACCAGGACCACCCAGAGACCACGGATAGAAAGAGGTCCGGTGTGGGTGAGGGGCACTGACTTATGCCACTGCACAATCCTGGGGCACGAGAACACCCAGACCTTCTGTCTTGAAGAGGCAATGCTGATAATGGTACACTGTTTATATTGGCTCCAGTAAAGCTGCAAGGGCGGTTAAAGCGATAAAGAGTGCTATAGAGAGTGCCCCTCCTCAAGGGAACATGACTTCAGGAAAAGTACAGTATTTTTGCAATTGCGTGCCATTTCTTTTAGTTGTTGCTTGACCGCTTGCCCTTGCTGGCCTTATTTATGCAAGGTAACCAAAGTGTCCTCAATTAACCTCGCCTGCAATGGCCTTGCAATGAGCTAGCAGATGGATCACTTGAAGGCAGTTAATCCAGATAAAAAGGTTGCAGATTACTAGAACAGAGGCGGGGAGAGTGGGGCAAGATGGGGGAGTGAGGCAGGCGCAAATCGCACCTTCTGCTAAACGGGCCGCTTCCGCAACCTGACTCAATACTCAACCCTAGTCCCAGTCTGACATTAGGAGCGTCTGCCCCCATCTCGGTCACCATTCACTTAAACCCTGGAGTCCTAGGGTCCTCAGCTTCCTCAGCGTCTGCCGAAAAGATAATGCATAGCAAGCAAGTCTACCACAAATTCACACTGCACATAATTCCTTACCATATTCCATGACCGTAGCCACTGCTAGACTTTGCTTTTACTTTTGAAGCACTAGACAAAAAAGTTACTTACCTTCAATAACAATATTACTGCCTCCTGTGTGACTACAGGGACGCAACAAGCTGCAAGGGGTAAGACCCTGCTGTTGGCCTCCGCCTGCCGCCCTGAGAGTCTCGAAACGCCTCCCCCGTTGTTCTGGGGGCCTTAGAAGTGTACTCCAGTGGATGTTTGGGCATCTATTCCTCCAGAGCTCCAGCAGGACCTACTGGATAAAATATACAGCCCACAGTTCCAAAGCATCGGAATGGATTTCAGCTTTGTCCTGCTCAAAGGTCCCGACCCACAGGAAAAACCACTGAGTCTCATTCTGATTTGGGACTTAAAAAATATTGTGAGTAATCTCCAGAGCGCCAGCAGGACTATCCTGCTCCAGGTATCGGGCATTTGGTTCCACAATGGCAGCTGCAGTTTTAGTGGCGAATCATGTGTGATTGATTTTTCTTCTCAAAAAGTGACAAAGTTTCATTCTGCGTTGGAACTTAGAAGAAATGTCAACATTTTTCTTCTGTAAAGTGGAAAAGTTCCTTTCTGAAGTGGTACTTAGAAATGTTTCTGAAACCTTTTGACTTCCCGACCTTCACTGGGACCAATCGACTTGGTGTAACCAAACTGAGCACCTTCGCATTTGGCATGAAAATGCACCTTGGTTCTGGTTTACTGGAACCACTGACTTTCATTAGAGTGTTACTTTTTCTTAGTGCTTTTTATACTTAAATCTTTAAAAAAAAAAAAATTATATCTCTGGTTCCGCTTATTGGATTTTTGTGTTTGTGGTGTCATTATGCTTCTTAATTTTTCTCTCTTCTTAGAAATGGGAATGTTGTATTCTTTTATTAGATGTCATGTGCACATGCTGATGTTGTTTTGCATTGTGTTCTACATTCCATGAGAATGTTGATCGTGAAATGCAGGAGGCAATGCAGTTGCTTTGTTGTGCTGCTTGAATAAACATACAAACTTTTTTGATATGGATTTCTTATGGAATTGGAATCTTACAATGGTGACGAGTGAAGGAGGTACCCTGTCATCGATCTCAGCACAGGAACCGATTACTTCCTGATAACGCATATTTTTTTGTAACTTTATCGGATTGGATTAATCGTATTTGCATTATTGGATTTACAAGGCTCAAAAGGCCGCGCAGCATTTATTTGTACCGGTAAGAGTGTTTCCAGTTGGTTGGGTGTGCATTTTGCTGTCTTTCACCACATTTGGTAAACTCTTCAGGATCACGGAGTGTTTTGAATCAATACAACACTTGGTCGCGCTACTTACTTCGAGCACTCGCCTGCCGTTCTTCACACCGCATTCTACCTGGAAGTTTGCCTCCCACTGAAGTACGGCTGCAAGAAAGAGGCGCTAAACGTTTGACGTGAGATGTTTAATGTCTACGCGCAACATTCCGACGTAGTATATGTCTTATGCTTGGATGCCATCTTGCTTTGGGCTCACAACGGTGATACGCATACCGGCTTTTGTGTATTGCATAGCCTGAACACAAGCACTTTTGTTGTAGGAAAGTAGGCTCTGCTTTCATTGTTACCCCCACTTTTTGCCTGGTGTCAGTGTTTTGACTGTAGCTTGCTGGGATCCTGCTGATCAGGACCCCAGCATCTCTGCTCTCTCTCCCAAAATGGCTTTGGTAAGTACCTTTGTACCTCCACAATTGGCTACTGATGTACCCTTATAAGTCCCTAGTATATGGTACTAAGGTACCCAGGAGGGCATAGGTACACCAGAGGTCTTCCATGGACTGCAGCATGTATTGTGCCACCCATGGGAGTCCACTTCAACTTTGACTAAAGGCCTGCCATTGTTGCCTGTGTGAATTGGTGCTTGCACCTCTCTCAACAGATATGTTTCCTTATATCTGGGGTCGCTACACTTAAAACCTATAATTTACCTCTATGGAAGGCCCTTCAGTCCTGAGGGCAGGGTGCTTGGTTAGAAGTGTGAGGGTGCCCCTCCATGAGCAGGACACCCCTCTAAACCCCGGGGTCGATTCTCTAGGCTTTGTAAGTGCTGTTAGCCATTTTAAGACATATAGTGGATAGTCATTACGAGATGTCCAACTATATAAAAATATAATGGCTGCGCCAAACCTGGTCATGTTTGGCATCAAACATGTTGGAATCATACCCCAACACCGATGCAGGTGTTGGAGGTATGATCCCATATACTGGAGCTCCCTTAGGGGGACCCCTGTACTCCCGGTTACAGCCTTTTAGGGTCTGCCGGCAAGCTAGTGCTGCTGCTGACCACAGATGATTCTGCCCTCATGCTGCTGAGCTGTCAGAACTAGATAGAATACTAGCATTTCAGGTATTCAGTTTGTGAATGCTGTCATTAACAAGCTGGGAATTCAAACTAAAGAGAAGATAAAAGGTACCAGTTGGAATCAAGGTTGGCATTCCCGAAATTCCAAGATGGCCACTAAAATTCTACTCTCAGGTCAGTGTACTAGTGTTGCAGACTGCGAGACAACTAAAGAATGGTCAGTGTGCTCGCCCTCAGCTTAGCACACTTCACCTGCGGCAATTCCATGAGTAAGAGCGTTTCTGGGTTTCGTCGCAAAAGTTTAGTCAGGGTAGTGTCGACTTTCCTTGAGTCGTCGTTTAGTTTCGTTGTGTGAATATTCCAAAGAGAAGAGTCTTGTTTGAGTAATATCTCCTGTACGAGTCGGTCATTTCCTCAGCATCGAAGAAAAGGGTGGTACGTTTAGTCAGGTGACGCATAGATTCAATCTAAGTTTTGGTCTCCGCCCTACCTCGGAAAAGTCAGCACAAGCAAAACCGCAAGTAGAAAATACAATTATTTATTGAACAAACAGAGAAAACACAACTAAGTTGAAAGAAGTTATCGGAGAGCAAAGAGAGAGTGATAAGCTTGCCTTACCTGAATTCCAGAGTGATATGCTTTTGATCTTTTACTGGAAGGACAGGAACTGGAACACGCAAGTACCTTGAAAAAGAAATCTTTAATTACGAGAGTTTTACAGTAATGAATGCTTAAAGTAAATAACAAAAATTGTTCTAAAGACTGCATATTCTTCTGTATAAGAAGAAGCATACAATAACACATAGAAAGAGGAGAAGCTCTCAGTCAAATTTTAATGGGTAAAGAATTAGAGCGATGTATAAAATATAGTTGTTTCAATTGAGTAATTAATAGGAAGGTGAATTAATGTAAAATGTTCTTTTATAGATATTGAGAATTCCTGTGAGGTCCCGACGGACTATTAAATACATCAGTAGTAGGAGTGAGAAAATTTGCAGGAGTTGAAAGAAAAGAAGAAAGATCGTCTGTCTCTTCTTTCAATCCCCATCCCCTTTCCCCCCTCTGAGCCTAACCGTTAGTCTGAGAAGATACTGGATGACGGTTGGGTTCGGGAGTGGGAATTGGGATATAGTCGACATTTTGCTTCCGCGCTGATCTATGAGGCTTGTGACAGCGTGAAGTGCCCACGTGTAAATTCAGCGCCTGAGCAGAATGGCGGAAGGTTTAGATTTGAGAAAGCTAGGAGAAGTGTTAGGAGGTATCCAAAAATAATTAATTGCAGTCAGAGAGGAAAATAGAAGTTTGAGATTAGACCTAGTAACCTCAAGGAGAGAAACATCTGATTTGGCCATAAAAATAAGTAGCATTACTGCGGGAGCTAGTTTTAGATTTCCTTCATCAGGAGAGGAAGAGGGAGCTACTGCTGCTCAAAACCCAACTCCTAAGGTCACTACCGAGGTAATTAATTCCTTAACTCCAGTATTTCCATTAGCCTCTCTAGAATGATTCAATGGGGATCCCCAAAAGGCTCAGATATTCCTGACCCAATGTACTCTACATTTCATGTGCTGCCCTGCAATTTTTCCCGATGCACAGTCTCGAGTGGCTTTCATCCTATCCTAGTGGTGATGCGGCAGCTTGGTCGATGCCTTTAGTCTCCATGAATGATCAGCAGTCGTTTACAGAGGATTGAAAGATGAATTGAAGGATGCTTTAGCTCAAGTACCAAATCGGCCCAAAGAAATTTCAGCTTTAATAGACTTGTTTTTAGAAATAGATTTTCGTCAAAATAAAATGAAAGGAAAGGAGAAAGAAAGCAAGATTTTCGCCCTGGTATACCCAGATTTGATCGAGTAAAAACCGAGGGTTTCAAAACCGTGGAAAATCAATCTGGAGTAGAACCAATGCAAGTTGCAACCATTTCCGACGACTTTTAACAAAAGAAGAAAGAGAGAAGAGGAGGCAGAATAAATTATGTCTTTACTGTGGTGCAAGTGGGCACTTTTTAAGAATTGCCAAAAAATAGCCAAGCAATCACTGAGTGAAAACTTGCAGCACGACCAGTAGAGGGAGTTGAACTGGTGAATGCAGAATTAGATGCAACTCCAAAAGATCATCAATTGGCAAATACCTTGCAATCATCCTCTCCTCATCTCACCTTATCTATGACACTACATTATAGAGAAACCAAATTAAAAGAAGTCTCAATAATGATTAATTGTGGCGCAACAGGAAATTTCTGTGACTTGAAATTTGCTGAAAAGATCGAACTAAGGGCTCTACAAAAGGTGAAGAGCGAGGCAGTGAGAGCTGTAGATGGAACAAACCTGTAATCTGGTCCCATCGTGAGTCACTCAGAGCCAGTGGAACTAATCTCTCAAGAAGGACATCATGAAACATTACAATTTAATTTGATGGATGCGCTTCAATTTTAATTCATATTACATCTACCATGGCTCACTGAGCATAATCCTACTATAGACTGGAGTGCCCAAACTATCAAGATGGATTCTGAATTTTGTAAGGAAAATTGCTTCAGAAGAGAATATCCCCACAAGAAGAGAATCCATCCACCTTACTTTACGCGGGTGGAGCTATCGTTTGTGTTATCCATTCAACTGAGATTCCACTAGAGTATGCAGATTACCAGGATGCTTTCAATGAAACCGAAGCTGAGAGACTTCCGGCGCATAGAACCTACGATTGCAAAATTGAACTCAAACCTGGTGCCAGCCTACCTTGCAGTAGAATATACACCTGAACGGAAAAAGAAAATCAAAACTTGAACTACATTCAGAAATATTTAAAGAATGGATTTATTCGGCCGTCCCATTCTCCTGTTTCGTCACCACTTTTTTTTGCTCTGAAGGAGGGTGAGCTGAGGTCATGCATAGATTATAGAGCAATCAATCGCATCACAGTAAAAAATCATTATCCTCTACCGTTGATCTCAGTTCTATTGGATCAGGTTAAGGGAGCACAAGTGTATACAAAACTTGATTTGAGAGGAGCCTATCATCTCAACCGTGTTTGTGAAGCAGACGAGTGGAAAATGGCCTTTTGGACGAAGTATGGGCTTTTTGAATATCGGGTAATGCCCTCTGGTTTATGCAACGCCCCAGCCGCTTTCCAGCATTTCATAAATGATGTCTTGAAGGATTTTAAAGACCAATGTGCAATTGTATATATCAATGATATACTGATATATTCGGATTCAGAAGAGGAACATGAGAAGCATGCAAGAGGAGTCTTGCAGAAACTGAGAGAGAATTGTTTGTATGCAAAATTGGAAAACGTGCCTTTAATGTGAAATCAGTGGAATTTCTAGGATTTGTTGTCTCCCCATCTGGAGTCACAATGGACCAACAGAAAATAAGAGCAGTCATCGAATGGAAATCTCCACAAACTGTCAAGGAAGTCCAAAGCTTCATAGATTTGCAAACTTCTATAGGAGGTTTATTTAAGATATCTCCCAAAAATTTATTCTGCTCACTCGTCTTCTAAAAAAGGAAATTCCATTTGAATGGTCTGAAGATGCTGACGAAGCCTTTGAATCTTCGAAACAAGATTTTATCACAGCCCCAGTCCTGCTTCATGCTGACCCGTTGGAGCCATTTTTTGTCGAAGCAGACGCCCCATACTTAGCGATCGGAGGAGTATTATCACAGCGGCATAAGAAGACAGGGCAACTGCATCCAGTGGCATATCGATCCAGGAAGCTTACTCCAGCAGAAGTAAACTATACCATAATGGAGAAAGAATTGCTAGTAATAAAAGACACCTTCAAAGAGTGGAGGCAATACTTGATGGGGGCTAAACACACGGTCACCGTGTATACTGACCATCGAAATCTTAAATTTTTGAAATCGGCTAAAACCTCTCCCCCACCCCCCCCTTCCCCGACAGCTCTGATGGTCTCTGTATTTTGCGGATTATGATTTTGTCATTACCTATAGGCCAGGAACTAAGAATGGTAAAGCAGGTGCCTTGTCAAGGATTGATACAGAAATGTTACAAAAGACGATTGAGACACAAAACATAATTTCAGAGACCAGAATTGTGGGGGCAACTCATGCTGAATCAATTGAAGAAAATGTCCATGGGTCTATGACCTTAGAAGAAATGGAAGAGTGGGCTAGTCAAGATTCAACAGGAGAGGTCAGAGAAAATTTACCATTCCAAAATTGAGCCTTGTTGTGCCAAATCCAGAACTTGAAAAGAAGGCTTTACAGGAATGTCAAGACAGTAAATTAGCTGGCCACAAAGGAATGCAGAAAACTGAAGATTTGGTAAAAAGAAGATTTTGGTGGCTCAAATGACAAAAGATATCCATCAGTATGTAACCACTTACGAGATCTGCGCTCTGGGAAAATCGGAGAGGCACTCTCCCATTGGGTTGTTACAACTTCTACCAAACCCTCCTTACCCTTGGCACACCCTAACCTTAGACTTGATAATAGACTTAACCTTCTAGTCAAAGTTATGACACAATTCTAGTTTGTGTAGACACCTTCACTAAAATGGCTCATTTCATTCCTTTAAAAGGTGTACGAACTGCAAAAAAATTAGCACAAGTTTTTGGTCAACCTATAGTTCAAATCCATGGCATTCCAAAGGTGTTAGTTTCAGATCGGGGTTCACAGTTCCTGTCACATTTTTAGAGGGCTTTCACAAGGGAAGTGAACATTACCACTCCACTAGTTATCATCCTGAGACTGATGGCCAGACAGAAAGGGTTAATCAGGAATTGGAACAATATCTAAGATTACTCCTGTTAGAGCAGGAAGGTGTTTGGCCAGAATATCTTTGGGCGGTGAAGTTTGCACATAACAGTGCTAAGAACATATCCACAGGGCATTCTCCTTTCTACATGAATTATGGAAGGCATCCGAATCTTTCTTTAAAATTTCAAGAATTAACTGTACCAGTGGTAACAGACACAGTCCAACATATGATGCCCATTCACGAGGCTTCTACTGAAAATCTAGCTAAGGCTAAGGAACATTACAAGTTCTATGCTGATAGGAAAAGAAGGAAGGGACCAAATTTTAAGATTGGAGACAAAGTTTGGCTTAACTCAAAAAACCTTAGGCTAAAAGGTAACAGAAAATTTCAACCTCAATTTATTGGTCCATATGAGATTAGAGAAATAAATTAATCCTGTGACCTATAAATTTAGGCTACACAAAAATCTAAAAATTCACCCTGTGTTTCACATCTCGCTATTTAAGAAGGTACCTGATGGGTTGAGAACAACCCTACCACCTAAACCTATTCAAACTGAAGATGGACCAGAATTTGAAGTGAAACAAATTTTAGATTCAAAAGAAACTAAGGGTCAAGGTTATTGATTGATAGATTGGAAAGGCTATGGACCAGAAGAAAGATAATGGGAATTGTATACTGATGTTCATGCTCCTCGTTTGATAAGAGCCTTTTATAAGAAATGTCCAAATAAACCCAAACCGGAAGAGTTTTCTTTGCGTGGGGTACTGTCAGAACTCGACAGAATACTAGCATTTCAGGAAGTCAGTTTGTGAATACTGTCATTCACAAGTTGGGAAGCCAAACTAAAAAGAAGATAAAAGGTACCAGTTGGAGGCAAGGTTGGAATTCCTGAAATTCCAAGATGGCCACTAAAATTCTACTCTCAGGTCAGTGTACTAGTGTTGCAGACCACGAGACATCTAAAGAATGGTCAGCGCGCTCGCCCTCAGCTTAGCACACTTCACCTGAGGCAATTCCATGAGTAACAGCATTTCTGGGTTTCGTCGCGAAGATTTAGTCAGGGTAGTGTCGACATTCCTTGAGTCGTCGTTTAGTTTCGTCGTGTGAATATTCAGAAGAGAGTCTTGTTTGAGTAGTGTCTCCTGTACGAGTCGGTCATTTCCTCAGCGTCAAAGTAAAGGGCGGAATGTTTAGTCAGGTGATGCATAGATTCAATCTATGTTTTGGTCCCCACCCTACCTCGGAAGAGTCAGAACAAGCAAAATCGCACGTAGAAAAATACAATTATTTATTGACAAATAGAGAAAACACAAGTAAGTTGAAAGATATTATCGGAGAACAAGGAGAGAGTGATAAGTCTCCCTTACCTGAATTCTGGAGTGATATCCTTCTGATTCTTTTACTCAAAGAACAGGAACATGCATGTACCATAAAAAGAAAAAAATCTTTAATTACAAGAGTTTTACAGTATTGAATGCTTAAAGTAAACAACAAAAAATGTTCTAAGGACTACATATTCTTCTGTATAATAAGAAGCATAGAATAACACGTAGAAAGAGGAGAACCTCTCATTTGAATCTTAATGGGTAAAGAATTCGAGCGATGTATAAAATATAGTTTCAATTGAGTAATTAATAGGAAGGTGACTTAATGTAAAATGTTGTTTTACAGATATTGAGAATTCCTGTGAGGTCCCCGCGAACTATTGAATACATGAGTAGTAGAAGTGAGAACATTTTCAGGAGTTGAAAGAAAACAAAAGCTGAAATATGACTGTCTCTTCTTTCAATCCCCATCCCCTTTCCCCCCTCTGAGCATAACCGTTAATCTGATAAGATACTGGATGACAGTTGTGTTTGGGAGTGGGCATTAGGATATAGTCGACATTCTGCTTCCGTGCTGATCTGTGAGGCTTGTGACATGGGCTGAGCTTGAGCAGGGGAATGTAGAACAATAGGTTTCCTGTAGCAGGGAGGTGTGACCACCTCCCTGACAGGACTTAATGTATTGGGCAGGGGTGGGGGTGCTTCGCAGCACCACCAGACTACATTGAAGGGCACATTTGTGCCCTCCTTGCATACTCCAGTTTGAGCCAGTTCAGGAACCCTTGGTTCCCGCTCTGGCACGAAACTGGACAAAAGACAGTTTCCTCTGTGAGGGACCCCTGAGTCTTTTTAACCCTTCTCCTGGGGTACTTAAGGGCTCCCCTGTGGGTGGTTCTCCAGATTCGTTGTGGAACAAGACTCACCTCTGAAACCAAGTCACTCTTCAACCGTTTAGACACTTGGACTTCGACTGAAATTAATTAAAACAAATCGATATAATTTATTTGTTAGTGTGAGTCCTTGTACCACATCAGAGTCCCACAGCAGGGTCTTCCACATACAGTGAATCCTGAGGTCTATAAACATAATTAGACCCCCCCCCCTGCTCTTCCTGAACTAGACCTCACTGCTGGGCAGACAAGAAAAAAAAAATATATATATATATCCTACTGGCCAGTAGGTAGTTTTAGTTAGGAGCACGTTTCCATAGGAAAAGCATTTTTTGATGTGCTTATAACTTTGGCGTCGTTTGACGAATCTTTACGAAATTTTCCAAAAAGTTCCTCTTTTCAGGTCGGCTTCTATCCTAAAAGTTTGGGGGGGATTCGTCAAGGGGGGGCTAAGAAAAAAGGGGGGTCCCAAAACGTGTTTTCTCCATGCAATTTCCATAGAAAACTTTAGACAAGGCTACAGGTCAAACTGCTGAACGGAATTACGCCAAATTTGGCACAGAGAAAGGTCTTGGTCCAGAAAGCACGCTTTTGTTTAAATCGGGTAAATCCGTTCAGTAGTTTTAGAGAACTATCAAATTTTCCCGATATCGATATTTAAGAATTCTGACATCTGATTGGCTGAAGCGTTACGAGCACGAGCTTGCGGCTCATTGGCTGCGAACTGTTGAAACTAGGAAGTGTTGGCGGCCATTTTGTGATTCAGTCCATCAGCTCACAACTCTCTCTCTACAAGGCATCAGGTCCGTAGTTCTACGTCTGCGAGCCAACACTAAAAATATACCGCAGCTATGTCTGTGCGACATACCCCTTTCACGGTCCCTCTCCCCACATCACCAGCTCGCGGCTATGCCTTTAGAAGCCAGTCCGTCGGCTCGCAGCTCTGCGACTGCGAGCTGTGAGCCATTTTGTGACTCAGTCCGTCAGCTCGCATCTCTCCCTCTAAAAGGCATCGGATCCGTAATTCTACCTCTGCGAGGCAATACTGAAAATATCCAGCAGGTCTGTCTTTGCGAGATACTCCTTTTACGCTCCCTCTCCCCACATCATCAGCTCGCGGCTATGCCTTTAGAAGCCAGTCCGTCGGCTCGCAGCTCTGTGTCTGCGAACCGTAGGGCCCGCAGCTCTACCTCTGTGAGCCACCTCGTTAGCTCGTAGCTGTGTCTGTGCCCGTTGGCCCGTTACTCTCCCTCTGCGAGTTAGCCCGTCGGGTTGCAGCTCGGAGGGCTCGCAGCTGTATCTCTGCGAGCCAGCCCATTAACTGATAGCTGTGTGTCTGCTAGCAGGCCTGTTGGCCCGTTGGTCTCCCTCTGCGAGTCCGGCCACCGCTCTCCCTCTGCGAGCCAGTACGGTGCTGTGCTGTGCTTTTGCGAGCCAACGGCTCGTAGGTCTCCCTCTGCGAGCTGAGCCCACGGGCCGCAGCTCTTCCTCTGCGAGCCTGCCCGACGGCCCACAGGTGTCCCTCTGCTAGCCGAACCGCAGCTGACACTCTGCGAGCCGAAATTGGGAATATAAGGCGGCTCTAAAAAGAGCCCTTGTGTTTATTAGTTGGAGCTACATGTAAGTGCGAATGCACAGCTTCAAGTTAATCAGGAAAACTCGGTTTCCCTCATCTGTGAAGTGTACTCCATCACTTCTGTAGATATCAGCCATATCAAAACATATGTTGTTGTTGTAAATCGACCCCATTCTATGGTCTCTGAGGTATGCAAACACAGCTTTGTTAACATTCTTCCTAGATTTTTCAATCTTATGACAAAATTGGTTTGACCATTTCCACTTCTGTCTTTGGCATATATTGGAATATACAAAGACAGTTTGAGGCAAAAGTAACATCAATTGTCCAAAGGGGTCCTTCATAAGCATTTCCAAACCTACCCCAGTCAATGTGCCTAGGTCGTTACCACCACAGTGTACAATCATGAGATCAGGGTGTTGGAGATTCAAACAGGTTTTAACCAAAGGGAGCAATTGGTGCCACTTCAATCCTCTCTGTGCAAACCATTTAATGTGCACATTTTGTAAACCTAGGTCTAAGTCAATACGTCTCTGTTCTGCATACCTCTTGCACCAGAAAACATAGCTATGTCCTACAATCCACACTAGCATTTTGAAGGTATGGCTAGAAGATATGGATAAATGTCTGTAGCTCATGCAGTCCGTTCGTAGAATAAGAGATGTGTTTAAACATGGGGAACTGCTTTTTTTACATACAAAACGTTAACCGATTGGGAGATGAAATGTATTGTGTCCTAAAAAGTAGGGTGTATATTAGTTTTGATGAAAAGCATCTTTGTGATTGGTTAATAAAAAAGCAGTTTATACGTGGAGTACATATTATAGGATGAAATTTGCTCAGCTCAACCACACCTGCTAATTGTATTTGGAAGGTGCAGTTCAAACTTGAAAGAATGGTGAACTTTTGACATCCACGTGCCGTTAAATGTTGGAGAAAATGTTGCAAAAAAAAATATCGGTAGGTTTAAAAAATGATGAATTTTTAACCTGCACGTGTCGTAGAATGTTCTAGAAAGTGTTGATACAATACCTTGAACTTTTCACCTGTATGTGTCCTTTAAAAAACTGTTTATATGGAAAGTTCAAAAATAACTAATAAAGAGAGGTTTTGCAATCTAAAAAAAATAATGAACTATTCTGATTTGTTATTTACATGTATTTATGTGTGGAGCAACAGGGAAATTGTGCCATTACTGGTTCCATTCTTGATGAAAGCGGTGCATTACATGTACTGTGTGACAAGGAAAGAATTGCATGCGTTTGTGACATTTGAAATCTGCATACCAACTACGAAGGTAAATTAGAAATTAAGAAGGTGTGTTATGTGTTTTGTAGTAGTGGTTAAGTATTTGAGACGATATTTTTAACTTTCAAAGTGAATGACAACAGATGCAATGGAGCCAACGATCATGCAGTTCGGACACCCAACACTGCTCCGACACCCCCGCCACCAGCCCCTTGTCCGCCATCCCTCCCTCAACTCCCCCCACACAAACAAATGTGACAGCAACCTTAGGAAATCTGGAACGTAACAAATTGGCTGATGTCGCACAATTATAGTAAAGAAGATGCATGTGAGGTTGGACAAATAAGAATCTCAGTCATCTATGGATTTACATATAAAACATTTTATTTAAACAAAACAACAAAATAAAAGTAGGTACAGGTATGGCGTGTCATCCCTCGACAATTTGTGAATCACAGCCTGCAAGACAAAAAGAAAGATAAGATTGTGTGTTATGCGTCCATGAAAGGAGAGCGAGAGAGAGAGAAAGAGTGATAGAGAGGAAGAGACAGAGAAAGAAAGAGTGAGACAGAGATGAAGACAGAGAAAGAGTGAGCGAGAGAGGAAGAGAGAGAGAAAGAGTGTGAGAGAGAGGTAGAGAGAGAAAGAGTGGGACCGAGAGGAAGAGAGAGAGAAAGAAAGAATGAGAGAGGAAAAGACATAGAAAGAGAGAAAGTGTGAGAGAGACAAAGGAAGAGATGGAGAGGGAGAGTGAGTGTTGACACTGTGGAGAAAATCCACACAGCTCACCTTTCTGCCACAGGTGCCGAAGCAACCTCCTCAGGCGTTGCGTACACGCGGTCAAGCCGAGCTCACAATTCAAAGTGGGTGTTGATTGCAGGATGGCCACGCATCATCGCAGGCTGCACACTCGCTCAGCTCTGGTGGCACTAATTCAGTGGAACTGAAGTCATTGCCTCGTGGCGGGAGGTCCGTGTCGGGGTGGGAGGGTCGTCAATCTGTGAATCACAGCCTGCTAGAGAAAAAGCAAGATAACATTGTGCGTCATGCGTCCATCAAAGGAGAGAGAGAGGAAGAGACAGAAAGAAAGAGTGAGAGAGGGAGGGAGACAGAGAAAGAGAGAGAGTGAGAGAGAGATACAAGGAAGAGAGAGAGAAAGAGAAACCGTGTGAGAGGTAGAGAGAGAGAAAGAGTGAGACAGAGAGGAAGAGAGAGAGAAAGAAAGAATGAGAGAGAGGAAAAGACAGAGAGAGTGTGAGAGAGAGAAAGGAAGAGATGGAGAGGGACAGTGAGTGCCCACACTGTGGACAAAACCCTCACAGCTCACCTTTCCGTCACCGGTGTGTCTCCAACCACGTGCCGGGACATAGTGGAGCCCTCAAGCTTACTCATCTGAAACGTAGTATGGAATCAGTAATGGCAAAGTACATACAACTGCACACGCCTAATTATCTGTCCCGCCTTTGTGCATCCAGGCTGCTGCACCCCATCCACTTCCACTGCCCAGAGGTGTCTGCCTGCTGCTGCGCACCCAGGCTGCTGCACCCCATCCACTCCCACTGCCCGGAGGTGACTGTCCGCCGCTGCGCACCCAGGCTGCTGCACCCCATCCACTCCCACTGCCCGGAGGTCACTGCCCGCTGCTGCGCTAACAAGCCTCTCTCCTCACCTTTTGCAACCTGCGTGTAGAAAAGAGGGCCTACCACGTGCCGCTGCAAGCCCCAAGCCCGCGGACACGGCACCCTGCATATCATGCAGCCCCGCTCCGCAGGCCTCCAGGTCTCACATTTGGTGCTGGGTCTTGATTTCGCCATGGCAGAGGACATACCAGTGCACCGGGCTTTTCATCGCAGGCTGCACACCCGCTCAGCCCTTGCGGTGCCACTAACTCTGTGACCAGCGAGGCGACGCCACCTGGCGGTAGGCCTGCGCTGTCTGATGACTCAGGCCTACACTGCGGTCCAGCAGGGCACACAAAACCTGAGCTGTCCAGACCGCCGGGACGGGCCATCACCGCAGGCTGCACACCCGCTCAGCAGTTACGGTACCCGTACCTCAGTGGACCGAAAGTCACCGTCCCGTGCCGGTGTGCCTGTGCCGGCCGCAGTGTATCCAGTGCGAGCAACTCTGAAATGGCGTCGAGCACGTGCGCCCGGTCTTTTTTATTGGCAGGGTCACGTGTCCTGTGACGCCTGTGCTGGATGGGTGTGGTGTGAGTGTAAACTAGCCGTGAGGGAGTGGCTGTGGCGTACTGACAACTAGGGTGTGACCAGCAGATCACTGCAATGAAAATCTGGGCCATGTAGCGTTGTTGTCCTTCCCTGTAAGGGTAAGCGGAGTGGGCTGGCCTGGCGTATGGCAGTCCTGCGTGAGGCTGTGAAGAATGACTCCGGAGCTATGGGCGTGGCTCCGTCCTGGGCTGTATGAGGAATCAACTGATGCAGGTGTCCCTGTTGTAGTGCTGACGTCACCCGGGTCGCAAGCGCCAATGTGTCCCTCTGTGAGCCAAGTCCCACAACATGGAAGGTACGGGGAATCACTGACCCTACATTCATCCATAGTTCCACACATGAAAGTGTGTGGACATGACACATCTGTGTAGATATGAATGTTTATTGCACTTTCAGTGGAGTGTTGCAGCTGTAGCAATACAGGGCCATGCAAAGTTCAAGTTTCAGTTTTTGGCACATGGAGGGCAGCCAATTAGAGCTAAGCTTGTGTTCGGGGTTAGGCTGTGTCAACATATGTACTTATACAATTACTCCGCCAATCCCCACGCACTTATAAATTCACTATACACTCTTCTTGCAGTACTCTAATGATCCAGTCTCTACGTACGTACTTGTACAATGACCGAGAGAAAGTTACATAACCGAAGTTTTCCCCACTGCCAGAGGTAACATGGTTGCATACGCTGTCCACAGCACAATGTAATGTGGTAGGGCCCAGGGGCGGCATCTTGCATACATAATGAACACACGGACACAGATAGTGGAACTGGGTTCGGGCACGTGCGCTCGACTCATTTTTATTACCAGGGTCACATGTCCAGTGACATCTGTGCTGGATGCTTGTGGGGTGACTGTAAGCCAGCCCTCCGGGAATGGTTGGTGCTGGCAACAAGTACAACAGTAATCATTGGATTAGACACACAGATTCAATCATAAAGGGTCAATGATTTGTGCTGCACTAAAGGTAGGGGCAACAAATGTGAAATAATACACACAAGATTGTATCATAAAGGGTCCATGAGTTGTGCTGCACTGAGATAGGGGCATCAGAGGCATTCAGCGTGTGCGCAGTCAGCGATGATGCGTGGTGCGGGCGAGCCGCACTGGGAGCAATGTCTGTTGCCTACTGGACTGAGTCATCTGCAATCGCGACTCGATGTGAATTGTGAGCCCTCCTATCCGCAGTGTAGATCGAAGGCAGTAGTCAGCACAGACATCAAAGAATGCTTTTAGTCACTTCCTGTTTACAAAATTCAAGGACATAGAGTACAATTCTCTCTGCAATAAATAAATCATGTCTCAATTTAAATTGTGAGCTCTGCTAACCGCAGTGTAGATGTATGGAACAAAAGATGAAACATTTATGGAATACACTGTCGAAATATGTAGGTTTCAGGGACGTTCTAGTTAGTTGCTTACTGGACTCTGAAATTAATGAATGAAGACCGAATTTGAATTGTGAGCCCTGCTGAGCACAGTGTAGGCCGGAGGCAACAGTCAGGAAGGGCCTACAGCCACGTGGCGTTGACTTGAGCTGCATAGAGTTAGTGGTAGGTGTGGCGCTCAGCGTGTGCACAGCCAGCGATGATGCAATGTCTCTTGCCCACTGGACTGCGTCATCTGCAATCGCGACTCGATCTGAATTGTGAGCCCTGCTGAGCACAGTGTAGGCCGGAGGCAACAGTCAGGAAGGGCCTACAGCCACGTGGCGTTGACTTGAGCTGCATAGAGTTAGTGGTAGGTGTGGCGCTTAGCATGTGCACAGCCAGCGATGATGCAATGTCTCTTGCCTACTGGACTGCGTCATCTGCAATCGCGACTCGATCTGAATTGTGAGCCCTGCTGACCGCAGTGTAGATCGAAGGCAGTAGTCAGCACAGACAGCAAGGAATGCTTTTTGTCACTTCCTCTTGACAAAGTTCGAGGACATAGAGTACAATTCTGTCTGCAATTAATAAATCAAGACTGAATTCAAATTGTGAGCTCTGCTGTCCGCAGTGTAGACTGCCATTCAGTGTTCCTTTGGACTTGCAAGATGAATTTGGTCATTGTACTAAAGCTATAACTAATATAAAACAAGTTCTTGAAGCAAGGATACTAAAAGGATATTATGTAGGTTTTAGGGACGTAATACTTAGTTGCCTACTGGACTCTGCAATTAATGAATCAAGAGTCAATTTTAAATGTGAACCCTGATGACTGCAGTGTAGGCCGGAGGCAGCGGTCGACAAGGGCCCACAGCCACGTGGCGTTGAGTTGAGCTGTACAGTTAGTGTCACCTGAAGCAACCAGCGTGAGTGGAGCCTGCGATGATGCGTGTTCCAGGCGGGCCGCACTGGTAGCAATGTCTTTTGCCTAATGAATTCTGTCTTAAGTCCACGTGGTGTTGACTTGTGGTGCACTGAGTTAGTGGCACCTGAAGCACTCAGTGTGTGCGCAGTCTGCGATGATGCGTGGTCCGGGCGGGCCGCACTGGGATCAATGTCTCTTCCCTACTGGAGTGCGTCATCTGCAATCGCGACTCGATCTGAATTGTGAGCCCTGCTGTCCGCAGTGTAGATCGAAGACAGTAGTCTGTACAGACATAAGTCTGTGGTGCTCTGCTGCTGCGTTCGCAGGGGGCCTGTGTCGAGGAGGCCGGCGGTCTCGGCGGAGGCCTCGTGGCAGGGTGAGGGCTGCCGCCCTGGCAGACGCTTTGGCCTTCCCACAAGTGAACCACGCCCAGAGCCCCAGCCTATTTATTCATACTCCTACGCTTAAGTGGCGTACGTTGGACCAGCCCACTCCGCTACCGCTTTCAGGGGGGGACAACACAGCTACATGACCGAGATCTTCCCCACTGCCTGAGGTAACATGGTTGCGTCTATTGTCCACAACACTACAAGCACCAGCAGTATATGTCCACATGGAGAGGTTTGTGCTCTGCATAGTGAGGTCTGTCCACCACATCACCACTACACTTAGTATTGTGCATTTCTATTGATGGGTGACTTGAGTCCTTCACACATACTTGGTTGCGACATCTCCCAAGATTCAGCTATTGTGTGGCTGAGGGGCCATGCCGTTTTTGGAAGGTCCGCTGTCCTGTTCTGCGCTGCCTCGGTGGTAGTAGGGAGGGGGGAGGTCCGGGGGGGAGGTCCTGAGGGTGATGGCAGTGGGTGTTGTGGCCTTCTTGGGTGTCGGAGCTGCATGGTCAGTAGCTCTATGACATGTGTTGGTCTTCAGATGTGGTTCTGGGCTGGGCTCCCTTTCACACTGTAGGTAGTCGTCCTGCTTTACACCAGTAAAAGGCAGATGTTAAATTCCTACTGCTAACGTAGCTTATCGCCTGTTTTTGGATCGCACCCCAGATTTGGCTGCTCGTTGAAAATATCGGGAAGTGGTGTTTTCGTGTTATTTTTGCACAGGAACGCCTACTCTGCATATTATTAGCGTTAGTTGTCGCTCTCATTTGTGGCGAATTTTTTTGCGGAAGCTATTGGAAAACTGGCTATCGGCTGTTTTCACTAGGTTGAGAATGGAATGATAATTTAAAATCACTGAAAAAACCATAGGTTTAATGAACATTATAATTAGAAATTAACATTTAAAAAACGTTTGAAATTCACTGAAAAAACCATAGGTTTCAGGCACGTTATAGGTAGAAATTAGCATTTAAAAAACCTTAGAAATTCACTAAAAAAACCATAGGTTTCAGGGACGTTATAGTTAGAAATTAGCATTTAAAAAACCTTTGAAATTCACTGAATAAACCATAGGTTTCAGGGACGTTATAGTTAGAAATTAGCATTTAAAAAACCTTTGAAATTCACTGAAGAACCATAGGTTTCAGGGACGTTATAGTTAGCTGGACATTTCACTCGTACAAAACCATAGAAATTCCACTGTTATAGTTAGTTCAGCTAACTATAACTCGCGCCCCCGCAATGCACTGCTGATGACATCACATATTACATCATTCATGACATGGTCAGTGACAGCTCTGATGACATCACTGATGACATCATCCATGTGACAATCTGATGCACCTTCTCACACCCTAATATAACCTTTGATACACCCACTCCAAAAAACAGAATACCATTTTTGAAACCATAGACACACCAATACCACTTACTACATATCTAATCACTGGTTCTTAGGTTTACACACTCATCCACTCATTCACCCATACAATCACTCATACATGCAGTCACTCATCAATACAACACTATCATATGCACTCATACACCTACACAGACACTCACACACCAGCACTCATCCAGAGTTACTCACACACCTAGTCAGTCATGCAAATAATCAATCACACTTCCATTTACTGACCAATACAGTTATACACACAACACATCACTTATTCAAACAGAAAGAAACGCATAATTACTCTCTTATACAATCACTGATACAAGTACACACTCATCCATACAGCAACTCTCACAATCACTAACTCTCACGTATAGTCATTTATATACTCCAACTCTCACATACACTGTCTTTTACATATGTAGTTAGTTGGACATGTACCACTGAGACATCCATTCACTCACTAACACATCCATTCACTCACTAACACACCCATACACACACTTACCCATGCATACAGCTGTTTCCACATGCACTCTTGAACCCATACACCCAGTGAATCAACCACTCAAACATGTATGCACAGAGTCACACACCTCCCACGCACTCACACACACACTCAGGCACCCATACAAATACTCTGGCAACCAATTAATAACCCATATAGACACTCATGTAGCTACTGACCAACCCATGCAGCAGCTTATACAACAGCAAACAGACTGATATAGACATTCACACAGTTTAGTCACTAACCCATGCATTCAGTAAGACACATGTAATAACTCAGTTAAATAGTCAGTCACACACCTACTAAATCCTCCATCCAGATACTTATACACCCACTCATTCTTCAATACACCTTGGTATATATATATAATACATATTTAAACTTTAAAGAAAAACACATTCCCTGGATGATGTCATCAGTGATGTCATTTGAGATGTCATCAGTGATGTCATCAGTGATGTTACTGACCATGTCATGAATGATGTAATATGTGATGTCATCAGCAGTGCATTGCGGGGGCGCGAGTTATAGTTAGCTGAACTAACTATAACAGTGGAATTTCTATGGTTTTGTACGAGTGAAATGTCCAGCTAACTATAACGTCCCTGAAACCTATGGTTTTTTCAGTGAAGTTCAAAGGTTTTTTAAATGCTAATTTCTAACTAGAACGTCCCTGAAACCTATGGTTTTTTCAGTGAATATATATATATCCAAACTGTATCGTATTCCACAATCCAAAGAAACAATACTTCACGGCCTCCAAAAGTTCCTTATAGCGTGATTTTATTATTTGTAGCCAAGTCACTCGTTTCAGAGCGTTATGCTCCTTGTTCACGAGTAAAAGTGAAATGCAAATCGAGTGTTTTTATAAATCATGTGACCACCTCGACATAAAAAGTGAAAACAGACTTCATGGTGTTACACAGTCAACATGGATACATTTTGAAACAATATCACCATTCTTAAAAATAGCAAAAAAATGCATTATTCGGCATCTAAATTATATTACAACAAAAATTGGTGCAAGTGCGGCATTATTAACACGACCAAGGATTTTTCATTAATAAACCTATCTTTGCCAATCCTCGTGGTTCAATTGTAGATCAAGCGGCAATGCGCGCAAACCGCCCCATTGGGCAGACACTCCAATTTACAAAAAGCGACTGTGCGCTTGCTCGAGGCGGCTGATACAATTGTAAATTAATCATACCTTATTTTATCGCTTATTTGAACAAACTCACAATTTATAGTGCAACTTTGCAATTTCGCTTGCCCCTGTTGGCTTAGATTCAGAGATGTACAAAATGCTGATAAGGTACAACTAAATACGTACCGCCCTGGTGGGCATAACAGTTATCAACAGTCTCACATTAAACAAGAATTGAAGAAAGGAAATCAAACAAATCCAAAATTCTTCAGTCAAGAAGTCCCGCCCCATTGGGCCAATGCTTAATGTAATCTTACCCCAGTGGGTGAAAGATAAAGCACCTAAATTTCAGTACACAACCTTAGTTAAACCTCATATTGCTAATAGAAAGATATTCTCACTCGTTTTGCCTTCCATTTGCTGTTTTTACACACCAGAGATCTGTAACAAATGAAAAATAATAGGTGAGATACCATAAACAATGTAAAACAAAATTTACATTAACACACAAATAACTCTGCTAAGTATCAGTGAGAAATAAAACCATTTGTTAAAAACAATTGCTTTCATGCGGCACAGGATCTAATCATAAAATTTAGGAAGACACCAGAATAAACATTAGGTTACCCTAAGTGTACTGAAAGTGCCTCATCCCCATTATGTCCATCTGGGTACATGGTATGGTACTTGATTATCATTTTTGATTCGAGTCGTCTCAATTCCTGCACTCTATCACCCCCTCTTTCTCTTATGGGGTCATTATCCAACACACAGAAGGACAACAACGTACTGTTCTGGTGGGTTGCAAAATGCCTCGCTATCGGGTACTGTTTATCGTTATGTTTTATGGCTCTTAAATGCTCCAAAACACGTTTCTTAGCCCTGTGTATCGTGCTCCCAATATAATACTTGTTGCACGGGCATCTAAGGGCATACACAACAAACTCCGTATTGCAGGAGATGTGTCTCATGATTTTAAATGGTCTACAAACTGTGGACAACTGTACTTCCTTGCAATTGGTACTATACTTGCAGGCTTTACACCTGCCACATGTAAAGAACCCCTGTATAGTATTGTGTCCTCTATCTGGTGTAGTTAAAGCTGTACAGACAATATCCTTCAAGGACTTAGCTTTTCTATAAGTTATTTGTGGATGCTCCTCCAAATATTTGGTTAAGTCATTGTCGGTTCTTAACACATTCCAGTATTTGTCTAGAACCTTTCTCACCTCTCTCGCTTGTTTATTAAACGTAGTGATAAACCTGAAGTTTGTCTCAGTTACAGACATATTCTTTTCTTTCAACAAGTCAGTCCTTTCTCTTCTATCTACTTCCACACAAGCATTTTCAATGCATTTTAAAGTGTACCCTCTGTTTTGGAATCGCTCGATCATGATCAATTTCTCTTTTTCATAATCTTCAGTCGTACTGCAATTCCGTTTGGCTCTGAGGACTTCACCCAAAGGAATACTTATAAGATTCCCCGGGTGGCAACTCTGGGCATGGAGCAGGCTGTTTCCCACCGTCTCTTTTCTAAAGAGGGCGGTATTCAGCTTGCAATCTGTACCTTGTATTTTCAGGTCTAAAAATTCAATGGTTTCACTATTGAGTTTACTTGTAAAAGTTAGATTCAAAGTATTATCGTTGAGAATTTCCACAAAATCTAAAGCTTCTTTGGCATCACCTTCCCAGACACAAAATATGTCGTCTATATACCGAGCCCAAGCTCGTACATGGTTTTTTTTCTGGTCTAGGTTCCTGACCTCCTGCTCCTCCCACCAGCCCAGGTAAAGACCTGCGAAACTGGGGGCGAAGCAGGTGCCCATCCCCGTCCCAAGTTTCTGCCGGTAAATTTGGCCATTGAATGTGAAAAAATTGTGCGTCAAACAGGTGTACATCATATCGACAAGCATTTCAGTGTGAAACAAAAATGATAAAGACCTATTTTGTAAAAAATGCCTGCAAGCCTTGATACCCAGTTCATGCGGAATGCTAGTGTAAAGGCTATTCACGTCTAAATATCTCTGGGTTCTTCTGGTGAGGAAGGAGGCTATCCATTTGAGGGCGTATCCTTAGATTCCGATGTGATGAAGTCTTTTGATTAGGGTGTGGTGGGATACGGTGTCGAACACTGCTGAGAGGTCGAGGAAGATCAGGGTCGTTGTTCCCCCGCCACCCCCCAGTTGAGAAGGGTTCTGATGTAGTCTTTGGCAGTGATCAGGGCGGTTTCGGTGCTGTGGTTGGTGCAGAATCAGGATTAGGAGGTGTCCAGAAAATTGTTGTTCTCCAGGTGTTCTGTGAGTTGGCAGTTAATGGCTTTTTCAAGGACTTTGGCAGGAAAGGAGAGCAGAGAGATGGAGTAGTAATTCTTGAGTTCGCTGAGGTCGGCAAACGGTTTCTTGAGAAAGGGTTTGATTTCTGCGTGTTTCCATTCTTCGGGGAAGGTGGCTGTGGTGATGGATGCATTAAAAATGGTAGTGAGCTCACTGCTGATCTTGCTTCTGAGGTTGAAAATGTAGTGAGGGCAGGGTCCATGGAAGCTTGTGAGTGGATGGAGTTTGTGATAGCTACGTTGTGCTGTGTGGTAAGCTGGTCCCAGGAGGTTAGTAGGTGGTCGAGGTTCGCATTTGTGCGAGCGAGGTGGCTGAAGAGGTCGGAGGGGGCGTGCTGGGGTTCAAAGTTGTTGTAGATGGTGGAGATCTTGTTGTGGAAGTAGTCCGCCAGGGTGTCGCAAAGTTCCTGGGAAGGGGTGATGATGTTTTCGGTGGCTGAGGGGTTTGAGAACTCTATGACAATGTTGAACAGTTCTTTGCTGTTTTTTGAGCTGCGATGCAGTCCACCAGGGCATTCTTTTTCGCCTCCTTCAGGAGCTGGTGGCAGTGGTTGAGGGCTGTCTTGAAGGTGGCTCTGTCTGCAGAGTTCTTGCTGGTGCACCCTTTCCTTTCTAGTTGCTTGTAGTTGCATTTTGTGGTTCTTAGTTCCATGCTGTACCAACTGGCCTGTTTGGTGGATCTTTTGCTTGAGGGCTTGATGGGGGTGACTCTGTCGGCACAGTTGGTGATCCAGGTGGAGAGGTTCTCGACAGCCGGTTCTAGGTTGACTGCGGTGTCAGGGTGGGAAGTGTTGAGGGCATTAGTCCAATGCTTCTCTGATACTTTCTTCAAGCTAAGGTGGGGGGCACTGGAAGGCTTGGTGGCGGTGCCGGGTGGTCTTGTAATGAGGAAGTGGACAATGGCGTGGCCTGTCCAGGTGAGCTCGGTGAAATGACGGTAGTAGTTAGGAAATGATTGCTAATAGAAAAAAGTCATTGTGAAGGGGCACAAGGTAGGAAGTGAAAGGTGCTGTGGGTTCCCTGACCTTAGTTTTGCAGATAGCGTGAAGACCTATGATAGGTATAGTATGTGTGTGTCTAGGAAGCATAAAGAATGTATGTGAGAGATATTCAATTACATTGTTGAAGGGGAGAAGAACTATTGTTTGTATCCACTATTGATAGTGTTACTCTTGTCTAATTTGATCATAAATGACAGCATGGAGACTCAATCAAAAGACACCAGACTTTCCGTATTTTTTCACTTTTATAAATAAATATAGAAAAGAAACATACTGTTTTCTGTATGTATTATCTGTAAAAATCAGTAAAAAACTAAAACTAGGAGCTTTAATCATAACTCAATTGTTAATGAGCAATGGCAGTCTAGAAGTTACACATTTCTCATGTTCAGTCAGTGTGAGGCCTCGGGAGGAGACAGAATTGTGGGCCTTCACGTAGTACGTATAGCGCATTCTGTAACTATAACAATGAAGAGCATCTTCCATGAGCCCCATATTTTCATGTATCTTTTGTCCACCCTGGAGCCATAAATAGGGGCACAAACTCAAACTGTGAGGCTCTAATTGTTTTTAGCGCTGTTTCTCGAATGTTTTGTGCAATTTTGTTTAGTTGTGAGGTATCCTATACTAATCAGGATTCTCATCTCCCAGGTTGTTTCAAGGTCAAGATGTGCTATTTTTGGGGTGTTTGTCAGCTTCCATCTGACAACTGCTGACAAGACCCTGGCCATCTTCCTCTAAAACATTTGAAGGGCTGACTATTGCGCCCATACTGAGCCCAAAATCACCCATGATAATTTGGAGAGGGTGATCCCTTCGTATTTGATGTAGTATATTCAGAGTAAATAGTTTAATTGGATTAGAAATCATGATGAGACTTACTTGTAAAGCAGTCATTAAATCCTTCACGATTTTGACAATTTGTATTGACCTGTTGTACTATAAAGGGATTTGTGTGGCACAGAACCTCCTAAAATATAGTCTTCAAAGACTGCAAAGTTTTAACGGATGCATGCTAAAACAAGCATTGGCGATGCCAATAGGTTTGGCTTAAAGGAATGTTGTATAGTAATGTGAAGAATTACCAGTAAATAGCATAGGAATGGATACGTATTTTGTGGAAGCAAAGAATTGTCAAATAATATTGGTTTAGGTTAAAAGGTCAATGAATGCCCTCCTCCTATTTGTGCTGCTGCCACTTTAATAGCTTTACAATGTCATGTGTGCCCCTGAAAGTTCAGGCTCAGGCAACTGGATAAATAAACAAAATGTTCACATCTGTGTGGAGGGCAGGCACTTTTTTGCATAAGCACACAACTTCTGCCCAATCAGAACATGTCCTCCTGGCTCCCAACAAATGGACAGAGCCAAAGCCCCTCTCTAGTGAAGCTCACATAATTGTCTGGCAACAGCTGCACTGTCAAGCAAGACCATAAAAATCACTCTTTGCTACAACATTGTCAAACATTAATCGGAGAAGAACCCGGAAATGTCCTTATAAAACTGTATTTAAATTGTAATAAATGTTACCACTGTTACTGGAAAAGTGTCATTTTAAAATGTTTTAATTAGGAGAGCTATTGAAGCAAGGGTGTTGAATACATTCACAGAGTTGCAGTCTGAATACTATCTGCATACCACTCAGTTTTATAGCTATCTTGAACTACAACATGCTCTGGGTCCCTACCGAAAAGACATGGCTCCGTATCAGAAATTTAGACCAATGGAAGGGAAGTTAACAACTAACAAGCTGACATACATGAAAGCCTCTCATGTCTGAGGTCACAAATGATTGATTCTCCTTAGTCACTTCAGAAATTACAGAATAGATACGCGACAGACCTTGCGGGTTTAATAGAGGAAGAGTTGAGGAGAACAAAACATTCTGCTGAATGTACAAACGGATTCAGTTTGGCTACTTATGCTAAATATACTGCTCCATATTACTTTATGTCCATCAACCATCCTACGAATACCCCAGCCCTACACAAGCAGTAAATCATGGGTTATATTTAAATCTCTAAAGGAAACAAAACTTTTTTAATGCAATGCAAATCTTTTTCTTTTTTTTTAATTGACAACAGAACAGAAAACGTATAACTTAAAATGGTGTTCCAAATATGGAGCTATAATGTCCATCTATTGTTGAAGTGAAGCAAGAAACCTCTAGTTATGGCAATTAGTTGTTCCAAGGCATAGGATTCTAAAACTCTTGCCATAGTATCCAAAAGTCAGAGCTTTACAGTCCTTCCACTTTGTGGCAATTAAAAGTCGAGCAATTGAAAAAGCATAGACAGTAAAGTAATCTTCATTAATATCTAAAATGTTATAGCCGGATCTGGTTTAATCTGTGTTTTCAAAATTTCACTTATTTTTTCAAAAGTGGCGATTCAGAATTCCTTGAATTGAGGGAAGATAGTAAACATATTGATGGTATTGGCTAAATGATAATTGCAGCATGGGCAATGTTTTATTACATGATGTCATTTTGAAAGTTTGAGCAGAGTGATCTAAATATTGTACGATGAACCTGGCTTAGGAGACAGGAAGGGGTGAACTTTCAACAAAATTAATCTTTAACACAGAATTTAAGTTTGTTCAAGAGATATTGATGTTTTCAACGATTTAGACCATCTCCCAGCCTATATCCTACACAGTTCTGTCATCTAATTTGGTTAGTAAAGGCTCGGCATATAAACAAGATATAGACAATAGACTTGCTCCTAATTAGTTTTAGAATATGATGTCTTAATGGAGGGATCAATTTGATTTGACTAGGTATCAAATTTGTGAATACTTAAATAAGTTGTTTTAATGCCCGATACCATTTGTGAAAAGTTTTCTTGTGAAAATATATCAGTTAATTCAAAGTTATTGCTTAAAGGTGTAAACTGATGGAAGACAGGAATTTGAAGATACATTTTAATATTGCTCCAGGTTTTATCTATTGCAGCTAATGTTTGTACATGACTTGTTTGAACAATTTTGGTTCAGCATACTTTGTGGTAGAACATCTTTTTGCATCATCAATGGCCTTTTGGAGTATTGATATCATAACAAAACAGCATAAAATTGCCAAAACAAGCTCATTGATGTAGTCTCCAATTGAGTACACTAGCTATCTAGAATTGTAGGACACTTTGGAAATCTCAGGCTTCTGCATGGTGTTTTAATTTGCTGTAAGAATTGCGTTATTGCCATTTGAAGTAGGCAGAAGCGATATAAAGCTGTAACAGCAAAAAAGAAACAAGAAGTTTGGCAAAATACTCTTTGACTAAGTAAATTTGACCTACTAATGAGATGGGCAAATGTTTCCAGTGTTCTAATTTGGATTTAGTTGAGTGAAGCAGAACAGTAAAGTTTTAGTTGAAGCAGAGTTTTATTTTAGAATAAATGGTAATACCTAAGTATTGTGGAAATCAGACTATATATGAGACATCTGTTACCCCGAGCACCCTTAAAATCTAAGTTTTTATTGTTTTCACTTTAAACCTGATTATGAGCCAACCTCCATTGCTAGTCAATCAGTAGGGGAAAGTGTGAGATTTAAAGTGGGGGATAATAGCCACATAATCTACGTATACAGCCAGTGTAATAGGAGAATCTAAATCAGGAATAAAATGTAAATGTTTTTGAAGTTGTCTGTATGATTCCAGGTGTAAGGCATAAAATTCAGGTGAAAGTGGGCAACCTCGTTAGGTATCGAAAAAGAGAGGGATTTATGGAAGCTATATTTGCCATTAATGCAGATGCGTGCTGGAGGAGTTCTATACAAGAACTGTAGTAGTTTAATAAATTCTGAATGCATCGTCAAGCTTTCCATTAATTCCCATATGAATTTCCATTAGACTTGGTAGAAGGTTTTTTCAGCATCTCATAAGATGGCTAACAGTCGTTCTTGTAGCATTGTTGCCTGGTCCGTTACTGCTACAGCTAAATTTGTCGTGTAGTTCCTACAAATCTATACAGGATCTGTGCGTTTAGACAACATAAACTAAGGGACTGGTGTCCAGATTGATTCCAGGCACCCCCAAAGGATATGTTGGTCTGTAGACCAGCTAGCTCACAGTACCACTATGAACCCCTCTTACCAAGGAGCGAATCGTTTCTGGCAACTATCGAACATGACAACCCTGACCCCTCGGGGATCGTGGCAACAGTACAATACTTTTCGCTCAGTCACTCGTGCTCATTTTGTCTCAGAGAGATACACAGAATAAACAATGGGGACGTTTTCAATAAGCATTTATTGAACCAGCGTCATTCTAGTGTAAAATACGTGTGCTGCAACAACCAGAAGACGTATACTGTTATAAGCATCAACAGAGTAAATAGATGGTAGAATTCTACCATAGTGCTAAAACAATGGATATATGCAGGCATGTAAATACATGACAGTAATAATGCATACTCCTATGATGCTAACCATAACTAGATGTACCTAAATGTATCTAGCATGTATGTAGGTGTATAGCCAAGAATACCCCTAGGATAAAGCCAACCCTATTACCTGAAGTGAGAGAATGAAGGACCCCCGTCTTTGTCTCGAGATGGACACCCTGCGATTGATGTCAGACCACTGCGTGCTGGAGTGTCTGCATGCAGGAACCTCAGCGTCTCGTGTTAGTGTGTCAGCATGGAAGTCTTTCTCCTCTGCCTCCCCCAGCAAAGATACAGTGCTTGTATACCCAAGAGGTACCCTCAGGGGTTCTACCTTGCTGTGTCATGTTGGCAGAGGATGACAATAGTGATGAACCTTATACATAGTTATTATGCAGAAGATGGTAATCCTGCTGTGATTCTGAGAATCCTCATGCATAATAAATTAGGCTAGTTTTCGGAGAAAACTACACAACATTTATGCAGCACCTAACTAGGTAAAAGGTCAGCACCAAAACCCGTTATGTAGTACAATGGCAGGGTAAATGTAGGTTAAAGGTTAGGTGACTACCCAGGCATATATTGGGGTACATTGCCAATCATAACAACCACTCCTCATCTGACTGGACAATATACTACAAAATTAAAAGGGAATGTCCTTAAAATCAATCATAAAAACAACGTTAATAAACTGTTCTAAAAGTTATAAAAATACTTAAAACCTTATAAGTCCTTTTTTTAAAATATATATCTTTATTGGCATTTGAGACAAAAATAACAAATATAGCATTGACGATACTCAGATTTGTACATTAAGGAACATAAGGAGCCTTGAACACGAAGAAGAGTAGGGCAAATACAGGCTGCATATATACATTGTTAGTCATCCGTAATCATAAACCCCGATTTTAATTGCCCCCTTCCAATTCCTGCCCCAGTGAGGCACCGCTCTTTGGTAAATGTCTCTAAAATGCCCAAAGACATACCTGTAATGAATAAACTAAACTACCCTCCCCCTCCCTTAACTAAACATACCCACCCTTCCATGTCTGGGTGTGTATCCTTTTGTTTTCAAACATACTCCCTTCCTCTTGTCCGCTCCAGTACGCCGTCTAGTATTTCTAGGGTGAATATCCTCCCACTTCTCTTAATCTCCATCTGTTCTACTCCCTGTCTATTCAGTCTCGGTGTCCTCAGTCTGGGACGCAGAACGCGTCCCCTCAGTCTGCATTTCCCTCAGCATTACTCTCCATGCCTGTAAATCATCCTCTAGCTTTTCATCTCGCCTGGTCTGCTGCATTCGAACCACCTCAGCCGTCGCCCATTCATTCACGTATCGCACCCATTGCGCCACTCGAGGCTGCCTGCGGCTCAGCCACGAGATAGCTATCCGACGTTTCGCCAATAACAGCCCCAGAAGAACGAACTTCCTGCTGAGATTCTTGTTTTTAGGTCGGGGCAACAAACCAAGCAGCACCATACGGATCTCCCGCAATATCACCCACCCCGTCGCCTCCTGTAGCGTAGCCAAGACATCAGTCCAGTAAGGCTGCAGCTCTGAGCAGGACCAGGCCATATGAATAAAGGCAGCATCTGCCTCTCCACATCTGGGGCATTGCCCCGACCGATCCGGGTAGATCCTATGTAACATCCTGGGAGTAAGATATGTCTGGTGTACAAAATTATACTGTATTTATTTAAAGCGAGTGTTCAAGCTCACCTGTTTTACCCCTTCGTGAATTTTATTCCATTCCTTAACTGTTATTGGGTCCCCCGTCAATGTGTCCCATCTTGTCTGGACAGGGAGTGCCTGGACCTCTTAGACCACGTTAGAAGTAAGGGGCTCTTCTGGGAACATGGGCCACAGCTCCCGAGCCACCTCAGCTATTTTCCCGTACTGTAGGAACTGCCCTGGGCCCAGCCCAAAGGCGTCCGTCGCCTGCTCTCGGGTGATTAGCTGTTTATTATCAAATAAGTCCCCCATGGTCAAATATCCCCCCTCCTGCCATCTACGTACAGACATGTAAGCAGAAATTTGATCGTACTACCCTCAAGGGCATGTCCGGGGCATAGGGGGCCCGTCGTAGCACCTTCATGACCAGGAGTTCCCATATTTCCGCCACATGCCGAATAATGTATGGGCACGTCTGAGGCACCTGTGCTCCCAGCATTAACAGCTCAGGGAGCGTTCTGTCTCCGAAGGTTCCCGCCAGCAGGGTTTTCTCCCAATTTCCAGCATCATCTAACCAATGCACAGCGTGCTGTAGCTGTGAGGCCATATAGTAAAATTCCAGACAAGGAACCTCCAATCCCCCATTCTGCCAGGTTCTCTGAAGGGTGGCCAGACTAACCCTTTTGCGTTTAGTACCCCATAATAATTCTATCAGAAGACTGTCTAGCGTTACAAAAAATTGTTGAGGGATCTTAAAGAAAGAGTGCTGCATCGCATAAAGAAACCTGGGTAGAAGAATCATTTTGGCTAAGGCGATCCTACCCATAAGGGACAAGGGCAATCCCTGCCAGAAGCGCACCGAACCCCTTATTCCCTCAATTACTTTCCCAATATTAAGCGCCAGGTACTGCTCAGCTTTCTCAGCCAGTCTGATCCCCAGGTACCTGGGCGTGGTTCTCACCCAAGGGAGCCCTACCTCCGGTAGTCCCCCATCCGGAGCGAAGCCAGCCCTCCCATAGGAATTAATTTCGATTTCCCGGAGTTAATCCGCAACTCCGATACGCTCCCAAACCTCCTAAGGGCATCCAGCAGTATCGGTATCACCTGAACAGGGTGATGGAGGTACACAAGAGTGTCGTCCGCATACATGGACACCCCGTGATTGGTCTCTCCCAGCAGAATCCCGAAGGCTGCCATTTTGCTTCTAAGGACTGCCGCCAGGGGCTCCATCGCCATGGCAAAAAGGAGTGGCGACAGCGGGCATCTCTGTCTGGTGCCGCGTTGCAATCTAAAGGCCCTCGAGACCAACCTCCCCATTCTGATTCTGGCATAGGGTTCTGAGTAAAGTAACTGCACCCATTTAAGAAATTGTACCCCCACTATACACAAAAGCTCCAAAAGATATACCCACCCCACCGAGTCAAACGCTTGCTCTATATCCAATAACACCAAGGCGCACTCCTCGTGATGTAGTAAAGGGTAGTGCCACACGTGGTCTGGTCTCTGGAAATTATGGGCCGTGCTGCGTTTGAGAATAAATCCTGCATGGTCGGGATGAATTAGATGCTGCATTTGCGGTTGCAATCGAGCCGCCATGACCCCACTAAGGATTTTTATATTTATATTCAGCAGGGATATTGGCCTATATGATCCTGGCAACCTGGTGTCTCTATCTGCCTTAGGTATCATGACCACCAATGCTTCATTCATACAAGATGGTAGTTTCCGATTCTGGAGCGCCTCATTATATACCACCAGGAGCCGATCTACTAGAATGGGTGCAAATGTTTTGTAAAACTTGGCCGGTAGGCCATCACTCCCTGGACTCCTAGATTGCTTCAGAGCCATTATGCCCTCCAGTATTTCTTCTTTAGAAATCTGGTCGTCCAACAGTTGGCTGGTCTCCCTTTCTAAACGAGGTAAGTCCAGAGCCGCCATGAACCCCTTCATCCCTTCCAGATCCGGCATAGGATGCCCCGCATATACCCCGGCTAAACGATCAGCCAAGGTTTCCAGGATTTTTTGCTGACTATATACTGTGTGCCCCTCAGCGGATTGCATCTGTACTATGGGAGACACCGGCTTCTCGTTCCAGATCAGTCTGGCAAGCAGAGCCCCCGAACGATCTCCCTCCGCGTGCAATCGTTATCGGTGCGCGGTATAGTGGAACTTTTCCAACCTACACAGTGCCGCTAGCAGCTCCTCCCGTGCCTCCCGCCACTCATTCAGACGTTGAGGGGCCGACGGCAGCAACGCCTCCAACTCGGCTAGGTTCCTCTCTTGTACCTTAATGTCTCTTTCGAGCTGTTGACGAACCCCGTAGTTGTACTAAGGCAGATCCCCCAGACTACTACCTTAATCGCCTCCCATTCCATGCCCCTAGAGGACGCCGAGCCCCAGTTAGTTGCAAAATAACTAGCAAGCTCTTCTTCTAACTTCTTAACAAAGGGTGGGTCAGTGAGTGCCTCGGCTTGAAGCCTCCATGTAGGGATTACAGATCTGGGCCTGTCAGTGCCCAGGGAGAGCAGCATGGAAGAATGATCCGAGATATGTCTCGGAAGGTACAGTATTTCTTCAACCCTGGACATCAGGGTCGCTGATACAAGAAATTGGTCCAGTCTGCTAAATGTATTTGCCGCGGGAGTATGACAGGAAAAAGTGCTACTGTCTGGGTGTCTTATCCTCCATGCGTCCACCAACCCTAGCTCCCTTATAATGTCCACCAGAGCCTCAGTCATACCTAGTTTGGTATCTGCCCGGGGGGTTCGTGGTCCAATGTCTCATCCATCACACAATTGACGTCACCCAACATAACTACGTCTCCACCCAAATAGGGGGTCGCTGCAGCCATCACCTCATAAAAAAAATTGTGGGCGTCTGAATTAGGAGTGTACACGTTAATAAAACATATCTCCTGCCCGTCAAGTCTACCATAAAAGATCACATAGCGTCCCTCAGGATCAAGCACATGGTGCATATGCTGGAAAGGGGTTCCCGGGGCAACCCAAATAAGAACCCCTCGGGCAAAACCAGAATATGGAGTGGCATACAGCTGTCCCCTCCATCTACGACGAATCTACGGCAGCGTATCACCACATACGTGTGTTTCCTGTAGGCCCGCTATAGCAATTCTATACTGCCGTAAGTAGGAGTACACCCTTCTATGCTTTTCAAGCATTGCCATACCACGTATATTCCAGTTAAGTAGTTTAATCTGGGAGGGAGCCATGGCACTATGTGGTTGGCATCACTTCTACGTTCCCACCCCACCTTTCCATTTTTAGCCAGAGCACACTGCGGAAAATTACAACCCAGACATGAATCCCCTGAACTTCCCTTGAAACATTGAAGAACAAACCAAAAAGATTGACTCCCTTTATCCCCCCCCACCCACTGGGCAGTGAAACGGGTCCAACCCTCCCAACATCGGAGAGAGCGAACAATCCCATCTCCCGTCCTAAACCACCCCATCAGAATTCTTCAACAGTATATCAATGCCCTGCAACAATATCCATAGTTGTATTACACAGATTAGAACCTTCATAAGTGAGCATTGGTCAGGGCACTCTAAGTAGGTGCAATGCAAGTGGCTGGGCAGTCGACGGGGTGCGAGGACAAAGCCTCCAGCTCCCCAGGCAGGTCCCAGCCGCTGCTGAGGGGCGTGCTCCCTCCCACACGTGGAATATGCATAAATTACCATTCCACACAGGTTAAACAGAAAAAAGAAAGCATTTGTATTGAGTATTCTTGTGACCACTTATCTGATTATTCAGAACAGCGGGTCTGATCTCCCTCACAGCCCGTAGATCTTAGGACACGTTGGTATCAGGGATAACCTCCGATGAAGCTAAGTCAGAGTCCGGCGATCCCTCCGCCTCCTGTAAAGTACCATCTTTGCACACTCTGAGCCTTCCAGATCCACTTGTGTCCTTTTGTCGCTTCCCTCCGGATAATCGGCGTTGTCTCACCGCTGGGTCCGTTGAATCCGTGAGTGTCTTTGGATTAGGCTGCGACTTTCGCCGGGCTTCACGGTCCCGTGTAGTATCCATCCAGTCAGAGGCCTCCTCCGCCGACCCAAAGAACAGAGCCCTGCCTTTATATTCAATCCGAAGCTTGGCCGAAAAGAGAAGCTGAATTTCATCCCTGCCTCCGTCATTTCCCTATTCACTGCCAAGAAAGTGTGCCACTGATCCTGCACCCTCTGCGTATAATCAGGGAAAATCGCAATAGGGTGACCCTCGTATTGCAAGCCAGCCTTGGCACGGGTGGACTGCAGGATCACGTCCCTTTCCAAGCAATTAAAGAAGCGGGCTATGATGGCCCTCGGCGGAGCCCCCGTGCGTGGGGGAGGAACCAGCACTCTGTGTGCCCTCTCAATGTTGATGAACTTGGTTGTTCTGCCTGGTATCAAAACTTTCGTAATCCATTCCTCCAAGAACAACTCCGCCGAGGGGCCTTCCGCTCACTCCGGAAAGCCCACAAATCTTGTTCCTCCATGAGCGCCCTTCCTGGTCCTCCGTGCGTTCATCCAATTTGATGGTCTTCTTTTGAAGCTCCATGACCGTCTCCCGTAGAGACTTGACCTCCGCCTGGAGTACATCCACCGTCGTGGTGACCCTATCGGAGACCTTACCTAGGTCACATCGGAGGAGATTGACATCAATCGCCACTGCGTCAATCCTGGTCACCATATCGTCTCTCGCAGTCTGAATGGCCACCAGGATATCAGTCAGGATGGGGTACTGCTTCTTCCCCCGGTGCCACCTCCGCATCATCTTCTCTTCGCGAGTCCCTTTGATTGGGGCCATGGGGAAGGGGCTGTGCATAATTTAGTATTTTATTCGATTGAGCTCTGGTGCCTTTATCTTTAACCATGATGAACCGTTACGTCCAGAGGGCCATCAACACGAGCAGAGCTCCGGCCTGCTATCAGCAGTATCCTCTGCAAATAACGACTCGGTGTATTTCAGGCCCGGTGACCCCTGACCCCCACTCATCCGGTAGCCTCCAATCTGGTCTCTCACCAGAAACCGAGCTCCACCAGGGCCAGTCGCAGTGAGCACTTTAGACACACAAGGCCAGTCCGCCCCCACCTCCAGGCAGCCAAACATCAGCAGTCCCACGGAACCAGGTGGTAGGGCAAGGGGTGACCCAACCTTCCCCCAATCCCGGGCAGTATTCACCTCTTCGGCGCCTCCACGTTGGCGGTCTCCTAGAGCTCTTCCAGCACTCACCAGCGCCTGCTGTCTAGCGGGTAAGAACCCCCGTAGGCCCCCACTACCACAGTCTCCTTCACAATAGGGGCTCTCCTTTCAGGCAACAGGCCCCGGTGCGCCCCGCGGCGTCCAATATGGGCGAAACCGGGCCCCAGCACCGTCCGGGCCGCTGTTCACCGCACTATTCCTGTCGATTCCTCGCTTTGGGGAAACCGCCTCGCTGACGACGTGCTCCTGCTGTCGCGGGCGGGTCCCGTCTACTGCGGCATCACAGCCAGGCCAGCATCACCTCTCCCGGAACACCACACGGGCCAGCACCTCCTCCTGTGTGTATTACGACTCTCGATCCTCCGGGGCTAATGTCTCAGTCACGGCGATGCTCCCCAGGCCGACGAGACCACCGTCAAGGAAGTCGGCCGCTAGCACCCGGTCTCCGACTCACGCCGCGAATGCCTCCGCGGCAGGCCAAGATGGCGGCTCCGTCCCGGGGACACTCGACTCCCCGCGTTGTATCTGCTGGATTACTGCGACCCAAAAGTTATTTCCCAGGACAGACTATGTTCCCGGCCGGGCCGATGCTTAAGGTAGGGTCGGTGCTACAAAAGCACCCCAGGATTCTGCCGGATGTTTCCGCGCTGGGACGGAGCTCCAAGAAACACGTCCTACTCGGCCATCTTGTCGGCCACGCCCCTCCATAAGTCCTTTATATATGTTAAAAAGCTATATAAGTCCTTTAAAATATGTACATATATAGTTTGAGCAACTGAATACATCTTAAAGCCATGGTGCTCAGTAAAAGTGAGAGAGGAAGAAGGAAAAAAATAATTCTTTTAAAATTCTGATTTTAGTTGTTTTGGAAAAAGGGCCGAATTCTTCCCAGCACACGGAGAGCCAAATGTTTATGTATCACTGCTGCTTACCTTCGCAGACGACGGTGCCTGTAACACCTCACAGATCAGTTCAATCGAGCAAAGGTGATCTTCAGTTCCCACAGCCGATGCTGCGGAAGCATTTGAAATGTCCAAAGCCTGTGTGCCTGTAGCAGAGCCGGTGTCCAATCCAACAGGAGCTGAAGCATCCCGTGGTCGCTCTAAGAATGCCGACATAAACATGGGAATACGCTGAGGACACTGCACTACGTGGGCCTTTAACGAGTCCAGCAATACATCCACGTCCGGAGGCACAACCGATGGAAGTGTTAGACAGAGGTCCAACACGCATTCTTGTCCGCAGAATAAGAAGCGGAGAACAGGCAAAACACAGTCAATCCAGACTGGTCGGAATGATAGGAACCAAGACTCGCTTATTGCCCGAAGTCGAGGTGTGCCCAGATGGAGTACCATGCGGTCACGGCAACTTCGCTCCAAGAGTGTTTTTCCATCTCTTTGGTGATTGGGATGTCCATTGCGTAGCAGAAAAATTAAATTCAGGATACCCACTGTCAATAGTAGGATTAGCAGAAGCCCTCCAAAAATACTCCCCAATACGGAGTGTATAAAAGCTGGAATCACTCCGAAGACTGTCTGAAAGGTGCTTAACATTCCAGAACCTATGGTCTTAAATAGGTGTACTATACCCTTCGTATCAGACATGTTAAAGATACGCTGTACCATTTCTCCGAAATGGAAAGGGCAATTAGTTTGTACTAGTGCCTGTATCTCAGCTGAGGACCTTGCACCCTGAAGATCAAAAGTCACTCGGGCTGAGGTTAAAGGCACATCCTTCTGTAAAAGCATGGCTTTCCATCGGCTAAGAGAATCAAACCGTATAAAGGAAACATTCAACGAAGGCCATAACGGCGCCTCCCTGAAGGTGTGGGTCGCTGGAAACAATACTTGAATACAACAAGTAACCCTGGAACTTACTTTGACTAGATATGCGATGCCTGGAAGCATCCCACAACAACCTTGATCATTCAACATTAAGTAACTCACATTCGAGAGCAGCCTGAACACTGGATTAAGCACGGCAGCTGGGGATCCCTTTAAATGACAGGATAAGTTTGCAACTGAACCATTACAGGCCCAGTGAAGCATTATATCCTGGCAAATTAGAGACCCACTTAATGAAGTCTCGCAGTCTGTACCGCTGAGAAACACTTCAGTGTCCCCATTCCTGCATCTAAATCTATACGGCAATTCCCAAGATTCATGGGTGAAGTCCTTACCCATTGCTTCATATCGGCCTACCTGGTGGTATTCTAGGCAATATTAAAATTGGAAAGTTGTTACTGGCAATGTTCTATGGCCATGAATTAACCATTCTGTGGATGGTGACTCTGCCACGGTGAAAGGTAATTGGTCTAATTTTTCAATGTGCAGCATTGTATATTTTGCATCTCTTTGTGCCATTCTCGTCTGCTTTTCCGATAGATTATAAGCAGAGAATAGAGACGTCCTGTTAATATATCGCCATGGCACGTAACCAAAGCACAATGATTGTAGCGTCCAGCTTAATAATAGAATGGATCTCAACTGTGATTGCCCATGTTGTAGGATGGACCCATGTTGTAGGACGGACAGATCCTATTCCATTATATCTATAGCAGAAGACACAATGTTGCCCAGTAATTAAATCCTGGATGTTAGTTTGGTCATACCATTGTCAACCACAGCCGAAGCCTTTTCTAGGTTAACCCTGTCAATTTCACGCAATCTCTCCGCAGCTTCCTGTTGAAAGATTTTATTAACTTCGTTGTAAATAGTGTATAAGAAGTGTTTACGACGTGGTTTCCGGGGACCTAGCAAATAATCCCTTAAATCCATGTCATCTGAGAATAAGGACAAGTGTTGTTTCACCTGGGAAAGTGTTGTGGTTCTCAGCCAATCTAGGCATTACTTCGCAACACTGTAGAATGTCACCACCCCCGGATATTCTCGTTGTACATAGTGTAGGTTAGGCCTATGGATACTAAACCCCTCTGTTGTACCCTTGAATCTTGACTGACACCCATTTGTGTTGATAGGTCAAACCAACCATCCCTTCCAATTGGGGTCTGATGAATTGTATGAAACCTCATGCATGATGTCATCTAGCATACCCTTATTGTGTTCTGTATAATTTTGCCATCCTTCAAAGTATGAAAGTGAAGGAATACGTGGTGTGTTCAAGTCCTTGATCTTGGCTAACCCAAGACAGGAAGTCTGTTGCACAGTGTCATTCAGGAAAATAATCTGCTGTTGTATGAGGCATGCTCTAAATAATGCCTCAGTTCCCTGAACCTGCTATTCCTTAGTCCCCCAGACTGATTTTATGTCTATAGTCTCTTTCCATAAGTCGAAACCCTGTTCAGACAGTTGGGAAATAAAGGATGCAGAGTATATCTGTTTGATGTTAGTAAGCATATTTTTCTTCACAGATGTAGGTGCATGCTTATAATAATATGAGCGCGGATCTGATATATTAAACCCAGAGAAATAAGCAAACTTCTGTGCAAACGTTTGTAAACTACCTTTCGGTGGTGTTGGGCAATGTTCCCATTGATGGTATGTGAAAACATTACATGGGTGTCACCAGCCCAATAACCACGGACGACTGCACTGCTCTGATATAGCATTTATTGAGGTACAACTGGGCTGGATACAGAGCCACAAGGGGCTGGTTGTTGCTCCGACTCGTCCCGGCTTCCTGTGCTGCCGCGGGTCCCTGTGATCCACTCTTCTTTCTTGCTCCCTGGTCCCTTAGGCAGCAGTCGTCCCCTCGGTAAAGAAGAGAGAGAGGCTGTTAGTGTGTGGTCCCTTTTCCCTCTTCTGGCCCCCTGCTTGCCTGCGCTCTCCCTCCCTGTTCTCTTTCTCCTTATGAGACGCCCCTGGGTTTTCACCCGCCCCAGTGGGAGGTCAACTGTAGAAACCCTGGGGAGCCTTCACTTCAGGTATTCCCCAGAGTGCAATGCCCCGTTTGACCTGCCTCGCGGTCTGTTGGCCTTGTGGCCCAGTCCCCTTTTTTTAATAGTGAACCTAGGAAAACAAACACAAACTGCCTGTGCAAACACTGGGAAAAAGGGAAGTCTTCTCCCTTTTTCTCACTAGCCGGTTTCTTATGCTCCCTTCCCATATGTCTCATAACCCTGTGAAGAGTGCTTGCATGTGCAGCCACCCTCCCAGCCGGCGCCCGGTCCCCCTGAGCACTTGCCTGAAGCCGTGAGCCGCTGTCAGGGTCGTGGCCACCTCATCCAGCTCGTCTTCCTCTGGGGATGCCTCTTCCCGGGGTTGAGTGGTTGACCCGCCGTCCTCTGGGCTTCCTGCGTCTTCGGTCCCGTCTTCGGCGGCCTCCGCTTTCTCGCCCGCAGCCATCCTCTCGTCTTCCTCCCGCTGTGGTCTTCCGCTTCTCCGCTTGCGTTCTCCGACGCCTCCCTCCGCGTCTTCCGGGTTCTTCACTGCTGCCTGGCTCCGCCCTCCTGACGTCCATGGAGACGGTGCTGGTTGATGTTCGCTGGTGCCCCCGGGGCGTCCCCGGCCATCCTCCTGGGGCTCCCTGCCACAGTGGGCTACTTGCTTTATTCAAAAAATCATGACCATAATGTTGGTAACAATACATGGTGTCAAAATCGGACGTATCATCATACATTTCATTTTTTGAGAATGCAGCAGATTGTTCTAAATGTGACAGCATACTATTTACAGTTTCAAAATCCCAATCGTCAGAGAATGTACTGGAGTGATGATGTCATTAGAATTTTTTTTAAATACATGTGGTATTTTCAAAAGTTCAGTGGGACCAAATACATCATATGAAACCCTATCCCAAACTATTCCTTCAGGAACGGGAACTGCTGTAATGTTGACAAAGGACAGGTCTATCTGTTCGCGATGAGATGACGTGTGTGATTTCAGGACCGAGTTCACATGTGATACTGCTGGTGAACCATAGTGAACAATTGCAAAGCCAGCTATGTTTCGCATTTTATCCCTTTTTTTGTAAGTAAGAGATTTATCAGCCATGACTTTTGCTATCACTAGCATATATAACCTTCAGGTTGGAGTGCACCCCAATAACGAAGACTTTACACTCGCTTGTTGGCACTTGTTTGCATGTTTCAGATTTAATGCATGACAACAAAGCACCACTGGATGAATCACAACACATTCTATCAGTGACCCTTTTAGCGGCTTTCTTACTCGGTGACCAATTGCATCTATGCATGTTTCTATCTTCCTATTTGTGATCCGCATTTGTCTTCTCTCCTCTTTCCTGATAATAATCCCTCTTGGTTCAGATCGGGAACCATATTCAATTTCCTTCACCATTGGTGGTGGGTTCAGTCTACTTGTATACATTTTTTAGTAAGATATGGGCTTATGAAAGTTTTCATTTAAATACCATAGGTACCCCTACTATTGAGAGAATCTGGTTTGATGTAAGAAGGTGGTTTGTGCAAGGCTGCGTACCACTGAAACGCGCGTAGACCACGTTGTATGCGCCTAGCCCACGACAAGGTCATGGAGACCAAGAAACATCTTTTCCTTCTGACCGGACTGTGTATGTGAATGTGGGTTGTCTGTAAGTTTGAATGGTGCGGTTGTGAGTGTAGGATAATCATTTTGAATCATTTTTGTACTGTCATTGTTTAGATAGGGGTCCGTTGTTGATGAATTATATGTTTGTATATAGCAATACAGGATTTGTGTAGGACATGTGTTAAAAAAGAAAAAACAATACACATAAAAAACAAACATATGTCATTATAGAATGAATGTTTTTAGAAAATTTTGATTTTTTATGTGATGATGAAATGTAATGATGCAACCAAAGAAATGAATATAATTACCGTGGGATAAATATAATAATTTCAAATAAAAAAAAGTTTATAAAGAAATATCACATGCCCTAATATATATTTTTTCTCAAAAGCCCTATTGGAGCAGATATTGCCCTTGCATAAAGCAATATATGTCAAGTGGGAGGTTTTCTACTAGATTGTTCTAAATGTGACAGCATACTATTTACAGTTTCAAAATCCCAATCGTCAGAGAATTTACTGGAGTGATGATATCATTAGAATTTTTTTTTTAATACATGTGGTATTTTCAAAAGTTCAGTGGGACAAAATACATTATATGAAACCCTAACCCAAACTATTCCTTCAGGAACGGGAACTGCTGCAATGTTGACAAAGGACAGGTCTATCTGTTCGCGATGAGATGACGTGTGTGGTTTCAGGACCGAGTTCACATGTGATACTGCGGAGCTTTCTGGAAGATAATGTCCATTCAGTGGCAAGAAAAAGACAGTTACTAAGCCTATCCAGAGGACTAGGAACAGTAGACCCATAGCAATCCAAAGCTGTAGCCATGGTGAAACAGGGTAAGTCTTTTTCAGCCAAAGGTAGAAATTCTGTAGTTGTTGTTTGCGGGAAACTGGAGCTGGCGGTGACTCTGGTTCACTTGGATCCAGAGAGAAGGTGTCAAAATCGATTAAATAGCCAGATGCAGTTCGATCCATATTTGGTAGCTCAGCAGGTTTTGTTGAAATGGCAAATGACTCGTTTTGAGGCATATTCACATAGATGTCGGTATTAGGCCGAATTGATATCTGTGTTTCATTTGTGCTTTGTTGTTCAATTTCAATAGGCACAAGTTCCATTTCATTGTTGGTAACTCCATTACTTCGTGTAGAAGACCTTTCAAATGTTATTAGTCTTTCTGTCTGAACCTCCTGTATGGTAGCTAGAGGAGATCGGCGGCTGCCCAGGAGCCCACACGGCCTGCTATTCAGCATCGGCCACATAGTGTGGTTTGATCATATCAATGGAAACTAATCTCTTTTATTTTTTCCTGGCAAGAGGCAGAAGTACTGTTCTTGTTACTTCGACAGCCAGGACAGGTACAGGCATTCTGTAAGATGGCCCAAATTCTTTCTTGTCCACAATCTTTTCTCTGACCAGATCCCCGACTTTTGGGACGCAGGCAGGTCTTGCCGTTACTGATTTAACTTTCCCAGTGGCCGTGCGTTTTACTTGGACGTTGCTTTGTAGTGCCCGGAATTCATAGAGTTCCTTTAAAACAGCCAAACGGTTATGGATGTCAAATGTTTTTTCATCCGCCACTCTGCTGCCACAATCGAGGTCGGGTACCCACATTCTCATCCCAAATAGGACCCCATATGGAGTACGGCCTCCTAGAGAACGTCTTCACATGTTATTAAGTGCCCTCTGGACCCCATATAGGTGACTGACCCAACTACCACCCGAGCCTAATACCATTGCTGTTAAGGATTGCTTTAAGTCCCTGTTTTTCTTCTCCACTATCGCATTTCCCTCAGGATGATACGGAGATGAATACTTCAATGCAACACCAAAACTTCCCATTGCTTCCTTGTAAGCCCGAGAGCTAAACGCGGGGCCACGGTCAGAATGCAATGTGCCAATTGTGTATGTCCCTATAAAGACTCGCAAATCCTTTATAACAGTTCGGGCGTCAGCCTAGCGCTGAGGCCAAACCCACAGTAATCTAGAGCATTAATCTACTGCCACCAATATATACTTGTAAGCCCCATCAGATTGTAAGGGGCTGCAGTGGTCCAAATAGACACAAGCGAGAGGTCTGTCTGAAATCAGTAGTGGTGTTTGTGTTGGGCGTGCTACGGTGGAACCCTTCATCTGCTGACAGATGTCGCACTAAAGGACAAATGCTTTTGTCTGTTTCGTTAAACCTGGCCACCAATAGCGCCATTTCAATAGTGAAACTGTTGCAGTAATCCGTGCGTGTGCTGAACCCAGACCCTCATGTGTTTGTTTGTTTGTTTAACAGACATTTGTAGAGCACAGCTATCACTCCGAGGAGCATCATGGCGCTATGCGGATTCCTGAATAGAAAATGGGTAGCTGCAAGGGAGCAAGGAGTTAGACAAGTGTTCTGCATAGTGCATTGGAGGATGAAAAGATCCACGTTTTTAGAGCCTTCCTGAAGAGCTTTTCAGATTGGATCTGACGGAGCTGGTTAGGGGGTTGGTTCCATGCTTTAGTACCTATCACTGCGAGCGATTTACCTCCTTTCGAGACATATCTAAACGCTGGTGGTTTTAACAGGTTAGCGTTCGATGATCTGAGACTCCGGGAGGGGATGTAATGCGTAAATCTAGGCTGAAGGTAGTGTGGTCCTGAGGAGTGAAATATTCTGAAAGTGATGATTAGGATCTTAAACAGAACTCTTTTATGAATGGGGAGCCAGTGTAATGCTTCTAAGGCCGCCGATGCAGATGACCTCCTGGGCCATTTGAGCACTAGACGTGTTGGACCATTTGTAGTTTATGTAAAACCGACTTATTGGCCCCTGCATATAGGCTGTTGCAGTAGTCCAATCTAGACGTGATTAGGGCCACAGCAACTGCCTGTCTGGCTGAAATAAGAAGAAGATCGGAAAAAAAATTGAGAGATTTTATGATATGGAAACAGGTTCCAGCGACTGCCAGTGATTGCTGTTTGAAGTATAATGTAGCATCAAATTTGATACCCAGATTTCTAACCACTTTTACTGTGTTTGGAGGCGGGGGAGTGTTAGCTGGCCACCAAATCTCGGGGGAGAAGGTGTTCCCTTGTCCTAGAGGAAGTATTTCCGTCTTTTCAGAGTTGCACTTTAGGTGGTTGATTTTCATCCACTGAAAAGTGGCCGTAAGACATGAGCGGAAATTTCTTTCCGCCTGTGTGGTGTTTTTGTCTAGGACCAGAATTAACTGTGTATCGTCCGCATATGAGATGGTCTCTATGTTAAATGACAATATCAAGCTGATCAGTGGGGCCATGTAGGCATTGAAGAGCATTGGGCTAAGGATGGAGCCCTGAGGGACACCGGAAAGCAGGGGTTTTTCTTTTGGCTTGTGTTGACCAAGGGTGATGACTTGTCTGCGGTTCTGCAAAAACCCTTTAAGCCAAGCCAGGGCTGTGTGGGAAATGCCGTAAGATTCGCGACGGTCTAGGAGAATGACATGTGAGACCGTGTCGACCCCGGCCGATATGTCTAATAAGACCAGAACCGCATTTTTTTCTTGATCAAGGGCGGCTTTGAGAGATTCAGCTGTATACAGTAGGGCTGATTCTGCTGAGTGCTGGGATCTGAACCCAGATTGATTGGGGTGTAGGATCTTTGCTTCTTCGAGATAGGTTGTGAGTTGGGCCTTAACGAGCTTTTCAGTGATCCTACTAAGGCATGGTAGTAAGGAAATAGGCTGGAGGTTGGTGAGGGTAGTAGGATCTGCAAGTTGTTTTTTTTGTAGTGGCTTGACTGCTGCAAGCTTCCATTCTGTAGGAATTTTTGCTGATGACAAGGAGGAGTTGATTATTTCGTTTGATTGGATTTGCAATATCGATTATGGCGTGCAAGATTGAGGGGGGACAGGGGTCAAAGGGGGAACCCGATTTAATAGCAAGAATTGCTTGGCGAGATTGGTCCAGACTAATCGGCTTGAAGGTTTGTAAAGTTGGTCTGTCTTTGCCTAAGACGACGTTGTTGTTGGCGGAAGGACAGAGGGGTGGGGTGAAGTCTTGTTGTAGTATTTGGACCTTCTGTTCGAAATAGTCCGCTATGTTATTGCAGAGAGACTGTGAGGGGGGAATCTCTTGATACAGTGACTCTGGGTTGGTAAAAGCGTTGACTATCCTAAAGATAGTTTTTTGATTAGAGTTTGCCATTTTAAGCACTTCCGTTTAGTAAGCTTTTTTGGCTATTTTAATCTGGGTGTGGTAATTTTTGAGAGCCGTTTTGAATTTGGTTAATTCGGTCTTATCATAGTTCCGTCGCCATCTGCGTTCTAGGAGCCTGCAGTGAGTTTGTAACTCTTTCAAAGTCTTGGTGTACCATGGGGCAGAAGGTTTCTTTGGTGGGTGGCTATTTTGTGGACCTGGGGATGCAAAACGGTCCCTTAGGGTATATATCCACTGCGTGAAAAGTTGGTTATTGACTTTTGGATCTTCTGACAAATTAGGTCTGCTAGCGCTGCTTGGTGTAAGTCAGGTTAAGTTGACATCTCCTTCCACCTAAGCTTCGCTTGATGCGGGGGCAAGGAGCGCCTCTTGGTATTTGGCTTACTCTGGAATTTGATTTCTAGGGGAATTAGTTTGTGATCAGTCCAGGTTAGGTTGACTGGGGCCTTGACTGTGAGAGTGTTGAGATTAGAGCAAATACTGTCCAACGTGTGGCCGGCATTGTGGGTGGCAGAGAAAATCCGCTGCTCCAGACCGAGTGTATTCATGATTTCCTTGAAATTTATTGCCCCTGGGTCATTTATTGTATCAAGATGAATATTAATATCTCCTAATAGGGTGAAATTGGAGAATCTGAGGGTGAGTGAGCGCACAATGTCTCCAATACTGTCCAGAAAGGCTTTGTAAGGGCCTGGTGGGCGGTAAAGTAGAGCTCCTGAAGAAGCAAAGGAGTCCTCTAATTGGAAGCAGAAGCTAATGCCCTCTGCCCCTTTGAGGTCAGGTAGTTGGGATATTGAACACTTTAATGAGCTGCGGTAGATGATTGCCAGGCCTCCCCCACGTTGTTCTGGTCTATCTAATCTGTGAATGTGCAGCTAGAAATAAAACCTAATCTGTGATCCATGTTTGGTATTACTCTATACCCCACTCCTGGAATTTTGAGCATACAGAATATTTTGCGCATCTAACTTGTAGGAGTACTTGAGTGGAAAGCATTTTGTCACGGCTGAGCTGTTTTTGCGTGAAGCAATGACAGCTACCATTATGTCTCCGTCTACTATCGTGCGAGAACGAGTGATTGCAGCTACGGCAGCAGTTCGCACTGTTGCCTTGGCGTCTTCATCAGCCAATGAATTCCCTTTAATGTGCATGCCAACACATTGATGACTCAGCGTATGAATCACGTCAGTCCGCGGCAAGCCTTTTTTCAGCTCTGCCACTTGTTCCCAAAGCAACTTGTGCTTTATTGTGCAACCTTTTGAATCTTTAAATCCATTCTGACCCCAGTAATGAAGATATTCATTGTATGACTGGACACAATAAAATGAATCGCACACAATAAGTGTGGGGAATTCTCGATCCATATCTTTTAGTGCCAATACGAGGGCTTTTAGTTCTGCCAGCTGAGCCGTGCAATCTCCTAGAGACTGCGCCTGTGTATTGCTAGGACGGAACTTGCCATCCCTCATATGACCCTTAACAATCGCACATGCTGCGCTGTATTGCTGTTTACTTCCTACAGGAGGCTGAGCAGATCTGTCCGTGTAAATAATGTATTCATACTGATCTAGAAGCATTATTTTATTCGGGAGAGGATATTCTTGTTCATACTGCAGAAATGCCTGTGTTTTCAATGTAGAGTCAAATTTGTAGACCACATCTGTTGCAGTGAGAGAATTAGCCCATTGTATCCATCATGAATGCAACGCTTTAGAGTTTGGAACGCTAGTTTTTGTAACAGCCTCTAAGATTGGTACTGGAGTTACGACAATTATTTGCTTCCCCTGAGCCAGTGCTCTTTCTCTCACCACAGCAGTCTGTACTGCTGTTAAAAAAAATTTCAGTTGATGCAAAACGCATCTCAGCGTTTGTGTACAAATGAGATTTGTATGCAATTGGTACAGTTTCGTCTTCATTGAAGGTGAGGTAAGTGTACCCGGATTGACCCGGGATTACACAGATCACCTAATTCGTTGTGCGTAAGTGTTTGGAAGCTATCATGTCAGCTTGTAGGGAACATAGTATTTCTGTATGTTCCTGTGTCCAGTGTTGAACTGAGAAATCGGGTCTGATTAAGCCGTAGAAAGGTTTTACTCTTTCTGTGTAATCTAAAATGTATGTTCTGCCAAAATGTAGGAATCCTAAAATGGATTGTAAGTTTTCAGTCTTTGGAGGTTGGAGCAGCGCACACTTTTCTAAAAAGTTAGCTGCAAGAGTTTTTCCTTCACTTGAAAGCTCATATCCCAAAAATAGGACATTGAAGTGGGCAATTTTTGATTTTTTTAAAGTTATATTTGTAACCCTCAGAGGCGAACCCCAGAATTATGTTGTTCACTCTGGTCAAATGATTCAATAATTCATCGTCCGTCAGATAGATATCATCTACATAGGACAATGCCTCCTCATCAAAATTTTGAAGCAACTCTGTTACTCTTGCTGAGAACAACCTGGGGCTATTTTTATACCCTTGGGGCAGACAACAGAATTGACGCTGAGAGCCTAGGGCTTAAAAAGGCTGTCAAATATCTGCTTTCAGGCACTATATTTTGGCAGAAGAATCCATTTGAGATATCTAGTGCTGTTTTGTCTTTTTTCCGCACAATGTTATTCATCAATGCGGCACTGTGTGCATTCTGTACTGCAGTTGTCTTTGTGCATGTGTTCAAGTACCTGTAGTCTAAAACTAGACAATATGAATTATCGGGTATCATTACGGGAAACAAAGGATTATTCATGGGAGAGGTGCAATTCTCTGTTACACCTTGATATTCAAGTTGGTCTAAGATCTCCCTGACTTGTTTTTTCGCGTCATGTTTTATTGGGTACTGTCTCTGAGGAGATGGAGTGTTTTTTACTGGGATTACATGGTGAGGTGACTCAGCATCCCACGCTACATGATTGCAGTATAACGCAGGTGCAAGTGCTACCGCCCACTCCTGCGCGTATGAATGTTTTAGTGATTCTGGAACGAGGTCAGAGAAGGCTTGTAAAATTAGCATTTCTCCTTTTGGGCAATCCATAACAAACTCAGGCGGCCAATCTTTTTCTACTAAAAGAATGTCGTATCCAAAGGACCGGTTCTCCTAAAATAGACCTTTAACTTTCCTGGGTATGTCCCCCTCCATAAAGAGTGTTCGTTTGTATAAGTGGGTGGGACACTCATCCTAGTATCAGGTGATTCCACCGTGATATGTTCATTCAACACCGCTGTCACCAGAAATTCCATCAGGTTCTTGCACGCTATTGTTACTTCTGCTGCGCTGTCTAGCATCGTCAGAGCCCATTCCCTGTTCAGAAGTTGTGTCCTCAGTAGCCTGGGCATTTCTTATTTTAAGTCCTGCTACATTCTTCTTTTTAAATTGAGGTTTTGATTTTATCAAATTAAGGATCTAATTTCTTCTACAGTAAATTCTGTGGAGAGTGTTGATTTACCGTATTCATCGATTTGAAGAGTTATCGGATTGGTTTAGGTATGTACGTGCGGATTGACTGTCATGTCGTAAATCATTATTATAAAGGGTCACATAATATTGCTAAAATGTTGAGAGTATTTCTTGCTCACTATAATATTGCATGTTTCAGTCTTGTTTGAAGCAATTTAATTGGAGCATTCAGATTGTCTGCTCCTAAAGATGAGCAATTTTTTTGACTTTTCTTGTTTAAAACATTTTTGATTTGCTGCAATTGGCCTTTACAGTATGAATAGCTATAATGTCCTCCGAGAGTACGAAGGTGCGTAGATTGTGCTTCAGACAAGTGGTTTTTTAACTGGTGTATGTAATTTAATAAGTAAGTCAAACTTTTTCTTATGTCATAATTCAGGGCGTATATTGAAAAGAACTCAAAATTCCAATGCTTGGTTGCAGTCTGAGTTAATGCCTAGCTCCTTTCTTTGTTGGTTTTACATGATTTAAGAATGTACTTCTGAGTAAGGAAAAGGATAATAACTCCTCTGATATTAGCAGGAGAGAAGAAGCTAATAAAATCATAAATTTTAGATACTGTATGACACTTCGTGCTTTCAGCTAAGAGTACGGTTCTGGACTCTGATGGACGTAGGGTGGGATTCCTGTGAACACAATGCATCTGGTTTGAGTCTCTGTTTCGGCTGAATTTCACATTACATTAGCATTCCAACGATTTCTTACCATGACTGGAAAGAATATATAGACAATTCATTAAAACTTAAAACTTAAATAATTGAATACTTTGGTCCAGTTACTATTTCCCCCCTCACCTGTTTCAAATTCCACATCTCCCAAAACCCTCCCTCTATACCTACTTTCCCCAATCAATTCCTCCCATCCACACCTGAATGAATTAATGAATATTCTTTGTTTCAGATTACTTAAAACCGTTACAATCAAAACAAGCCCTAACACAAAAGAGATAACGTAGGCAGTGCAAACTTCCTAGAATTAATATACTATGAATATTGGATTAAATCTTTCTTTAAATTAGTCTCTGTCCTGTGTGCCTGTAATTGAATATTTGGTCAAAGTGTGGGCCATCAATTAATCAAAAAGCTGATCTAGCCCAAAAAAGATTACATCAAGTGATACTTAAAATCCCCTATAACAACTCAATAAATGTCTGTGCATAAATATCAGAAATTTTAATTATTTAAAGATCTAAATAAAACAATATTTATGTATTTTCTAAATCGAGCTAGATCTGTTATATTGCTAGTGTTGAAACAGAATTTTAGAGCTTAATATTTCATGTTGTAAGAACATTGGTTTCAGAGAGTATTCGTTCTGTCATGAATTCGGGGCAGCAACAGATGGAGTACTTTTTATATCTGCAGAATCTGCAATGGGGTCTGATGGTTGCTGTGTTTTTCTAGTTAGATCGTTTAGCTCTAATTTTCAGGACCATGGATCTAGCTCAAAGGATGGAGTTTCTGACGGGCCTGCTTATCTATTTTTTAGAAAGAACTGCATGCTATCTTTTAATGTACAATTCGCAGGTTGGTGTGAAGTGGCTATAAAGTTTGAGATTCTCTAAATCTGTTTCCATTGATTTTATCAATAGAAGTAATTTGAAAATAAGTTTTAGTTCCAAATATGAACAGGCCTTAGATTACTTAAGTCAAGATCTTTATTTGCGGATGTTCAATAGTTAGCCCATGGGTTATCGTGCACTTTGTAGGTTTCTTGTAAAACCATCTTGAGTGAATTTGGGTTAGCCTGCATTACGAGATAATGATATTTAATGAAGGCAGATTTGCACTTTATCTTGACTGAATCAGTGGAATTCCAGCAGTATCTGAGTGCAGCGGATATGCTGTGGCGGTTGAAATATTCTTCTGTAGGCGATCAATTGCCATTTGTCTAAATCTGATGAGCATTTCGATGGGAGTCAAACACACACTATGTACGGGGGTAGAAAAAGGAGAAGCAAAGAATGAGGGACACTGATGGTGTTCGGACGAGAAGCCTCACTCATCCTAGGGTGACATGCTTCATCATAGGGTCCCCTCGGCACACTGTGGCCGATTGATTGTGGTGCCCCAACAATGTGAGAACTAACCACCATTTCTTAGTGTGGTATTTAGACTATGCCTCCCATATAGTCTTTTGATATGCTGTTGTTGCCTTTTTTTTTTAGCTTCGACTCCGCAAACTTGTTAGACGTATCCTTTATATAGATGTTTTGCATATGTCTAAAGGCAGAGTTACATTTTTTAACTGTCAGTGCATACCATGGGTTTGTCTTTGGGCCTCACTTCTCCTTAACTTAGTATAGTGTGGGGAGCCTTTCCCTGTCAGATTGTTCTATATTGAGGCTGTTACTTTATGCCAGTTAAATATCGTGTGATCTTCTACCTCAAAGTTAGCTGAATAAGTCTGTTTTGGAGACAAAATGTACCATTTTCTGAGCTGATCCAAGGTTTTTTTTCTCCATTTTATTATCTTTCCAATTGAATTTGATTCTGTTATGCCTGGGGTTCCAATGATCTTTAATTGATTTGCAGTTCGATGTTCTAGATAAAACAAGGCAGTCAACGGGAGATGCTGAGTGGTGTTTCTGATGCCTCTGGAAATCATTTGAGGTTGCAATATCCACCTGATACTTCATAGAGAAATATATATCTTTACAACGCATGCAATTAGCACGCATGCCTTTTACACATAGCCTTTGTCACTATGTAAAGTATATATAATTTTTATTTTTTAGATATCTTAATTTATAACTATATATATATATATATATATATATATATATATATATATAATCCCATGTATTATATAAATATAATATTTGATTAATATTTATTTAGTTATTTCTTTTTGAAGACCGAACCCCTGAGTTTTTAATTTACACCTAACCTCCCTTTACCACTTCCCACCCCATAACCCCTAAAACTACCCTTACTTCCCTTTAGCACTACCTAAACCCTTACATTACCCTTACTTCCCTTTACCAATACCTACCCAAACCATAAAATTAACCTATCCTCCCTTTACTACTACTAACCTTCAGCCCCAATATTACCCTTCCCTCCCTTTACCACTGCCCACCCCTGAACCTTAAAATTATCATTACCTCTCTTTACCACTACCCACCCCAAAATCCTAAAACTAACCTTACCTACCTTTACCACTACCCTCACCAAAACCATTGTTTTAAAATAACATATTTGTTAGTTAAAAAAAGAAAAAGTGGTAAAGTCATGCGTGGAAAAGGTAGAAATACCCCCCCCCCCAAAGATCTTTTAGAGGTTGCGTTTTTTTCCTGTAGTGGGGTCAAGTTTTTAGTGATATTTCACCTCACTCAGGTTTTAAGTCGAGACCTTTCTTTTCAGCCCAGTAGAGAATCAGAGAGGGTACTGATTTAACTATTGAAATGTGCACGTTTTGATCAAAATCACTGGGGTCTAAATTCACCTTGTTTATTGCCTTTAAATTTTCCACCAACAGTGGAGAGCAAATTAGAGAGAGTGCAGACTTTTTCACAATGAGCGTGCATACACAATTCAGCTTGTATTTCCTGCTATGAAATTGCTTAATTTAATTCATAAAGTTCTGGCAGGTAAGGGGCCCAAATATCTACACGACACATTGACACCTTATTGCCCGGATATAAACCTTGAATCAAAAATAAGCTCAATCTCTGCCCTTGACACATTCATACATCTAAATACAGTGGATGGGCCTTCTCACATCTGGCTCCGTACCACTGGAACAAACTCCCCTTGGCCATTAGGGCTTCTACTGACTTCGCTGGCTTCAAGAAACAGCTTAAAACCTGGCTGTTTTAAATTGCAGCTTCTTACTCTTCTGTTATCTTAGCGCCGTGATGGCCTTTCGGGGATGAGACGTGCGCTATAGCAAATACCTTTTAACATAACATAAATTATTAATTTTATTGTCCAAGATAGTTATTCAATTGGTAAGAGCTTCAGGCCCACCTGGATTTCCAGTTTGTGCGACTGCCACGTTAATGCATTTTTGGCTGCAAATCAAGTTGAATTGATAGAACTAAACAGACTCTGTTTATGACTTTGAGGCGTTTTCTGTGGTGCCAATAGTATCTGTTTCTCCCAGCTGTAATTGCTCAGCCTTGTCTAATCTTCTGGTGTCCATTTTAACTTTGGGCCAAGCTTCTGTGCATTTCCATCTCAAAGCGAAGATGAAAAAAAGACATTTATGGAGGATAATTCAATAATTGGGATGTTGGGAAGGTCTTCTGCCTCCTTGTTATTATGTTGGACTTGTGCTCTTATTTTTTGATTCATTAATGTTGTGTCAATGCTGGAACTTTTGGTTCATCTAGAACAGGTAGTGGATGTTCGTCAAAGGCAGACTTGAGCACCTCCTCCTCACTGTAAAGTATTGTTTGATTGTTAAGTTATTCTCAGTTTGTAATCTGCCATCAGGTTTGCATCACTTTGGTTTTTCCATTGAGAGCCCTAGTGCCTGATAGCTGCAATTTATTTTTATTTTGATATTTAACATTTGTCTCTTTTTCTCACTTTTGCGTTTTTAGGCCTCGGTATACATACTGTGTGATAATTAATTTGATAAAAAATGTATATTGCCATGCATTTGTTTCCAGCCGAAACTTTTCCTTGGGGAGGTGATATGTCTGAGAGTCATGGTCATTAGGCCGATGTTATTAGTCAGAATTAAATTGGTTGAGCAGTAATTGTTTGCGCCTTTGCAGTGGCAAGTAATCTGTTTTTGAAACTCTGGGTTACCGCCTTGCTAGAGACTTGGCCCTTATAGTGGCTTAACCGGTGCCACGGTCCCGTTTACCAATGTGCCTCCGCTCTACTATTCATGCTGTAATGGTGATGAGAAGCTATTCGACTCATCTCCAACCCTTCTTGGCTCCTACAGTAAATGTGCCAGCAGGCAATTTGCTTTTATGCCTTGTGACTCTTTGAGCCGCCTTTTCTTTTCTCCGGGTAATGTTTGGACAAAGTTTGGGCCCTTACCGCCACACACATATTGTGGTACCATTAGGCTGCACCAGTGGGATGATTAGAGCGCTGGAGGACCCAGCCACCCCTATCCTGTTAAGCGAGCTGGCGCACACCATGGCTACTCAGAGCCTGCAACCCGCTACTTAGAGAGGTGGAGGCACAACAGACTCAAAAAACCCTGCCACTCACCGCTTGCTCAGCACAGGTGGGTTTGATATGGTGCCTGAGCTTAGGGGCTGGAGTAAGAACCCAGGACCGCTGACCCCACCTCCGCTATCCGGCTCTTGGCTCAAGGTACACTTTTAAAATACATCCGTAGATGCCGGGGCGAAGGGGCATAAGCAGTCAGGGCAGTCACAGGCCGTAGACCTGCATGGGCATGGCAGCAGGGAGCAGACAGTGTTGTATGTCCTGACCTCTCCTTGTCCAAGCAGACTGATGAAAGCAGAGGTGCACAAAGCACCCCAATGTCCTCCCTGTGTGGAGACCTGACCTGTGCACTTGTATTGTTGGTCGGGCTGGTGGGACCTCTACACCAGCTTGCCCCTTTTCCTGTTCTGCCTTCCTTTCAAACTTTCCCTTTGTGTTAAGCATGTTGGTGAATGTATATTCAAACATCTACCAATATGGCGGGGTAAGTTTCTCCACTGCTTGTTGTTGCGATAGGGTGTTTTGAATTCGGCTCTTTTCTGTATCGGCAGCCTGTGTAACGGGCATCTCTAGGTTGTGACACATGAACGCTGGCCGAGGCCAAATATCATGCGTATAGCTGTATTCATTACAAATTGTAACTGAGAAATTAGCTTTTTGTTCATACCAATTTAAAGGTTGGTGCAATACTCAAGTTGGGAGTTAATCAATGCTTGGGAAACTAATTTCTTATATTCTGTTGGAAGTCGAGAGGAGATTTTCTTCAACATTTTTAAAAGACAAAAATAGGTAGCAGTTATTGTGTTGACTTGGGTAGTCAGATAAAGTCCCTCGTGTAGGAAAAAACAGGTGTTTTCTTGAATTTTTTAATTACTGGTGAAGTCTCGAAATGGAACTTGAGCAACCTAGCATTTACACATTGTATTTTGTCTGTGTTTAGTTTTAATGCATTCCCATCTATGCAGGTAGCCGCTGCTGATAAACATTTTTAAAAGACACCTACCTGATTGGTGTCCGCAGTACCATCAAATCAAGTATTTAAAATGCTGTACTGATATATCATGTAAGAGCTAATATTCTGGGCCAAGGGTCTAACGTAGGCTTCTCCAGTGAGTAGCTCGCGAGCAACTTGTAGCTCTCCAGATACCTGTAAGTAGCTCTCCTGTGTGCTGTCCAGCCTAATAAATTAGAAGCTTTTGCTTGGCTGAATTAATGTTGGTATATCACAATTGAGAAGAGAGGAAAATGTGTGTATTTCCAAAACTCATAAGCTGATGTTTGGTGAAAAATGGTTGAATTTCTAAAATATATTTAAAGCTGATATTTGAGTGGTAAATCATGTGTTGTTGGGGAGATGTATTACCAAGATTATTACTTTGGTGCCAGGAGCACTGCAGCTATGGCTGTTATGTATTACGCTGTCGTGTAGTTCCTATAAACATATATAGGATCTGCGCGTTTAGACAACATAGACTGTGGGATTGGTGTCCAGACTGATTCTAGACACCCCCACCGGGTATGTTCGCCTGTATCCCTAACTAGCTCACAGTTCCACTGTAAACTCCTCTTACCAAGGAGAGAATAGTTCTTGGCAACTTTCGAACATGACAACCCTGTCCCTTCAGGGATTGTGGAAACAGTACAGCTTTTTTCGCGAACATGACAACCCTGTCCCTTCAGGGATTGTGGAAACAGTACAGCACTTTTCGCCGAGTCATTCATGCTCACTTAGTCTCAGAGAGGTACAAAGAATAAAAAGGTGGGGACGTTTTCAATAAGCATTTATTGAACCAGCGTCATTCTAGTGTAAAATAGGTGTGCTGAAACAACCATAAGACAGAAATAGATATAAATGATTACAAGCACCAACAGAGTAAAAGGATGGTAGATTCCTACCATAGTGCTAAAACAATGAATACAGGCAGGTATATAAATAAATGTCAGGAACAATGCGTACTCCTACGATGCAACCCTAACTAGATATACCTAAGTGTACCTAGCATGTATGTAGGTGTAGAGTCAAGAATTCCCCTAGGCTGAAGCCAACCCCATTACCTGAAGTGAGAGACTGTGGGACTCCGTCTTGGTCTCGAGATGGACACCCCGCAAGGGATGTCATACCACTGCGAGCTGGAGTGTCTGCGTGCAGGAACCTCTGCGTCTTGCGTCAGCATGGAAGTCCTTTTTCTCCTCTCCCACCTCAGTGAAGGTATGGTGTTTATATACCCAACCTGGTACCCTCAGGGGGTCTACCTTGCTGTGCCATGTCGGACTAGGATGCCGGAAGGAATGACCCTTATACAAAGTTATTCTGCAGGAAATGGTAGTCCTGCTGAGATTCCAAGAATCCTCATGCATAATGAATGAGGCTCGTTTTCAGAGAAAACCCCACGTCATTTAAACAGTACCATAACTAGGTAAAAGGTCAGTACCAATAACCGTTATGTAGTGCAATGGCAGGGGAAATATAGGTAAAAGGTTCGGTTACTATCTGAGCCTATATCGAGGTATCTGTATGAAACATAACAACGCAGGTAAGGCATTCCAAATTGTCAACTCCCTGACAACCCTGCCTGGTGCGCTGACATGATTACTACTGGAAATCTTGCATATGGTGGCCAATAATGTAATCTTGTCCGATCATCTGTGGTCACTATTACAGCATTAATAGTATTAGTAGCCCCGGATGATTTTCATTGAACATCAGTAGCTCTTATTACAGAAAAGGTTGGAGACCCCTGGTCTAACTTAAATGTTGAATAATGCACATAACATGTTTATTGCAGCAGGAGTATTCAAAAACAAATATATAGTTCAGTATTCTTATCTGTAGTCATCTAATTGGAGCAAAACCGAGTGGGACGGGTATGCCCTGACGTGGGTCCCGTGCTCTCCATGCCACTGGAATCAAGCTATCCTGGCTGAAGAGGGGTGAAACCCCGAAACCGGTCCTAGGATGCTTGTTTCCAGTCCAGGGAGGACCTGGCTTGGCAGTTCGGGCTGGACTGTTCCCATGAGGCACAGGGTCAAGACTGATTTGCATATGGCTGGGTTCAAACTGGAATGGCATGGTGAGCAAAAAAACGATGGATTTAGGCCCAGATCTCTGTACTGGGGTGAATGTATGACATTGTTCTGCATTCTGTCCATCAATTGTTGTTTTTGCATTTGTCACCCCGAGTGGGACGGGTATGCCCAGACGTGGGTCCCGTGCTCTCCATGCCACTGGAATCAAGCTATCCTGGCTGAAGAGGGGTGAAACCCGAAACCGGTCCTAGGATGCTTGTTTCCAGTCCAGGGAGGACCTGGCTTGGCAGTTCGGGCTGGACTGTTCCCATGAGGCACAGGGTCAAGACTGATTTGCATATGGCTGGGTTCAAACTGGAATGGCATGGTGAGCAAAAAACGATGGATTTAGGCCCAGATCTCTGTACTGGGGTGAATGTATGACATTGTTCTGCATTCTGTCCATCAATTGTTGTTTTTGCATTTGTCACCCCGAGTGGGACGGGTATGCCCAGACGTGGGTCCCGTGCTCTCCATGCCACTGGAATCAAGCTATCCTGGCTGAAGAGGGTGAAACCCCGAAACCGGTCCTAGGATGCTTGTTTCCAGTCCAGGGAGGACCTGGCTTGGCAGTTCGGGCTGGACTGTTCCCATGAGGCACAGGGTCAAGACTGATTTGCATATGGCTGGGTTCAAACTGGAATGGCATGGTGAGCAAAAAAACGATGGATTTAGGCCCAGATCTCTGTACTGGGGTGAATGTATGACATTGTTCTGCATTCTGTCCATCAATTGTTGTTTTTGCAGTCATCTAATTGAAGCCACATCATTAAAACCACAAAGTGGAAACATTTACCTGAATGTGCATTCGACAGCAAGCACACTGTACAATTTTTTTTATCACATCAGGCATTATTACACATGACGTATAGCTGTTGCATTGAGCATTTACAATTTGAGGCAGAGAGAGATTAAATGACTTGCCTAGGTTCATATGATTCTTGAGTAGGTTCCGGAGGTGGGATTACAGCCTGGTCTATAAGTTGCAAAACAAACAAATAAGCCAGCAGTATAGAATGCCTGAAGTTGTTGAGGTCCAATGTTGTAAAACATAGAAATGCTGTAAAATTATCTGATGTGATACTGAAGCGCTATTTTCAAACTAGAGATTGATGGGAGTGTGGCTTGGACTGTGAAGATGACAGCAGCAGATTATAGAAGCTTCTAGACGAGCAGAGAAACAGATTTGGAAACCATTTAGGAAGGTGCCAAGGCAAGGAATAGAAGATGGACAGATACCAAGTATGGGATTGTGGTCTTCCAGTAAACATGAGGGGCTAGTTTAGGAGCAAGAAAAGAGTATTTCAAAATACCATGAAGAAGCCAAATCTCGACCCAGAGGAGTGCTGTAAGATGGCAGAGGATTCTGGAAGCAGAGCGGTGCACCCTGAGATGTCTGAAGTGAATTCTAAGGAAGTGTTAGGCATTAGAAGGACAACCCTACCCCTAGGAGGAAGGAGGAGAGGAATGCATGTGTCTCCTAATAAAGGAGACCTGTGCAGTGAGCATAGAAGACTGAGTGAATTCCTGGGCAACTAGTGCAGGAGGCAGAATGGGTGCAAAATACAAGCCCACCAGCCGAGAACAATACTGAGATTCGAAAGGGAGGGGAAATGAACCCTTGGGGACAAATAATGGTGTGACTGGTCAAAGGCTGGAACGGCTGGAACTGCTGGTGGGAGGCATATAGTCAGAAGTGGTAAACCTGGTAACATGGGTAAAGAGTGTGGCGCTGTCCTTCCTTCTCTTCCCATTGCCTTAGATGTTAGCTGAGATAACCTTGTGAGCAGTATTTAATTTGTGAAAGAAGTACGGGTCCCAATGTTTTACACAGAAGCCGCTGAATTACAAAGGCTGAGTGGTCTTGATTCCTCCCCTCATGCCTCTTTAATCCACCACCAGACATGCCTTGCAGACTGCTTCTTCACTAGGCAGACCAACTAGGAGGCAGTAACGGACTGCGATATCCCTACTGTTATTGATTTGCTCTGAGAATTGGCTCGAGTTGAAGTACAAAACCCAACTATTGTGGGTTACAGTGATGGTCCCCTCCTAATATGTATGTGGGTCACTCTCTGTATCAGTCCAATAGCACTTTATAGATATACTTCTTCCAGGCATTATGATTTAGGTCCTGAAGAATGCCAAGAACCTCTTTATAGGGTCACAAGTATGAAAGAAATATGTTGACCTCTCTCATACTGAGTCAAAGTTTTTCACTCACCTTTAAGTTTTTAATCTATCTCTTGGAGGCACCAGAATAAAGATTCTTTGCTAATTAAGCCTACCAACAGATAGTTTTAACTCACTAAACACACACCTATCACTCTGCGCTCCTCACTCACACCATTACATCACTAGGAACTATACCCTCAAAAAAACACCTCAAGAGCTGCCCCCCTAATGGGGGAATTGTAGCCCACACCAGGTACCTTTGGTTCTGGTGTGAGGAGGGACCCGATGATGAAACATGCCACCTTTGGATGGGTGATGGTCACCGTCCTAATTAAAGCACTTGCTTACAGAACAGTGACACACGCTTTCATTTTCACATACGTAAGGAAAAATAAGTGCCAGTAGACCTCAACTTCAACCACCAGCTCAAGTTAAGCATGGCCTACTGGCGTATGTGCTCGTCCGCAGGCCACCAGGTAATACACACAGACTCAAACTGCACACCACACAGGATGGAGAAATGACTAGTTTGAGTACCCTGGAAAGAAGGAAGCAGAAAGTCACTACATCCCTGGTGCATTATTGCTGGAAATGCCAGTTAAAGTTAAGTGGCTTTGATTGAGAGGAGCACTAGGGAACTGGTCACCTGTCCTGGCCATAAGAGGTCCACAAGAAAAGCAATACTCTCAAGCTCTTCTGGAACACTTTTAACAGACCCAGAGAGAGTGCTGTAGACATTGAGGTCACATGGTAAAGTTTGAGGGGTGTGACATACTAACGAATCTGCCACCTGCCCATAAACGGAAGGAGTAAAGATCTTCAGGACATTGCCCAAATGTTGTGAATTAAGCACTGCCAGGACGCCCAAGATCATGTGACTGTTACTGGACACGCAAGACAAGGTCAAACTTGGATCATTTACAGCCTCAGCATAACCCAGCATCCACACAAATGGTGGTGGGCAAGAAATGAACCTCAGCTAATCAAGGACAGTCTGAGCACCTTCCCACAGGACCTGGGGAAAGAAAGAAAGAGCAACTTGAAAGATGTGTAGGAAATATGCAAGGGACTAACTGAGGGCATATCAGCTCTCAAAACGGATGTAGATCAGATGGTGAAGAGAGTGGCTAAAATGGAGGGCAAATTCAATTAACTCTCAGAAGGTGGAATAAGTATGCCAGTAGGCTAAATATGATGTATGGGAAGTACAAGCTCTGCAAATTTAGACCTTGAGAATCATGTACTGGGGAACAGCATGCAAATACACAATGTATAAAAAAAGCATGGAGGGGTCTGACATAGTGCAATACACTAAACTTCCTTACTCGCAATTTAGGGCTGCAGGAGGGAGAAGCGGGCGGAATATGCAGATCCACAGAATTGGTCAGGGGAGGAAAAAAGGCAGAGTAACAAAACTGTCATTTTTCCCACAAAAGGAATTGGTGCTCATTGAAATCAGGTGGAAATGTTTGGTGACATACTTCCTGCTTTAGGATCAAGCCCAGCGCACACTAGCAAAGAGAAGGATCCTTAGACCTATAGTGGAAGAATGATATTTGACTTTGGTGAACTTTTGCATGTAGCCTACAGTTTCAGATAGGGATAACTATCACATCACTACAGTTAGGTAAGGATGTAAAGCCTTATGAATAGCGGCAGAGAACATAAATTTGATTACATCAAGCCAGAGCAACAGAAGGAAATACGAGATAGTAAGGTAGAGGTACAGGCAGTGTTCTGAATGCAGAAAGAGTTCATTAGAGAAAGCAACTGAAGGAAGCAGTGCTCACTAGGCCAAGGGCTCCTGGTTTTCACTTGGAAGAGGTACTTCTCTTACATCTCTTATCATACACATCAAGGGACTTAAGGACTAATGTAACACTATGGGGACCACACAAGTCCCCCTTAAGTCAAGTAAAGGTAGATGAGAGGCTGTAGATGCTTCAGTCGCTAGTGGGAGATGTCCATTGGTATAAGAAGCGGATATCCGGTTCTGAATCAGGAGTTTCATTATTTACTGGGAGTAGTTTTTATGTGTTTCTTTCAAGATGTGTTTCGGAGAGCTTTGGGTTGGGCAGAAGGTGAGCTAGAGGGAACAGCCGGAGTTCACCCAAAATCGTAGTTGTAAAGGACTTGATGATCCAAGAGAGTCACCACATGAAAGGTGGCCATGAGCCATTAGTTTAACAATTAGGCTCCTTTGTCCTAACAATAGGGGTTTTAATACCCCTGCAGAAAGATCTACAGAGCACTCCCATCTACCTGCATTGGGAGAGAGACACCAAGAGATTTTGTTCCAAACACTACCAGGCACAAATGCGTGTAGCATTGACCACAAAAATCTGCATGATGGTGTTACTGTTCTGAAAGTCTCTTGTTACACTGATCTTGGACTAACACTAATCGACAAGGAATTGAGGGCAAGCTCGACATGAGTCTTACATTGCTCCTACTAAACCATGGACAAGATCTCTTTTTTCACAAAGTACTAAGGAAGTCCTTTTGCAGAGGGATTGACAGTATTAGCCAGACTAAATTTAGTGATGAATCAGGGTTTGGACAAGTCAGAGTCTGGTCAGAGGGCATAAAAGGTAACATCGGCTGAAGTGAGTGATGAGTTAATTGAATTGGGGTTAGTGGTTGTGACAAACACACAAAAGGTAAGGGGGGGGAATTCTTTGCCTGGCAGTTAGGGATAGACTGTTACCATGAGGAGCAGGGTCAGTACTGATTTGCATACAATGGGTTGGAAAGCTACCCGAGCTTTTTCAAGGGGTTAGTCTATTTGCGAACATTCCTCCCATCACCTTTTCTGTGTATTAGTGGATGTGTGGCAGGAGCTGCACCCCAGAGAGCGGGGTTGTACTTTGTTTTCACATGTACACCTCTCTTATTCAATAGTAGATATATTTATATCTTAGCAATTGTTGAGGGTACTGAGTAGGTGGTAGTATGTAGAACAATTTCCTATCATGCGCCGATCTTGGTAGAGTTTAAGAGGCTAGACACAGCTTCAAAGGATAGGAAACAGAAACCAAGGTAATAGGGTGGAAGGAGTAGAAATTTAAACAAATTGTGAAAATACACAAATTATGAAAGACAAGGTATATCAGGTAATTTTTGGAGACTCAAACAGGCATCTTTATTCAGGGACTTTTCCACCACTCTGTACATACATGGAAATGAGACTGTTAGACCTGACAGCTTTAGGGTGGTCTTATCCCAATGTTTTGCCTGCCTCCCTCTATTTTTCTGTATTGTTTTTGCTGGCTTTAGGACTCTGCACACTTTACCACTGCTAACCAGTGCTAAAGTGCTTGTGTTCTCTTCCCTAAACATGGTAACATTGGCTTATACCCAATGGGCATCTTTCATTTACTTATAAGTCCCTAGTAAAGGGCACTAAAGGTGCCCAGGGCCTATAAATTAAATGCTACTAGTGGGCCTGCAGCACTGATTGTGCCACCCACATAAGTAGCCTCTTAACCATGTCTCAGGCCGCCATTGCAGGGCCTGTGTGTGCAGTTTACTGCCACTTCGACTAGGCATTTAAATTTAAAACTACTTGCCAAGCCTTAAACTCCCCTTTTATTACATATAAATCACCTATTATTACAAATAAGTCACCCCTAGGGAAGGCCCTGTAAGTAAAAAGTAGGACATGTACTTTTATGTTTTACCTGTCCTAGTAGTGACAAACAGCTACATTTGTTTTTACTACTGTGAGGCCTGCTGCTCTCATAGGCTAGCATTGGGAATTCCTTAAAATACATTTAAGCTGTAATTTCTTAACAGGAAGGAGTAGCTTTTCATGTTACGTATCTTTGGAATGATAATGATAAATCCTCTTTACTGGTAAAGTCGAATTTGACATTACTTTTGTAGAAATGCCACTTGTAAAAAGTGGGCATTTCTCTGCTCTTACTGCTCTGTGTGCCTTACAGCCTGTCTCTAATACACTGGGCTAGGTGACAGTTCCCTTTGTGCATTCCTTCTAGACAGCCACAGACACAGGAAGGGCTGGGTATTATTTAGCATCCATCAGCATTCTGATGGGTCTTCCTGGGCAGATGGGAGGAAAGGGCTCACCCTGACACTTCAAAGGATAGTCCAGGCTCCAGGTCCAAGATGGCCGCCGAGTAGGAGCTCTTCCCCGGAGCTCCCGGGTTAGGGTTAGGGATTACCAAATCGGTAAAATCCCCCTGTTTTCCTGACCATCCGCCTCAAATCTACATACATCCTATGCCCTTAGCATCGGACTTGCTATTGTAGCGTGGCTTTACCTCAGGGACGATCACCAAGGACCCGACGTTCCTTCCACCTCGCCCACCTCGCTGCTCTCCACCAGGACCAAGCCCACCGAGCCAGACGTGTACCGACTCCAACACCCCCAATCGCATCGATCAGGGATTTTTCCCCCATCGGACACGCCGCTCCACGACGCTGCTCCACTGATGGACGAATCTCCTCGGGAGCGGGCGTGCTTCTAGTCGTCGCCTTTTCCTCAACGTGCAGCGCCGCGCCGATACGAGAACTGCGGTCCCCGGGGCGACTTGCCGCCCCCTCGAAACTGCTCCCGGCAGGGAAAATAGGGGGCATCCCTGCGCGAGCCAAGAAGTTGAGGCCAGTTAAATCGGAGAGGGGACAAGGGCTCGATAACCCTTCCTGCTCTGGCACAAGATGGCGACTAGATCGCCGTGCAGTGTTGACCGCAGCGAAACGGGCAGTAGGCCCACGCAGACTCCGGGCTCATCCCACGAACGACTGTACTGGTGAAAGCTCCTCATGCAGGGGGGGGGACCGGGGGTGAAGGAACATGTTTGGCGGAGGACGTTCCTCCCGCCCAGTCCTGCAGTATCGCAATTCCCCCCCCCCCATTCTCTCTCCTCCAGACTGAAGCAAAAAGAGAAAGTCCCTCGAACCACTCTGGGCTCCATGGTCTGGCCCATCTAGTCTACACCAGCAGGACTAGGGGTGGTTGAAACCCCTTGCAAACCGGCTTTTCTGTGCAGAAAAGGCTGCAGGGAGCGCCCAAGCCTGCCTGACCCTAAGATGGCGCCTGGTGCAGAATTAATTAAAGCCCAGTAAATCGATGAGGCCGTACCCCGAGGGGGAAATTTTCAGTTTCAGGTCAGCTGGAGAGATGAGTAGCGGTGGGCGACAGCCATGCCGCACTGAGGGTATTATACGACAGCACCTGGAGTGGACATCGACCAGACCTTGCGCATATCCCCCACCCTACTCCCTTACTCGGCTCACCCATCTGGACATAGAATCTGTGAACTTGCCATCTGTCCGTGGAGACCTAGCATTCTGGCCGACGCCCGGTGGAGCTACCTTGATAGCTATAGAGGAGATGGGCTGTGGACTCCCCCTCGGCCGTCACCTACCCAGCCGGACATTGGGCAGACTTTCCTTCGTCTCTCCGCCTTATCTCCCTCCTCGTTACCTTTTTACTTTACCCCCCTACGCTTCTATGCTCCATTAATCTCGTCGACTGATGTAACTTGTAACTGATTTAACTTTTCAACAATGTGTAACTTGTAACTGATGTAACTTTGTAACAATGTGTAATCTCATGTAAAGCGCTCTGATACCTCCGGGTCTAGCCAGCGCTATATAAAACTCATCAAATAAAATAAATGAAATAAATAGTGGCCTGACCCCACAGAAAGGACTTATAACCCCCCACTGATAGTCTGGCACGAGGGCTGGGTTGAAACGGATACTGGTGCACTTCAAGATCACTCTTTGAAGTTTCCCTCACTTCAAAGGCACATTTGGATATAAGTATTGGGTCTCTGATCCTATCAAATCTGACACTTCTGGGCCTACACCGAATCTCTGTCAGAAGACCTGCAGTGCTGCTCAAAGGACTCAACTAGACAGTTTTTCTGGAAGGACTGCTTTTCTGCTTGTTGCCCTGCTGCTCTCTGACTCTGCTGGAAGGTGAGCTGGACTCTGCCATCCCTCCAAAGGGATCTCCAAGGGCTTGTTAGCTTGCCTTCTGTTTTTGAAGTCTGAGGGACACAAAAGACTTCCTGCAGTTCTGCTGGTGCTGCTGGACTCTACCTTCCATGAGCCCTACTCTTGCCAGAGGGCCCTCTCCAAGTTCTGGGCCTCAGATGTGGGTTCTGCAGCTGAGTTTCTGCCAAATCTGAGGTGGCACATCACGAAGCCCCGCAAAGCCTCGCCGCACAGCCTCTCGGAACCGACACAGGATGACGCTTAGCCTCGCAGCGCAGACTGCGCCCCTGGATCCAATATACTGTGTTCTGTGGGCCCATTAGGGTCTCTGTAGTCGGCTCATTCTCCATCGCGGTCGGCCTGAACTTTGAATTTGCTGACAAGAGGGAGGCTCTCGCGGAAATACCTGAGACAATATAAGAAATATGTTAGGGTATGGGCTGTTGAAAGTTAGTCCTTTATTATGGTTGAGTCCATCCTGGTTGTTAGGGACCAGGATGAGATCCAATGATGAAAAATTACCTCAGTAGGGTGTGTGAGCGTCCAACAAACAACATAAAGATCGTGTTAACGTGTGAGGGTCTAACAAACAACATAAAGATCGTGTTAACGTGTGAGGGTCTAACAAACAACATAAAGGTCTTGTTAACTTGTTGGGGTCAAGCTTTACATTTCTTGTAAGTGATTTTGGTGTGGTTGACCGATTTAATAAATGTATAGGTTACTTCTTTGATGTAGAAAGCATGCATGTACACACCTACTTGCAGTGTGCTAGCCTGCAATTGCGTGAGACACACCTTGACTATGTGAATCCTTTAAGAGGGATGGGATTGCAACACTTAGGTTGTTTGCAGTCAGGGAATGCATTCTATCCAGGCAAGTGTCTTCATGCCTAGGATGACCAGATTTTAAAATCCACATACCAGGGCATTCGACAGACACAAAAAGCAGGAATGCCATGCTCCACTGACCAAGAGGGGCAGAAAGAATTAATTAACATTGCTCACCAATAAAGAACACCCAGGCAATGAGGTTTTAAGAGGAATTCAATTCTAGTCTTACACATAGTTCCATCTGTGTTAATTAAATTTCTTTCTGTAATGGCTGCTATCTAAACCTGTACGCGACCCTTAAAACGGAATTTACTTAAATTTGCCAGGACGGGTGGGGTGCAAATCCAGGACGCCTGGTCATCCTATTTATGCCTCACTGCAAAGCGTCAGTGAGTGAGCTTTTGCTAATGGCCCATATTCTACCTCACAATCACATTTTGTAGGGATTGTAATTAAAACCTTGATTTGGCCGCCTGCTGGTTCAGGGCAGATGATCCCATTCCTTATCTGCATTTCTGAAGATGGGAAAAGTGTTTCTAAACCAGCACTGTTCAGTATACCTTCTGTAACTCTTCCACCTCCCCACTCTATTTACTTTGTAAACAGATGTCTGCTCCTCACAGGCACCTCTGCAAAGTTTTACAGAATGTAATGGCACTTTAGGAAAATCCATCTCGGTTTGCACCTGCACAAAGACCAGTTCTTATCAGTTAATGAAGGAAAGCAGATCATTTACAATACCACTTTTGTCGAAAGTGGTAGACCAGCAGGGAAACGGCCGGAACAATGTAGGCAGAGCCACGCGTGCCATTCCACCGAAAGCGCAACCACGCTTACCTGAACCACGCATCTGCCTTAACCACACATATGTGTGGTTAAGGCAGATAGCGAGGTCTAGTGTCCGAATGGGCAGGGAGAGGAAGAGAAAGCATCAGAACAGGAAGCTCCGGACGCGGACAGGCAAGTGGGGCTGGAGCCGGGTTTGGAGGGGTAGTTTTTAAGGGTTGGAGGTAGGATTTAGGGTTCAGGGCAGGGGGATTGGGGCAGTCTTATTAAAAGGGGACAGGCTTTTAGGGCTCAGGGTGGAAGGAGGGGACCAGGGTCATTTTAAGGGCTGGGTTTGGGGGGCGATTTTTAGGGGTGAGAATAGGATTTAGGGCTCAGAGGGGGTGGGTCAGGTAGTTTCTTTTAAAGGGGGTAGGGTTTAAGGCCTCAGGGCAGGGGAAGGGGTAGTTTAAAAGGCAGCGCAGGGGTATGTTTTAGGGCTCAGGGCAGGGGGTCGGGTAGTTATTATAAAGGGGGCAGGGGTTTGGGCCTCAGGGTGGGGAAGGGGTAGTTTTAGGGGCAGGAAGAGGTAGGTTTTAGGCCTCAGGATGGAGGGTGAGGTAGGGGAATGTAATTTTAGGGCTTAGAGCAATGGGTCGTTCTAGTGGCAGTGTTAACCACGCATATCCCCTTACCAAACATGCCTTTACAACGAAATTGTGTGCTAAAGGCATGCGTGCTAAAGGAATGCATGGTTAAGACGCATTCGTGGTTAGGGCTGCATTGTAGAGGCACGCGTGGTTTAGCCATGCGTGCCTCTGTCATTCAACCAGACCATCAACCTGATATAATGAAATACAGTTGCTTTGGGATTCAACTACCTATTGTTATCCAATCATGCTTCTGGACATTATAGCAATAAACTGATATGATCCTACTCTAATTTGTGTACAACAATCGCATTTACTTTATTGCTAAAACCACACGCAGTCTCTTTCTGACATGCCTCTTAGCATCTTAGCCGTGCTTTTGATGGAATGCTGCTAGTCCGTTATCAGTGCTATGTTTTAGGTAATGTAGATAGATATGCTTGCAAGAATGCGCACAAACTTCTTTGGTTTTAGGAACTCATTGGAGCCTCACACATGAAAGTGGAACAGAGGAATACAGTAGATGAACTATAAACCACTGTGGTCTTCATTTGTACAACTACACAGCTAAAGGACAGCCAAACCACTTCCCATTACATCAGCTGCCGGCCGGGGGCTTGATGCGCTGTGAGCTGAGGGAGTGTACATGTTTACTTAAAGCTGGAGATGAAAGGCCCTCCAGCAAGTCAGCATGATAAGTAGCTATCACAACCATTTTGCTGGTCGTGCCACAGCAATACCACACTCATTGTCTCTACTGCAACTGCTGAAGTAGTTGCTATTGAATCCAAGGTGGGGAAATACAGGGTGGATGAATCAAAAGCAGGAGAATCCAGGTTGATGAAAACTAGGGCAGCGTTCTGCATGTCACTCATTCCTCCGTATGTCTGTTGCTGAAGTGCCTAATAGGCAACGGGTCGGTATTAAAAGTATTAGAAAAATAAACAGCACCAGACTGCCATCAGTAAATATAGCGCTTGGATGTGTTTAGGCCGCTGGATCATGAATGGGTTAAGTCATGCTTTGACTGAATAAAGGTTCAAATTTCCATTGTAAGCTCACCCAGCAGGGCATATTTTGAGAGGCAGGCTCACTTGCTGGGTCAGAGTTCTTGAGGAGAAATGAGGGTTAGATTGTTGAAGGTGGACTTATGCTGTGTCCTCATCTATAGACCATCATGTGTTTGAAGACCATACTCACTATTTTGAATGTTTCGAGGAAGAATTGATCTGCACTGGGGAGAGGGAGGAAGTGGAGAAGCAGACCAAGGATTGGATAATGTGGGGGTTCTCACAGTCATGCCCCATGACAGGAGAAACTGAACGCCAGGAGGCCCTACAGCAAAAACCCTGCAGCAAGGAAGGTAATACTGCCATAGAAGTTGGATGTAGTATTGTCGTGTAGTTCCTATATATAACCTATACAGAATCTGCGCTTTCGGATAACATGAACTGTGGGCTTGGTAGCAGACTGACTCTGAACACCCCCACCGAAAATGTTATCCGAACGCGCAGATTCTGTATAGGTTATATATAGGAACTACACGACATGGCGCACCACGTTGGGCGCCATGTCGTGTAGTTCCTATATATAACCTATACAGAATCTGCACGTTCGGATAACATGAACTGTGGGCTTGGTGACAGACTGACTCTGAACACCCCCACCAAAAATGTTAGCCTGTTTGCATTAGCTAGCTCACAGTTCCACTAGTGTCTCCTCTTATCGGGGAGAGAATAGTTTCTGGCAACCTTAGAACATGACAACACTGATCCCTCAGGATTGTGGAAACAATATACTACTTTTCGCTCAGTCACTCGTGCTCACTTATTCGGTCTCAGAGAGTTACACAGAAGAAGCAGTTGGGCTTGTTACAATAAGTATTTATTGTACAGTTGTTCTTCTAGTGTAAAATAGATGTGCTGCAATAGTTGTAAGACAGTAGCAGATATATATAATCAGCAGTATAGTGAATACAAATGGATAGTACAGTTCTACCATTTTGCAATAATCATAAATGCATACATGGATATAAAATGCATGATAAAAGAAAGCGCGTACTCCTACGATGCCTATCTAGATGTACCTAAGTGTACCTAGCATGTGAGTAGATGTGAAGCCAAGAATCCCTCTACGATTTGGTCGAACCCCATTACCTGGAGAGAGAGAGTGTGGGACCCCGTCCTGGTCTCGAGTTGGACACCCCGCAAGGGATGTGTTAGACCACTGTCAGCTGGAGCGTCTGCATGCAGGAGCCTCAGCGTCTCTGGTCAGTGTGTCGGCCTGGAAGTCTCGGTTCCCTCTAACTAACACTAGCAAGATGTGTGGTATTTATGCAGAAAGTATCTAGGGTTCCTTTGTCCCTTGTTTCTTGTGTTAGCCATTGTTGGGATGAACCTTGTACGAAGATAATATGCGTGTGGTGTAGCCCCAGCCTGGTTTCCCAGAACTCTTATGAATATTCATTCATACTGTGTGAGTCTATTGATGAAGTTATAGGACACTATTGTTCAGGGAGAAACCCTCCTTCTGTGCCCAGGACTAGAACTAGGTAAAGATTCAATCCTAAAAGGTCCATTACTGTGTAGTATAGGGGAGGAAATGTAGGTGAAGGTGTAAGATATTACCCGGTCCTATATTAGGGTACCTATATGAAACATAACAGTATGTAATAAAAAAACAATTCACTATAAGAATTACAGTTAATTAGAAGTAATGGTTAAGATGGTTATAACACCTTAACATATGTTTAATAAAAGCTATGAAATTCACTTTTAAAAAACTACATTTAAAGAACAGTAATGATTTAAAGAAAACCTGTGAATTTGTGCACCACATCAATGCTTATGCCCCCACAATTACTATTTACCAATAATAGCTGAAAGCTCAATGTCATTAAATAGAAGCTGCTGCCCTAGCTGGCTATCCTAGCCTTTAAATGCCCTCTCCAGCATTGTAGGCCCAAGCCATGTGCTGTTAGAACATTCTGTCACATGAATGTCCTAGTTAAAATAAAAAGTTGCCTTCTCTAGCTTCAGTAACTCTGCAGCCTCATAGGCGATGACAATTTGGTCTATGAAAAAGTTAAGAAAGAGTGTCTTATTTAATAAAATATTGAAATACCTCAACAATGACCATAGAGGGCTTGCGTGCCTGCAGAGGTGGAAAGTGTGTGGTTTGGTGGATGATGTTCATTATCCTAGATTCAGGAAGGCGCTCAGGTGTTTGCAGGAGGAGGAGCGAACTATAGGATGATATGATGGGTGCAAGTGGAAAGTGGGGCATGTTTGGTTGGGAGCGTTTTAAGGATTTTTATGTTTTGTGGGTTTTGCTACAGTTTATTATGAAATGGAAAACTTTAATAAAAATTGATTGCGACCTAAATAAAAAAGCCTTTTGTGAAATGCAGGGGATTTAAAACTCTCTGTGGCTCAGAAGCTCCTAAGTCATGCACTGCAGCTGTGTATGTCTAACAGTTAATTGCCATTCTCAAGGTCACAGATGTGTGGTAGCTGGAATCCTTGTGATGTAGCTGTGATGCGATAGAACAGCATCACAGCAAATATTCCAAGAATGGCCAGTATTTTCTGTATTGCTGAAGGTTGTGCATGTTTATTGTATTCTCAATAAACTTCTTTAAGAAGTTGAATTTGAAATTGCCTGGATTACTACAAATTTTGGCATCGAGTTGGTCCTGCGCAGAGGGCAGAAGACACTTCAACCTTCACCTCTGGAACGCCTCTAATTACTAAATTAGCGCTATTGAAGGATTTCCCTTGCTCGCTTCTTCGCAACATACCTCATCGAACTGTGAGTGATTCTTCAATTTTAGGTGACAGCGCTGCTATATTTTTGTTAATTTCGTATTTTTTATTAATATTACGGTGAGAAGTTAACCTTATTTCAAACACCACGTTTAAACTGTGCACGCGGGTGTCTCGAGGCTTCTCTTATGAGCTGATGAGCTCGTGGCCTTCTGGAGTGGCTTTGTCGCTTAGCCACCACAACTCGCGCTTAAGTGCTGCTCGCGCTGCTCGTAACCTGGAACTGAAGCTGTGGGCCGCATTCCGCATTATTAGTTGTGTGCCGCATTACGCGCTGCTATTTTTATCCTGTTACCTGGCAACTGAAGCTTGCTGCTGCATTCCACTGTGCTGCGTGTCTCTTTCATCGGCTGCCCGATCCTTAGCCACAAGTATTAGGGCTACAGCGATCTTGAGAGTGGAGAGTCTCGTTTTGTTGCTTGCTGTCACCATCCTAGAGAAGTGAAGAAGATTGAAGAAGGACTCACGACTTCCTGTCCTGCGTTGAAAAGGAAAAAGGACTCATGACTTCCTGTCTTGGATTGAAATAAACAACAGACTAGAGAAAATTAGTTCTACAAGAGCTGGAAAACATTGATTTATTGTATTAGTTGATTATTTTAATTAATTATTTTAATTGGTTATTTTAATCGATTATTTTAGTTAATTATTTTAATTGATTGTTTTGATTAATTATTTTGGATTGTTGTTTCAGCTTGTTGTATTAGATTGTTATATTAATCTGTTTTGGTTTGTTAATTAAATTTTATTGTAGGTATGTCTGAGCAAAGTATGTCAGCACCTCTTAGCTTCTTACCAGTTCCAGGGGAACCATCAATTCCCTGGAAGCGATGGAAAAATATTTGTTTTACTTATTTATTGGCTATTGGAGGAGACAGATACGGTCCTTTGCGGAAACAAGCTATACTTTTACATCATCTTGGCGTAGAAGGAAGGAGAATATATGATGATTTGCCCGAAATATCATTAGGCATGGGAAATGGTCAACCAATGAATCTTTATGATATGTTGTTACAGATGTTAGAGAAACATTTTACTCCAAAAGTGAATGTTGTTTTTGAAAGACATAAGTTTTTTTGCAGAGTACAAATCCAGGATGAGGATATAATGACATATGTGGCTTCTTTGCGTGGCTTAGCAGTTATGTGTGAATTTCAAGGTTTATTTGATTCTTTGATAAGGGACCAGATTGTGAGATGTACAAATAATAAAAAGGTGAAGGAAAAATTACTTTCAAAGGATCCTACTTTGGAAGAAGCTATCCAAATTGGAAAACACTGCTGTATGGATGAAAGAAATTGATAAAGGGAAAGGTGTAATTGGAAGTGCAGTAGAAACAATGGGAAAAGAAATACCTGCTGAAGTGAAGGAAGTAAAAAGAGAAATTGTCAAGAAGCCACTCAATAAAAACAGTGAATACGTGCCTGTAAAAATTGATGAGAGGCGACCCATAATTTGCATGTGGAGCGAGAAATTCTACATGCAGATCTTGTGGTAAAAGGGGGCATTTAGCGAAAGCCTGCAGATCGAAAGGGAGAGCTCAAACTACCAGTGTCAAGGAAGTTGAAGATAAAAGTGAGGATCGTGAAGAGATATTCTTGGCTATAGATGGTACAGAATTGGTTCCGTCTCAAGTTATTGAATCTGTGGAAAAGTTTAATCTTGACTCTGTTTTGAATATACATGACAATAATTTAAAATTAAAGGAGGAGAGTACAGAGAAACTGGAAAAGCCTCATTGTGAAATCACTTTAGATAAAGGCAGGGTCAAATTGTTGGCTGACTCTGGTAGCCTATTTACCTTAATTTCCAAGGAAACTTTCCAAAAGAACTTGGGTGGACAGATCAAGGATTTGTTACAAGCAGATGTGAAAGCAGTCGGATACGGTGGAACCAAAATTAACATTTTGGGAATGCAATGGATGAATATCATTTTTAATCAGAATGGTGTTCATGGAAGGGTTTATGTCACACATGAAGGATCAGATCTTTTGGGGGGGCGACATCAGAAGGACTTGAACATAATACTTAATCCTAACGCTGCAGAACCGGTTATGGTTGTTGAACTAGTAATTGAGCATATATCGTCTAAACTTGATGTGGAGGATGGGTGGGTAAAAGCATTTATGAAAAAGTATTCACATGTCTTTTCTGATGATTTGGGGGTGTTAATAGGATTTTCTCATTGAATAATCCTTAAAAAAAAAAGGCTAAACCTGTTGTACATAAGGTTAGAACAATACCGTATATGATGAGAGAACCACTTCAAAGTGAATTGGACAAGCTGTTAATGGCCAATGTTATAGAACCTATAGAGTCATCTGAATGGTTATCTCCGATTGTGGTTGCTCCCAAGGAGGGTAACAAGATTCGTTTGTGCATAGATTTGAGGGATCTTAATAAAAATATATGAGTCGATAGACAACCTTTACCAAATATCGGAGAAATGTTAAGCATGATGGGGGGGTGGCAGTGTCTTCAGTGTTCTGGACATGTCTTCAGCTTACCATCAGGTAAACTTACACCCTGACTCACGTCCTTTGACTTCTTTCGTAACACCTTTAGGAGCATTTCTATATTGCAGAATGCCTTTTGGTTTGGCGTCAGCCTCTGCCGTATTTCAACGAATTATGCAAAGCATTTTTAAAGGGATGGAAAGGGTGTTATGTTTTCAGGATGACATCATGGTTGTTGGTATGTCGTTTGAAGAACATGACGAATTAATGGTGGAAGTTTTGCAAAGAATTGCTAGCCATGGATTAACTATCAAAAAAGAAAAATGTCAATTAAGACTAAGAGAAGTCAATTATTTAGGTCATCAGATATCTGTTAATGGTATTAGACCCAAAGGCAGCATTGTAAAGGCCATAGAAGACGCTCCCTGCCCAATTAACAAAGAACAGTTGAAATCATTCTTAGGGCTTGCTGAATATTGCTCTAAATTTGTACCAAACTTTGCCAATCTCGTAGAACCAATGAGACTCCTTCTTAAGAAAGGAAGTGTGTTCGAATGGAATTCCACATGTGAAAATGCGTTTGCTAGTGTGACAAGATTTCTTTCCCGTGCTCCATCTCTGGGACATTTTGAGCCCAAAAGAAAATCCATATTAATTACTGATGCAAGCAATGTTGGGCTTGGGGCAGTTTTGATGCAGATGTCTGAGGAAGGTGAGAGAATTATAGGTTATGCTTCACGTAGGTTACAAGGCGCCAAAAGATCTTATTCACCATAGAAAAGGAGGCTTTAGCTTGTTGCAGGGGGATGGCACATTTTAGGTATTACTTGTGGGGTTTGCCTTTCGTTTTGAAGATTGATCACAAACCACTTATTCAGATTTTTAAAGGTGGTCGTGGTCTAGATGGAAGTGTAACTCCTCGTATTTTAAGGTGGCTTTTATCTGTGCTAGATTACAATTTTGTGGTAGAATACGTTCGTGGCAACAAGAATGTTATTGCGGATTGTTTGTCTAGGATGCCAGTGGAGGATGATTCATGTATGCAAGTTGTGGAGGACCAAGTGGTTAGTGTTGATGGCGAGTTTGCAGTTGGACAAGAAGAGTGGAAGGAGGCAGTACAAAATGAAAAGGAGTATAAAGTGTTGATGGAGCTCATTATGGGTAGCTGGAAGGATTTTAATGGCCGTGAAGAAGTGGTTAAGCAATATTTGACAGTGAGAGATGAACTTAGTGTGCAAGGGGATAAAGTTTTAAGAAGAGATCGTATAGTTCCCCCTAGTTTGTTGAGATTGAGATTGTTAAAAATTGTTCATGAGTGACATTTGGGAAGGAGTTTAACTAAGAGAAGGTTGAGGCAATCTTTTTGGTGGCCGGGAATGGACAGAAATGTGGAGAATTTAGTACGGGATTGTCATGCATGCAGTAATAGTGATAAATTAAAAGTAGTCAGAGAACCTCCCTTGAGATGTGTGGATTTGCCTATGAGGCCATGGGATAAATTGGCATTGGATGTATTAGGTCCTATTGACAAATTGGGCACCAGTCATCGTTTCTTGGTTGTGTTGGTGGATTACCACAGTAAATGGTTTACATGCAAATCCATGGGACAAGTCACTACTGCGATAAAATTTCTTGAGGAAGTATTTCTTGAAGAGGGTGTACCTAGAGTTCTTGTGACTGATAACGGTGTTCAGTTGGTTTCTTCTGAAATGGGAAATTTTCTTTCTAGACTTGGAATCAAACATGACATGGTGGCCTTATTTCGTCCACAGGCTAATGGACTTGTTGAGAGGGTAAATCGTATTGTAATGGAGTGTATTCAGCTCTCCCTAGCAAATGGGTTGTCATGGAAAGAGGAGTTACGGAAGATGATGTGGGCTCATAGTCCCGCCTCATTCTGTCACGGGTGTTTCTCCTTTTATAGCATTGAAGGGAAGAGAGCCTGGTACTAAGGAGTCTCCCATGTGGCTTCATGAGAAGAATCAAGCGTGGGTTGATCGAGAAGAAATGAGGTCAAGGGTTTTTGATTGTCAGTGGCGTAACAATGTTAACTTTGACAGTCTGAAAAATGTGAAGGAGTTGGACATTGCTAATGGTGATTGGGTAGTTGTGAGAAAAGCTGGTTTTGTGAGGAAGGTTGAGAGTAAGTTTTCACAGCCCCATAAAGTCATTCTAGTCATGGGATCAGTGGCTCAATTGGACGATGGCAGGAAATGGAGCTTTGGGGATTTGTTTAAAATATCCCATTCTAGTAGTGTCTAATGCGATTGTAGTGCACCTCATTTAAATAGTGTACGTGCAATTGTTGTATTATGTTTTGTTGCTTGTTTTTTTTATTTGTTTGTTTCTATTAGTATTGATGTTCTATTTCTTATGTTTCATAGGTCTCTGCATGTTAACAATCTTTTCTCTTCTTTTAGGATAATATAGTGGGGGAGATGTGTGGTAGCTGGAATCCTTGTGATGTAGCTGTGATGCGATAGAACAGCATCACAGCAAAGATTCCAAGAATGGCCAGTATTTTCTGTATTGCTGAAGGTTGTGCATGTTCATTGTATTCTCAATAAACTTCTTTAAGAAGCTGAATTTGAAATTGCCTGGATTACTACAAGACGTTAACTGTCACACATGGACAGAAAGAACTGTGAAAATGGGCAGGAGTCAATCCTAGACTCCTTTGTCTCCTACAGCCTGCTTTTCTACATTTAGCAGACCCAAGGGAGGCAGGAGCTGAGGAGAGTTCTCCACTCCTTCCTGCTGAAGCTCGTGTGACTCTGTGCACTCTGGGAGAGGGAAGATAGAAGGCTCGCTGTTGGGCCTCGTCCACAGCATCTGCCTCTCCCTTTCCCCTGCACAACCCACATATCCTGGAGAGTCAGGGGAACGTAAATAACAGAAGCTCCAGATCTGAACATTGGAAAGTTGACTGAGTAAGACTATATCAGTGTTCTAATCCTGCTGCTACTCCATTGTCTTCAATGAAGCTCTCAGTACTCCGGTGTTCTAATAATATGTTCATATTCATCTTATTGATAGTGTTATTGGTAATGTGATATGTAATCATAACTCTAAGCTAATTTGTAATTGCATGTATTATATCAAGGGTGAGGTCAAGAGCATTGCATTTGCTGTGCTAGTTATGGATTGTGGCTCTAACAATACATGGCGACATTCAGTGGTTTTTCAGTTTTAATCTCTGACTGATGGAAAAAGGTTGCACATAAATTGAGAATAACATCTACAGACCTAAATCTTTCAATGAAAACTATTTTGTTCAGTGTAATTAAGAATATTAACAACTGGTCAGAAACTGTAAAACCTATATGGGATACTGGTGGTAGGAAGTTTAACCTATACTTAATTCGTATATTTTGGAATTCTGAATGTGACCCAGTTTGTAAAGGTGAGGTACAAACTTGGAGATCAAATTTACATAGTGGGATTTGGAAATACTTTTTGGGTCTATATGATGAGGCGTTTATGGTCATTACAAAACGGTATTACAAATGTGTGTCGTGTGTCTATTAATTTTTAATGGTCAAAATACTATATTTTAGTCTTAGAAATATTGGCAATTCATTTTAAATTGTGGCATGTCAATTGGTTAATTATCACAATGCATGCTTAATAAAATATTATTGGTGGTAAAAATTCAAATCATACTGCTAGGAATTAACCCATTGTTCGAAAATGTTATGCACTGTATCCATCCAAATCCCATATCAGTATTTGTGTATATATAATACAAAATAGTATTCCATTTTGGTTCCCCCTAAAATGCTTTCAAATAACATACTAACTAGTTTTTAACACCTTTTTTTAGGTCTTCCAAGTGAAACGTCAGATTGGAACACCATAAATGACTTTTGTGATGTATTTAGAGATCAAAAGAGTGAATGTGGTGCAGCTTCAATGAAAAAACAACGAACCAAAAAGGTGAGTCTCATTTCATACTTAATTTGGTTTAATCGCACAATGATAAATACCTTCAAATGTTTGGTATGATATCTGGATTAACTGTATGATCAGTGATATAATTACGATTAGTGTTTAAACGTGCCTGTTTGAGTTTTATACTGTGGTTTCCTAATGTTCTTTTTAAAAAAAAATTGAACACAGAACATCCAAGTAAATTGAAGATTGGGTTGCTTTTCGGTTCATTTAGGCCTCTCGTTTGCTTTGGGATCATGGTACTTTTTAGGTCGAACCTAGACAGCGCTTGCGCTGTCTGCAAGACCTGGTGTTATCTCGTCTATTGGCTTTTGGCACACCCACCAATTGCCATTGGTTCTTTCTTGTGCCATTCCAAAATGATGGCTTTCTATTGGTCCATTCCACTCAATTAGCCCGCCCTTGGGTGCTTGTTTCAGCCGAGGCGATTTCACCTAGTGATTACTTTTGTTGGCCATCCCACACTTTCTCTTTACACAGCGTGCAATGGACCCACCCACCCACTAGAACACTGCTTGCCTGACCCCGTCAACACTGGAGTCCGCCCCCACATGCAGCTCTCGCTTCGAGGTCTCTGCTCGCAGTTACAAATTGAAGGCAGGTTTGTTTACTCTGTGCACCGTTCGCGCCCGTAACTTAATGTCCGAAAATACGGGTACAGCTGCATTTGTCAGAAAGGATTAGAGTGCCTTCATTTTTTTCTGGGGCAGACTGGTTACCTTCTGCGAGGGTCTCTAAAGTTATTTTTACTAAATATAATTTTTACTTAGCATTTTGTATACTTGTCATATTTGTTTTAAAAAATAAATGTTGTGAGGAGGCGTTCATCACCTTGGACCGGCAGGCACCCCTTGCAACATGGCCGCTATATTTGAGCTGGCCTCTCCTCTTTCAGTATTCGCCATTGGAGGAGGCCGAATGACAGGACAAAGCACTACTGTGCTATTGGCTGGGCTAATTACGTATGATGGTGCACGCAGCTATTAGGCGAATAGAGCGGAACGTCTGAAAAACTGGACAGTGTGTGAGGCCAGGGGGGCACCTCGCTAGACTGAGGCCGTGTTATGAGCTGAATACCATTTGTGCATGCGCATGTTCTCGTTCTCGCATGCATGCTATTGTTGTAATTAGCTGAATACCATTTGTGCATGCGCATGTTCTCGTTCTCGCATGCACGCTATTTTTTTATGCATGATTCTCTTACAGTTATTGCATGCGCACATTGCGTGTTTTTACATTGCTTATGTTCACTTGAAATTGCATTCTCGTGCATACCAACTCCTCGTTGAACTGCGAATGCCGGTATTTTGTACCCCATGTACCCCCTGTTGAATCCACGCCCTCTCTACTACCTCAAGGAAGTTCTTCCACTATAGGAAATTCTGTACTCCAAGCCTATAGAAGCGCCTTCCCAGTGTGTCATGTGTGACTGCCATTTATTGCAGTATTATACCTCCATTTGTATTTGGTATCCCATGTTTCATGCACATCTGTCACTTTTTCCTATTGGAACTCATTCCTCTTTTGTATTTGGTTTGTTTGTTTTTGCACAATTGTCACTTTTTCCTCATGCAATGTAACGCTTGTCTTTGTATTATGCTCATTTGTATCCTCCTCCTTATGTAATGTTGCTGATCCTGTTGTGAAGCGCTCTGACACCCTCGGGTAAAGTCCGCGCTATATAAAAACGCATAAATAAATAAATAAAATAAATAAAGTGAAGGCCTGGAACACCTTCTTGATACTGTCCTGGTGAAACAGGAGCAGCGAGTGATGGCACTTTATTCCTGTCTGTTCACACCAAGCCAGAAACATGTTATCTATTGCTTGTCCGCAGAATAGCTAAGCTTAATGCCATAGTTGGCAAAACACGTTACCAATATGCTCATCCTACTTCTGGATGAGAACTGTATCACATACCATTCCCCAATGCAGAATTAGGTTATCTTTTACAGTTTAGGATTGAGAAAGAGGGCACATCTGACTCACTCCCAATTTAAATAGAAGGGGACTAACAATCAAACATTTGAGCCAACATCCAAGAGAACCATGATTTCTCCCTCCCCCATACTGAGACTTGTAGATGCTAATCACACTTCTCAGCCATCTCAATCATGAACCTGGATCAAGTCCTCAGTACAGCAAGCAAATTAAAAGCCTTAAACCTCCTAGTAGAACCATGCCGAGCAACTATCAAAGAAAATCTGAGCATACTTAGCCTCTCATCTTGCAGATCATAAATACCTCTCTCCATTAGGAAAATAAAATTCTTTATTGTGCGATTATTTAAAATCAATACAATAAAAGCCATAGATGCATTTTTACATACCAACAATATAGCAGAGCTTTCAAAGGCCTTAACTGGCATGACATCTAGACAAATTGGAAGTTGCTGAAATTTGAAAAATATGATTAATGAAAGGTCGCTGTGTTTTTTAAAAGTGCATGAATATAAAATGCGCATATTAAGATACACAAGAAGTCTAAAATGCCATTTTTACCCCTAGATGGGGTACAGTGCTGGCCTCATAGCTGGGCACAGTGCCTCTAGACTGACCCCAAAAGCTGACAGGGGTCTAGTCAACAACTTGACAGAGCCCGGGCTAAAGTGCAATTGCTAAATGGTTTCTCAAGATCAAAACCTGATAGGTGGTCTAGTCAAGAGGGCAGTCTAGTCAAGAGAGTGCTTATCCATATGCAGTGCCTCTTAAGAAAGCCCAGATTGAAGTGCAGTTACTAAATAGTTTCACAACATCATATGGGGCATGTTTTATCACAAGTAGTCCTTCTGTGGAACCAAGATAAAAAGAGAAAAAATATTGGAAAGCGAACCCACTGAACCAAAACAACCTTACTAAAGAAACAAAATTCACACACATTACACCTATCAAACTACAGAAGCCTCGAATCTCCCTTTTATTAGCAAAATCCTGGAAAGCAAGGTCACTAGGCAGGTTAAAGGTTTAATCTACTCCAACAACATGTTACATGGCAGACAGTCCGTATTCAGACCCGGGAGGGGTACATCATCTATAATTTCAGATATCAAGAAAGACTTCCTGTCCTCCCTTAATGCAGGAGATTCTGAAATTCTTATCCAACTCGAAGTATCAGCAGCATATGACACAGTAGCCTACAAGGCCCTGCTCAACTGACTAGAAAACTGGACTGGAATAAACAAACCAGCACTTCAGAGGTGTAACTTGTTGCTCTCAAACCACTGCAAACAAATCAAAATGGGTTAATTCTCCTCAACCACAAAACCCCAGTCATCTCTAGAGTTGCCCAAGACTCTCCGCTTTCCCCACTACTGTTTAACATGTACATGAGATACCTGGGACACATCATCTCCCTCTATCTAATTTAACTGAAGATATATGCAGATGACCTACAAATCATCCTCAAACTAAGAGATCTTTCAAAACAAGCTGCAAACTTACCAACATCCTTGATACATATCTACCACTAGATGGACAGCTACCTCAACCAACAGTTCTAAAACTAAAATCTTGATAACCAGCAAGACCACAACTGGCTGCTTCCCATTTTAATGAATGGCCAAGGAAACTAGGTGATTAACCAATTCCATCTTACGTGGTGAGTAACCTCAGAATCTTGTTTGACAAGGTTCTTGTCAAAAGCACCCACCACCACTATTGTCGAAAGAACCAACCATCACCTCATGATGATCAGAAGGATCGCCACTCTTCCACAGTGAAGATATTGTATTGAACTAACCAGGGCTTTGGACTATCCCAACTTTACAATTGCAACATAGTCTATAAAGGTGCACATAAGAAGGACCTTCAAAAACTTCAGAGAATACAAAATCAAGCAGCCAAAATATGTCTCAGTATAAGAAATCTGATCTTTTCACACCAGTGCTGAAAGCTCTCCACTGGCTCCTGGTGGCACAAAGGATCACATTCAAAATCTGATGCATGGTCTTCAAATCGCAGAAAGGAAGAAGTCCGAAAGTCCTACAAAACCTTACCTTGACTTACATACCTAGCCGGATCCTTAAATCAAGCAAAGCAAACTTGATTGTCCAAAGTAGATTCTCTTAGAAATCCCATGGAAAATGCACAATTGGAACTGTAGAGGTGTGCCTGTGGAACTCATTAAGTCCAAGCCTTGAATACCTTTCCAGTCTATTTTTCTTCAAGAAAAACCTGAAAACCATATTCTTCTAGGAGGCCTGCAAAAATTGATACTACCCAGGGACCACCCCTCTCTCTCTCTCCTTAGAGGTTAGAGCCCCTTAAGAGCCTTCACAAATCAGCAGAAACTGCACGTATTCTGATTCTTAATCACCCTCTACCTGGTGACACTATTGGAGAAGTTCTCCTGTCTGCGAAAGATCCAGTGCTGCAAAATGATGACATAGAAACCAATGTGGATGAAGTCAGCGCTATTCAAGTCAATAAAAGAAATAAATAAAAATGCATTCAGTAATACCTTTATAAGAACCTATAGCCAGCTAGGATGGAGAAAATCTCCTGTAATCCATACGAGGCACAACTTTGGGTGAACTCTCCAATATTTCTCAGTACCTTTGCAAGATGCTCATAAGGCCATTATTCTCCATTGAAACCCTGCCTGTGATGCATAAGGTTAGCCACTGTTATCAGGGCTGCCACAGCCTACACCAGGATGTGGCCAAGGCTTAAATAATTTCTTTAAATGAAGTGGCGCTTAACTGCAATTGATTTAAAAGCAAATACACTGCCTTGGCCACAATTGACGGAGTGTCCTTTTTAGGTTTCGCCTGCACAGCGCTTGTGAAATCTATTGTTAATATATATCTTAATAGGGGCTTACATTCTGCCCCCTTGCTTTTCATTGGTTTCTGTGTTTGCCACTTATTTTTCCTCCGTTTCTGTTGGCTGTAGCATGCTATTTCCTGTTCTTCCTTGTGTTTCCTCTTATCAGTGTCCTGAGGCTCAAGTACTGTTTTCATCTGCTTTTGAAGCAGAACTTTTTAGGTCAAGCATCAGCGTGCATGCGCTGTCTGTAAGACCTGCTGTAATCGATAAGACCAGTCTATTCCCCCCTCCCGCTTACCATTGGTTTATTCCAGCGTCACTTGTCTTTGCTGCCTCCTGTCTCGTTCCGGCAGCAGATACGTCACTTCCTCTCAAGGCTCAGGAGCACCGGTAAAGTACAGTGTACTTACCCATGCCTTCTTATCGCCTGTGTGTGAGAACTTTTTATCTTTATTGATGCCGTCGCTGCTTCTGCCGATTTTTATTCCCCTTCTGTTTCCCGTTATGACCACTTGAACGTGCCAGCTGCGTAGTCAGAGAGCCTTACTTAACACAGACGACATCAAAAAGTGGTAATTAAATCTTTCTCGAACTGATTTAATTAAAAATGTAAATAATAGAAGGTACAGCCTACTCTACTCTGTGTGGTGCTGCACTTCCGGGTCGGGGTATGGTGACTGGGTGGTTCATTACAGCCTTATAAAATAAAAACAGAAATGAAGACTTACTTTACTCCATATTTTGATACTACTTAATAAAAATAGTCTTTATCAATGCAGCTTAGTAAATAGAGGTTTAAAACATAAACCTTCCAACATGGCCACTTTATATACCGTAACGCAGAGGCTTTTCCTGTCTGTACTTGCTTGTCCGTTTTATGTGTCATTGTAATACTGTCTACACTGGTGTGTGTTCAGTGCCGCTGTCAAGTGATATCTCTGGGGCGGCTCACATGAGCTTTCTGGATTGTTTCGGTGTTACTTTCTTATTTAATGACTGCCCAAACCGTTTACTGTGCTTGTTTCTATTGAAGTTTGTTGCTGGGATTTGGAAGCGAGGCTCCGATGATTATTATTTCCATAGGCTGTGGGAGGCGGGAAGGCTATTTGTATTTTCTTGTGGTACGTTTTTTGTTTAATAGCTTGTGTGGTGGCACTGTGAGCTGTCAGTTACTGATGTATAGGCACTTTGATGCACTTTTGAGATGTTATTTTCTCATGGGCTGGTGGGGCCACATGGGCAGTTTTTGTGTCTTAACTGTTGTTGCAGGCATGGGAGGAACTGTTCGTGATTCTTTGCATTGGTGGTGCAACAAGGCAATGTCCATAGATGCTGCAGGGCTGATGGAAGATGCAGATACTGTTGCTGATGTTGTGTGGCTGGTGATACTGTAGGTTGAGTAAGGGGAACAGATGGCTGCGTAATAGAGGTTGGCATACAGTGAGTGATTTTGCAGGGTGTAGGGAAAGATATGTCCATCATGATTAGTGCTTCAGGAAAAATTAGAGGTGGAGATAAGATCGGAAAAGGTTTTCAAGTCCTACCAATACTATTCACATAAATAAACATCATTGGCAGTGCTTTACCAGGAACACAGGGAGGATGCAGCAGTTTGTACCCTTTTAAGACTAAAAGTAGGAAATAGTTAACAAATGAGATGTGTAATTTGCGGTTCTCTGAAAACTACTCACAGTACTATTCTTGGAGCAGGAAATTGTGTAAACAGTAGTCTTTAAAGTAACAGTAGATCAGCAATTTTAAACTTTCTCATGTGTTTTGCAACAGGTGAGGTAGAAAAATAGCAACTTTTTGTGTTTCCAATTGCTCTTGATTATACGCAAACCTAAGAACACTAGTGTACTTCTGTATTCAGCATTCCTTGGATGTTATTTCTCAGTGGGGTTACCAGCTTCCTGCGGGTGCAGTAGGTTCATGCCACCAGTCTGCATTATAGATGGAGAGCTTGGCACCAGCTCAGATTCCTGGGGCATTATACTTCACGGGGGACTATATCCCCACACCAAGCATGTGGTTGTACCTTTGAAGCATCCAACCTCTTCACCGATGTGCACTTAAGTGACTCACCGACTTGAACCTTGTTAAGTTCTTTTCAGCTCTGATAGAGTTGTGTGCATTCCTTGTCTCATATTAGGTGAATCATGGTAACTTGGTAGTATGATTTATTCTTTCAAACAATATTAATTTAACTCAAAAAGTATACAAAAGGCTACAGAGTGCATAAAGATCCAGGTAGGGCCCACTATCTCACAGTCTCATATTCCAGTAATGATGGCACAAAGTCAAAACGTTTGATGCTAAATTTGCTACATGAGAAACCTATTCCTATATTCAACACCAAGGACACCTGTGTTTTTGTTACTCATGTGAGTGCCTTCCTTGCATTGCATTGACAGTCTCAACTGTTCACTACATCTATGGCTGACACAGTCCTACCAGGGACCAAACTACACCCCTCATTGCCCATAATAGCAATACCTACAGATTCAGAAGTCACTGACTTAACTTCAAGGGGGTACAGGCAGCCTTCTTAACACAAAACCTACATACATCTTCAGCATCGCTTTTGGACTCTAACTGTGACGTGGAATAGATTTAATTGCTGTCACGGTACAATACTTCTAGTGAAGATGAGGAGGTGGAGTGAAATAGTATAGGGGGCTTCATTTATCCTAATCTGTTTATTTGCACATGCATAGATATTCGCATGCATGTGCTTCACCATTCGCCTATCTTTCTTTATAACCTGATGCCAGTTCGTCTTTCATCCTTTCCACAGCTGCATTCTTTTTTATCAATGTGCTACAGTTACAAAATAAAGTTTCTCATATAGAGATGTTCCACAAAAACATGTTAATTTACATTTTGAAACACATACACTTCCCAGTCAGTAGGCGGTTCAGTTTTCCTCTAGTCTCAGTTCAAAACTGGGGGGGCAACCTTCTCAGTGCATAGCGCAGAAACACTCTGTCAGTAAGTAATTTATTTGCAGAGATTTAAGGGGTGATTTCTAAGAGTCCTTTGTGCTACGACAGCAGCCTTGAATATTCAATCCTTTGTCTACTATAGGGCCAGTAACTAATTCACCGTCTTTTTATTCATGGGTGAGTGCGTCTGTCAGTGGACGTTTGTAGGGTTGTATCCACCTCCACCCCTTCTTAGGTCGAGCCAGGGCAGCGCATGTGCTGCTATGCGAGGCATGCTGTATTGGAGTATGGACTTGAAGCCCTGCCCACTCTCCACCCATATTTTTCATTGGCTTGTGTCATTGTCCTTTGTAATTGCTGGCTTCTGATTCGTTAACCCCTTCGGTGCTCAGGACGGCCCCCGGCCGTCCGATGTCACGGTGGGCGTGTGCAGAGGACGGCCGGGGGCTGTCCGAAACACGGCCACTCATTAATTCTCCCGCACAGCGCCGAAGGGGTTAATACGCTTGTTAGACCCTCCTTAGTTCCGCCTTTTCTTCATTTGTAACCTCCCATGAGGACTGGCCCTTTTACTTCGGTTGTTACACGGTACATCTTATTTAGTCTGTAAGCACTATTTTCTTAAATGTGTTTCTCCTACTCCAGGTACTACATGCTTAACTGAAACATTCAGCTCGCCATGTGCGCTTTCACAGGGTGCTTTTACAAAAAAAAAAGCATTTGTTTGTCAACTTGACAAACAAATGCTTTTTTGGTAAAAGCGCCCCATACCGCGCTTTCACTTTAATAGCGGCTGCGGACGTTTTTTTAGACACGGCTCGTCTAAAGAAAGGGGCGTGGCCTCTATTAAGTGAAAGCGCGGCATGGGGCGCTAGTAAAAAGCAAGCATTTGCAATGCAATAGTTCTCGAATTTTAGAAACTTTGACCTATTGGAATTGTAAACGACAATGCCTTTTATTTTTGCAGGTTTTTTAAACATAAATAAAAGGCATTGTCATTTACAATGCCAATAGCTCAAAATCTCGCAATTGCGAGACCTATTGCATTGCAAATGCTTGTTTTAAAATGTTTTGACTGCACGCATAGCCAACAGCTCTCAACGCGGCCCCCCTCTCCTCTGAAACTGCATGTGCCTCGTCAGTTTCATGCGAGCTCTTCTCTTATTATTATGATTATCATCTTCGTCATGCTCACACAGCCTGACTTTAATATGGCCGCTTCTCAGTATGTTGCTTGTTAATTACTACATTGGCCTTCTCCGTACAATGTACACCTCATGAAAGAGATTAGCTGTCGGTCTTTGCAGAATGCGGATGCCTGGCATTAAATTATCCTGCAGCACGGGCACATTAATTTATGATGTGCAGTGTATATTTAACATGTGAGACCAGTATTATACAGTAGCCACTGTTTTCACTCTCAAATGAGCTTCTATAACTGAGCAGTTTATAGTATGCTGGGGAAAATCAAATCTGGTTTTATTTTGGTTTTGTCAGGATTTTGGGAACAGTTATCCATTCAGAGGGAATGCTGATCCGACTCCTCCCCTCTCTGACAGAGCACAAGTTACGCCAAAAATAAACAAAGGAGCGCAGTCTGGAGGTCGAGTAGCTGTGTGCCCTGTATTCCCGCTGCACATCCTTGCATACCATCAGTGGAACTGTCTGACTGCAAACGGAAGCAATTCACATTTTGTGAAAACACGTCTCTTTACCCCAGGGCTGCACTTTACACACAGAATATTAATACAGTAGACAGGCCTTCGAAATGCATTCTCATTTAGCCTACTTGACTTCCCAGCAAGCGACACCAGCACTGATGCTTTTGTTTTTGATCATTCCTGGAAGGTGTACAAACAAAACATGACTGTGTGAAAGTTTGCCTTTGTGTAACACTGAGGCTGGCCCGCAGTGATTCCTAGTATTTGTTAAGTGAAGTGCAAAATAGTCTGCTCTGTCTCAGCATGAGATCAAACTTCAAATTGCTGTGAGGGTTAATCATTAGATTATGGCTCTAATTTCCCTTGGAGTAGGTTTTAGCCTTTGTATGACAATTGATTTTTTTGGGTGTAATCTCTGAGCACTAAAATCATTGCCTTGAAGGAAGTGACCCGAATCGGGCCACCCGGGTCACTCTTGACCACCTCTCTGCCTTCCAAGAAATGAAGAGTCGGGAAGACAGTAGAGAATACAAACAAAGCAATTTTATTAGTAATGCGCTGCAGCGGAGCCCAGTCTGACCAATCTCCTGAGATGACGGTCGAGGGACTGATTCCCCCCAACATAACATCAGATATTATACATTTCCAGATCCCTAAGAACACGCCCAGGCTGGAAAATTCCAGTTCGGGCACTGGTGAACAAAGGAGGCACAGAGAGATGAGCTGCCACCTGCAGAACGGGTACATCTTATCACATTCTCAAGGTTGTCTTGCTTGAGCTCAGCGCTCTCCAACGTGGGAGCAAGGATACGAGAGAGGAAAGGCATGCGAGAGCAGAATAAACCATTCATTAGTACATTAGGATACAGACTTGAATATGATACAGGGAAATAACTCGAAGCTGCCATTTTCGCTGAGGCAGACAAGTAATGTGACAGAGTCTTACTTTCGATCACAGCACAAAATGGCGCCTAGAGACAAAATGGCGCCGCAAATGCTAATTTAACTCGCAAAATGCTGGAAGGAGTCCGCTAGATGCATTTTCAGTCCAACAGACCCTCCTTTTAGCATTTGGTAACAATTTTGTCTATACTAACATAACAGGAAAATCATTAATTGCTAGGTGATACATATGCACACTAATATTCAAAAATACACTCGTCGATATTCATGAAGTCATGGACAGTTTGCATCATCATAACTGAGGGGTTAGTATCCTGCCTTGGGACCTGGGGTGCAGGTGTTAATTTACTAACACAATATGTACAACATGTTGGGAGACAATTAATACATAGACAACAAGCGAAAACAACACCTGCAATAGCTACTAGAAAAAGGAGTATTTTCCAACCCCAGGAGGCTATCACACCCCAGAGCCAACCAGAAAGGGACCAAGTGCCATTCTCTTGATGAATATCAGATGCAAGTTGGTGTAACTTCTGTATTGCTGCATAGACATTCGGAGCATGGTCCGGTATGTACACACAGCAACTACTACCGATGATGCGACATGCCCCACCCCGATCAGCAAGGATGACATCTAACACCATCCTGTTTTGAAGGCCAACAATTCTCGTAGCCTGAAGCTCAGCTGTGATATTGGTCAGTATTCCTGCCGTTGTGTAAATAACTCCCTCTACAACTCTTGGGAGTCTGCGAATGTTAAGACTATTTGACATAGGACCCCAGAAAGGCAGAATACCTTTCATGGCATCAGTAAACTGCTGCAGAGTGGTGTCTGTCTGATCAATGTCTTCAGTGTTAATAACCCTTCTAACTCTGGACAAGGATAAACTTCTACGGTACAGTCGATGGTCTCTGTGATAAGTGGACGGTGCTATATATACTGGGGCAAGGAGGAAAGAAACGTAACAGATGCCGGACCATCCCCTGGGAAGCCATACATAAGCCTGAGACCCACAAACAAAATAGACATTGTGGGGTGGTAGTAAAGGCGGACTATTGGTCGTGTTCAAGTCATAAGTATAATTGCAAACACTCTTTCCCACTTTAACATTTCCAAAACCTTGGACACAGAAACTAGCTGTGGTGTTAACTATTGGCACAGGTATCGCTTTGTCCTGATTAATATTACGCATGTTGAAGGACCTAAAATATTCAGTAACATTGAAGTTGTGGAAATCCATCATCTCATTCTGGAGCCACGTAATATTTTTTTTTACTTCAAATACATTCATCTGGATGCAAGGTATCAGGGGCCCCCTGTTCTCCGGGAGTAAACCCTTGGTGTACACTAATATACTTTAACACAGTCTCATAATCATTGTACGTTAAGTTCATTGCATCAGCATGGTAATGGATATACACCATGGTAAACAACTGGAACCAGGCCTCACAGCTCCCTAAATAAGAGAAAGGTAGGGACATCAATAAATCATTTTTGTGCATTACAGAAGGGAGCAGGCCACAAACCCAGCAGTCAGTAACATTAGTGGTGTGATGCGCCTGATTAAGCATTTGCAAGAAAACATTATCAACATACGTCTGTCTATGCCTCTCCTTGTGAGGGGCCAAAGTGACAAATACATGCTCAGGGGGAACTGGAGTAGTACCAATCAAAGAATGCACAGGCTGTTTCTCTTCAAGGAACCATATGATCCCAAACGCGATTATCAAAGAGATCAAAACAATTATTATAAAAACTGCCTTAGTTTTGGTAGACCAACTCGACCAACTGGGACCATTTTGCTCAACACAGGGCGTTGCTAAGGGCTGTTCTTCATCCATAACGAGGCGACCAAAGGGGTACATATATAAAAAAAAATTGTAAGTATCAAACTACTGGAGGAAAGTTCGTACTATGGAGCCAAGAATTGTGAAAAAGGCACACAGTCCAGTGTCCGTTCGAGCCTCACTGGTAGACTCCTATTGTTCATCAACGATGGTGCTATTGAGCACTTCTCGGTGGGGCTGTGCGATCACAACCCTTTCTGTCTCTTTGCTCAGGATAGGGCACCCTCCCTCCTGGGAAGACACCCCCAACTTATCCTGTCCGGTGTCTCGGACAATGCACCGATCTCCCTTTCCCTAATCTACCGTTGGTATCGCAAACAAGGTACATACACCCTATTCTTCATCCATGAAGTTCATCCTTACTAATCTGACTTTTCCCTTGATGCACTGTCCCTCTGCCGGGGACGCAAATTGTACCTAGCCACTCCAGGCACTGTGTTATCACGGAAAAGAATCTTAAACTCAGAGGGGGCAAGGGACTGAGACTCAAGCTCCCGTGGGCCAGATAGAGAGGGATCCTGGGCTGCCCTTATTTCTGGGGGGACCGCCTCATTCAAAGCATCTTCATTCTCCTCCTCCGTCTGGGCCCATGTCAATCGAGCGTCAGAAAAGGGAACAAAACGCGGCACCTTCTCCGTTTCATGGTCCCCTATGCCATCCAGGACCCACCGGTCGTAGGGGAGAGGCAGCGGGACTCGCCGGCAATGCGATGAGTGGATCCAGTGCTTCCGGCCATCCACCTTTACCGCTGTCCGGGTAGCGAGAACGACCTGCAGGGGTCCCTTCTACCGTGGCTCCAAGCACCCCTTCCTCTGGAAGTTGCGAATCAGGACAAAATCACCGGGTTGAATGCTGTGCCCTGGCCCCTCAGGTATTGGCTGCAACCCCTCATGGATCTGTTGATGAAAAGAACGCAAATTTTTAGTCAACTCACATAAATAGTCCACAAGCAACGGGTATTCAATTTCTGAAAAATGGCGGGGACGTGGGACGCCCCAGACATTTGCAGGGCGGCCGAAAACAACCTCATATGGGGACAATCCTGTTCCAGAGTGGGCTGTCGCCCTTGTGGACAACAGGGCTAGGGGTAACACATCTTGCCATTGCAATCCTGTGCTCTCCTTGATTTTTGCCAACTTCAGCTTGAGAGTACCATTGTACTTCTCAACCAAACCTGCTGACTGGGGATGGTTCACTGCATGAAACTTTTGCTGGATGTGCAGACCATCGCACACCAGCTGAATAACCTTTGAGTTGAAGTGACTTCCGTTATCACTCCAAATCAAATGGGGCAAGCCAAAGCACGGGAAGAACTCTTTTAAAAGGGCCTTCGCTGTTGCTATGGCTATGTTCTCTTTAGTGGGATAAGCCTCAATCCATTTGCTGAACGCACAAACAACTACCAGTACATATTTCAGGTTGTTGACTCGTTCCATTTCGATGAAATCCATCTGGAGAACCTCGAAAGGGAAAGAGGGTGGTGCAAAGTTACCAGAAGGTGTAGGGGTGCCTTTTCCAGGGTTATGTATCATACATACCATACAATACTTCACCAGATGACCAGCTACCCTAGGAATGTTATCATTCTGCCACACAGGGTCAAATAGTCTACATATTCCCTTCACGCTAATGTGGGCTGGCCCATGCGCCATAGTGACTACTGGGAGTACCTATGCATCTGGTAACATCCATCTCTGCTTCTCTGATTTGTCCGTCCAGCACCCCTCATCGTCTAGCCCTCCTGCCACATTGCTAGCTCCTCAATTGTTGCCTCGCTCTGAATTTCCTTCACATTTTCCAATGTGTCTTCAAACATGCATTATCAGGGACCCATCTAGCAGGACCCGCCACAAACATTCTTTTCATTTTCGATCGGGCTGTCTCAGCTGTCTGATCTGCCAATGCATTTCCCTTCCCCACATCATCAGTAATTGTCTTGTGGGCACTATACTTTACCACTGCTAACTTTTTGGGAAGTGTCAGGACTGACAAAAGCCTGTGAATCAGTGGGCCATTTTGGATTTTTAACCCGTGTGAAGTCAGGAAGCCTCTCTCTGCCCAGAGCTGCCCGAAGTTATGAGCGACTCCAAATGCGTACTGACTGTCGGTGTAAATATTGACAGCCAGCCCCTCACTGAACTCACAGGCGCGAAGGAGGGCAATCAATTCTGCCGCTTGGGCCGAATGATAAGGAACTCGTGATGTCTCGACTATTGTGTGTAAGGTAGTGATGGCGTACGCCGCAGTTGTTGTGCCATCTGGTAGTTTGAAACAAGAGCCATCGACATATAGTTCCCCTCGGGGCTCGGATAAGGGAACATCAGTCAGGTCTACCCGTCCCTTCGTCTCTTCTTCAGTGTGAAAAATGCAATCATCCACGTCCGCGTCCTCACTCTCAGAAGGGAGGGGTAGTAATGTGGCTTGGTTCAGAGTGGTACATCTTTTGATGGTGATGTGTGGTGCAAACAGGGTCAATTTGTAGCCAGTCAGACGCGCACTGGTGAGGTGCTGTGTCTTTGTTCTGTTCAAAAGTGTGTCCACAGCATGCGGTACCATGACTGTGAGATCAGTATCAAGGACGAGCCCTGCCGATTGTCGGATTGACACGGCCACGGCCGCGACCACTCTTAGACAGCTCGGGAGGGCTCTGGCGACGTTATGCAAAAGCGCAGAGAGATAGGCACACGGCCTTTGCTTACCTCCAAAGGCTTGTGTTAAAACAGAGAGCACGCAGCCAGCCGCTTCGTGTACATACAACACGAACGGCTTCTGGTAGTCTGGCGTGCCAAGCACAGGTGCAGAGCAAAGCGCTGTTTTTAGTTGCTCAAAAGCTTGCTGGCATTCATGCATCCAAGGCAAAGGTTCATGCACATCCTTAGTGGTTAATTGTAGTAGGGGTTTCGTTAATAGGGAATAGTTAGGAATCCAGTGGCGACAATACGAGGTAATGCCTATAAAGGCACGCACATCCCGCTGCGTCTTGGGGATGGGCATTTTAGCAACAGCATTAATACGCTCAGGTGTTAGTCTCCTTCCCTCCTTCGACAGTAGGTGACCTAAGTAGGTGACCACCTCTCGACAATATTGGAATTTTGAAAGGGACACTTTATGCCCGTGATGTGCCAAATGTAGCAAGAATTTAACTGTTGCGTCTTTGCAACCTTCTTCGGTGTCAGAAGCTATCAGTAGGTCATCAACGTACTGTAGCAATACATTACCTGAGGGAAGTGTAAGGGAATCCAATTGGCCTTTTAAAGCTTGACTATATATGCTAGGACTTTCAGTATACCCCTGAGGAGCGCGACAGAATTGGAAGCTTCTGCCGGCCAGAGTGAACCCAAAAAGATGCCTGCTATCTGGGTGAATGGGAATGCTAAAGAAACCGTTCTTCAAATCAATCACAGAAAATAATTTTGCAGTGGAGGGAATCATGGTCAGGAGGGCAGTGATGTCAGGGACCACCGGGAACTGGGGATGCACTATTTTATTAACCTCTCGCAAATCAATCACAAAACGATAGACATCAGGATGGGCATCAGGGGAGTCTGAGGGTGCCTTCTTAAGGATGGGGAGAATAGGGCTGTTACACACATTCGCTGCAGGCTCCTCAACAACCCCTGACTTAACCAAATCCTGTATACTCTGTAACAAAGCTCGCTCCCCCGCCTGTGGTATTTTGTACTGGGGGATACGAGGCAACACAGCGTTGTCCTTTACCTTAATAGAGACCGGAGGTATCTGCAACAATCCCACGTCTGTATCACCTGTGGCCCACAACGTGGGCGGCATGTCCTTGAATTCAGCGTGAAGCGGCACATCTTTGGAAAAACACTGTTTGGTACTAGTCACATTCGGTCCTATCATCATATAGACACCATCCGGGAAACAAGAAATGGTAGCATGCAATTTCTTCAAGAGATCTAATCCCATTACATTCTCTCCACAATTTGTTGTCAGTAAAAATGGTGAATCTACGGTAAAGGGGCCAATAGTCAAAGCATGGGGTTTGGAGATGGGGCTCACGACCGGTACGCCTGAAAAACCTACTGACACGTTATTTTGGCCAGACAGAGCTGCCCCGGGGACCAGTGAATGAGAAACAGAGCTATTCATTGCACCCGTATCCACCAGAAATTTTTTCTCCGAGCCATGCAAATCCGCTGTGACATAAGGACCACACTGATCTACAGGTATCTGGACTGGTCCCTCACCCTGTCCCTGGCTGTCCTAGCTATAGGACATCCCTGTCACCTCATCCATATCATAGTCATCATGGTAGCACTGCTTTCCTCGAGGGTCATCAAAATAGTTTTGGTCAGAACGACTCTGCGAAGACTCATTTGCCTGAACCATGTCACGACCACCTCCACCACGACCTCGTCCCCTAGGGCCCCGTCCTCTTGGGGCCACAACCTTCTGCAACAATTCCAGGCACTCACTTCGCCAGTGCCCCTCCTTTTTACAATATGCACATTGGTTCGGCCCCACAGGTGTGCTATTCCGATTAGTGCGAGGCAACTGCTGGGTCGAACCAGTGGTGCGTCCTCTACCGTTTCTCCTAGCTGCCTGCTGCATCAACACCTTCGTTTTCAATTCTTTGTTTTTCCTTTCCACCTTTTCCTTCTCCTCATTCTCCCTGTGCTCATAGTACTGCGCCATACTCAGTATCACCAAAGGGGAGTAGGTGGTCCACGTGGTCTCCGAAGCCTGCAACCGGGTAGCAATCTCTGGAAGCAAATTTGTAACAAATCTATTAACGAACAATCGGACACCTCCTTCCATCGACAAATCCTGCCCACTGAAATCCAAAAATACCCCTTCAAACCTGGTGAAAAAATCAGACACACTTTCATCTTTCTTCTGACGACATGCTGTTAACTTATCCCAATCGACTCGCCTCTGTGGTATTAGGGCATGCATGTAGGTAATAATACGATTCGGCAAAGCTAGTATCTCAGCCCTAGGCTTCTCACCAGGTTTCCTCTCCGTATCCCACACCCTAATATCATCCCAAGTGCCACCAGCTCCACAACGTGGTCCTGCGTGTGCACCTGTCTCCAAATATCCACCGGTACCAACAATCCGAAAAACATCTCAATATCTGTCAGCGTCATTACTGTTGACGAGGCAGCCTCTGTCAATTCCTTGTAATATGCAGTCAGATTTTTCCTAGGGTCGGGCAACTGACTCTTAAGAGATAAAACCTCACTCCTTTTCCATGGAGTGTAAACCCATTGTTCTTGAAAACGGGCCTCTACTCGCTGCCTGACAACAGCGTTCTGCTGATTACGTAGCTCCGGTATCTCTGGGTGAAAAATAGGATGTACTTCCCTCATCGGAAACAGACCCTGTCGTTGGCGTTTTCTGATGCAGCCTACCTCGATAACCAACCAATGTGGCAACATTACTAAATACGTCATTAGGAGCCAGGTCAGCGGCATACACACGGTCCCGGATGTCATAAATTATTTGAGGTGAGACACCATTAAAACACTGTTCCCACAACCCTATTAATGTGGCTGACATATGCTTGAGGGCGTGCTGCTGCACGAACGGCTCATAATCTTTCAGCACACTCCACACATCTTCCACACTATAAATCGGGCTCCGGGCCCACTGTGCGGCCTGGTCCGCCACCATCTTCTTCTCCTCATTTCCCACATCGGATCGAATCAGCACCCTCCCCATTCATTCCCGAGCTGCTGCCCAATCACCCTCATCCGATCCACGCACCGGCGTCCCAATGTTCAACAATACCGGGGAGGAGGCATTTCAGGAAGACACAATAGGTGGAGGGGCAGACACAAGCTTTAACAATGGCTGTGTTTAGGGTGTGAGTGATGGAGAGAGAGCATAAGCGGAAACTATAGGCGTAGCAGGGAGACTCGCAGTTATGGCATCTGTAGCATGTGAAGCTAGAGAAAGAACGGGAGGTGCCGTGGCCAAAGCAGCCGGGTCAGGGGCTGGAGAACCTGTGATGGAAACAGAAGGGGCAGAAGACGAAGGCGTCGGGACAACAGGGTATATTCTCTGCGGGGCATAGGGAGGAGGAGGTCGAGCGTCTAATAGCTCCTCCACGAATGTATCACCCGCCTCTCGAGCAACATAGGATTTGTCACATTGCAATCGAAATTTTCTATCAGCGCATTCTATCCCTTTTTCTATTTTCTCTCTATCAGGCGCTACTGCTTTCTGAGTCACTGTCTGCATCTTTCCTCGCCTAGCCTCTTTTTCTGCTCTTATGCGCCTCTGCCTAGCTTCCTTTTGCCATACCTGAAGGGAATCAAACATCGACTGTCTACTCCATTTTGCAAACAATTTATCCTGCAAGAAATTCAATTTTTGTTCATCAAAGGTACCTGTTAATGGCCACTGGAGCTCGGCAATGTCCCTCGTATATTTGTGCCATAATGTACTAAACATAATAGGGCCAATACCGTGCTTCACATTCATGTCAAAATTCGGGGTGCCTTCTCGAGGTGCAGGTTGACTTTCCTCCAGTCGGGCATCAGTAGAACAACAACGGCACCCCAAACACCACATTTTGCTCCGACAAGGCATCTTAATATAAGACACGTTCAATTTTCGTACCAGACGACTAACAAAAGAAATTTGGTCCTTAGACCACCCCAAACAAAGGCAACCACAAGTCAGTCCTCGGACTGCACCAGAGAGACAGGCCCAAGCCCCAGGCATTTTCAAGAGTAAGCCAAATTTACTATAATGCCTGGCAGAGTGTCCGCAAACTCTGTATCTAAACGGTCCGCAGACCGAACAAGTTCAAGCAAGCCAAGAAATGGTCTCCAGACCACACCCAAGATTATTCAAGATGGCGCCATATTTACCAAGAGTCACGACAAACTCACCTGGTGCACACAGGTCGAACAAAGTTATTCTCCACTGCCGACTCTTCAGACCAAACGGTCAGATCCAAGGGCTTCGCCTTTCTGGACCCCAGCCAGGATGACTGCTGGACGAGGCACCGCCCGATCAGACAGGCGGAGCAGCTGCGAGAACTAAGCTCTATCGTGTGGGGATCCCCGATCCACCAATCCGAACGGACACGACCCTGTCCTCCACGCCCGGTTGCGGGCGAGATGGGTCAGCCCGATGGAGTCCCTGTTCGGGCGCCAACTGAAGGAAGTGACCCGAATCGGGCCACCCGGGTCACTCGTGACCACCTCTCTGTCTTCCAAGAAAAGAAGAGTAGGGAAGACAGTAGAGAATACAAACCAAGCAATTTTATTAGTAATGCGCTGCAGCGGAGCCCAGTCTGACCAGTCTCCTGAGATGACGGCCAAGGGACTGACTCCCCCAACATAACATCAGATATTATACATTTCCAGATCCCTCAGAACACGCCCAGGCTGGAAAATTCGAGTTCGGGCACTGGTGAACAAAGGAGGCACAGAGAGATGAGCTGCCACCTGCAGAACGGGTACATCTTATCACATTCTCAAGAATGTCTTGCTTGAGCTCAGTGCTCTCCAACGTGGGAGCAAGGATACAAGAGAGGAAAGGCATGCGAGAGCAGAATAAACCATTCATTAGTACATCAGGATACAGCTTTGAATATGATACAGGGAAATAACTCAAAGCTGCCTTTTTCGCTGAGGCAGACAAGTAATGTGACAGTCTTACTTTCGATCACAGTACAAAATGGCGCATAGAGACAAATTGGCACCGCAAATGCTAACTTAACTCGCAAAATGCTAGAAGGAGTCAGCTAGATGGATTTTCAGTCCAACAGCCTAGAGCCCTCTCCGATCTTGATGCTGAAAAAAAGAGGGTTGGCACCAGACACAAGTTCTCCGTTTAGGGCTAAGTAGCACGCTACAATGTCTTTGAAATGTGGCAGCTCCACTGGAGAGATTTCCGGATTTTGTTATCTTTCCGGATTTTGTTATCTTTCCTTTGAACGTTGTGAAAGAAAAGGGAATGAATAGCGTGCTCAAATAGAAAATAATTGTCTGTTTTTATATAAACCAATTTGAGTTACCATATGATTAGGGATGTCACAGTAGGTTTCAAAACCCAAGCAGACCTCATCAAATACAGGAACGCTCTGGAATGCCTATTGTAATTGTTAGCAATTCGGAATTGGTTAAAGAGAATTGCCTTTTTTTCTCTGCTCTGGTATACAGGTATATTGCTAAAGTGAAACCAGAAGCTTTCTTTCAAAGTATCAGCTCATTCTGTTGAGGTACCAAAGTTGAAGCGACCTACACATCTAATCTAATAAAACTTCACCATCAGTGATTGGTGGGACACCCATTAGGTCCTGAAGGATTTTGGCTGCCATAGTTACGGGATTCGATCTGAAAATGAGATACACCTGAGGCCTTCACTTGGATTAAGCATGGAGCTTTTTACCAGCCACATAGGTGGAACTCTTGCAAACAAGCATGTGGTATATTTACAGATTCACAATCAATCCTCCCTGCAGAGACTCACATGAATACTGGTTACATGTGCCGAATCTGTCTAAAATGATGAAAAGAGACAGAGTTCAAGTGCTGCTGGCCATGGGATGGTGGGTAAAAACAAGCTCTACTGAGCATAGAATGAGCCTCTTGTGTAGGACTTGGGTAAAATGATGTTAGTTAAAATATTGTACTGAAGATTTCCAGTCTGAGAATCGAAAATATATAACCAACGCCTATATGACTATGCTGCTTTTGAAAAAGACGGTGTTGCATATGGCTGTATGCAGAGAACGAGGGAACATCAAAACATTATTGGACTGTTAATCTAGAAAAACCTTTAGATATTAGAGAATTTTTTTGCAGTCCCAATACAGACACCAAAGTTTTGAAATTCCATTTTCATTTATGCAACCACAGACCCTAGAACATGTTCTTTCTTCCTGGACGTCCTCTTTGGTTGAAGCGTGATCTTAATTGCCCTATGCAGCACCTATTTTGCTTTCCTACAATTCATAATATCCTTTTTTACTATGCACCTCTTCCTTGCTTGGTTACACAACAATTAGGAATTTAACTGCCACTATTATGATGGTAAAATCAAATATACATTTGGGCTCCAAATGTGCAGCTCTCAGGCACTTATACATCTGTAATTGGACCACAGCTACAATGTGGTCATGTTTTCCTGCTGCTTTACTCTTAGGAGCCTCAACCTGAGACAAATTAAGCTTGCTAATAAACTCGAAGCATATCATGATTGTGCCACTTAAGTGTCACAGTCCAGTGATTATGATCAGTTTTCAGTCATGCTACAATTTAGTCATATCAATCACTGTCCAGTGGTCTTCTGGTTTATTATAAAATATTTCATAAAGGCGCTTTGTGCCATGTCAAGGAAAAATGGGGACGTGAATCTGGGGGAATCCTTACATTGAGAGTGCTTAGACCATAGCTCACCAATACAACAACATGTGGATATTATAAGAAGATCCCAAGATCCTCCAAAATTCATCCTCCAGCAGATCCCAAAAAATCTTAATCCATGGGAGAATTTTTGCATTATCCTCTTTAATCTCCCTACAGGGGTTAGATACTTCTGTTACTATACTTATGCTGCATATCCTTTAATGCTTTTGCATGATCATTGAGAGGGTAAATGGCTTCAAGGACGACGGTGGTCATTATAAAATTGTCATCCTAAAGGTAAGTTGTCTTCCAAACATCAAACAGTTGTGTGCCTGAGCTAAATTGAGTTAATGAATGAAATATTCACATTTATAACTGGAAGAATTCATCCTTCATTAAGACCTTGTCTAAGCCATCTGCCAGTTAGCCTAAGCTAATTGTTCTTTAGACCTGCCTGTCCCAGCATCCTCTGTGTAGTGATTTCCGTGAGGCAGTAAATAATACAGAACATTTTAAACTACATCTATTATTATTTTTTTTTACTTTCGATAGCCATAACATTTGGGGCTGACGCATAACTTGGAGCCACTGTACTGTATTGGAAAGTGGGAGTGGCCTTTCTTGTGGAGTTGGGTCCTACTTGTTCCTCTGCAGGGGTGTAAATCAGGGCAGGACTGGCAACCAAAAGCTGCCCTAACAAACAATGTTCAGACCAGCTCCCGCTCCCTTCCTGTGCTTTTTTTCCTGTCTCTTTTTTACAATCTCTCTCTTTCTCACTCCCATGTCTTATTCTGGCCCTGCTCTTTTTCTCTCCCTCACTCTCTACTTCGTCTTTCTCTCTCTGTTTGCCCCCAGTGTACCTGCTGACATATATCCCAGGGAGATGGAAAAACCAAACAGTGTTATGGAGTAAATGATGAGTCTGACACTGGTGTTATTGCCTTTTCTGTTGGGTGGCCTCTGGTATCATGATTCACTTCACTGGCTTTTTCGAAGGTGCCTAAGATTTCGTGGCTGGGTCCTCTTCCTGTTCCTTTCTGCTCGCATGATCGTTCAGCAATATTTTCCGACCACTTTTTGGCATTTCTCCACCACTCTTTTATTTACCCTGATAGTCACCTATCCCTGAATCCAGGCCCATATTTTCCTCTAAATGTCCTCAAGCACTGATAAGGAGGTTTTGCCAAATAACGTTCCTGCTGACACTTCCTCCACATGAGTCCAGCTACTCATCAGTGAACTTTTTCTCTGTATCTTCAATTGTGGGTGCACAGTCGTGGCTGGGCAAGAAGAAATCTCACATTCCTTCTCTGTGCCCTTTTTTTGATCTGCAAACGTTTCATGTTCATCATTTCATCATAACACTTTGCGATTCACAATTACAAAATGAGTGCAACAATTTCCTCTCTATTTATGCCTGCCCGCTAAGTAATTTAGGCCTTATTTAGAGTTTGTCAGATGGGATACTCGGTCAAAACATGACGGATATTCTCTCCCCATATACTACATGGGCCAAAGGCAATAATGCCCTGTAATACGGCAGATGAGACATCCAGCACGTTTGCGACAGAGTATCTTGTCCACCTAGCTCTGAATCGGGCCCTAAGTGATTAAAAAGATAAGGGCATCTAGACTCCATAGTCATTAAAGGTAGTCCAGAATGCAGCTGCTCCCCTTTCTCAGTGGCTATGTCCGTGCTCTCATATCGCCCGCCATCTGAAAATCTTCCACCGGCTACCTACTGCTAAGATCTCAATCTTTAAAGCCCTCTCTCTTTGTCATTTGGCCAAATCCAATACTCTCGCCTCCAGGATATCCTGATTTTGCAATTTGCAATTACAGCAGAAAATAATTTGAAAAGCACTATTCTGAAAGGCTGACCGCAATAAATGTTTTTTTAATACTTGGTTTGTTTATTACTAAACTGTTTTGAATGCAGATATAGTTCAGAAATTAAATGTAATAGTTCATAGGTCTTTATCACTAATGCAACAGGTGAAGTGGCAGTGTGGCACAGGTGTGTGAGGGGCCCATTTTGCTTTAGTTAGTGTAATCTTTTTTTTAGTATTGAACCTGTGCCGTGGTGACCAATTTTCAATAGCACCCTTGCTGTGCCTCTACTTCTAGCGTGCAGGTAATGCGCCCTAGAACAAAACAAGTTATGAAATATGATGTACGATAGGCGTTCTTTAATTTAAAATCTACGCTTTCTTTGCGGTTTGAGTTCTGCAGTTGTGCTTCTTTGAGAATCCATTTTTCCTCCTTTCCAGTGTGAAACTGCCATTTTGGAAATTAGCGCTCTAGCAGTTTGGGGTGTCCACCTTGCTAGGAGCCAAAGGCAAGCACGTTTGTGTCTATCTGTGTGATCTCTGGCTTGATGGGAATGTGGGTCAGACATCTGCCTTGGTACTACTAGACCTATCAGCTGCCTTTGATAAGATCAACCATGTGATTCTTGACAAGGCAGTGGGGCTCAAAGATCGGCCTTGAATTGGATGAAATCCTTCCTGCATTTGTTGCTACATTTACCCAGCTTATATGTAGAGTCCCCCAAGGATCTTCCCTTGCCTCCATCTATTAAATATATTGGCTAGACCCCTGATTAAAGAGCGTGCAGCTTGGAGTTGTAGAGTGGATTACTGTATGGATTATTCCCCGCTTCTTATCGATTTAGCTATTACCCTGGCCTGATTTCAAAACTTCATAAGATTCATCTGGCGCTAGTTGGGAAACAACCAACTCTAATTAAATGCTGACAAAACAGAAATCATGATTCTAAACCACAAAATTAACTCATGGTGCGGACATTTTTAGCCAGTAGAGATGGGTGACCCTCTGCGGCCTAAGACTCCGGTTAAGAGTTCGGGAGTATTATTAGATGGGGGTTTAATGATGACTTCTCAGATTGGTGCGATTGCATCTAAATGCATTTTTACTTTGAAAATAAGCAGGAAACTTTGATCTATTCTCCCAATGGAAGCCTTGGAAACAATAATTTATTTTATTTTTTTAATTTTGTCATTTTCAAGTACTTTACAATACAGAAAAAACAAAAAGGACCCCACATAGTCATAATATACTGCACACAGACCTCTAATGTGCCTGACCAATATCGTCATTCCAATCATTAAAGCAGTTCACAGATTTCCAAGTTCCCGCCCCTTAACACTCCTGTGGTATGCAACGAGTACTTATACGACAAGTCCACATATTTCACAATTATGTCTTGTAAGTAACTTCCTTTACCCTGCAGTAATGAACCTCAGAGGAGCAATTCCTACCATTGTTGAGACAGTGTGACTGAAGCATGAGGGTATATGCCAGCCTCCACCCATCTACCTGCCACCTCCCCTTACCCCACCCCAGTGCGGTCTGACTCCTCCCGCGAGGCCGCTGTGTCTAGCAAATATTGTCTAAACGGCCCCCATATATCTTTGGGTGTGCATTTCGTTGGCATTAATGCATTGTAGTTATCAGATTGGGTAGAACAGAAAGCCAGGTCGGTGTGCCAATCTGCTATGGCGGGAAGTGGACCCCTCATCCACATCATGGCAACCCTGCATTTCGCTAACAGGAGTCCTATAGCTGCCAGCTTGCTCACTCCCTTAGGTATTGTTTATCAAACCCCAGCAGGGCTACCAACGGTGAATCTGGTATAGTAAGTTCTATCATTTTGGATAAGACACCCAGCACCTCGTTCCAGAATTTACTTATGCCAGGACATTCCCAAGCTAAATGAGTGAAGTGGGCATGCGTGGCTGTGCATCTCATGCATTTACTGTCCTCTCTAAGGCCTAATCTGCACATCCTCGCTGGAGTATAGTATGATCTATGCAAATATTTAAAATGAAGCAGTCTATGCCTGCCGTTCAAGGAGATTGACTTGGTTTTGTTAAAACACCACGACCATTGTGCAGTTGTGATCTCAGTGGCCAATCCTTCCTCCCAGTCCAGTTGGGATTTAAGTTTATCCTGTGTGCCCCTACCCCTGAAAAGTGTATATAAGATAGATATACCACGCTGTGGGTATTGCGCAATCAGCAGGTATGTAAGCGATTGTAGACTTTCCAGCTCAAGCATATCAGGGCCCAACAATTCACGCATGGCGCAGCGGAACCTATGATACTGGAATGCATCGAGCGAGGTGACCATACGCCCTTGGCCTACCAACTGGTCCCACGTTTTGACCTTACCTTCCTGAAACATATCTCCCATAACGTCTATGCCCAACTTGGACAAGGTATGTAGGACAGCACTGTTCTCCCTAAGGAGGAGCCAATCACACCAACGCAGGGGGAGTTTAGCAGAGTAAACTATTTTGTAGTGTAGCTCCTATTTCCCTTATAGGCTCTGCGCATTGGAATAATATATCCTATAGGTTTGACATAGGACTAAGGTCAGTATGTCCCTATCGAGTATATTAAACTTAATTACTTGTGCCAGCTAGCTCAGAGGCCACTAGAAACTTCTTGACGACAAGAAGGGATTAGTTTCTGGCTGCCGCAAAACATGACCACTGTGTTTCCCTTACAGAATCAGGATGTGTCCCAGAGTCGTAGAAACAATAGATAACCATTTCACTCAGCTCAGTCGTGCATGTTTCAGTTATTCTCAGAGTTACACAGAAATAACCAGACGGGCGTTTCAATAAAGGATTTATTGAACAGTCTTGTTTCTGTTGTAAGTTATATGTGCTGTTACGATCACAAGACAGTATGTGAGATAAATAATGTACAAGGTGAGCAGTAGAAATAAATAATACTGCGTCAGCATTATCTTTTTAGCATATATGTATTTACATAAAATGACACAACCTAAAAATGCGAGTACTCATACGATGCGTTTCTAGCCTAGTTCTACCCAGTGTGCCTAACCTGTCCTAGGTGTAGGGAGAAGTAGAAGTAGGTGCTGTATTCCTGACTAGAGTATACTAAGAGTAAGTTACGCCTAGCATGCCAAGAGTCTATTTTGCCAAGAGTCCCTCTAGGTTCTAGTCTGCTCCATACCTGAAGAATGAGAGAGGTAGGAATCTCTATCCGGACTCGAACTCCAACACCCCGCAAGGGAAGTTAGATCACTGGAAGCTGGACTCTCTGCGTGCAGGAAGGGCAGCGTCTTCTCAGTGCGTCTGGCCGGGAATCGGGCTCCTCTGAAGTCGAGGTCTCCTCTGATTTACAGGGGTTTGGAAAGGTATATTTATACCTGAAAATGTTAGCATTGACGTGAGTTGGGTAGCGAAAGACGTCATGAATGAATCCCTTAGGGAATAAAAGGTTCATGCATAATGTATGAGACCTTGAAGAAATCAATAGTCCTGGGCAAGGGAAACTCCCGCAACCAGAGGGTCTGTTTTTTCATGGACTCGTTGAGACGCTAGGGTGGACGGATGTCGGAAGCCATGCCTGTATTTGGTATGCATAGTTTATGCCTAAATAAGGTCTGGGATTCTATGCCTATATAAGGGCAGGTTGGATTGTGCCTATATATGGTCATGATTCTAGAAAGCCCGTTTAAGGACACCCTATGAAGTACACAACACCCACTCCTCTTTTGTGTATACAACAATAATGCTAACTTTAAAATGCTAAACATTAAAATGGAGTACCGCATATTAAAACATATCCTAAAAAGCCTTAAAAGATACATTAAAATGCAAAGGATGCTGTACATTATTAAGCAGTGCTTTTCATTTCCTGCATAAAGAGTGAAATAAATGCAATCGGAACGAAATATAAAAGCAATATTTACATATGACGAGAATGAATGCAAGGTTGTTTCAAAACAAAATCATTCCCTGTCATGAAATTCAAATGAACTGAGTTAGACACACAAGATGACTAAGTGTCCCTGGAAGTACTGCCAAGTCTGTATTATAAGGCTAGTTTTACTTTAAGCAGATTGGATTGCCATTTTCGTTCGAAAAAAATGGGACAAAAGTTCAAATTTGGTAATGTTCCAAGTCTTTGAAAAATGAAGGCCAAATTGTTGCTGTCGTACTGGAACAGAATATGCCAAACAGAGTCAGTTCACGGGTCTGGTGTAAACATTAGATCATCTATTTCAATAGACAAAACATCATCCACTGTGGCTGGTGTAAGTTCGAACACCCCATGTAAGAGATTGACCGCACAAAGATGGGAAGCATAGCCCTCAGCATAGGCTGCTGCAGCAATGTTCGCGTCCGTTGTTACCTGTGTGCCTGGAGTTGTTTCTCGTACCTCAGCAGCAGCAGGAGGCGACTGTGAGATCTCAATGAATGCTGACATCAGTATTGGGAGCCTCTGGGGACAACACGAAGCATGGACCGTTATCGGGACCAGCAAAGTATCGACGTCCTTTGGCGCAGCTGATGGATATGTTAGACAAGCGTCCAACACGCATTCTTCACCGCATAGCAGGCATCGTAGAACAGGTAAGATGCAATCATGCCAGATTGGTCGGAATGACAGGAACCACGTGGTATTAAGGTCCCGTAGACGAGTCATGCCCAATAGCTGTACTATTCGCTCACGGCACTTTCTTTCAAGGAGAACTTTCTCCATTTCGCTCGGAGTTATTTCTGCGAAGCGGCTGGCCATAGCGCAATAGCAGACAGATGAATAGAATTCCCGCAACAAGTGCTAGAATTAATGGTATGCCACCAAACACCGAATGTGCAAAGTTCGGAATGATTCCAAGTATTGCCTGGAACGGTGCTAAGAGACCGGTGCAAATGCTCTTAAATACATGTACAATTCCTGTTGTATCTGACATGTTAAAGATACGTGATATCATTTCTACGAAATGTATAGGGCAGTTTGTACGTATTAAAGTCTGTATCTCAGCCGAAGTCCTTGCAATTTGTAGATCATAGGTTTCTTTGGCCGAGGTCAAAGGCACTGTTTGCTGTAAAAGCATGGCTTTCATTCTGCTTAAAGTATCAAATCTTATAAAAGAGACGTTAAGTGAAGGCCACAAAGGCGACTCCCTGACGGTGTCTATTGGGGGAAACAATACTTGCATACAGCAAGTGACCCTGGAGTTGACCGTTACTAGATATGGGATGCCGGGCAACATTCCACAGCAGCTCTGATCATTCAACATGAGGTAACTCCCATTCGAAAGTTGTCCAAACGTTGGATTAATCACAGCAGCTGGAGAACCGTGCTGATGGCAAGACAGGTTTGCCACAGAACCATTACAAGCTCCGTGTAAAATAATGTCCTGACATATGAGTGAACCGGTCAGTGCATGTTCACAGTTAGTACCGCTAAGAAACACTTCACGATCCCCACTCCAACATTTATGTGTATACGGTAAATTCCAAGATGTCTTAATGTATTCCTTACCCAACCTTTCATATTTGCCTGCTTGCATCTGTCTGACACAATACTGGAACTGAAAAGTTGTCACAGGTAATGTTATTTTGCCATGAATAAGCCATTCTGTAGCTGGTTTTTCTGCCACTGTGAATGGTAATTTGTCAATTTTTTCAATGCTCAGCACTGTATACTTTGCTCCTCTTTGTGCCAATTCGATCTGTTTATCAGTTAGATTGTATTCTGCAAACAGAGACGACGTGTTGATGAAACGCCAAGGCACATAGCCCGCTCGCAAAGATTGCAGCGTCCATGTCAATAACACTATAGAACGTAATTGAGACTGACCTTGTTGTAACATAGCCAAATCTTGTTCTAGAATGTCGATAGCAGAGGATACAATGCCATCCAATGAATAAATTCTGGAGGACAAAGTTGTTAACCCATTGTCGACTACAGAGAGTGTTTTCTCTAAATTAATACGATCAAGTTCACGTATTCGTTCTGCAGCCTCTATCTGTGACACTTTCCATGCTTCGTTATAAGCAGCGTAGATGCCGGCATATATGAAACGTTTTTGACGCGGTTTTCTTGGTCCAAGCAAGAATTCCCTAAGATCTGCGTCGTGTGCAAGTAAGGTTAAGTGTTGCTTCACATCCTGTAGTGTAGATTTATGCAGCCAATCGAGGCATAATTTTCCTACACTATATGTTGTTACTACCCCCGGATGTTGTCTTTGGACATATCTTGGGTCTGGCCTATGAAGTGCAAAGCCCTGAGTTTTGTTCAAGAACCTTTCCTGACAGTTGTTTGTGTCTGCGGGCCAGATCAACCATTTCTTCCAATTTGGATGAGTTCTGTTGAGTTGTAGTATATTGTCGACTGTCACCACTGCCTCTGTATTATTATCACTGGCAGGTGTTGGCACAGAAGGTGATTTCATCTCTTTTATCTTGGCTAACCCAAGACAAGATGTCTGTTGGACGGTGTCATTCAAAAACATTATTTGTTCAGGGATTATACAGGCTCTAAATAAAGCTTCTATACCCTGCACTTGCCAATCTTTACTACCCCAGACAGTTTTTGTCTCAATTGTGTCTTTCCATAAGTCGAAACCCTGAGTAGACAGTTGGGCAATAAATGCTTCAGAGTAAATCTGTTTCGTATTTGTTAACATAATTTTCAGTCCTGTTTTGTTTACATTTTTATAGTAAAACGTTTCTGGATCAGATGTATTATAACCTGAAAAATATGGAAATTTACTAGCAAAAGTTTTTGAACTACCATGTGGTGGTGTAGGACAATGTTCCCATTGATTAAACATAAACACATTTCTTGGATATGCAGTTTTGTGCAAATAATGATGACCATAGTGGTTGTAACAATACATTTCTTCGTAATCATTTGTACCCTCTAAATATTCATTTTTAGAAAATGCAGCAGATTTTTCTAGATCAAACATTATATCTTGAACAGTCTCTAAGTCCCAATCATCTGAATAGGTACTGGACGTTATCAAATCGCTTAGTGAAATTTTAAACAAATGTGGAATGTTCAATTGTTCACTTGGACCGAAGATTTCATAATCTGTTTTGTCCCACACTATACCATCCTGTATAGGAACAGCTGTGATGTTCACTGATGACAAGTCTCTTGCTTCACGATGGGAAGATTTATGTGGTTTCAAAAGCACGTTTATGTCCTTTCCTTCAATGTTCACATGGATGTATCTGCCACTTATAAGCATGCTTACTGTTGTTACCAAAGCTAGCCAGAGCAGGAAAACAAAAAGTCCAGATGTAATCCAGAGTTCAATCCATGGAGAAACCAGATAAGTCTTTTTCAGAAAGTGAATAAATTCTTGTACTTGCTGCTTGAGTTTTGATGATGCTGGCGTCGTTTCAGGTTCGCTTGGATCCACTGAGAACGTATCAAAGTCAATGAAATAGCCAGAAGCAGTTCTGTCAATTGTTGGAATTGCATCAGGATTCGTTGAAATCACAGGAACCAGTTCTTCACGTGTCACGTTGGTGTAGACAGGTGTATTTGGACGAACTGTTATTTGGTTGTCAAGAGGGATGAGTTCCATAGCTTGGTTGCATAGTCCTTCATTTGTTACAGCTGAATTCTCGATCGTGATCAGTCTTTCAGTCTGAACCTCTTGAATAGTAGCGAGAGGAGTGCGTCTGCTACTAGGTCGGAGTCCACGAGGCCTACTGCTTAGTATTGGCCACATGTTGTGGTTTGATCAGGTCGATTGACACAAATCTTTTCTCCTTTCTTCCAGCAAGGGGCGGCAGAAGTACTGTCCTTGTTCCTTGAACAGCTAGAACAGGTACCGGTTGTCTGTAAGAAGGTCCAAATTCCTTCTTGTCCGCGATTTTTTCTCTGACCAGATCCCCAACTTTTGGAATCCAGACAGGCCTTGCTGGGACCGCCGATTTTTCCCCAGTGGTGGTTGGCTGTAAGGATACGTTGCTTTGTTTCGTTCTTAACTTGTTAAGTTCCTGTAAAACAGCCAAACGATCTTTGATATCAAATTCTTTTTGTCCACCACTGTGCCTACGTGTTCTAAGTCTGGAACCCACATTCTTGTCCCAAATAGGACCTCATATGGAGTGACTCCCCTAGAGAACTTCTTGGCAAGTTATTGATAGCGCGCTGAACGCTAATGAGGTGTTTGACCCACCCATCACCCGAGCCTAATACCCTAGCTGTTATAGACTGCTTTATGTCCCGGTTTTTCCTTTCCACAACAGAATTTCCCTCAGGATGGAATGGAGAGGAGTACCGCAATGCAACGCCCAGACTGGCCATGGCCTCCTTGTAAGCCCTAGAGCTAAACGCAGGACCCTGGTCAGAATGAAACGTGCCTATTGCGTATGTGCCGATAAAGACTCGCAAATCTTTTATAACAGTTCGAGCGTCAGCTGAGCGCTGAGGCCATAACCATAGGAACCTAGATTCAGTATTTGCGGGAATGCCTTTGTCCAGTAGGACGCTGGCGAGTAGATAGCCTAATGCTGTCTAACAGTGGTGTCTGCACTGGGCTGCCGCATTCGCTGCATGGTGTCAGGTGGCTCTCTTGCTGTAATTTACAGTCTAAGCAGTTGTTGATGAATATGTGAATTTGTGTATTCATTCCAGGCCACCAGTACATCTCTTTTAATGTCAAAATTGTTTTTGAGATCCCTTGATGTGACAGACCCTCCCCCAAATGTGTTTCATAAATCAAGGCTGCTCTTCGTTCCATGTTTGGAATTACCCTATCCCCCACTCCAGGGATTCGAGCAAAAGGAACGTTATTCGCATCAATTACATAAGAGTACTTGAGTGGAAACTTTTTGGTAACGCTGCACTGCTGCCTTTGCTTGAAGCATTGACAGCTAACATTATCTCACCGTCTATTTTTGTTTTTGAACGAGTGATCGCAGCTACGGAAGCCGTTTGCACAGCCCCCTTCGCGGCTTCGTCAGCCAATGAATTCCCTGCAACGTGAACGCCATCACGCTGATGACTCAGTGTGTGAATCACGTGAGCCTTTGGTAGTTCGTTTTTCAACAGAACTACTTGTTCCCAAAGCAATTTGTGCTTAATTGTGCCACCTTTTGCATCCTTAAAACCATTTTCAAGCCAGGTTCGTATATAGTTATTATACGACTGAACACAGTAAAAGGAATCGCACACGATTAGTGTGAGGAATTCTCGATCCGTACTTTCAAGTGCCAGTTTGAATGCCTGTAGTTCAGCTCGCTGAGCTGTACAATCACCTAGTGACTGAGTTTTTGTGACCATAGGTCTGAAGATGCCATTTCGCATGCGACCTTTAACGATAGCACACGCTGCACTGTAAGCTTGCTTACTCCCTGTTGCGGGCTGTGCGGATCCGTCAGTGTAAATTACGAATTCATACTGATCGAGAGGCAGAATCTCAGTGGGCAGAGGACATTCTTGTTCATATTGGAGAAATGCCTGTGTTTTTAAATCTGGATCAAATACATATTCAACATCAGTTGCAGCAAGAGAATTAACCCACTGTATCCATCTCGGATGTAAAGCTTTAGCATTCGGAATGCTCGCTTTTGTGACCGCTTCTAAAGCCGGTACTGGGGTAACGACAATTATGCGTTTCCCTTGGGCTAAGGCTCTTTCTTTTGCTACAGCTGTTTGAACTGCTGTCAGAATTTTTTCAGTTGAACTGAAACGCATTTCCGCTTGTGTGTACAAATGTGATTTGTATGCAATTGGTACTTTCTCACCCTCGTTAAAGGTTAAGTAAGTGAATCCACATTGACCCGAAATTATTCGAATCACCAAATTTCTTTGACTTACGCGTGTTTGTAAGTGATTTGTTGCTAACATGTTAGCTTGGAGTGAACGCAAAATTTCTGTGTGTTCCTGTGTCCAGTTTTTATTTGAAAAATCAGGTTTGATTAATGCGTAGAGAGGTTTAACCCTTTCTGCATAGTTTAGAATGTATGTTCTACCAAAATTTAGGAATCCCAGTATTGATTGTAAACTTTTTAGCGTTTTTGGAGGTTGGAGCAGCGCACACTTCTCTAGAAAGTTAGCTGCCAAGCTCTTGCCTTCACTTGAAAGCTCATATCCCAAAAATAGGACATTGAGATGGGCAATTCGGGACTTTTTAAAGTTGAACTTGTAGCCCTCAGAGGCGAATCCCAATATAATGGTGCTCACCCTGTTCAAGTGTTTTTCCAAGTCATCGTCTGTCAGATAAATATCATCGACATAGGACAATGCCTCGTTGTCATAAATTTGTAGTAACTCCGTTACTCTTGCTGAGAATAACCCCGGGCTGTTCATGAACCCTTGTGGGAGTCGACAAAAGTGACGCTGGGTCCCCATTATGGAGAATGCCGTTAAGTACCTACTTTCAGGTGCTATATTTTGACAAAAGAATCCATTTGAGATGTCTAATGTTGTTTTGTATTTCTTTGCGCACAATGTTATTCATTAATGCTGTGCTGTGTGCATTTTGCACTGCAAAAGTTTTAGAACAAGTGTTTAAATGTCTGTAGTCCAAAACTAGACGATATGTATTGTCTGGTTTGGAGACAGGAAACAAAGGATTGTTCATAGATGAGGTGCTAGTTTCAATCACCCCTTGGTATTCAAGTTGATTTAAAATCTCCCTGACCTGTTTTTTAGCTTCTTGCTTAATTGGATACTGCCTCTGAGCAGTAGGTTCATGTTTCAGATGTATTTTATGGTGAGGGGAGTCCTCATCCCATCCTACATGATTTTTATATAATGCTGGAGCCTGGGCCACTGCCCATTTTCTGGCATATGTATATTTTAAGTGAATTGGAATGTGATTGGAGAAGGCAGGCATAATCATGTCCTCGCCGTGTGGGCACTCCCTGACAAATTGTGGTGGCCAGTCTTTTTCTGCTAGAAGTATGTCATAACCCTTTGATAGTCTTTCCCAAAAAAGTGCTTTAACCTGTCTAGGTTTGTCTCCCTCCATCCGGAGTGTTATTTCATATAACCTTTGTGGAGTACTAACCCTGGTGTCTACAGTCTCTACTGTAATGTACTCATTCAAGTCCACTATCTCCAGAAGTTCCATCAGGTTCTGGCGAGCTATTGTGACTTCTGCTGCACTGTCCAGCATTGTCTGAGCCCATTCTCCGTTCTTGAGTTGCGATCTCATTATTCTCGGCATGTCTTATCTTCAGACCTGCTACTTTCTTTTTGGAGAATTGAGGTTTAGCTTTAATTTTTGTTGCGTGCTTGTCGTCTTTCGATTTCACGCGTTCTTCTCTATGTTCTGTTCGTCCTCTTCTTTCCGAAGTCTGTGATGAGACCTGAAAGGGACGAGAGGAACGTGTATCAGTGTCTTGATACCTATCAGGTTTTCTCAAATTATCCCTATTCCTGAGGTTGTACCTCCTTTCAGAGGGCTCCTTTTGAGGAGACCTACCTCGGGATTGAGAACCTTTCTCGTTTGAATTTTGTTTGTTAGATTCCCACTTCTTTTTAGAAGATGTAGGAGTTTGTTTAATTGAGTCCTTTTCAGGACTTTCCGATAGTTTTGGTTTAGCTGGTCTCCCACCCAAACTATCTCTGCCTAATTCTGCATAAGATTGCTCTATAATTCTGGGTAGCTCTGTCTGATGTTCTGTAACATCAAATTCCCTTAGTTTTTGTCGGATCGCCACTGCTGCTGCCTCCCCTTTAATATTAGATAATATTATCGTTGAGACCTGTTCAAAATTTTTCAGTAATTTCATACCTAAATTTAAAGCAGGCTCTGCTCCATATTCGTTTTGAATTTGTTTTAGGACATCTGGTATTACCGCAATTGACGGAATGCCGTGTGTTTTAGTGTAGATGGCAGCAAAGACTGAGCCCCAAGTGGTGCAGTCTTCCAGTTGTGGTGTGATCCCCATTGGTAAACTGATGGTTAGGATTCTGTGTTTCTCATGTGGGCTAGTATTTGGAAATACTGCTTCAATTTGAGTAATTTTTTGAGCTATCCAAAATGGGATTTGCTCCCGCTTAGTGGGCATTTTACCCATGACTGCGTATAGAGTCTGTGGTGTAATTTTTAGTGTACTCCCCTGTGGAGGAGTATGATTTGTAATTGTTAATGGTGGTTGGACTGTGAAAGTCCGCATGACATATTGAACCAATTGTCTGTAGATTTTTATTAACTCTGTGAGTTGATTAAGTATTTCCTCGTCTGACATTATTTCGATGTCTGGATGAGGTGTGTAGCCGGCTAGAATCGGCCATGTTGCTCCTGGTCTACCTAGTGGACCGAGCCTGGTTATATTTTTATTGTGTTTTAGGGCGCCTTTAAACCAGAGCTGATGCTCCTGGTATGTTAATGGAATCTCAATATCCTCGAAAGGAATGTATTCCTCTGGTGCTTCATCTTCTTTGTAGTAGTGAAACAAGTGTGTTACTGGATTGGATTCAGGAAGAATTACCCATGAATAGAATACCTCTGTCTGAAAGGATTCATGTGCCTCAATCACGAAAACTGCTCTACCTCCTCTCGGAGATAGGCCATGTTTTATAAGTTTTAGAGTAATGGCTCTTCTTAAGTTAGGAGGAATGTCTATGACACCCTCTTCGGCTTCATTTAAACCTGTGTTGTTAAATAACGCTGGTTGGGCTGGATCAGCCGCAGCTCCACCGGTTCCGGCGGGATTGTCCCCGTTTAAGGACATTTTGTTTTATGAAAAATGTAGCACAAGTTTCAAGGAAACAAAGATAAGGTGCACAATATTGTGGAACACTGTATCCTTCAACGTTGAGCAAACCAAACAGCTAATATATAGGGTACTGCCCTATGTAGCCGTGGCGGATACTATCCCTGCCCACTCCAGACGTCTTTTGGAGTATATGGGTAGGGGTCTCTGAGAGAGAAAAGAATATATGCACAGCTGAGTTACTCAGTATCTAACGTTGAATTACTGCCTTACCAAACGTTGGGCGCCATGTAGTGTAGCTCCTATTTCCCTTATAGGCTCTGCGCATTGGAATAATATATCCTATAGGTTTGACATAGGACTAAGGTCAGTATGTCCCTATCGAGTATATTAAACTTAATTACTTGTGCCAGCTAGCTCAGAGGCCACTAGAAACTTCTTGACGACAAGAAGGGATTAGTTTCTGGCTGCCGCAAAACATGACCACTGTGTTTCCCTTACAGAATCAGGATGTGTCCCAGAGTCGTAGAAACAATAGATAACCATTTCACTCAGCTCAGTCGTGCATGTTTCAGTTATTCTCAGAGTTACACAGAAATAACCAGACGGGCGTTTCAATAAAGGATTTATTGAACAGTCTTGTTTCTGTTGTAAGTTATATGTGCTGTTACGATCACAAGACAGTATGCGAGATAAATAATGTACAAGGTGAGCAGTAGAAATAAATAATACTGCGTCAGCATTATCTTTTTAGCATATATGTATTTACATAAAATGACACAACCTAAAAATGCGAGTACTCATACGATGCGTTTCTAGCCTAGTTCTACCCAGTGTGCCTAACCTGTCCTAGGTGTAGGGAGAAGTAGAAGTAGGTGCTGTATTCCTGACTAGAGTATACTAAGAGTAAGTTACGCCTAGCATGCCAAGAGTCTATTATGCCAAGAGTCCCTCTAGGTTCTAGTCTGCTCCATACCTGAAGAATGAGAGAGGTAGGAATCTCTATCCGGACTCGAACTCCAACACCCCGCAAGGGAAGTTAGATCACTGGAAGCTGGACTCTCTGCGTGCAGGAAGGGCAGCGTCTTCTCAGTGCGTCTGGCCGGGAATCGGGCTCCTCTGAAGTCGAGGTCTCCTCTGATTTACAGGGGTTTGGGAAGGTATATTTATACCTGAAAATGTTAGCATTGACGTGAGTTGGGTAGCGAAAGACGTCATGAATGAATCCCTTAGGGAATAAGAGGTTCATGCATAATGTATGAGACCTTGAAGAAATCAATAGTCCTGGGCAAGGGAAACTCCCGCAGCCAGAGGGTCTGTTTTTTCATGGACTCGTTGAGACGCTAGGGTGGACGGATGTCGGAAGCCATGCCTGTATTTGGTATGGGATTCTATGCCTATATAAGGGCAGGTTAGATTGTGCCTATATATGGTCATGATTCTAGAAAGCCCGTTTAAGGACACCCTATGAAGTACACAACAATTTTGGTTTGATGTTTGCTAGCTATTTTCGATAGCTGATGCCCAGTGCAATGTACGAGATCTATAGTGCGCGGGACGGGACGTTCCCGTCAGTAGCCGTGGAAGTGGGACTGGAGATACCATATTGTGTTCAATAAGACGATGTGGTAAATTGCTAGGTCCGTGTAGCCATACATGTGCGTGCAAAGACTGCGCAGCTCTGTAGTACCTTTCCATATCTGGCGCGTTCAGCCCGCCCTCCGCATATGGCCTAGTCAGCACGTCCCAGCGAACCCTAGGCTGTTTGCCCGCCCACACCAAGCGTGATAGCAAAAGCCTCAAAGTACGAATAAAGGACTGTGGAAGGCTGATGGGTATGTTGGCAAAGAGGAATAAAAAACGCGGTAGCACCACCATTTTTGACAGCGCTATACGTCCTACCATAGACAAGGGGAGCTTAATCCATGTTTCTATTTCCTCAGTCAGCTTTTGGACCGCACGGCCATAATTCTCAGAAAGCACGAGTTCAGCGTCTGTATGGATCTTGATTCCCAAATACCTAACCGGCTCAGTTGTCCATTCCAGCGGATAGGTGGTCTGTACTGGGATCGTGCAAGGCGTTAGAGGGAAAATAAGCGATTTGTGCCAATTAATGTGGAGCCCCGAGTGCTGACCAAATCGCTCAACTTCTTGGAGCATTGGGGCGAGATTCTGCTCTGGGTTCCGTATATACAACAACGTATTATCAGCATACGCTGAGATGGTAAGATTGTAGTTCGGAGAACGTATACCTCTATAGGCGTGATATTCACGCATTGCGCATAAAAGAGGCTCTGCCACCAAGGCGTACAGCAGTGGGGAGAGGGGACAGCCCTGCCTCGTTCCCCTGGTGATATTAAACTTCTTAGAACACATACCATTGATCCTTACTTGGGCCACCGGCTGAACATACAGTACCACCACCAGTTGAATAAAAATATCACTAACTCCCACCTTGCGCAGAACTGCGTATAGAAACCTCCACTCCACCGAATCAAAAGCTTTTTCAATATCAATAAACAGTGCTGCTGCTCGTACCTTCGGGCTTATGCGCGCAATAGTACCAAATAAAGTGCAGAGATTACTGGATAACGACCGCCCCGGAACAAATCCTGCCTGCTCCGGACCGATAAGCGTAGGGAGAAGAGGGGCCAATCGGTTGGCCAGTACTTTAGCATACAGCTTTGTATCAATCATACAGGGGGTATGAGAGGCAACATGTATAGACAGTAAGTTACAAGGTCTCGGTATTGAAAAAATGAGTCCACGTCGCTATTTGTAGCCTTGGTGTGTTTTTATTGCAGGAATGCTGGGTTTTCATAAATGCACAGCCAACGTGTTTCGCCCAAACATGGGCTTCTTCAGGGCTGTAATAGCATACAATATACACACATTTAGGACTTTTCATTTTAATACATTGTTATGTGCATATAGGGGTGACAATTATTCCCAAGTGCTCGCGGTAGGGGAGCATGGGAAATGAGGAAAGAAGAGCGGGAAGTGCGTCACAATGGGAAGAGAGTCCAGTCAAAAGTGACCGGTGACAACTAAAGCTGTGAAGCAGCCGGCGTGTGAAAACTGACTGAAGGGAAGGGAAATTGAACCATGTGACTAGGTTGTGTCAGTATAGTACAGAGCCATTAATCATACCCAATAGTGAGACACAAACCATATTAGTCGGCCTGCCTAAGCGAGAGTGGAAGTAGGGTGGGTGAAAAAAGTGTGACATACACTGTCAGAGTGCTAGGGAATAAACCACTAGATACATTGTGAAGTGAATAAACACCGCAAGGGGTGGGTGGAACGTGCCTATAGTGCATCAGAAAGCGCTTACCGAATGAAGGGTAACGTAATCTTGCCAAGGTAAAGTAGTGGTATCCGCAAAAGGTAGATCCGTGTTGGGTCGTAGAATCTTGCCAAGGTAAGGAGATCCGCAAGATTCAGGTCCGTGTCAGGACGTGGGATACAGATAGGTACCCTAAACACGGGAAGGTCATGGTTAGGAAGAGAGGGGGAGGTGGTAAAGTAGATTCGATGCGTACGGTACGGTCAGGTGAAAGCTATGTTAAGACCAACCTTAAGGATAAAGGTGCATATCGGAAACCTTGGTCAAGTGATTCTGTCTCTGCAGCGAAGGTCCGTGTCAGAGGGTAGCTGTGGGGAAAGGGGGGGGCTTGAGTTGAATAAGCATAAAACACGCAGGTCATGCGTCTATACATAAAAACAGGAAAAAGCAAAGTTAATCTCCAAAAGCGCCGGTTGAAAAATTCGCAATTAAGTGCATCTTAAGACCAGCACCCATGTCGTTCTATTGATTGGTGTAGCCGGAGCAATAAGCTCACAGTTACCAAATCGTATCTAATGGTCAAAGAAAGCTGGGGGCAATGAACTCACAATCGCAGGCGGTATATGTCGCTGTGCTTCCTCTGTAGGTGCAGATAAACTAATGCCAAGCGCACAAAGGCCAGTAGTGCAATGAGCGCCCGCAAAACTAAAATACGTGCTGAAGTTAAGGTGCACGTAGCATAAGGCCAATAAAAATGTGCCACTATCCATATAAAACTATCTACTATTGCTAAAGCCTCAAGGTGAATGAAAGCTCCGGTGCCCATGTCCATGCGCGGTAGTGAATATTGATGTACCACTAGAATCAATAAAGTAGGTCCATTGTATGTCGGCCTATATTAAATAACGGCCGTGGCAGTGGTTGCGGTACTGCGTGTTCCTATCAATAATTGAGAGAGTTGAAATGTTAACCACTGAAGTCGGCCCTGTGTGTAAACGCCTGTGTGACTACAAAAACCAATTCAGAAATAGTGAAGCTAACACGATCGTGACAGAAAAAACGTCCGGTGAAGCGGCAACCCTAAAATGAGACAGTGGCAGCCGCTACGGGAAAAAGGTGCCTATGACGTGGTGTGAGCAGGGTGAAAAACACTCATACAATACTGACCGTGTGCATGTAAGTTGAGCACCAGGTCAAGGGTAGACTGCTCAGTCCACTAAGGGTGCCCCAGTATCCCCCACCACTACGCGCTATTTCTATCTCTTGTATGTAAACTTACTTCTTTAAGCAAACGAAGCGCGATCCGTGTTCGGATGGCATCGGGTCCCGTCGGTGGCGAGATAGTGAGTCGTGTCCCGACAGTAAAGTAAGCAAAACATCCGTGTAGTACTTCCGGTGTGACACGGAGAGTATTTCTGGGTGTGGACGTGCTGTGTGAGCACGTCTGGTCTGCTAACCCAGGCGGCCATGTTGCTAGTATTCGATTTAGGAGAACGGCTAAATTGTGCCAAAAGGTCGGTCCATACATGAGTATTAGATAAAAGTATCCAGAACCGAAGGGAGGTGAGAATGAAAGGAAGGCAATCTGCTGAGATAGTTCAAAAAGTAAAAAAGATCGTTGGAGAGAGCAAGAGCACTGTTGAGGTGTAAATGGGAAAAGCATGCAGTGAAATAACGTGATTCGGTGAATAAGCGTTGCTGTAAGGATAGCAGGGAGAGTAAATCAAATGCATGGAAAAGTAAACAATAAACAGACGTCAATAATGCATAAGCTATTACAAATAGCTTGAAAATTCAGGCAGAGCGTGTGAATGTAACTACAACAAAGAAGCATGGTACATAAGGTCAGACAGGGCTGAAAAGCCAGATTGTACCACAATTGTCGGTAATATACAACAGATGATGGTGTGAGTACAGATCACAGTAAACAAGAGGGGGATCAGTGTCATAGGAAGTTCGTGTGTCAAAACAGTAATTCACAGTAATCAATGCAACTAAAATGAGCAGCTGGAGGTTATTGATGGAGCATGTTAGCGTTTTGAAGTAAAAGGTTTGGACATGCTGTAATGTGCATGTTAAATCCGATGACCTTGTGTAAAGAGACAGAGTGTATCACATTTAGCAGTATTGCCAGACAGTTACTGATACGAGAATAAATGAAATAAAAATCACTATAAGCCTGTACCTTTACATGGAACCATGATAATGTGCAGTCATGATGAGGTTACAGGAAGTAGTGCATCTCATTGTCACTGTTCAGACCCAATGAGGAGGAGGGTAAGTTACAGATCCAACGTGCTTCCAGTTGCCTCAGGGTCAGTTCCCTGTCACCTCCTCTCTTGTTGGGCATTGCAACATCAATGCTGTGGAAGCGAAATTTGGTTTTGTCAACATTACCCTTGCAATCGTGTGAGACTAAAGCGTAAGATGTGTCACCATTCAAGACCGCTCTCCGATGTTCTTGGATGCGGGTCTTGAGCTGTCTCACTGTGCTTCCCACATAAATCTTGTTGCAATCACAGATGAGTACGTAGACTACAAAACTCGTGAGACAGTTAATGAACTGATGTATCTTGTATGATGTTTCTGTGTTGTATTTGAAGTGTGTCGTCCTGTTGCACCCTAGGTTACAGATGTTGCACGTGCTACACGTGTAAAATCCAACTGGTTTGTGCAGCCACATTTGTTGTTTTGGAGTTTTACATAGTGTGTAGCTGGGACATAACGAGTCTGATGGTTCTACTCTTCTTGAAAGTCATGGATGGTTTCTCTGTGATGATGTTGTTCACTCCCGGGGCCCCCTTCAAAAGTGCCCAGTGTTTGCCTAGTATCTTGAACACCTCATGATTGTGTGCTGAGTGTGTTGTAACAAAAGCGAGTCTATCCTTCCTCTTTCTGGCATCTTTAGACTTGCTCCTGAGTGTGTCCTTTCTCTTGAGTTTCCCAGCCCTGTTTTTGGCCATGTCTAGCATGCTGTGCTCGTAGCCTCTTCTGCTTAGTCTGTCTGTTGCCAGCCTGGCCTGCGCTTCAAAGTCGTCATCCTCACTACAGTTCCTACGGATGCGTACCAATTCACCATATGGTATAGCCTTCTTGGTGGATGCTGGGTGAGAGCTGGTGTAATGTAGAATGCTGTTGACGGCAGTGTCCTTCCTGTACAGTGTGCTGTGTATTTTGTGTTCCCTGACATATAACTCAAGGTCCAAAAAATGTATTCTGGACTGTGACATCTCCAGAGTGAAGGTGACATTTAGCGTGTTTGTGTTGAGAAACTTAAAATATTCCATCAACTCCTGTCCTGTCCATATGATGATGATATCATCAATATAACGGCCCCAGAATTGGATATGTTCAGTCCAACCTGAGGCCGATCTGGACCATGCGTGGGTATGCTCCCCCCACCCCATGAAGAGGTTCGCGTACGATGGAGCAAATTTGGATCCCATCGCCGTTCCCTGTTCTTGTTTGTACCAGGTCTGATTGAACAAGAAAAAATTGTTATCCAATATGATGTCAATCATTGTCAACAGCATTAGGTTATGATCAAGAAGGGTTGCCTTTCTCTTGGATAGGAAAAAGTCAATTGCTATCCTGCCTAGATCCTTTTTGATGCAAGTATACAGAGATACCACATCAAGTGTGGCGAACCACATCCTGTCATCCCATTCAAGGTTCTCAAATTTGTTCAGTATATCAGTGCTGTCCCTGATGTATGAGGGCAGCTTGATCACCAAGGGCTGTAAGAAAGTGTCTACAAATTTAGACAGGGCTTCTGTCATGGAGCCGATACCAGAAATGATCGGGCGTCCCCGTGGGAATGGCTGTTTCTTGTGTATTTTAGGTAGTAGATAGATGCAGGGATACCTAGGGTTGTGAATGGAGAGGAAACTGTACTCGGTGTCTGATAAAAGGCCCACCTCCTTCCAGTGCTGAAGCTGCTCGTTAATCAGGGTGCTAGCTGTAGTACATGGATTATTAGTGAGTCTGGTGTAGTGTGATGTGTTGCCTAGTTGTCTCAGGACCTCACCCTCGTAGTCCTCTCGGTTCATCACCACTACGTTGCCCCCTTTGTCTGCTTCCCTGATCACGATTGAGTCATTATTGCTGAGGCTGTAAATAGCCTTTCTTTCTGCAGGGGTTAAATTGTCCCTAGTGTATCTGTTGGTTCGTCTAAGTATTCTGTCTTCGAGTTTGTGTAAGTCCTTTGTTACTAGATCGTGAAAAACCTCAATGCTACTGAGATGACTGCCTTGTGGAGTAAATTTGCTGCGTGTGTGTAATCCACTCTCACAGGTGTAATCTTGTGTGATGTTAAGGTCTGCAAGTACGCAAGAGACTGAGGAATCATTGTCCTCGTCCAAGCTCAGTAGTGTGGCAACATCTCTAACATGAGATACGGTAAACTCCGTTTCAGTTACAGGACAATCAACAGTAAGTTTATCATAATTGTTAATAGAAAAATGACATTTCAATATAGCAGTTCTCACAAACTTGTACAGATCAATGTGTAAATCTGAAAAAAGACCTTGAGATACAGGGTAGTATCCAAGTTCTTTATTGAGTACATTGTTCTCATGTACAGACAAAGGGTAGGTAGACAAATTGACAACTAAATCATCTACAGTCACAGGTACAGTTGCAATTGTCATATTATTCGACATTTCATCAACTAACGTTTGTTCAATTGGCTCTTTTGGTAGCGTGTTAACACCCTGTCCTTTTCTGCCGTTTTTTCCTCCTCCCCCCTCTCCTGGTTTTTCTTTGCTCTTTTTGTTTCCGATCCTTAAGCGTAAAACCTCGTCTAAAAAAGTCGAGGAGCAGGCTCCCGGTACAGCCCCATCAGTATCTCCTTCCCTGTTTACGTCTTCCACTGAGGATGCTCCTGAGCTAACACTGATGCTGGATAAGCTGCCTGTACTGGGTGTTGGTGTAGCATTAGTCTTCGGTATCTGTATATTGTCAAAGCAAGCGGCGAACGTGAAAATACGTCCACTGTCATAGTCACGGTCGTCTCTAACGATCTTGTGAAGTTTCCTGCTTTTAACCGCTGATTGGTGTGCAGCAATCTGTTCCTTTAAGATGACATAATTTTTAGCGGTTGCCTCTACCAGGTTAAGCTGCTTGATTTCATCTTCAAGAGCTTTGATCTCTATCTGGAGCTTGGCGCACTTTCTCTCAGCGTGAGCTATGAGTATCCTCATCATGTTGAAAGAGGAATTGTGTAGATTATCTTCCCACTATGAGAGCAAGTCTGGGTCTAAGTTGTCGAAGTTGGGAAATGTCAGGATCCTAAGTCCTCTGGGTACCTTTTTGTTCTCCGGGTATCTCTTGAGGGTGACCCCATCCCACCACTTCGATAGCTCATTTTTCTTGAGTCTCTCAAGTTTTTGAAATTTAAGTTTAAGCCCTTCCTTTGGGTTGCCAACATTGGAGACAACTAGTTTAATTTCGCTATTTGGTTTGAAGAGATCTCTTGCGGACTCATTTTTTCAATACAGAGACCTTGTAACTTACTGTCTATACATGTTGCCTCTCATACCCCCTGTATGAATGTTTAACTTTACGGTCAAGTGGTAGCTGGCCATTTGAGGTGGGCAATATCCCAGAAGGATAGTGACTAGACTGGGAAGTGCAATCCTCTCGAAAACCCGGCTGCCTCTTCCAATTGTAGCACAGCTTTGTATCAATATTAAGCAATGAAAGTGGTCTGTAGGACGAACATTGTTCGGGAGGTTTACCAGGCTTGAGCAACGTGATAATTGTTGCTTCCCTCATGGAAGGCGGCATTATCCCGGCTTTGGCTATTTCCTCAAATAAATTTACTAGGTGCGGAAGAAGTTTATCCTGATATGCCTTATAAAAGGCAGCTGTTAGGCCGTCAGCCCCAGGGGCCTTCTCATTAGGCATGTCTTTTAGCGCTGCACTAATTTCCGTGGGTCGCAGCGGGCATATAAGGTGTTCCCTATCCTTGTTCGACAACCAAGGCATTGCTATGTGGGTTAAGTATTCATCATCTGGTTCCTCAGTGGCTGTCCCCCTAGAGGTATAGAGCCTTGTGTAATAGTCAGCAAACGCATCTAGGATAGCTGGAGTGTGCTCCACTAATTCCTGCTCAGCATTATAGATGCCGGCAATGTGATTGTCACCCCTGTGCGGTCGGATCGTTGCTGCCAGCGTGGCACTAGGTCCATCTCCTTCCACGTACACCCTGGCGACGGCATACTTCCCCAAATGTTTAACCTCGTCTTCTGCTAGAGTGTTATATTCGCTAACCTTCACCCTGAATTGTGCTAATATCTGGGGGGTCACCAGAATCCTGCAATTTGCCTTCCAAATCTTTCAAGTCGCGTTCAGTGTTGCTCAGCTGTGTGCGAATTGACTTAAGAACGCCAGCATGTTTAGAGATCGTGACGCCCCGTATGTATAGCTTGAACGCCTCCCAAATGGAACACATTGTCGTCACACTACCCAAGTTCGTAAGGAAGTACTCGTCAAACGCTGCGCCAATCTCCGCACGGAACACCGGATCTAGTAAAGAATACTGCGGAAACTGCCATTCTCGCTTCTGCAGCAGAGCATCGGACAGCTCGAGCCGCAAGAGCACCGGCGAATGATCAGAAAGGGTGCGTGCCAAGTGGGAACAGGAACGCACTGAGGGAAGCAAGACATCTGAGGCGTACCAATAATCAATCCGCGTGTGGATATCGTGCTGCCGAATAGTGGGAGTATTCCCTGCCCAATGGGGACAAGTGACTCCATACATCCCTCATTCCCTCCGCCTGTGCAATGTGAGCTATGGCCTTAGCCGCACGAGAGGGGGGCCTAGCCGTACCCCTGGAGCGATCCAGATCCGTGTTCTGAATGCAATTGAAATCACCCCCCCAAATGATAGAAATGTGAGAGAGTTGTGACAATTTGAGATGTAAGTTGTGATAGAATTGTGGGTCATCATGATTGGGGCCATAGACCCCCACCACTAATACATTAAAATGTTCCTTGCGGCATTTAGCCAGGACAAACCTGCCATTCGTGTCCACCTCAACTTTCTGAATATATATCCCCGAATTTCTACGAACCCAGATAAGCACACCCCTGGCATGTGAAGAGAAACCTGCAGCAACGCATGTGCCTTCCATGCGTCTCTGGGATAACAATCCGGTAGTGTGTGAGAGGTGTGTGTCTTGCAGTATAGCTACATCGACTTTGTGACGCTCTAAGTAAGCAAGCACTTTACGTATTTTTCTCTGGTCATTCAGACCTCTAACATTCCAGGTAAGGAAGCGAAAATCTGTCCTTTCAGTGTTGGGCAGGGTCATAACATATGACAGTCCACTCTGTAATCTGAAGGCTGCTGGTGAGCGGGGTCTGAAAATACAATGTCCAGAAAACCCAAAATGACATTTAGAAAAACTATCGAACTACATACAGTAAAATACCCCCCCAACACCCACCCACACCAAGTCAAAAAAGGTAGACCTGGCGAACTGCAGTGTCCCCGGATCCCCCCTCCCGTGACCATCCCCCCCTACTTGCAAGAACTCCCCAACGATAAGTACCCAGGTGTAATACACACAGGGGTGGAGGCAGCCGGACCCCGTTGTTACTGGGTGGTCACTTGTCGCCTCTACTATATAGTTACCAACTGATCGACTGATTGTTAAGTATGCTTCATATGCCTAGAAATGGTGCAGCAAAGCGTCCATATAACAAATAGAGTAGTTACTTTGTGGCAAGACAGATTATGCATAAAAGAAGTCACAAGGCCTTGGGAGCTGTGTGAATACTTCACCGGGCTCTATGACGCCGAAGTGCCGGGGTTTCCCACACTCTCCGACGAGGCTCCCCCTCCGCGTTGGCATCCCCCAGCGACGGGGACCGAGGCGATTTTTTGTCTGATCCCCACAGTATTTCTTGATGCCTCTCTGCAGCAGGATAGGGTCAGTGTAGAAGCGGGTGCGGCCGTCGAGGCACACCCTAAGACGGGCTGGATATAACATCGCATAGTCCAATTGTAGGTCTCTTAACTTGCGCTTGGCTGGGCCAAATTTCTTGCGCGCCTCCTGCACAAGCGGAGTGAAGTCAGGGAACAGGGACAACTCCGAGCCCTCGTATTTCAGGACCTTCAGCTCTCTAGCTCTTTTCAACGCGGCGTCCCTGTCCCTGTAGTTGAGCAGGCGGACTATCAGGGGGCGAGGAGGCGCACCAGGAGGAGGCCGCGGACCCAGCGAGCGATGAGCACGCTCTACAATGAAGACCTCAGAGAATGTCTTGCACCCTAACAGTTGTACCAACAGATTTTCCACAAACTTTTCCATGTTATCATTGGCGGTAGATTCCGCCACTCCCAGAATGCGCACATTATTTCGTCTGGAGCGCGCCTCCATGTCCTCTGCTTTGTCCTTCAGTGTCGCAACAAGCTTCTCCATTTGTTTTTGCGCAGTCCCCATATCCGTTTGGGCATCTTTGGCATCCGAGATCCTATGCTCCGCCATATCGATTCTTTCTGCATGTTTATCGACTTTTTCTGACATTCTGTCCATTCGGTAAACTAGCGTGTCCATCTTAGCATCGATGGAAGTGAGGCTGCGTTGCATAGCCCCCAGTATGTGGCGGATGTCCCCTTCTGGAATTGCAGGGGCCCCCACAGTGTCCGGAGCCGTTGAGTCCTGCTCCTCGTCACAGTGTCTAGAGGACTTGCGTTGCTCGAAATGCAGTTTCGACTGCGTTTTATCGGACCTGCCCATCTCGGAGGCGGCCTCTTCTCCGCTACAGACGTGTCGGACCCCCCAGCAGGCTAAGTGCACCAAGGCCACGCAGCTAGAACACGTGCAGGGTGATTCAGCAGCAGAACAAGCCAAGTCCCATACAGACGCTCAGTCAGACCCCTAGCGTCGCTTCTCTGTGTCCGGCAATGGTGAGGGGGTAGCAGACTCGGTCACACCCGGCAGACAAGTGGACCCCCCCCCCAAGTCTCCGAGATGTGAACCCCAAGTACATAGGCCTCCAGGCCCTCGCACCCTGATCGATGAATTGGGGGGACAGCAGAGCGTAACAGTTACCCAGGCACCGTAGCTCAGTCAAATAACCCCCAGGGTCATGCGTCTGCTTTATTTGTGACAGGCCCTAGGGCGCAATGCCGCCCCAGGATATCTAGTGGAGGCCCGCGTGTCTCCTGCAGCACTATCCGGGGCAATGCGCCACGTCGGCCGATCACAGGCCCCCCGCAGCCAATAATCTCGGACACGCAGCCGCGGCACGTCCCCCGCGCCGCCGCTCACCTGCCCTTCTCAGCTCTCTCTTCTGTGCTCCTCCGTCGGACGCCACACTCCGGGGGGAGGGCGCTCGGGAAAAGCCAATGCTCCGCCGGTCCCAGGACACTCAGCCCGCAGCTGCTTGTGAAATGGGCCACAGATCCGGCCTCGCCGTCCGGCCCCCCAGGTGAGAAGCGCCCGCGGGGTGCCGCGCTCAGGATTCCTGTATGCGCTCGGCAGCGAGCGATGCCACCATCCAGCACCCCGCTCCGGGGAAACCTGCAACTTTTCGCCGTCACTTTTCACGGCTGCGGCGAGGCTCAAGATGGCCGCCGGTCCTCCGAGGCAAAGTTCGCAGCTGGGTAAAACACTTTTTTCCGGGGACAGGAGCGCTCTAAAGACCTTAGAAGTCGCTCTACGCTGCCTCCGACCCAACTTCGGCCAGCGCAGCGTCACCTCGTCGACCAGAGGGTGCTAATATTAAAGGATTGATACAGCGACTGCCGGAGCCCTCTTAGGCTGCGGCCATCACGGAGTCAGGCTAGCCACGCCCCCCTTGGAAACAATAATTATGGCTACAGTTATTTCTCAGATGGGCTATGCCAACTCTGATTATTTAGCCAAGTATTGCGATCCAGAAGCTGCAATTTATTCAAAATGAAGCTGCCCACCTCATATTTAGGCTTCGAGGCACTCCCGTGTAACTTCTACCCTAAAACAATTACACTGGTTAACAGTTAGGCAAAGGGTTCCGTTTAAAATCTACTGTGCTATATTTAAAGCTCTGCAAAATTCCCCTCCACGTATCCTAGCAAAGAGCCTCAATAAATGCATTCCCTCGCGAGATTAATATCTTCCAGCACTTACCTTCTCCAGGTTCCGAGATATAAGTAGCAACATATGGGAAGCTGTAGTTTCTCAGTTCAGGCCCCCTTTGTGGATCTTCCTACCAGATTAATTGAGGCAGGAAAACAGATATCTGACCTTCAGGAAAATGCTTAAAATCCGGCTGCTTAGACAGGCTTGTATGTGCTAGTTCTACTTTTAAGGAGTTCTTCGTCTCTTAGACAAGCCTTTATGTGCTAGTTTGATTTTTGTTTTTTATCCTTTTTCATTGCCTTAGTCTTATAGCTCCAAGAAACCACTTGTGAACGTGCGCTTTAGCAAGTTTTATTAACATGACATCGTTTGGCCTAAGAGTTTGAAAAAAAAGATTTTGTTAGAACTTGCGTGGTAAATGCACTGACGCTCTTTTCAGCAGGTGTACCCTGTATAAAGGAGAATAGCAGTGTAAACGTGACATTATGAACGGACAGGAGTACATAGATTGTGAACAACAACAATGCTGGAAACTGAGGCGGGAGAAGTCTAGGTTAAAAAGGGCATTACAAATAGACTAGGGAGCTCCTGTCTGTTATCTGTAAGAATCTACTGCCTTTAAAGGCTAGTGTAATGTTGTGCATGTTTCTGTCAAACAGGGCCAAAAGCAGATCACAGTCATGTTTTTTGCCGATTTGTGCGCTGTATAGAGATTAAATCAGCTTGCATAAACCTTATTTGCTGCTCTATGCATGAGAGATTTTTAATATGTCTTTCCCCTTCTATTGCCAAGTTTAATCCAATAATTGCAGTATTGCATAAAATCACTGAGGGAAAAAAACTGGCCTACTGAAGAGTGCGACGGGTGCCACAGTCTGAGCTCCGGGCAGAATATGCTCAAAGCTGTTTACATTTTGTCCGTTAAAGCGCTCAGCGCCATGATACCCGTGGGGTGATAGTGCGCTTTATAAGATTATATAACATAACATAACATGAATCAACAGTATGAGGCAGCCGAATATGGTCATCAGTGGCCGCTGGTGAAATGTGAAAGTGGCGGGGAGTAAACTCTTGTCTGAAAATGGAGACGCCAATAGGAACGTGCCTTGATCACTCCGTTTCCCTCATTTCAAGTCTGTACATGTATTTTAACCGTGCACTTTGTCTAATGCCAATGCTTAATTTGTAAAATAATAAGTGCCAGGGCCCCGACCAACAGGCCACTACAGTTTGCACCACCCATTGTCCCTGACATCGTTGCCAATGGCGGTACCAAAACAACTCTCTCACCTGCAAGTGCGACAGTTCAGATTATTCCAGGTCCCCAAACCTAAAAGAATGACTGGGGAGGCTGGTACTAGTCATTTTTTATGTATATTGTATTCCTAAACAACCTCTTCTGCTCCCCTCTAAATTAGATGAGCGGGGCGCCATGTGGCAGACTGTCAGATGTGTGGTGATGACAATTAAGTGCCGGTGCTGAGCACCGAAAAGCACGGGCTCAAATTAAGCACAGATAAAACCTCCAGCGCTCCTACTCTGCGGGCTCTTTTTGCCAGCATGTATGCAACGTATTGAGTCAGTAATGAGAAGGGGTGGAAAAATGTAATGCCTTTATAGTTCATTTCAATTAAAGTGTCACAATATGTAAAAGCATAACCCATGATGAGGCTCTTTTTAGGTCTCGGCCTGCACCAGCGCTTGCGCTGGTCTGGCCGAGAGTTTTAGTAAGCGGGTTTTGGAAGTGCAAACACTGGCTTTCGGCTGGCGACCAGCTTGAGTTCACGATGGCGTGCACGCGCAGCTGGCATCTGGGTTTCCTATCTCTTCCTCATTTCCTCGTCATGGCTCATTAACTCTCTGGACTCTGATGTTTCAATCGCAGCAGCAGCTCACATTACCAACTGAGGGCCCTGGACTACAGTCACATGAAAAACAACAGCGATTAGCATTGAAATGCAAGCTTTTTTTTGTCTAGTTAGAAATATTGCTATGGTGGGTTGATTTCACCTTATATCGCTATTTGTTTTATATTGGGAGTCACAGCCTAATTACCAGTATTTTTGTCTCTCACTGTTTTTTTTTTTATATTTATTCGCGCAAAGCACAAAGCTATATTTAAGGTTACTTTTTCCGCGTCACTTCTTCACTCTTTTTAAACTCCACACCCCCACTCTTATTGTCTCTCTCCTTCTCCCTCTCTAATTCTCTCTCTACTTAATTAACTCTCCCCTCTCCATCTTTTTTAGCCTTTCATTCTCTCTCACCCCTTTATCTGTTTCTCTTTCAAACTCCTTCATTTACTCTCTCTCCTCTTCTTTCTCTCTCTCTATCCCGCTCCACTCTTTATTCTATGTACACCCTTTCTCTCTCTTTCTCTCTCACCACCCTCTCTAATTGGGCATTATATCTTCACTCTATCTCTCACTCGGCAACACCACAGCATCACTCAGCGCAACCACAGCATCAATCAGAGCCAGCACAGCATCAATCAGAGCCAGCACAGCATCACTCAGCACCAACACAACATCTCTCAACGCCATCACAGCATCACTCAACGCCATCACAGCATCACTCAGTGCAACCACAGCATCACTCAGTGCAACCACAGCATCACTCAGCACAACCACAGCATTACTCAGCACAACCACAGCATCACTTAGCGCCACAACAGCATCACTCAGCGCCACCACAACATCACTCAGCGCCACCACAACATCACTCCGCGCCACCACAGCATCACTCAGCACCACCATAGCTTTACTCAGCGACACCACATCATCACTCAGGGCCAACACTGCATCACTCAGCACCACCACAGGATGACTCAGCACCACCACAGCATCGCTCAGCACCACCACAGCATCACTCAGCACCACCACAGCATCGCTCAGCACCACCACAGCATCGCTCAGCACCACCACAGCATCGCTCAGCGCCACCACAGCATCGCTCAGCGCCACCACAGCATCGCTCAGCGCCACCACAGCATCACTCAGCGTCACCACAGCATCACTCAGCATCACTCAGTGCCACCACAGCATCGCTCAGCGCCACCACAGCATCGCTCAGCGCCACCACAGCATCGCTCAGCGCCACCACAGCATCGCTCAGCGCCACCACAGCATCGCTCAGCACCGCCACTGCATCACTCAGCACCGCCACTGCATCACTCAGCACCGCCACTGCATCGCTCAGCACCGCCACTGCATCGCTCAGCACCGCCACTGCATCGCTCAGCACCGCCACAGCATCGCTCACCGCCACCACAGCATCACTCAGGGCCAAGACAATATCACTCAGCACCACCACAGCATCACTCAGCGAAAAGACAATATCACTCAGCACCACCACAGCATCACTCAGCACCACAGCAGTCTCACTCAGCAACACCTGAGTATCATTCAGCATCACCTCAGCATCGTCTCCGCAACAGTCACCACCACCACCACTACCACCTCAGCATCACTCAGCACCACCTCAGCCTGCTCTCGGAATCTGGCATCTGTTGATTCTCCCCTAGCATCTGGCCGCTGCTAGTGTTATAATACAGGTACTAGTTCCCAACCTTCACCCTCCGATTGTTTATGCCCCTTCAAAAAAAAAAGCTTTAACAAACAACCATTGCAATAGGCAGAAACAAGTTGCCAGCATTGCAAGAACAAAAGAAAACTGAGGAAATTTTTTATTGTAAATACTTTTTTTAATATGGTCGTTCAGTTTTACATAATGCCTTCTTGGTCATATATAAAGTAACAAAAATGCTTCTGATACTTTTTTATTATAACTTTTCAGCATGCCGCACAGCAGCCACACTTCTCTACAGCACAGCTTGAAGACATTGGCAAAGTCAATAGCTCTGGCTAAACACTTATAAGGCCCCAAAGGCGAGACCTATTGGCTATGCCAATGCTTGTTTATTGGGCACTGCCTTAGCTTTCCTTCACAGAGCTCGAGACTGGTACATTTCAGCAACTGGTAAAACTAAGTATCTTTAAATGCAAGTCCCTTAAAGCTAAGATTTTAAAGAGTTTTACTATTTCTGGAATGTGACCGTCTTGGCCTCTGTAAAGGAAAGCTGAGGCTGGCTGCAGAAAGATTCCTAGAACGCCAGAGCCATCACAAGAATCATTTGGGAATGGCCTAACCTGAAAGCAATATTCTGAGCCCGCTGGTCTGCTCTGACTGACAAGATGCCGCTGCACAGAGGCAGATGGTGAATGTGTTTGCCATTTTCAGACACTGTAAGTCTAAAGAGTGGCAAGATGAAAGGATGAGCTGGAGACTTCTTGGGGCAGACAGTTTTTCAAAGTAAAGCAGCATGCACTTCTGAAACACAATGATGATGCAGCAAAATTATCTGGAGCTGGACTCTCTTTTGAAGCCCATCCCTTTCCCATCTTATCACAGGGAGAGGTGGGATCAGTGAGCCTTGTTGAGCCCGCACTCCTCTGTGACAAGGTGGGAGGAGGGGAGGGGGGGCATCCTCGCTTATTGGCAAACGGCCTTTCAAAGCACCGGGCTGATGCCTAATGTGCCCGCCCTGTGTTCAGTTAACGAGGCTGCATTACCTTGCATGGGTGTGGTCCTAAATCTGACAGGCCACTGGGGGCCAGAACTGATGAAAGATAAGCCTGGCGCATAATGTGACGGCTAGCGCATGTTTCTAAAAAAAGAAATGCCCGACTGCCTATTCGTAGGAATATGCCTAATAAAAAAAAAAGGGGAGGGGCAGGAAAGAAACAGTCGCTGGTTAACATGTTGAATTGAATTACAGACATAAATCCCAAAGTGGAGCATGACAGGGAGGGGTTAATAATGAAACTTCAAATCTCTCACCTGAACATTAACTGGTAACTTTGTTGCCCATTTATAGACTACATAGTACAAGCTGTTGTTTGTTGTATAAAGCTCCTACCAGACAGTTTAGGCATTACAGCGCTTTAGAAAGGAGGGCTCAGTATAGTTGCCTGGCATTGTAGATAAAAGCGGGTGCTCCTCAGCCATACAAAGTGCTTGGGTGGGTACTGAATCATCATCATAAGGGTAAGGGGAGCAGAAAACAAGCAGAAAGTTGAGCAAGGGTTGATCAGGATCAGTTTCCCATATCCTGTAGTAGCTTGCCAGTCCAGGTTTTTTCTGTGTTTGCATTTTGTTACTTTGTGTTATAATGCCTCCTTGTTATGTTCTGTTAATGCGAATTTGTAAAGCACATAGCTGCCCAGGAACGGGACTTCCCAGCGCTAAACCACTGTTACAGGAGAACCGCACAGATCATACCAAAAAGTACATCATTACAGACACAGGGAACCTATAATGAAAATAGCCAAGTCTTTAGCTATTTTCTAAAACTCGGATGGTTCTGAGTTTTCCTTAATTGTAGGGGCAAACTAGACTGGTGCCAAAGCCCGAAAAGAGCGTCCGCTGGATCTCCTTCATTTAATCCGTGGTATGAGGGCCTAGTTCAAGTCGGCCGAGCAGAGGGCTCTAATAGGCAGATATAGTTGCATGAGATCCAACAAAATAATGATCTTATAAGCAATGCACAAGGCTTTAAACTATGTGCGTTTCTCAATAGACAACCAATGGAGTTTGCAGAGGATCCCAGCGACAGAACATTATTTGGAAAGGGAAAAGAGTAGTCTGCCTATTCACTGTGCATAATTTGGTAGGGCAATGGTCTAACCTGCTTCAAACATTCAAAGTATTCAGCACTTCTCCAGTCCATCACTTGCACTGCGACATCAGGGGACACTCTGCTGGCTCGTCCTCTTCATTAGATCCTTCCATGATAGTGTTTAGGCGGGCTTAGCCTGGAGCAGTTACTCTCCAGTCCCATTTTTTTCTGTCTAGCATTGTTCCTGGCTTCTCCTTTGGCCTGTAATTGCTTTAGCATCTCTCTTGTGGCTATCTGCATTCCTCTCTCCTTCCTCCTTCATAGGTACCCATCCGTTCATATTCCTGCAAGGTTGATCAGTGCCTTTAGTGCCATTACTTCCCCTTTCAGATTCCACCTTTTGTACCAGGCGTGACCTATCCATATAATTTACCTGACTAAAGTTTCTGTTCCTGTCTCAACAAAGTGGAATTCCAGGGCTCGCCATTGTCCTCTTGAGGAGTTGACTGGTGGAAAGAAATAGTGATTGGTTAAGAAGGTAGTCGATCCTAGATGGCACCCTGCGCCAGAGGGTTTCTGAGGTTTATTCTTTACCTGCTGTGAACTTCAATACTGACTTCTCAGCACTGGGAACCTTGGATTCCTTGGTGCCAAGTCTTTATAGCCAAACCTGAGTAGCTACAGATGAATCTGGAAAGACGGGATGCACAGTAAAAACCTTCCAAGCTACTTTACAAATGCCTGTATGAAAGTACAATATTCTTGTGAAAAAGTTTACATCTTTTTCGACTGAGAAATATGCAAAAGCAATATACGTGAATAAAATAAAGCACCACGAAAATGCCTCAAAAACACAATTGTGTGCCACAAAATATTTTTTTTCTTCCGAAAAATGTACTAAACCAGGGCACAATAAATTGACCTCTCCTGTCTCCACACCAGGATCTTGCTCTATTAGCCAAATAACTTGTTACCCATTTCCTTTGTTAAACGACTAACACTTCCCTAGTTCCAATGTACTTTCCTTCGCTTCTAATCTTTCCTTTTCCTTGCAGCCAAACGTTGGAACAGTTGCCCCTTAAGATTCGCATGATCAGCAGGGCCAGACTGGCTGTAGCGGGCACCGGGCGTTTCCCCGGTGGGCCGCCAGGGTGAGGGCCAGTTTTGGACCCCTGGGGGCCCGTTTTTGTTACTGGGGACCTGCAGTATCGCCACTCTGTAACAAAAGACTCCCCTCCCCCCCCCCAGCCGGTCCCACTCAATTGCCAGGGCCGGTTTGCGTTCCCAGTCCGGCCCTGATGATCAGTAATCATCAACTCTTTCGCAGGAATGTTAAAACCTGGCCATTTCAGCCGCTTTACAAATCTTTTTCATTCATTCAGCGAAAAAATACTTACAGATCCACAGGGCTTCTTTAAAGGTACATACAACCTTGACATTAATGAGAATGTACGACATTGACATTAATGAGAACAGCAAAACATACTCCGGCAGACAGAGGGAATGATATGAAATGGAATTCAGATTATCGGCTACTGTTTTTGGTCTGATAAAAATACTTCCAGCAAATCCACAGACCACTGGATATTATCATACATTTCCTGAATATTTACTTGTTCTGAGGTTTACATTTCCCACATAATGTTTGGGTTGGGCTGGTCCTATTGGAGCAGGGTCAAGACTGATTTGCATATGGCTGGGTCTAATCAGAGATACCATGGTGGGCAAAAGAATGATGGCTTGGAATGCTACCCGAGGAACTGTCAGTGGTTTGACTTGTTTCGAGCATCGTTCCATCACATTAGTGTGTTTGATGTAACGTCGTAATTGGCCAAGGGTATGCCCAGATGATGGCCTCTGGCTCATTTTGCCAGTGGAACCAAGCTACACCTGACCGAAGAGCCCCATTCAGGACAAAACCAGTTTGGGTTTGCTTGTGTTTTGGTTCAGAGAGGACTTGGCTTGGCAGTCTGTTATTGCTGGACTGTTCCAATTGGAGCGGGGTCAAGACTGATTTGCATATGGCTAAGTCTAACCTAAGGTGGTATGATGGGCAAAATAATGATGGGTTGGAATGCTAGTGGTTAGCCTTATTGCTCATCACCTTTTGTGTGCTGGAATCACTGGGAGTACAGCTGGAAAAAGAAATACTGTTGGCAAAAAAAGCATCAGTGTCTCTAGAAGTACATTTTTAGGAGGCACACACTGGACCACAGATAAAACTGGTGTGCATATATATTTATATTTAGCTATAGATATACACGCACACCACAAAGTCAGATTTAAACATTTTAAGCAAACACTGTTTTGCAGTGAAAGGCAGTTGGACAATTAACTTGTGTGACAAGCTGCATTGTCTGTTTAGGTCGAGCCTAGGCAGTGCATGCACTGTCTGCTAGACCTGCTGTAATTACTATACAAGTGTAATCCCGCCTGCTGCTTGCCATTGTTTCACTCCTGTGTTGCTCTATTTTCATGGCTCTTATTGGTTGGTGCTCCCGATACATCATTACCGTTTTATGCCGTGGAGCACCGGCAAACTACAGTTTACTCACGCTGTAAGTGTTTATGTGGTCCTTTAGGGACTACTTCTTTTATTTCCTGCTAGGTTTGGAAGTGTACGCAATAACCTTTTTTCAGAGGCTTCTTTTTCTAAAGTGCGTTTACATGTTCATGCGTCGCCATTGGAAGATATATTCATCGCATTCTCTCCTCCCCCACGTACTCCCCTGTGAACCCCACACAACACAGGAAGCGTGAGCTCAATGGGATGCAAGTGGGCGCCGTGGAGAATCACTGAGCGCCGAGTCTTCATTCCAAGCACACAGCTTTGCTGCTGCAACATTTGGCAGGGCAGCCTAGCGGACCTGCTTCCTCCAATAAAGGGCTCAGTTCCTGTGTCCGTCCATCTGTGCCAGGGAGTGGTGCACTAGGCCGCCCCCGCTGAGGCGTTTATCTCTTTCCCACCTGCCCTCGGAGAGCAGACATTGTGTTGCCACGGGCTGCGGAGGCCGTCTTTTGCTTGAAACCCATCCCCGTTGCTGCGGAGACATGTTCTGGTCCCCTAATTTCTCCTTATCCAACATGCGCGAAGGTGTTTCAAGCAGGTCAGTGCTTTTTATATCCCTTAGCGAGGCTTTTAATAACACAGGAGACATCTTGTGCTATTCTGTACCGGGGTATTGATATGAAAGGCAGACCTGTGAAAAGGAGGCAGCGATATTGGTCCAAGGGGGAGAATAAGCTGCTTGCATGCTATGGTGGCAAAGCTGCGTTTATGTAGAGCGAGGTCGGCTGTGTTGCCCATGTTCGGGGGCTGCATCTTGTTTTGTGCATGTAAGCTGTTCTGGCAGTCACGCGCCCTGTTTATATTTACATCCGTGTGGAATGCAGAATGGTGGCCGCTTGTTACCCACTCCATGTAGATTAGACATTATAATCAAGCATTAAATCCTTTGCAAATGGGATTCACAGGAGTTCATTTTAACACAATGCCCTAATGCTTAATTTCATTTTCTGCCCCTTCCTCCTCCCCCCGGGCTAAACTTGGGCATATCCTGATTGTATGTTATCTAGTATTGCACATCACAGCTCCAGTGTAGCGATACAATATCCTAATATTGAATTTGATAAATAACCCATTGCAAAAAAAAATTCAGTGTACGTAGTCGCTTCAAATAGTGGCCTTCCACAGTTCAGGTTTGAGTCAGTTGTTAGTATTTTGTTTATATGTGAATAATGTGTATGGTTTCCCTTTTGATTATGTTCCATAAAGCACTTACTTGGAGCCTGGGTGGTATGCAAGCATGCATATCTCACAGCATCCAGGGTGGCATTGGAACAGCTTTATTTCTGCTCCTGTGAGGTCGGCCTTATTTCCTCTCATTCTGCTGATGTAACATGGACTTTGTCTGACTGTGGCAGGAAGACGATACTGTTCGAGGAGACGTTGTGAATTTGATTTGACTAATTAAAAGAATCGCTTTGTATCTATTTTAGGAAATCTTTAGCTTAGCTTTTGAATAATTAAATGGAGTTAAGGTTTTGAGTTTGCATTAAAATAAACCTTTCAGTATGAGCTTGTTGACACCCAAGCAGTTTTCCGTTCATCTCGTCCCAGTAGGTGTGTTTTATTCTACTGTAGCTATCAGCAAAAGGCATCTCCCAGCACCCAACCAAGTCACAGAATCCCCGTCAGGTTACCAGTGGCATAGCAAGGGGGTGAGGGGGGCAGTCCGCCCCAGGCGGCACGATTTTTTGGGGGGGTGGCCTCCCCCCTCCTACCTGCGGCGGTCACAGGGTGGCAAACACAGGAATCGCTAGCACTCCCCCCTGCTATTACATGCGGCGGCCCCGGGCATCAAACGCAGGGGCCGCCACGGGCAGCAAAAGGTCTCGCTATGCCACTGTACGTTACCCACTCCTAATGGGCCACCCTTGCACAGCCTGAAGGCATCCTATTTGAGGGTTAAAGTCATGTAGGTTTGGTTTAGTTCTGTTCCTATCATCTCCCATATCATAAAGATAGGGCAGGATGCAAGTAAAGTGTTGTTTTTGACAGGTAGAACCACTCAGAAGCAGCTGCAGTTCTAGCCCACTACAGGTAGTTGTTGTGTTCTACTTAGAACCCTCCAGCAAGGCTGGCCTGTCTATCTCTGTGATGCACCTGGGTTCTAATGCCATTTAATGGGTTCTGGGGTGGCGGTTGGGCAGTTGGCTTCCAGCTGCGTCTGGAGAAGGACTGCTCTAGTTGACTTCTTGCCGCATAAAAGTACATGAAAAGGAAACCGTCTCCGAGTATGCTGTGACGGATCATAATAATTTTGGGGACGATTTTATCCAGGCGCAGTGGCAGAAGTCTGAGCTGGAGCAGCGATCCTGCGTGTGCGAAGAGTGCTTCAAGCAAACACGCACTCTGATAAAACGGATCTGCACTGAGCGGAAGCAGATGTCGGGCTGACAGCCGTGTCAGCTGTGTGTACATAAAGGAAAAGGCTGTGGCTGAGTCCGAGGAAGACGCGCCGTCTGAGCCTGAGGAAGACGCACAGTGGAATTGAATAAAACGGACGTAGGCAAGTTTGTCTGGTAAGGAGCGACACTTGGGGGAGTGCGTGCAGCCACTACGCGGTGTGTCTTTCTGCGGATTGTGTCCACTGCGATGTTTCGTGCGTTGTAGGGAAAGCGCTAAATTGACTGTGTCCAAGGCGCAACAAGTGTGTCACGGTGAACGTGACAAGGACATATTCAGTGCGGTAGCTCTTTAATGAGTTGGAAAATCGCAGCGATTATATGTGGGTTTACGCAAGCGCGTCAGCTGTTGGAAGCAGATAAGCTTATCCATCTATCCTGTGGCGGTTGGGCCGGTATGTAGTCACACTCAAAAGAAAATTCAGCGTTTAAGGAGGTAAGCTGTCAGTTTGAAAGTCTTGACGGACTCGCTTTCGTTAATTTGAACTTACCTCAGTGTGTAGCTTTCACTGCCATCTAAGCTGTCCTCCGCTGTACGTCCTGCTAGTGCTGATGGAGAAACGTGTTCTGTTTCCTGCAACCTGATTTGCTGCACTATGTTCAGGTCTTCTGTGGAACAATAAAAAAAAAAAAGAAGAAGAAAGGCTGTAAGGATTAATGCTGTAGAGGGTGTGTTTGTAGCGCAATACTGCCACCTTCTGGTCACAAAACATAGCGTCGAAAGCACTACAGTTTGAAAAGAATGGATCTCAGCACAGCAATTGTTACTCCACCTCCTTTCCTTATGCAACCAGGTGAACCACCCATTGAATGGGAGGATTGGATTGACTGCTTCGAAAATTACCTTTTAGCCTTGGATGGGGTCAAGTTTCCTGCTATTAGAAAGAAAGCATTGCTTTTAGGCTCTTTAGGCAAAGAAGGACAGCATATTTTTAAGTATTTGCCTGCTGTTGGGAATGCCCAAGGTGGAGCGATGGAGGATGTGTATAAGGAGGCTGTTTTACGTCTGCAGACTAGGTTCTCTAAGCAAGTGAATGTGGTTATGCAACGTTACAAATTTTACACTCAGCCTCAGCGTCCCAATGAGTCCATGGATGATTTCATAGCAAGGTTAAGGGAACTTTCAGCCAAGTGCCACTTTGGTGCTATGACAGATGAAATTATTAGAGACAAGCTGATTGTGCAGTGTGGTAGCAAAAAAATACAGGAAAGATTGTGGGCTTCAAGCAACCCTACTCTCAAAGATGCGATTGCTATTGCCAAAGTGGTGGAGGAATCGGAAAGATGCATGCGTGAGATGAAGATCTCCAATGGCGGCAGTAAAGAGAATGAAGTCGCACTTGTGGGTGATGATCCAGAAGGGGTCAACGTTGTCGGGAACAAACCTCAAATGGTAGCTGGCAGTAGTAACGAAAACAAATTTTCTAAAATACCTGGCAAGCCTAGTGGTTGTTATTGTCTCAGATGTGGCAGCAACTATCATTTAGCCGACTCAAAGCAATGCTATGCTGTTGGCAAGACCTGTCTCAAGTGTGGCAAGAAAGGGCATCTAGCACGCATGTGCAAACAGACAAGAAAGTAGGCATTGTCGAAGAGGAGGAAACTGGTTACAGGGTTCTGGAAGTACAAGAGGGTGTTGTTGGGAACGTCGTTGAGGATGACATCAAAAGACGAACACGCCCCAAAGCAGACTTTGACATAAATGGCTGTTTGGTGTCCTTGATGGTGGACAGCGGTTCCCTGTACACGATTGTTCCTCAAGATCTTTTTGAAACAACTTGGCCTGAGGAAAAGTTAACCACTTCAGATGTGGTTCTTAAGGGGTACCAGGGCTGTGACATAAGTGTCCTGGGTTTCATGTTGCCCAATATCTCTTTTGCTGGCAGGCACACAGTTGGCAAGGTTTATGTGGCCAAGGAAGGGCCACCCATTTTATGGTGGTTACACCAATATGATCTGGATATTATGGTGAAAGCTCGAGGATCTGTACAAGTCAATGTTGTTGATGACCTAGACTTGAAGGGCATATTGGAGTTGCACAAGAGGGTTTTTGAGACAAGGTTGGGTGAAGCCCTCAACTACCAACATGAAATTAAACTTAAAAAGAATGCGCAACCTATTAAGCATGTGGCCAGGAGGGTACCCATGGCGGCTAGGGGCAAAGTGAAGGAGATAATTCAACAGCACTTGGATGACAAAGTAATAGAACCTGTTGAGGCTGCTGAGTGGTTGTCTCCGGTCGTCATCACTAAGAAGGATGATGGCTCACTCAGGTTTTGTGTTGACCTGCGCAGCCTTAATGAATATGTAATTATGGACAATGTTCCCCTTCCAAATATTAATGAACTAATACTTATGCTGTCTGGTGCTAATGTCTTTTCCAAATTAGACCTGAGGAGTGCATACCATCAGGTCAAACTTTGTGAGCACTCTAAACATCTTACTTCTTTCATTACAAATGAAGGAATTTTCCAATTCTGTAGGCTTCACTTTGGCTTATGTTCAGCTGCCAGCGCGTTCTAGCGTTTGATGAGTTCTGTACTTTCAGGCCTAGAAAAGATGCTTGTTTTCCAAGATGATATCCTTGTCTTTGGCAAAGATGTGCAGGAACATAATCAAGCGTTGGGGCGGGTTCTAGCTCGCATCGGTAAGGCTGGTCTGATTTTGCGCACAGAGAAATGCCAATTTATGATGCATGAGGTGGAATAATTGGGGCACTTAGTGTCAGGAGAAGGTGTGAAACCTAAAGCCAATTTGGTCAGTGCCATTGTTAATGCACAAGTGCCTTGTGACAGGGAGTCTCTGAGATCGTTCATGGGACTTGTAGAGTATTATTCCAAGTTTGTTCATGATTTTGCTATGAAGACTGAACCTCTGACGGAGTTGTTAAGGAAAGGGAAAAGATTTAGTTTGGGTGAGTTGCATCAGTCTTCCTTCACCATGATTAAGGATGACATTGCGCACGCTGGTGTGCTAACTCCTTTTCAAGCTGGCCTCAGCACTATTGTTACCGTTGATGTCAGTGCCGTGGGAATTGGTGCTGTCTTGGCACAAATGCATGGTAAGGAGGAGAAGACTGTTGCGTTTGCCTCACATTCCTTAACTGAAGCTGAGCGCAACTACTCAGTCATTGAGCGAGAAGCTCTGGCTGCTGCATGGGCCACAAGCTATTTCAGAGTGCTTTTGTGGGGCTGTTAGTTTCTTCTGCAAACTGATCACAAACCTCTGCTCAAAGTGTTGGGGCCTTGAGGTACTAAGAACTGCTCTGGGAGGTTGGCCAGGCTTGCTGTTAAACTACAGGAATTTGATTGTAGGCTTGAGAATGTCCCGGGGTGGAGGAACAAAGTTGCTGACTGTCTTTCTAGGCTGCCTGACAAACTTGCTGTGGTGTCAGAATTGCCATCTGAGGAAGTAGTGGCAAGTGTTGATGATGCTACAGAGATTTTTGCGAGTGCTATTTCTAGAGCGTTGTGGGTCAAAGCTATGGATGATGACTCTGTTTTGAAGGGGGTTGTACGATTGATTAAAGGCACCGTGAGGAGAGAGAGCTGTTTATCTGAGGGGGTCAAGGCCTTTTTAAATGTTGTGGATGAGCTTTCTGTAAACCCTGATGGGTTGATAATGCGCCAAGAGCGTTTTGTTCCACCTTCTGGTTTACATGCCAGATTGATTGGTCTAGCTCATGAAGGTCATCTGGGGCAGACTCTCACCATTAAGAGGTTGAGAGAGTGTTATTGGTGGCCCTTTATCGATAGACAGGTCAAGGATTGGGTGGTGAGGTGTGAGGCTTGTAAGGATTCCCAGAAATGTCTGAGGGTTGGTCTAGGTGTCACTGAGGTGAGCCAACATGTCTCGCAAGCAGAGAAGGTTTGGGAGAAGGTCTGTCTTGATTTTATTGGACCTTTCAGTTTTCTGCCTGAACAAGAGAAATTTGCAGCTGTCCTAGTTGATGCTAAATCAAAGTGGGTTGAGGTTGTGTTTATGAGGTGCGTTACCATCTCTTCTACCATTCATGTTTTGAGTAATGTGTTTAAAAGAGAGGGTTTTCCAACTGTTCTCCTGACTGATAATGCAGTTAACTTCTGTTGAGATGAACAGATTTTTTGAGACGGTTGGTGTCCGTGATCGTGAGTTTTTGGGGACCCCGTTGGATTGAAATTCTGGTGCTTTCAGTAATACTGTTTGTGTCCCTGATATTGTGCTTCCAGGGGAAGGAGATGGGTTGGTGCGTGTTCCTTGGGTTACGAGGGAGGCAAGGGAAAGGAGAGCTCCTGCCTATTTGGGTGACTATGTTCAATAATGTTGTTACTTTGTGTAACCATGTTTCTGTCAGGAGAGCTCCTCCCTATTCGGGTGACTCTGTTCAGTAATCTTTTGATCTTGTGTTACAATGCTTCTAGTTTCTGTTTCTTTTCCTTTGCTTCTTTCTTCTGGTGCATTCTTTGTTTTTTTTCTATCTGTGGTTGGGTGTTTCTTGGTGGGTTGGTTTCTGGGTTTTCTCTCTTCTTGTTTTTTTCCACTTTCCTATTTTCTTTCCAGCTTGTCTTCTATTCTTTGGTTCTGACTTGTTTTATATAAGATGGGGAGATGTGTTGTGTTCTACTTAGAACCCTCCAGCAAGGCTGGCCTATCCATCTCTGTGATGCACCTGGGTTCTAATGCCATGTCATGGGTTCTGGGGTGGCGGTTGGGCAGTTGGATTCCAGCTGCGTCTGGAGAAGGGCTGCTCTAGTTGACTTCTTGCTGAATAAAAGTACATGAAAAGGAAACCGTCTCCGAGTATGCTGTGACGGATCATAACAGTAGTAAGTACATTTCTTTGCATAATCGCTTTATAACATTGGCCCTACCTGATGGAAGGAGCACTGTCCATGTTTCTTGATTAGCAGAATTGGTCTCTATCTTTTGCCCAGCATGATGTATGTTGTTCAAAGGATGACCCAATTTAGTCTGTTTACGTTCGCAGACAGTCTGAAGGTCTCTTCCATTTGGTAATAGAAGGTATTATAAAATCTGCTGGAATAAGAGAAAAAGCATTCGGATTACAGTACTGAATGAGAAGTAATCTCATAAATAGGCTGTTGGGTAGTAAGGTGCTGCATTTGTTACGAACATTAACACAGACACCGCCCTTCATGTTTTAGTACAGCGCCCTCTTTCATGTTTCTTTTTTTATCACCCCGGCGCCCGCTTTATGTTTCAGCACGGCACCCGCTTTCATGTTTACAACGATAATAGCTCTAACTCTCGCAAATGCGAGACAGTATTACATTGCAAATGCTTGTTAGGTCGAGCCTTTAGCGGCAGCGCGCATGTGCTGCTCGCTTTGCGAGGCATGCAGTATTCAGTATGGAGTGGAAGCTCTGTGGAAGCTCCGCCCACTCTCCGCCCATCTTTTTCATTGGCTTGTGTCTTTGTCATTCCTAAATGCTGCCTTCCGCTTGGTTTTAGGCTTGTTAGTCCCTCCTTATGATGGCCATGTCGTCATTTGTATCCTTGCATGGCTACTGGCCCCTTTACTTCGAGTGTTGCACAGTATGTTTTATTTAGATTGTGAGCACTATTTTCTTCCCGTGCCCCCCCCCGCAGTCCGTGCCTTCTCGCCCCCCCCCGCACTCCCGTTGTTTGTGCCTTCTCGCCCGCACTCCCGTTTGCAATGCAATAGGTCTCGCGTAAATGTGAGTCCTATTGCATTGCAAATGCTTGTTTTTAAATCTTATCTCGGTCCGGACGTGCTGCAGTCAGGTTGCACAGGGGATGCAGTGACATGTTGGCTTCGCTCGTTAAGTTTTGAAGCAAAACTGGCGAGTGCCCCCTGAAAGGTGGAGGGGCAATTGATGAATCGCCCAGCGTAATCCTATCTGCCAGTTTGCTCGCTCCTAATTGAGTGAGAACAGAGATGGTGAAATGTTTGCTCTGACGTAGACACCGAATATCTTGTGCACGAAGTTCTAAAGTTTCGGCCAATTCTTACTGTGCGCAGTTCTTTGTACCCTATATGACGTGCCAATCTAGGCGTACAGTTAGCTAACTTCTGACATGCATGCAGCTGTCGGATATGTGTTCAGTACTGTGTTGTTTTCTGTTAACCTGCTTAATGCAATTATTCTGCCTGACCAAGTGACAGTTCTCAATGCCGAACACACGCTCGCAATTTGCATTTGACTTAATGATAGAGGCGGAGAAACAGGTTCGTCAACGATCACACGTGGCATGTGTACAGTAATGCGGGTGCGCTAGGGCTTGAGATCCAGACGTCGTAAGGTATTCACTGCCCCACCCCCTCCTTGACTCTCTGATTCTTGCTGAGTCAAATAGGAGAGCTTTTGTTCTGCCCCAGTAAGCTGTTTCCTGGCACGGGTTCGATATCGCATGGGGTCGGAGGAGGCCGGACTGCGGACTCTCACAATTAGTAGCAGCAAAAAGCTGAAGCAACGTCTTTCTCGGAAACCCTAATGAGCCATGGCTGGGTGGGCGTCTTGGCAGATTTTTTTGTGCAGACCCCCCTCATCCGAAAAATGCACGCACGCAACATTTGGGCGCACGTGAAAGGGAGGTGTTTAAAGAGAGATGCGGAAGAGTGCATTTATCATAAACAACCCATTCTAGTAAAGAGTGTTTACAAGAGGGACGAAGTTTTTATTTATTCATTTATACATTACGGTGGTGGTGTGTAGGTAAGGAGAGCCATATTCTGGCCACGTTTCCTGAGATGGAGTGGACCATGAGCCTTTTCTAAGGGTTGGAAGGTTGAGCACCAGAGCTCCTGCATTTCACGATGGCCAGGGGCCTCCAGACAGCTTCAGTTTGTTCGCTAGGTAGTGAGGAGTGGATGCGTGTAGGGCCGTCTTGTATATAGTCCTGGCTTTAATGGGCATCCAGCGAACAGTGACCAGAATAGGTGAGATATGGGCATTGATTTTTGCCCATTTAGACGAAACACACTCTGAATGTAGGATTGATTTCAAAGAAGAGAGATGGATCTCGGAAAGACCAGTCAAGAGTTACAGTAATAGATGCTGGAGAGCCCCGTTATGAAAAAACACAGACAAGTCTCCCTCCTAAATAGGGAGGGGTGTCATGCACTGCCCAGGAGCGGCTGCAGCTATGGTTGCAAGCTATAGATAAGGATTTGATCGTTATCACAGTGGGAGCTGGTTGTTCTCGAGGGCTGGACACACATTTTTTAGTTTAAATTCAGACCCTTATAGGAGGGAGTTGGGAATCAGTGCTGTCGAGTGTTAGCCTTACTCCAGCACAACACCCTGCAGCATCGAGGTCTATGCCCAGTGGATCGTGTGTTTCACGTGACAGAAGTAAATCACAAGAACTGGAAAAGTTCACATTTCAGCACATCGTCTGACACATCACACACCCAGCTGTGGAAGGAGTCTAGTGCGCCCCACGCTTTTAAAAGAGGAAAACACGTCTTTTTGTTGAACAAATGCGCTAGATAATTAGTGACCTGGGATCGGATTCATATGCGTTACATGGGTGTTGCGTTTGGTTCTTGGTTCTTATTTCTTATTGAATTCCTGATCTGTCTGCCAGTGGTGGACCTCTGGCCTGCATAGACGTTGTCGCACAGTAATTTGTGGCGCTTCTCATAAGTGTACGTCATTAGCTCAGTAAGCGCAGTTGAGTAGGCAGAGTGGGATAACCAATGGCGCCCGTACTCTCCTGAGCCTCTACATAGCTGTGCGGTGACTGTCTATTGCCTGTCTGTTCAATCCTGCGCATGTTTAGGAACAGCAGTAGAGGTATAGGCCCAAGCCATTTCTATTCTTGTGCACCCAAAGAACAACAGAGACGCATTCACACACTTGCTGCTTGTGACTTCCACAGATGTACATTTGGTACAATGCAAGAGAACTTTGGTATAATTCCATTTAGGTTAACAATATATGTATAGTAGGTGTGTAGCAGCTCATTGTGCACAGTAATAGTTCTACAAGCAACCAGTTGCCCAAGCTCCCTACTCCTTGTTTAGTAATGGTGCACTTTTAGAATCTGCATCTTCACTTTGTTTTTCTTTTAGCGATGCTGCACAGCATCTACCTGATGTTGTATAGAATTGCTAAAAGGCATTGGCAAAGCCAATAGGTCCCAAAAGAGAGACCTATTGGCTTTGCCCATGCTTGTTACCTCTGCCAGCGACTCAACCCTCTGTAATTGCCGTGCTCCCTGTAGCGGTCTAGTTGCCGCTCGAGTGCCACCCCGAGACCTCTAGCCTGGAAGTGCCTGCATACTTTGTATCACCTCTGGCCAGGCGTGGCCAGAGGATATAAATAAACGGGCGGAGGTCGCTCGGGACTTCCGGCCCACACGAGTGAACTGAGTGTCCGAGTGCATTATTTGTTGCTGTTAATTCTAGGGCCTGTTGCTCTCAAAACAGGCAACACGACACTGGCGACGAGGGCGGGCGGTCCATCGTCCGTCGACGACGACCTGTGCCCCGCTTGCGTTGTGGTGCTTGCTCCCGGCCCATCGGCCCGGCGGAGCATAGAATATCATTGCAGCGTCACAAGTTGGACATGTGTAGCTATCCCCGGTGAAGCATAACTAGGCGCTGAGAGGCTGCGGACCACTAACCCCACAGCAGGACCGTCCCTGACTCACGTGCCGCTGAGCCCGCCTGCCCAGAACTTCCACCGCTGCATCTGCGCAGGTACGCGCTGATCTGCTCCCTGCCTCTTCCCCGCACGAACTCCCGATTGCTCTGGTGACGCTGGTGCTCCCGGTAGAGATCCGGTCGGAGCCCGCGTCGAGCTGCGCTGTGCGCGCAGGGCGTCTCGCTGAGCCCCAGCACGCGGCCTGAGCCACGCCGCAGCACTTGAAGCGCTCTCTTTCTCTGGATCGTGTCACACACTGGTGGCACACGGTGCAGTGAGAGCCCCCTCTGTTTTTCCCAAAGCGCTGGTGTCACTCACAAAGGGAAGCCTGTAGCACAGTGAAAGTGCCCAGTACAGGGTGGACGACTCCAGAAGACACCACACTGGACTACACGAGGTGAAGCACCCTCAAGCACTCTCAAGCAGTTTTTCAAGCCACGCCTGAGGAGGAAACACAGGCACAGGCACAAAGCACGTGCAGAGATGACTGACCAACGAGCTCAGGCAGCACCACCACTACCACCCGCCCAACAAGCTGGGCCACCAGCCATTCAACCAGTGTCGCAACACTCGCAGGTCAACGTGATGCCCCCGTTCAGCGAGCTCATAGACCTGGCCACAGCATCTCCCAGATGGACACTCTGGATCAGCAGACTAGACAATTACTTCACAGCGACGCAAGAAACAGACTGAGCAGTCAAACGATCCCTATTACTACATTTCGCGGGCGACGAGATATACAAGCTGTTTGCCCATCTACCGAACACTGGGGAGCCAAACCACTATAATGCAGCAGTCAGGGTCCTGAACGTGCATTTCGACCCCCTATTAAACCCGGATTACGAGAGGTTTAAGCTGCGCCAGGCACGTCAGAGGGAAGGAGAATCGATGGACATGTTCCACACACGTCTGCGTGAGCTGGCAAGCACATGTACGGACGACGACCAGAACAAGGAGGTGAGGGCCCAGGTGATCCAAGGTTGTCGGAACAAGAACCTCCGGACCCTCATCCTGCGCCAGCCAGGCATTACCCTGGAGGACATCCTCATTCTGGCCAGGTCGCACGACCTATCCGACGCCAGGGTGACAGCAATGGACATTGCAATTACCCAACATGCGGAAAAACCAGTCACAATCAAGACCGAGAGAGCATCCGGTCCCAGAACAGAGGCATCCGAGGACGATGGCCTGGAAGAAGCGTACAAGGTTCGCGCTGTGGGTACTGCGGAAGGGAGGAACATCCGCTGGAAGAATGCCCGGCGCAAGGGCGAACATGCTCCAAGTGTGGCACACCCAACCACTTCGCAGTAGCGTGTAGAGGAGGCCCGCGGAATCGAGGAGCCCGAGGACGACGGCCGCTGTCGAAGGCAGTCAAGCACCTATCGCTAGAAGAGCCCAAAAACCCTAGAATAGCCAGGACGCCCATAAGACAGAGGCACTACCTCGAAGACACATCAACTGACGAAGAGGGCAAGTGCTATCTAATCTCATTTGCGAGTGACCTCAAACGGAAGAGGCGGCCACAACCCACGTGCGCCATAGAAATCGCCGGATCCCAGGTCACTGCGCTGATTGACACGGGAGCATCGGTGAACGTGATGGGGTGCCAACAATACAAACGGCTCAACCCACGACCCATATTGTCCCCATCGCACGTCAGAATCCTCATGTATGGCAGCCAAACTCCGCTACCGCTCAAAGGGAAGATGACCGTACAATTCAAGGCAAAAGGGGACGAAGTCACAACCACCTTCCACGTGGTCGACAGAGAGGCGGGCATTTTGGTTGGAAGCCACACAGCCGAGGACCTTGGCCTAGTCACGTTTGCCAACGCGATTAAAACACTACAAACCGAAGACGTCTTAAACCTATTCCCACAATTGTTCAGAGGCCTCGGATGCATAGAGACAGCCCCGATTAAGCTGCACATCGACAAAGCCGTTAAGCCAATAGCCCTGAGACACAGGCGAGTACCGTTCCACCTCAGAACATTAGTGGAGAAAGAACTACAAGAACTGGAACAGGGCGTCATCGAGAAGGTCACGGGGCCGACACCCTGGGTATCTCCCATGGTGATCGCGGAGAAGCCAAAGCAGCCTGGGAAAATCCGGCTATTTATCGACATGCGCCTACCCAATCAGGCAATCAAGCGCGAAAGACACCTGACGCCCACCGTAGACGACATCCTGGCTGATCTCAACGGATCCCGCTGATTCTCCAAGCTTGACCTCAACGCAGGATACCGCCAGTTGAGGCTAGCTGAAGAGAGCCAGTATATTACAACGTTTTTGACCCACATAGGTTTACGCCGCTACAAGAGGCTCAATTTCGGCATCTCATCAGCAGCAGAAATCTTCCAGAACGCTGTCTGGGAGGTGCTGTCAGGACTCCACGGAGTACTCAACGTCAGCGATGACATCCTGATACACTCCGCAACCATGGAAGAACACCATCGCCATCTCCGAGCCACGCTCCAACGTCTCGCTGAGCATGGAGTCACCCTTCACCTAGACAAGTGTTCGTTTTTCCAGAGTTCTATTGAGTTCTTTGGCTACGTGTTCAGCCAGGATGGAGTCAGAGTGGACCCAAGGAAATCACAGGCCATACAACAAGCCCCTGCACCGACAACAGCATCGGAAGTCAGGAGTTTCCTCGGGATGGCCACCTACTGCAGGAGGTTTATACCGAACCTGGCTACACTAGCGGAACCACTGTGTGCCCTGACAAAGAAAGATGTAACCTGGAAGTGGGGCCTAGAAGAGGAAGACGCCTGCCAGAAAATTAAGGAAGCGCTGCTGGGGAGGACCACCATGGCGTATTTTGACACCACCCGAATGACAGAACTCCTCGTGGACGCCAGCCCCGTTGGGCTAGAAGCCTTCCTGACCCAGGAGACAGAACCTGGAAAGTGGACTCCACTCGCTTTCGCAAGTAAGGCACTCACGCCAACAGAGTCCCGGTACTCTCAGATCAAGAGAGAAGCGTTGGCCATCAAGTGGGCCTGCAACCACTTCTACCTATATGTCAGCGGCCATCCATTTCGGGTAGTGACCGACCACCAGCCACTAATCCCGCTATTCAGAGGCACGGCACCCCATCCTCCACCAAGAATCTAGCGCTGGGCCATACAGCTGCAGCATTACCAGATGGAGGTGGTGTACCAACCTGGAGCGAAGAATCCGGCAGACTTCCTGTCAAGACACCCGCCAGAGAGAGCCGGAGACGGCGGCGACCAAGAAATAAGGACAGAAGAGTACATGGACATGGTGTCTCACTGGGCCTGCCCACGAGCCATCACCCTAGACGAGATCAAGGCTGAAACAGAAACAGACGCCGTACTAATGAGGGTGCTGCGTTCACTCCGGAGAGGATCCTGGAGCGACTTTCTACATGTAGCAAACGGATGGAACGACTCCGACAGAGACAGGCTGAACAAACTCTGGAGAGTGCGCGAAGAACTGAGCGCCACAGCAGACGGGGTAGTACTAAGAGGATCTCGAATAGTCATCCCTGCAAGTCTACAAGAGCGAGCCACGGCCTTAGCCCATGAGGGACACCAGGGGACAATGCACATGAAATCTCGCATGAGAGAAAAGGTGTGGTTCCCTGGACTCAAGGCTGTGGTGGACACGCTTGTGAGAAACTGCAGACCGTGCCAGCTCACGAGCAGCCAAGAATACCCTGCCCCGGTGATAACTGAAGACCCAGCGACAGCCCCGTGGGCGAGAATAAGTATAGACTTCGGGAGCTTCCCAGACAGCTGAGTAATTGCAGTAATAATCGACAGCTATACAAAGTATCCCATAGTCAAAGTCATTGCATCTACATCATTTGCGCACCTACAACCTGTATCTGAAAGAGACACGTTAGTGATAGATTCCTTACCTTAGAATATCCCCAGGCGTCAGGCTGGATCCGGAAAGTTTTGCGTAGCAGTACCCTTGCGCGGCCGGTAGGCGGCGTCGTGCGGCTCCGCGTCCGTCGTCGGCGTCGTGATCGCCGGGATGACGTCGCGGGCAGTACTTAGGCGCCGCCCTGCGCGCTGACGTCAGTTCTTCTTTTTCCGCGCCAGTAAGCGCAGATCCGGGAAGAGCAGTGCCCTGGTCAATTTTTGACCATACTTTTTGGTGATTTTTCACTGTGTTTTTCCAGCTTTCAGGTGTCGTAGGGATGCCCGGCTTCAAGCGATGCGGCGCCTGTGCGCGGATGATGTCCGTCACCGACCCGCATTGGGAGTGTCTCTTCTGCCTCGGCCGAGGCCACGACACCGAGTCTTGTCCCGAATGCCAGGCCCTCAACCCGAAGGCTTTGCGAGAGCGGTCTCGAAAGCTCCTCGAGGCCCGGCATTCGGCTCCGCGGAAGCCCCGGTCGCGTGAGAGGTCCAGGGGTCGCTCGCGGAGTGCACACCGGTCGTCGGCGTCGAAGTCTTCTTCGTCCGGTAAGTCTCGACACAAGAAGTCCAAGAAGCATCGTCGCTCTCGGACTTCGCCTCGCCGGTCTCGCGACTCGGCTGAGGCCCCTCCCGGCACCGTCCCCGCCCCCGCGGCCCCGGACTTGCCTGTGGAGTCGCCCCCGTCATACCCGCCCTTCCCGGGTTCGGGGGCGGATCCGGCCAAGGTACAGGAGTTCCTGTCGGCCATGGCCCGCCCTTCGGGCCTTCAGGCCCCTCCGGTGCGCCTTCGGGCCCCGCGGGCCCTGATGGGGCTGATCCGGCGCCGCCGGCGGCTCCGGCCCCGGCGCCGCCCGAGCCTCCAGCCTCGATCCCGGCTGCCCGGCCCCGGCCTCGATCCCGGCTCCACAACCCCCATCGACGCCGGTCGACCTCACGACACCTCCGCCGGCGCCGATGTCTCCGGTGCCGTTCTCGACGCCGCCCTGGGCTCCGGGCGGCGTCGCCCCCAGTTCCTTCCGGCTCCGGACTTGGACCCGGAGCGACGCCGCCGACGCCGGCTCCGGCGCCGATGGGACCTTGGGTCCCAAATGTCCCTCCTCCTCCTTATTTTGAACCAGAGGAGGACCAGGAGGACTGGGAGGGGTCTGATGACCCTCTGACACGCAACTGTCAGTATGATGAGGACTGGACAGAGAGTCTAGGGGAGGCCAGTGGTCTGGATACTTCTCCTGACACTGGCATGCTGTCTCCTCCCGTGGCTACGGAGGAGGGGGCCAATTTTGGTACGGTGTTGCGTAGGGCTGCTGGGGCCTTACGTCTCCAGCTCCCTACTTTGACGGTCAAGCCTAACATCTTGACAGAGGTGCTTCAGCCGGCAGCCTCCTCTGCGGAGACTGTGCTGCCGTTTAACGACGCCCTCACGGACGTTCTTTGGGCGCCTGGTCCAAGCCCAACACAGGGGCTCCTGTGGATCGGAACGTGTCACGACGCCATCGCCCGCTCCGGGCGACCCCCTGTTTCTTTCTGTCCACCCCACTCCTGAGAGCTTGGTTGTCCAAGCCTCCGCTTCCCAAACCGCCTTCCCTACCGCTCCTCCGGATAGGGAATCCAAACGCCTGGATCAGTTTGGGAAGAAAGGTTTTTCTTCCTCCAGTGCTGGCTTGCGGTCCGTTAACACCGCTTGTCTTTTGGGCCGATATACCCACTCTTTGTGGGATTCGGTGGCGGATGTTTTGCCCCAGTGCCCTGAGGAGGTCCAGGCACTGCTTTCCCGCGCCATTGCGGAAGGGAAGGGATGCGGCCAAATACACTATCCGTTGTGGCCTTGACACCGCCGACTCGCTGGGCAGGTCGATTGCAACGACGGTGGCGCTCCGACGCCACGCCTGGCTAAGAACCACTGGTTTTTCAGGGGATGTCCAGAATACTCTCATGGACATGCCCTTTGATGGAGTCGGTCTTTTGGGTCCAAAGCAGACCATGCGTTGGAGCGCTTTAAGGACTCGCGGGCTACTGCCAAGTCCCTGGGCCTTTCTGCTACACGCCCTCCGCTGCCTTCTGCTTTTCGCCCCTATCGTGGCCACGGTAGGGGCGCCCTTCACGTCAGCAGCCCAGCCACCGGCCCGCGCAGCAGGCGTCTTCGCGTGGCCGAGGACGTGGATTCCGCCGTGGCGGATCGGGCAACCAGCGTGCGGGTCAGGCCACCACCTCCAACCCGTCCGCGGCCTCCAAGCCCTCCTAGTCCCTCCTTTCAGGTGCACGGCACGCCAGTAGGGGGCAGGGTCCGCCATCACCTTCCCCACTGGCGCACCATCACCTCGGACAGGTGGGTCTTGGACATTGTCCGAAGGGGCTACTCCCTCCCCTTCGAGACCACCCCCCAGCCATGCCACCTCAATTCCACCGCATGTCAGGGGATCACTTGGTGCTTCTACAGAAGGAAGTCACGGCCCTCTTGACCAAGAGGGCCATCGAGCATGTTCCGACCCCAGAAGTAGGGCGTGGTTGCTACTCCCACTACTTTCTGGTGCCCAAAAGGGACAAGGAGGACATGCGTCCTATCTTGGACCTCCGGAACGTCAATCGCTTCCTCCGGAAGGAGAAGTTCAAGATGCTCACCCTAGCTCAGGTCTTGACTGCCCTCGACCCTGGAGACTGGTTGGTAGCGTTGGACTTGCAGGACGCGTATTTCCACATCCCCGTCCTGCCGGCCCACCGGCGTTACCTTCGGTTCACGGTAGGCCCCGAGCATTTTCAGTTCACCGTGCTCCCTTTGGCCTTACCAGTGCCCCTCGGGTGTTCACGAAAGTGATGGCGGTGGTCGCAGCTCATCTGCGCCGGGCAGGGGTTTCAGTCTTCCCCTACCTCGACGACTGGCTGCTGAAGGCGGGCTCGTCCCAGGCAGTCGTCTCCCACCTCCAGACTACGGCCGAACTCCTGCACTCGCTGGGGTTCTCCATCAATGTGCCGAAGTCGCATCTAATTCCTTCTCCACAGCTCCTTTTCATCGGAGCAGTTCTGGACACGACGCAGTTTCGGGCCTATCCTCCCGAACGGCGAGTCCGGGATATTCAGGCTATGATTCCGATCTTTCGGCCTTTATCCTGGGTTTCGGCACGGATGACCCTGAGGCTGCTGGGCCTCATGGCCTCCTGCATCCTGCTGGTCAATCATGCCAGATGGCATATGCGGGCTCTGCAGTGGGACCTGAAGTTCCAGTGGGCGCAGCACCAGGGCAACCTGTCCGATCACGTCCAGATCTCGGAGGGGACTGCAAAACAGTTGCAGTGGTGGCTCTCGAACCGGCAATGGGTCATGGGCAGATCCCTCTCCCTTCCCCAGCCAGAGCATACAGTTGTGACGGACGCGTCCCTTCTGGGATGGGGCGGTCACATGGGAGAGGCGGAGATCAGAGGCCTCTGGTCTCCGGCGGAGTCCCGGCTCCATATCAACCTTCTGGAGCTCCGGGCGATCCGGCTTGCACTCAAGGCATTCCTTCCCTCTGTCAAAGGGAAGGTAGTGCAGGTGTTCACAGACAACACCACCGCCATGTGGTACTGCAACAAACAGGGCGGGGTGGGGTCTTGGACCCTTTGTCAGGAGGCTCTGCGCCTCTGGACATGGCTGGAACATCAGGGCATGTTCCTGATGGTTCAACACCTGGCAGGTTCTCTGAACGCCAGGGCGGACGAACTCCAGCCGCAGGTGCATGATGGATCACGAATGGCGTCTTCACTCGGAAGTGGCGCAAGGACTCTTTCTACAGTGGGGAGAGCCTTGGTTAGATCTATTCGCCACCGAAGAGAACGCGCGATGTCATCAGTTCTGCGCGTTGGAATTTCCAAGGCGGCACTCGCTCGGCGACGCTTTTCGTCGCGAGTGGAGTTGCGGTCTGTTGTACGCCTTTCCGCCTATACCACTTCTACCCAGAGTGTTGAAGAAGATTCGGCACGACCGGGCCCAAGTCATTCTTGTGGCTCCGGACTGGGCTCGAAGAGTTTGGTATCCCGAGCTACTCAATATGAGCATAGATCCCCCGATCCGTCTGCCTCTTCGGGAGGATCTTCTGTCGCAGCAGCAGGGGACGGTCCTCCACCCGAACCTGTCCAGTCTACACCTGCTTGCGTGGAGATTGAGCGGCGGCAGTTGATTCCTTTCGACTTGCCTCCCGAAGTTTGTGATGTGATTCTGGCAGCCAGGCGTCCCTCCACTAAGGTGGTATACGCCTGCAGGTGGAACAAATTTGTGGCATGGTGCACAGCAAAGGCTGTGGATCCCCTTTCTGCCCCTCTTTCTGAGGTCCTTCTGTTCCTTCTCTCTCTGGCCCAACAGGGTTCTGCCCTGGGTACCATCAAGGGTTATCTTTGTGCTATCTCGGCCTTCCTCAGGCTCCCTGATCAGCCCTCCTTTTCAAGTCCCCTGTTGTTAACAGGTTCTTAAAAGGCATTACTCACCTCTTCCCTCCTGTTCCGTTTGTAATGCCTCAGTGGGACTTGAACTTGGTTCTTACCTTTTTAATGTGCGCTCCCTTTGAGCCTCTGCATAACTGTCCTCTTCGTCTTCTGACTCTAAAGGCAGCCTTTCTGGTGGCCATCACCTCCGCTCGGCGGGTGAGTGAGCTCCAGGCTCTTTCTTGCAAACCTCCCTTTCTGTCTGTTCATCCAGACAAGGTTGTTCTTCGGACGCGTCCGTCCTTCTTGCCAAAGGTGGTTACTGCTTTCCACATTGGGCAGACCATCACTTTGCCCACCTTCTTTCCGCCTCCGCATCCTTCCAGAGAGGAAGAGAGGCTCCACCGTCTGGACCCAAAACGTGCGCTCTCCTTCTATATCGACCGCACGAAACACTTCCGGGTGGATGACCAGCTCTTTGTTGGCTACGTGGGCGCCAAAAAGGTCGGGCGGTGCACAAGAGGACCATCTCCCGCTGGGTTACCTTGTGCATCAAGACCTGCTATTCTTTGGCTAAGAAGGAGCCTCCTGTTGGGCTGCGTGCCCATTCCACCAGGGCAACGGCTGCTACCACGGCCTTGGGCCGCGGTGTTCCGCTGCCGGTTATCTGTCAGGCAGCTACGTGGGCCTCGCTGCACACGTTTACTAAGCATTACTGCCTTGACAGTCAGGTCCGGAGGGACGGCTTCTTTGGCCGTTCTGTCCTCCAGGACTTCCTTGTCTGATCTTTGTTCGCAGACCCACCACCGGGGTTGGTATTGCTGGGGTATCTATTCTAAGGTAAGGAATCTATCACTAACGTGTCTCTTTCAGATGCACAAGTTACTAACTTGTGTAACGATATATCTGTAAGAGACAGTAGTTAGTGATAGATTCCTTACCGCCCCACCCATCCTCCCCGTTCTGCGAACTGATTTCTAGGGTTAAGGACATCCCTTTCAGGGCCCTAGTATTTTTCAGACACCTGTGTCAGCTTCTTGCATGGCTCTGCGTTCCTGGCGCGGAAAGTCGTGTACAGAACTGACGTCAGCGCGCAGGGGCGGCGCCTAAGTACTGCCCGCGACGTCATCCCGGCGATCACGACGCCGACGACGGACGCGGAGCCGCACGACGCCGCCTACCGACGCGCAAGGGTACTGCTACGCAAAACTTTTCCGGATCCAGCCTGACGCCTGGGGATATTCTAAGGTAAGGAATCTATCACTAACTACTGTCTCTTACAGATATATCGTTACACAAGTTAGTAACTTGTGCATTAGAGAGAGCATTCTCACTGTTAGGACTTCCGCAACAGATCAAGTCCGACAACGGACCCCCTTTTCAGGGAACTGAGTTCAAGGACATGTTGGCATCACTGGGAATCCACCATCACCGAATCACCCCTCAATGGTCACAAGCCAACGGAGAAGCAGAACGCTTCATGAGGACCCTCAATAAGGTCCTGCGGATCGCGGTCTCCGAACAGACTGACCCGGAAGTGGCGATGCACAGATTCCTACGGGAATACCACAGTACCCCGCACTGCACCACCCAGAGGTCACCCTGGTCGCTGATGCTGGCAGGGCCACGGTGAGACACCATCCCCGCCGCTGACGGCTGGGCCCCAGAACCCTATGACCCCACCAGCACACAAACACTGCGGACAGCGACCAACGAGCGAGCTAGTAAGAGGAGGAATGCAAAACCAAGGAACATCCTGCCAGGGTGCACTGTCCTGGTTAGGAATCGCCGCAGCGGAGGAAAGTTTCGCACTACCGATGAGCCTGGGGCGTGGACCGTGCTGCAAACCAATGGGACCGCCATCACAGCTCAGAAGGGAAACAAAGTCATCACCCGGAACATATCCTGGTTCAAACGAGTTCACGAAACCAACACTGACTGCATGCCTCCTGGCCACGTTGAAAATGGAAAAACCGCCGCTGGGAGCCGATCACCAGGCCCTGAGGAAGATCAAGCTGCGGTAAACCTGCCTTCACCAATGGCCGCCGAAGCGGGAACCACAGCGACCGACACAGCCACCAGGTCACCTGACAGCCCTCAGGCAAGTCGCGGAGGCCGATACCAGAGGTACGAAATGAGACCCAATCCGAGGCCGAGTCAGAGACTCACAGACTTTGTGTTAACACTTTTTGTTGTCTGATTTGAATACTGACTTGGGATGGGATGTAGCGGTCTAGTTGCCGCTCGAGTGCCACCCCGAGACCTCTAGCCCAGAAGGGCCTGCATACTTTGTATCACCCTCTGGCCAGGCTTGGCCAGAGGATATAAATAAACGGGCGGAGGTGGCGGGCGGAGGTCGCTCGGGACTTCCGGCCCACACGAGTGAACTGAGTGTCTGAGTGCATTATTTGTTGCTGTTAATTCTAGGGCCTGTTGCTCTCAAAACGGGCAACACAACACTCCCCACAGTGCAGCCTGTCATGCCACCAAGCTATCTCCTTACAGGAAGATCGCAAACAGGAAGAGGCCAGAGGCAGACGGGCTAGAGCGGATAGCGCAAACACTTACTGCATGAGCAGCAACTTATACACGCATAATAAAACACTCCCTCGCGATCCCGAGGCATTCTTCCCTGGGATTCTGGGCCGCGCTCTAACGTGAATTATCATTACTGAAGAGGACGATGACGCTGGCAACCTTCCTCTCTCGTGCGCTGAGAAAGACACATCTGTCAATGTGTTCAAAGATACAAAAGACAGTTTCTGGTCTAGAGACTTCACCGGAAAGTAGATTTTCGAAGGCATTAATTAAACAATGCTCCCCGCCCCTTTACCCTAAAACCTCCATCATAGCGTAGGACAGGTTTGGTGTTGAACTGCGGTTTCTCAACCACCACCTTTACTTTTTAGTTTTACAGCTCACCACGGACGCTTGTACTGCGTCCATGCAGCTGTCTACAACTCAGCATGTCTTTCGGCGCACAGGCTGTTTCCCTAGCACTTGGCGGTGGCCTGGCTGTCAGCATCGTATCTTCCCTGGGTGTCGGAGCACCTCCTGCTCCCACACCCAAGAGCCTGTGTGTCAAGAGTCCGGCACCTCATGGGAGTTAGACTATGCGCCCCACCTCCTACTGTGAGCCGGGACTTTTGGGGGCTGGGAACACCGGTCCTCACTCCATAGCCTTTATATACACCATGTATGTGCCTCGAATAATGCCTTTTTAAATACGCGGTATAAAGCGCTTGGAAATTTTGATTTGTCAATGCGCGGTCCCCTTTGTGGCTCTATTCTCTCCCGTGTCTGGGTCAGCATTGCGTTATGCGGCGTTGTTACGCAAGAAGGGTGATTTAAATATACGTTAGAATGGGCGGAGTTCAACCTGTGTGTTATTTATATATATGTATAAACTTCAAGCTGGTATTTCTTAAGGTGGTGAAACGTTCGTATAGTTTAGCGCTCTCAAGTGTCTTAGGTCCACGCGCACGCCATCCAATTCAGGTTTAGTCTTTATATTCTGGGATTTATAGTCCTGTTTTTTTTTTATAATGGGATATCAGGACTACAGATCCCATAATGCAAAGAAAAAACAGGCTGGATGCGCTACTTTTACACTGACCTAGGAAACTGAAAGTCCCAGTTACCTAACAACCACTAAAGCCGTACTGCACCCGATAAGTTTATGAAAGGAATACGTTTTCGTGATGACCCAGCCGTTATGCCAGTTGCCAGTACATCTTAAGTGTGATAAAGATGACCAGAGTTCCCACTCACAAAGTGCGAAGTCACCTTTAGTAACATTCACACTTTCACTAACGTCTACAGCTGCCACTTGTAACACTTTCAGTCAGTCTCCGCTTTTTAGCCTCCATCAGTTGGGGAGTTGTAGGCCTAATGAGGAAATTAAAGCCCCAATTTCAGAATGCAAAATAATGTTGTCTAAAACTGGTTGAAGGTGTCGCATTGAAATGTGCCACTTGCAGCCCAGTCTCCGGGCGGCCTCTGCGTGGCTACCAAGTGGTCCCGTGTCGTGTTGAGCAATTTAAATCAGATTTGGCTTGTGGTTTTTGAACCTATAAATACAATACAAAAAGCCAAGGCCTAGCATGCAACGTATTTTCGGCAGTCGCGGCTCGCGGGGGGGATGTCGCGCAGGGGTGGGGGAGTTCAGTTTTAAAATAATTAAAAGAAATCAATCCTTAATCCTACCTGAGCAGCAGGTCTGCCGTCCGCGCTGCCTCGGGTCCGTTGGCGCCTACAGCCCCTCTCAGCCAATCCTGGCGCTGCCAGCAGCGCCAGGATTGGGTTAGGGCACGGTTAGTACTCACCCGCCTGCCCATTAGGAGACCGAGGTTTGAGCCTTTGCTCAACCCTCGCTCTCCTAATGGGCATGCGCAAGCCAGTGCAAACACAAGTGCGCATGACTGGGCACGGCGCGAAAATTCGCTGCCCTTCCCCACTCATGCGCACTTGTGCTGCTGCCTGTTGCCCCTGGTCCATCTGACAATCATGTCAGTCAACATGACGCCGGATCGCCCACCCCTTCAGACTCTGAAGGGGTTGGGCGGTCTGACGTCATGCTGACTGACATGATTGTCGTCTTCTCGAGCGTCTTTGAACTTAAGTAAACTGATTCAGTTTACTTAAGTTCAAAGACGCAGAGGGAGCTGCGGGTGGGGGGGCTACGCCCCAACACCCGAATGGACGCACCGCGCCTGATTCCATATGTCTTAGGAACAGATCAATACATGTGCGCATATTTTAGGAGCCCCTGATGAGCTACTCAAGAAGGAGTGATGACAAGCGCTTCAACGCCTCGGTAGTAAGCAGTATATAAATGCAATTACAATACAATTTAAAGAACTTTAAAGCTGCTAGATTCATCACAGCTGTCAACAAGCATTTGCAATGCAATAGGTCTCGCATTTACGCGAGTTTGAGCTTTTGGCATTGTAAATGACAATGCCTTTTATTTATGTTTTGGTTTTTAAAACATAAATAAAACGCATTGTCATTTACAATGCCAATAGCTTAATCTCGCGTAAATGCGAGACCTATTGCATTGCAAATGCTTGTTTTTCTGTGTCACCGCCAAACAAATATAGCAGCTGTGGTGATGGGGCACAAAGAGGCCGGGATAAAAAAAAGCTGGGGCACGAGCACATCTGCTCATCCCAGCACCGCAGAGACGCCACTGCAAACAAATCTTGATGGATAAGTAACAAGAATTGCTTACCTAATTCTGTCCTCAGTCCTTATGCTCCCTTCAGCCGCAAGACGTCGGTCATTTATACAGCACTGGCCCAGTTAGAATTGTGTTGGTTGTGGCCCGCTCCAGTCGTGAAAAAACATCCAGACTGCACATTAAGCAGACTTCATATAGTTTAGGTACAATTTCCGACTCTGTCCACAAGGTGGCACTGTTCCCTATGTATTCGGGTGGAGTGCACTTTACTAGAAGAATATTACTGTCGCTCTGAAGGGCCTGAGTCCAAAGAAGAGTTTAAGGAATGTGTTCAGTTGGGGAGTGTATAGAGGTTGCTGACAAAGACGAGTCAGATTTGACAGAGCAATACTGTTTAGCTCTGCAGGAGAAAGAAGTTTAATGAGTTTCATGTTATAGGCAACTCCCAAAAATATTAAGGATGTGACGGGGCGATCCTACTTCACATCTAGCACCTTATCCCAAAATATGCATACCAACCGCCAGGAGGATATCCAAAGAAACGACTGACCACATTCGTTAAAAAGATAACGGACATTCTTTAATGAAGTGCACGTATATATATCTCTTCATAAAATATTTAGTTGTTTTTCTCATATTAGAGCATTATGTGGCAGAAACATGCTGTATTTAGACTGCTTCAAACGTGTTTAAGCCTCTGTGTGTTTACTGAAGTGCAGACAAACAGCAGATGTTAATTCTTTTTAACTCTTCAGTTCTCTCACTTTGCCCCAATGATCATCCAGGTACAGTTAAAGCACAGTTTTGTGGTGATTTCTTCTCGTGTTTGCATTTTCAAGATGTTGTTCCAATTGTGTAAAATAAAGATTTTTTAAATGGCTTTAACATAAAAATACTCGTCAAAAGGCCGGCTTTAGCGCTGGTGGCGCCGGGTGCGACTATTGTTTTGGGCGACTCCACCTTCCCCTTGTAAGTCCCTAGTATATAGTATATGGCACTAAGGTACCCAGGGTATAGGTACACCAGGGGTCTCCCATGGGCCACAGCATTTATTGTCATCAGGCAGGTCGCTCCCCGCGCCGCACAGCACCACCTCTGTGTCGCTGCCCCTGAGCCCGCTGCTGCCGCTGCTTAGGTTCGAGCCTTGCGCTCGCTCTGCCCCTCTTAACGCGATTGTGCTTCTGCCTGCATTTTCTGTACTGTTTTTTACTGCATTTGTCCTTGTTGTAAGTATTGTTTTTCACCCTAATTTTTCCTGATTGTGCCCTCCTTTTTCTTCTGTATCCCCCGCCCGTTCTCCCCTTTGTTTTTTTCCCGCCGCTGCGGCCCCGCCCCCGCCCCCTAATCACCCATTCGCTGCCCCGCTCCCGCCTCCCAGCTGTTCCTCCCTCCTCCCCTCCCCTTATATGGCGGCCGCTGCGCGGTGAGGAGAGCGACCCTTGACCCTGTCATCAGGCAGGTCGCTCCCCGCGCCGCACAGCACCACCTCTGTGTCGCTGCCCCTGAGCCCGCTGCTGCCGCTGCTTAGGTTCGAGCCTTGCGCTCGCTCTGCCCCTCTTGACGCGATTGTGCTTCTGCCTGCATTTTCTGTACTGTTTTTACTGCATTTGTCCTTGTTGTAAGTATTGTTTTTCACCCTAATTTTTCCTGATTGTGCCCTCTTTTTCTTCTGTATCCCCCGCCCGTTCTCCCCTTTGTTTTTTTCCCGCCGCTGCGGCCCCGCCCCCTAATCACCCATTCGCTGCCCCGCTCCCAGCTGTTCCTCCCTCCTCCCCTCCCCTTATATGGCGGCCGCTGCGCGGTGAGGAGAGCGACCCTTGACCCTGTCATCAGGCAGGTCGCTCCCCGCGCCGCACAGCACCACCTCTGTGTCGCTGCCCCTGAGCCCGCTGCTGCCGCTGCTTAGGTTCGAGCCTTGCGCTCGCTCTGCCCCTCTTGACGCGATTGTGCTTCTGCCTGCATTTTCTGTACTGTTTTTACTGCATTTGTCCTTGTTGTAAGTATTGTTTTTCACCCTAATTTTTCCTGATTGTGCCCTCTTTTTCTTCTGTATCCCCCGCCCGCTCTCCCCTTCGTTTTTTTCCCGCCGCTGCGGCCCGCCCCCTAATCACCCATTCGCCGCCCCGCTCCCAGCTGCTCCTCCCTCTCACCTCCCCTTATATGGCGGCCGCTGCGCGGTGAGGAGAGCGACCCTTGACCCTGTCATCAGGCAGGTCGCTCCCTGCGCCGAACAGCACCACCTCTGTGTCGCTGCCACTGAGCCCGCTGCTGCCACTGCTTCGGTTCGAGCCTTGCGCTCGGTCTGCCCCTCTTGACGCGATTGTGCTTCTGCCTGCATTTTCTGTACTGTTTTTTACTGCATTTGTCCTTGTTGTAAGTATTGTTTTTCACCCTAATTTTTCCTGATTGTGCCCTCTTTTTCTTCTGTATCCCCCGCCCGCTCTCCCCTTCGTTGTTCTTCCCGCCGCTGCGGCCCCGCCCCCTAATCACCCATTCGCCGCCCCGCTCCCGCCTCCCAGCTGCTCCTCCCTCACACCTCCCCTTATATGGCGGCCGCTGCGCGGTGATGAGAGCGACCCTTGACCCTGTCATCAGGCAGGTCGCTCCCGCGCCGCACAGCACCACCTCTGTGTCGCTGCCCCTGAGCCCGCTGCTGCCGCTGCTTAGGTTCGAGCCTTGCGCTCGCTCTGCCCCTCTTGACGCGATTGTGCTTCTGCCTGCATTTTCTGTACTGTTTTTTACGGCATTTGTCCTTGTTGTAAGTATTGTTTTTCACCCTAATTTTTCCTGATTGTGCCCTCTTTTTCTTCTGTATCCCCCGCCCGCTCTCCCCTTCGTTTTTTTCCCGCCGCTGCGGCCCCGCGCCCTAATCACCCATTCGCCGCCCCGCTCCCGCCTCCCAGCTGCTCCTCCCTCCCACCTCCCCTTATATGGCGGCCGCTGCGCGGTGAGGAGAGCGACCCTTGACCTTGTCATCAGGAAGGTCGTTCCCCGCGCCGCACAGCACCACCTCTGTGTCGCTGCCCCTGAGCCCGCTGCTGCCACTGCTTAGGTTCGAGCCTTGCGCTCGCTCTGCCCCTCTTGACGCGATTGTGCTTCTGCCTGCATTTTCTGTACTGTTTTTTACTGCATTTGTCCTTGTTGTAAGTATTGTTTTTCACCCTAATTTTTCCTGATTGTGCCCTCTTTTTCTTCTGTATCCCCCACCCGCTCTCCCCTTTGTTTTTTTCCTGCCGCTGCGGCCCCGCCCCCTAATCACCCATTCGCCGCCCCGCTCCCGCCTCCCAGCTGCTCCTCCCTCCCACCTCCCCTTATATGGCGGCGCGCCAAAGGCGCGCCTAAGGCAAGCCCGTCTGCGCCCGTCCGCGCCTGGACCGCGCCCAGCACCAGAACCCCTGGCCCCCGCGTACGCCACGACGCCCGTCTCCGCTACGACACCAACACCCTCCACGCACTCAGCACTGGACGAGCACCCAGCTGCTTCCTGGCTGCCCCGAAGCGCACCAAAGGACCCTCCTCCTGCCGGAGCTGCAGCTTCACCAGTCTCCGAGCCGCCAACCCTCCCACCAGGACAGGACGCAACCACCTCAGATGCATACTACTGAACACCAGCTCCGCACGCAAACACGCCGTCGAACTCTGGGACCTGCTCGACACATCCTCCCCGGACGTCGCCTTCCTGACAGAGACCTGGATGAACGACTCCTCGGCACCAGACATCGCCATAGCCATCCCGGACGGCTACAAGATCACCCGCAGAGACCGGACCAACGGAGTAGGAGGTGGAATCGCCATCATCCACAAGTCCACCCTCAAGGTCGCGACCAACTCCGACGACACCCTCAGCACCGCCGAACACCTGCACTTCCAGATCCACACTGATCCCAACACCACCCTCAGAGGAACTCTGATCTACAGACCCCCCGGACCCCGGCCTCAGTTCAGCGACTCCATCGCCGACTTCGTCAGCACGCACGCCCTCGCCTCTACGGACTACATCCTCCTCGGAGATCTGAACCTCCACCTCGAGAACAACAACGACACCAACTCCACCACCCTGATCGACAACCTCGCCAACCTCGGACTCCGACAGCTCGTTACAATGCCCACCCACTCCGCCGGCCACACCCTTGACCCCATCTTCTCCGCAAGCTCCCACGTCTCCTTTAGCCACTCCACTGGACCGACCATCGCTGCATCCACTTCACCTTCCGGAAACCCACCACGCACCTCCGCACCCAACAGATCCCCCGCCGCTGCTGGAGCAAAATCACCGAAGACCAGCTAAACATCGCCCGAAGCCCACCCGCCGAACCCACCGACACCGACGCTGCCGCCAGCAACCTCAGGCGTTGGATCAACGACTGCGCCAACACCCTCGCCCCGATCAAGAAACCCTCCAACAGACGCACCAACAAGAATGCCAGCTGGTTCTCCGCGGACCTCCAGACCTCCAAACAAACCTGCCGAAGACTAGAGAAGAAATGGCACCGCAAACAGACACCGGAGAACCACGCAGCCCACAAGAACGCCATGCGCCAACACCATCACCTCATCAGATCCGCCAAAAGGACCTCCTTCAAGGACTGCCTCGACAACAACGCACACAACAGCAAAGAGCTCTTCAACATCGTGAAGGAACTCTCCAACCCCAGCTCCAACACCAATGACATCCCACCATCGCAAGACCCGTGCAACTCCCTGGCCACCTTCTTCCATCGCAAGATCACAGACATCCACGACAGCTTCGACAACCAGACCACCACGACAGCCAACGACACCTCAGACCCCACGACCACCACCCACAACGACCCCCTGCTCACCTGGACTCACATCAACGACGACGACACCATCAAAATCATGAACACCATCCACTCCGGCTCCCCGTCAGACCCGTGCCCACACCACATCTTCAACAAAGCCAGCGCCACCATCGCACCCCATCTCCGCAAGGCCATCAATATCTCCTTCGAGACCGCAACCTTCCCGGAGAGCTGGAAGCACGCCGAGATCAACGCCTTGCTCAAGAAACCCAAGGCAGATCCGAGGGACCTCAAGAACTTCCGGCCCATCTCCCTGCTCCCGTTCCCGGCGAAGGTCATCGAGAAAACCGTCAACAAACAGCTAACCCGCTACCTCGAGGAGAACAACATCCTGGACCCGTCCCAGTCCGGGTTCCGCAGCAACCACAGCACCGAAACTGCCCTCATCGCCGCCACCGATGACATCAGGGCCCTGCTGGACAACAGAGAAACCGCGGCCCTCATCCTCCTGGACCTATCAGCTGCCTTCGACACGGTCTGCCACCGCACCCTACGCACACGCCTCCACAACGCAGGGATCCGAGACAAGGCTCTGGAATGGACCACCTCCTTCTTCTCCGGCAGAACCCAGAGCGTCCGCCTCCCCCTTTCCATTCCGAAGCCTCCAAGATCACCTGCGGCGTACCCCAAGGATCATCCCTCAGCCCGACATTGTTCAACATCTACATGGCCCGCTCGCCCACGTCGCCAGACTGCACGACCTCAACATCATCTCCTACGCCGACGACACACAGCTGATCCTCTCCCTCACCAAGGACCCCCTCACCGCCAAAACCAACCTCCACGAAGGAATGAAAGCCGTCGCAGAATGGATGAAGAACAGCCGTCTGAAGCTGAACTCGGACAAGACGGAGGTCCTCATCCTCGGCTCCACCCCCTCAGCCTGGGACGACTCCTGGTGGCCGACCGCCCTGGAAGCAGTACCAACGCCCACCGACCACGCACGCAACCTGGGGTTCGTCCTCGACTCAACGCTCTCCATGACCAAGCAAGTCAACGCCGTCTCATCCTCCTGCTTCAACACCCTCCGCATGCTCCGCTAGATCTACAGGTGGATCCCCACTGACACAAGAAGAACGGTCACCCAGGCCCTCGTCAGCAGTAGGCTAGACTACGGAAACGCCCTCTACGCGGGAGCCCCGGCCAAACTGCTGAAACGACTGCAACGCATACAGAACGCCTCTGCCCGCCTGGTCCTCGACATCCCTCGACACAGCCACATCACACCCCACCTGAGAGACCTGCACTGGCTGCCCGTCAACAAGAGGATCACCTTCAAGCTCCTCACCCACGCACATGAGGCACTCCACGACACCGGACCAGCATACCTCAACAGACGACTCACCTTCCACACCCCGAACCGCCAGCTCCGCTCCGCCGACCGCGCCCTCGCTACCATCCCCCGCATCCGAAGAGCGACTTCCGGCGGCAGATCGTTCTCCTACCTCGCCGCCAAGACCTGGAACACCCTCCCCATCCTCCTACGGCAGACCCAAGACCTACTAACCTTCAGGAGGTTACTCAAGACCTGGCTATTCGAGCAGTAGCAGCACCCCTCCCCCCCCATGCGCATTGAGACCCTCACGGGTGAGTAGTGCGCTCTACAAATTTCCTGATTGATTGATTGATTGATTGTGCCACCCATGGGAGTCCACTTAACGTGTGACTACAGGCATATCATTGGAGCCTGTGTGAGTTGGTGCTTGTTTCCTTATATCTGAGGTCATTGCACTTTAAACCTATAAGTTCAAAAAGGTGAGAAGGTGAGAGGTGTGGCGCAGCGGCCAGTGTGGCTGATTCCGGGGCTCACGGTTCGATCCCCGGCGGCAGCTCAGCATCATGTGACTCTGGGCAATAGCTCACTTAATCTCCCCGACGGGCCCCAGCGCCTTGAAACCTTAAGTTGTGCTATGTTCGCACTTTCCAAATATGGATTATTAGTATGTCACCCCAATGGTGGGTGGCGTTGCTTGGATGCTGAGCATGGCGGATGTGTGAGCCTGCCACTCCGGCCCAGCAAATATCCTGCATCATTGAAAATATGGAGGTGGCGTGCAGTCCAGCATAAGTGGAACTACCCCCCACCCCAGATCGTATGTAGCAGAGATCGGGAGGGTCTGGGACAGTGGGAACAGGCTCTGTGGTGGCCGCAAACCAGTACCCGGATCCGAGGGATAAGGCCCAACATGGCGGCAAAGACTGCTGGACTTGAGCTAGCCTAGCGAGCTCGCAGAAGCGGAGCATCTCCGAGCAGAGGCCATCGGAACATTCCAGGGGCTCGGTGACTCCTCCAAAGAACATCGGTGGCGAGCAGCACCGGCTTAGGTACGCCGCCTCTGCGAGGTGAACGGAGGTTTCCAGAGTGCGGTAGGCCACTGGGGCTGCTGCGTCATTGCTGGAGCTGCGGCTACCGGCAAGGATGTGAGGCGGCTGCCGGATTCTCTGCTGCAACTGGTATTTCTCTGTGGCGGCCGGCAGAGTCCGGGCCTGCGGGGGGGCCCCAACGGGGTGCAGCCCCCACCTGAACTGAGAGGGAGTGGAGGGTCCATTTTGGTGGCCGCCACAAGATTGATTCCGGGCTGGCCGAGTTGGCCACGCCCATTTCCCCCTCATCGCCTCTCTTACCCGCTGCCCTGAGGGCTGAAGTTCGGCAGAGACCGACGCTGGACAAAAGGCTTTACCACTGCACGCGGCTGAACCAGGGGCGGCGGATCCCTCCAGCCCGTGGAGCTTTGGTGCACATCAGCGGCTGGTTGTTTCTATGAGGTACGGAGTGGGGGCCTCCCCCTGGGAGAAGATGGGGGAGGGCTAATTGGTGCCCGCTGGTGCCGCAACGTGGAATCGTGACATGTGGGTCTGGGCGGGTGCTACCCCAGACCCACAGGGAGCCTGAGGCCCTCACCTGAGTGAAGCAGCGAACCGGAGGTCGCTCATAGTCCAGTCATACCCCCCTGTGCTCACTCCTACTTGCCACCCAAAGCGGCCTTCTACCTTTTGGAGCAGGGACAATGATTGGGCTCGCCATGATCTGGAACTGATGAACGGCTGGCCTGGAGGAGGCACGGTGGGTACCGTTGCAACACTATAGCTCCCACTTGGCTGTTTGGCTGGTTTACTGACTGATCCCCACGCCTTCCTTCCCGCCGGACAACAGTTTGGAGTACCAGAGAGGATCTGTTTGGCCCTTGAGGGGGACCTGTTCCTACAGATTTTAGTGGGGTCCCCGACTGACGGGTGCCCTGGGATTATACACACACACCGCCTTGCTCACTGATCCTTGCTGGGCCAACATTCTTAACCCTTAATTGGTCATCAGCCTAAGCCCGGTAGTGCATTTCAGGAGGCCTGGAGATGCTGGGGTGCGGTAGGACACCGACGACCAGATTCTTTTGCGCAGCACACTGAAGGATAGTTGGTAGAGCTTCTGTGCAGTTTGAGATGGGGAAGCCCAAGGGGTGAGAATGACGGGGCGGCCACGGATCGAGGGAGAGACATCACTGACCACCAGTCGGAGTCCCGGTAGAGGCAGACCTGATCCAACAGCAACTGGCTAAAATTCTGGAGGCTATAGCGGACACTAGGTCCACCCTTCACCAAGACATCAGTACTGTTTCTGTAGGTCTTGGGCTGCTCCATGGTGAACACCGCAAATTAGCGGAAAGAGTGAAGAGTGTGGAAACCTCCATTGCGGAAATTCAACCCACCCAACAAACCCTAGGTCGCACAGTTGAGGAGCTTAAGGACTGGGTCTGTGTTCTGGAACGTAGGGCAGAGGATGCCAAAGGTCTCAACGGGAGGAACAAGTCCTTGCGCGTGGTGGGCTTGCCGGAAGCACTGAGGGAAAGGACATGATGGCGTTTCTTGAATCATGGCTCCGTACGGCGGTGGCCCCAGAGGGCCTCTCTACTTTCTACACCCTTGAGAGGGCCCATCGGGTCCCGGCCTGCCCGCCCTCGCCGGGTCATCTGCCGTGCCCAGTGGTGGCAAGGCTATTGCACTTCCGGGACAGAGATACCCTTTTGCAGAAAGCCAGAGATAAAGGACCATTCACGATTGACAACAGTAAAGTATCGATCTTTCCTGACTATATACCGGAGGTGAAGCAGCTGCGTGCCTCCTTCACAGAAGTAAAAAAGATGGTGTTGCAAGATGAGGGTTTGCAATACTCTCTAATGTTTCCGACTAGACTCCGCATAATACTAGACGGGAAAACCCATTTCTGTGAATCCCAGAGGCAGCCTGGGAGTGGCTCGAATCATATAGGTCCGGGGGCCCGTCATTCGGGATGGCCTCTACGACTGGGAAACGGGACGAAGACGACCTAAACACAACCCGCCAATGAGGCCAAGTCCATCCCAAACATAGAGAAAACGAACGGCAGCTCTCCGGGCCGTGGCTGACATCATAAAACCAGGGGAACTGAGCTTGGAGAATGGCTCACTCTCGGGGAAGGGATCTGGGGGCTCTGAATCAGACTCTTCTCACGTGGGCAGTGCACTGCTGCCACAGGTCACTCCTCGGACTGCGGATGATCTCTGAACTATTAACCTTGTTAAGAAGACGTGGGGGTACCATTAAGAACTGCTACTCTTCATGGACACCGCACATCCGTAGGTTGGAGACATTGGGAACAGGGCTGGCGCGGGCCAGCGGGTCTTTCGCACCTCGAGATCAATAGCCTACCCCCATTCAGAAGCCACATCCAGTCCTGGTTGGGGTCTTCTGCTGAGATGGTTACATTACATGCAGTTTGGGCGGCTGGCCATTGCCAGGCTGCTCTGGGGAGGGGAAGTTCGGCATTGCCGGAGGGATTATTTTGGTTGGGTTTCTGTTATGTTTTGTTGCAAGAGAGATGCTGTGCAGTTTTGTGTGTGGGGGGGTTATGCGGGGAGGTGGGCTGGGATGGACGATGCTTCTGCCTAAGGGTCACCTATGCACCATACACTAAATTCATGACATGGAACATCAGGGGGATGGGGTCCACCATGAAAAGACATAATATACACCGATACCTGCGCAGGAGGGGAGTACAGATCGCTCTAATTCAAGAGACCCACCTCACCCATGGTGAAATAGAGAAGTTACGCAGGCGTTGGAGAGGACAAGTCTTTGTGACATCATATTCCGCATACGCCAGGGGTTGTTGATTTGGGTGCGTGCAGGGGTAGCCTTTGAACCAGTCCACACACTCATTGACAGAAAAGGCAGATACGTCTTCCTGAGAGGGAGATTGTACGGTCGAGAAATCACGCTTGGCAGCTTTTATGCCCCTAATCAGGAACAAATACCCTTCCTTCATGGCCTCTCCACACACATAGCAGAACTAGGGGGTGTTGTATTCCTCTTAGGGTGTCCATAAACGGGCTTTCCAGTATCATGTCCTTATATAGGCACAATTCGCCCTGCCCTTATATAGGCATAAAATCCCAGTCCTTATTTAGGCATTAAACCGTGCACTCCAAATACAGGCATGGTCTCCGACATCCGTCCACCCTAACGTCACAACGAGTTCATGAAGAACAGACCCTTAGGCTGCGGGAGTTTCCCTAGCCCAGGACTATTGATTTCTTCAAGGACTCATATATTATGCATGAACCATTATTCCTTAGGGGTTCATTCGTGACGTCTTCCGCTGTCCGACTCACGTCAATGCTAACATTCTTAGGTACTTCTCAGGTATAAATATACCTTCCCTAGCCCCTGTAAATCAGAGGAGACCTCGAATTCAGAGGAGCCCGTTTCCCGGCCTGACGCACTGAGAAGACGCTGTCATCCCTGCACGCAGGGAGTCCAGCTTCCAGTGATCTGACTTCCCTCGCGGGGTGTTGGAGTTCGAGTCTGGCAAAGAGATTCCTACCTCTCTCATTCGTAAGGTATGGAGCTGACTAGAACCTAGAGGGACTCTTGGCATACTAGGCATACTAGACTTAACATACTCTTAGTATACCATAGTAAGGAATACTTCACCTACTTCATACCTCTCCCTACACCTAGGTTAGGTTAGGTACATTGGGGTAGAACCAGGTTAGAAACACATCGTATGAGTACTCGCATTTTTAGTCTGTGTCATTTATGTAAATGCATATATACTAAAAGATAATGCTATCGCAGTATTATTTATTTCTACTGCTCACACTGTACATTATTTATCTCGCATACTGTCTTGTGATCGTAACAGCACATTTTACTTACACCAGAAACAAGACTGTTCAATAAATCTTTTATTGAAACGCCCGTCTGTTCTTTCTGTGTAACTTTGAGGAAAACTAAGCATGCACGATTGAGCTGAGTGAAATAGTTATCTATTGTTTCCACGACTCTGGGACACGTTCTGATTCTAAAGGGAAACAAAGTGGTCATGTTTTGCGGCTGCCAGAAACTACTCCCTTCTTGTCGTCAAGGAGTTTCTAGTGGCCTCTGAGCTAGCTGGCACAAGTAATTAAGTTTAATATACTCGATAGGGACATACTGACCTTAGTCCTATGTCAAACCTATAGGATATATTATTCCAATGCGCAGAGCCTATTAGGGAAATAGGAGCTACACTACATGGCGCCCAACGGTTTGGTAAGGCGGTAATTCAACGTTAGATACTGAGTAACTCAGCCGTGCTTTTTCTCTCAGAGACCCCTACCCATATACTCCAAAAGACGTCTGGAGTGGGCAGGGTTAAGTATCCACCACGGCTACATAGGGCAGTACCCTATATATTAGCTGTTTGGTTTGCTCAACGTTGAAGGATACAGTGTTCCAAAAATATTGTGCACCTTATCTTTGTTTCCTTGAAACTTGTTCTACATTTTTTCAAACAACAAAAATGCCTGACTCCGACAATGACGCCGGAAACGGTGGAGCTGCGGCTGATCCAGCACAAGCAGCAGTTTTTAACTTTACAGGTTTTATTGAAACCGAGGAGGGTGTTATAGACATCCATCCAAACTTAAGAAGAGCCATCACTCTAAAACTCATAAAACATGGCCTACCACCAAGAGGAGGTAGAGCAGTTTTCGTCATAGAGGCACACGAATCCTTTCAGACAGAGGTATTCTATTCATGGGTAATATTTCCTAAATCCAATCCAGTAACACACGTTTCACTTCTACAAAGAAGATGATCCACCAGAGGAATACATTCCTTTCGAGGATATTGAAATTCCATTAACATACCAGGAGCATGAGCTCTGGTTTAAAGGCGCCCTAAAACATCACAGAAACATTACCAGGCTCGGTCCACTAGGTAGACCAGGAGCAACATGGCCGATTCTAGCCGGCTACACACCTCATCCTGACATTGAAGAAATGTCAGACGAGGATTACTTACTCAACTCACAGAGTTAATAAAAATCTACAGACAATTGGTCCAATATGTCATGAGGACTTTCACAGTCCAACCACCATTAACACTCCCAAATCAAACTCCTCACCAGGGGAATACACTAAAAATTACACCACAGACTCTATATGCAGTCATGGGTAAAATGCCCACTAAACGTGAGCAAATTCCATTTTGGATAGCTCAAAAAATTGTTCAAATCAAAGCAGTATTTCCAAATACTAGCCCGTATGAGAAACACAGAATACTGACAATCAGTTTACCGATGGGGATCAAACCACAACTGGAAGACTGCACCACTTGGGGCTCAGTCTTTGCTGCCATCTATACTAAAACACATGGCATTCCGTCAATTGCGGTAATACCTGATGTCCTGAAACAAATTCAAAACGAATACGGGGCAGAGCCTGCTCTAAATTTAGGTATGAAATTACTGAAAAATGTCGACCAGGTCTCAACAATAATATTATCTAATATTAAAGGGGAGGCAGCAGCAGTGGCGATCCGCCAAAAATTAAGGGAATTCGATGTTACAGAACATCAAACTGAGCTACCCAGAATAATAGAACAATCTTATGCAGAATTGGGCAGAGATAGTTTGGGTGGAAGACCAGTGAAGCCGAAGCTATCTGAAAGTCCTGAGAAGGACTCAATTAAACAAACTCCTACATCTTCTAAAAAGAGGTGGGAGACTAATAAACAAAATTCAAATGAGAAACGTTCTCAATACCGAGGTAGGTCTCCTCAAAAGGAGCCCTCTGAAAGGAGGTATAACCTCAGGAATAGGGATAATTTGAGAAAGCCTGACAGGTATCAAGATACTGATACACGTTCCTCTCGTCCCTTTCAGATCTCATCACAGACTTCGGAAAGAAGAGGACGATCAGAACATAGAGAAGAACGCGTGAAATCGAAAGACGAAAAACACGCTCCAAAAACTAAAGCAAAACCTCAATTCTCCAAAAAGAAAGTAGCAGGTCTGAAGGTCAGACATGCCGAGAATACTGAAATCACAACTCAAGAACGGAGAATGGGCTCAGACAATGCTGGACAGTGCAGCAGAAGTCACAATAGCTCGCCAGAACCTGAAGGAACTTCTGGAGATAGTGGACTTGAATGAGAACATTACAGTTGAGACTGTAGACACCAGGGTTAGTACTCCACAAAATTTATATGAAATAACACTCCGGATGGAGGGAGACAAACCTAGACAGGTGAAAGCACTTTTTTGGGAACGACTATCAAGGGGCTATGACATACTTCTAGCAGAAAAAAACTGGCCACCACCATTTGTCAGGGAGTGCCCACATGGCGAGGACATTATTATGCCTGCCTTCTCCAACCATATTCCAATACACCTAAAATATACATATGCCAGGAAATGGGCAGTAGCCCAGGCCCCAGCATTATATAAAAATCATGTAGGATGGGATGAGGACTCACCTCACCATAAAATACATCTGAAACATGAACCAATTGCACAAAGGCAGTACCCAATAAAGCAAGAAGCTAAGAAACAAGTCAGGGAGATCTTAGATCAACTTGAATATCAAGGGGTGATTGAAACATGCACCTCCTCAATGAACAATCCTTTGTTTCCTGTCTCCAAACCAGACAATACATATCGTCTAGTTTTGGATTACAGACACCTAAACACTTGTTCTAAAACGTTTGCAGTGCAAAATGCACATAGCACAGCATTAATGATTAACATTGTGCGTAAAAAATATAAAACAACATTAGACATCTCAAATGGTTTCTTTTGTCAAAACATAGCACCTGAAAGAAGGTACTTAACAGCTTTCTCCATAATGGGGACCCAGCGTCAATTTTGTCGACTCCCACAAGGGTTCAAGAACAGCCCAGGTTTATTCTCAGCGAGGGTAACTGAGTTACTACAAATTTATGACAATGAGGCATTGTCCTATGTCGATGACATCTATCTGACAGACGATGACCTGGAAAAACACTTGAACAGGGTGAGCACCATTATACTGGGTTTCGCCTCTGAGGGCTACAAATTCAACTTCAAAAAGTCCAGAATTGCCCATCTCAATGTCCTGTTTTTAGGATATGAGCTTTCAAGTGAAGGCAAGAGCTTGGCAGCTAACTTTCTAGAGAGATGTGCGCTGCTCCAACCTCCAAAAACGCTAAAAAACTTACAATCCATCCTGGGTTTTCTAAATTTTGGAAGAACATACATTCTAAATTACGCAGAAAGGGTTAAACCTCTCTACGCAATAATCAAACCTGATTTTTCAATCAAAAATTGGACAAATGAACACACAGAAATCTTGCGTTCACTCCAGGCTAACATGTTAGCAACAAATCACTTACAAACACGTGTAAGTCAACGAAATTTGGTGATCCGAATAATTTCGGGTCAATGCGGATTCACCTACTTAACCTTCAATGAGGGTGAGAAAATACCAATCGCATACAAATCTCATTTGTACACACAAGCGGAAATGCGCTTCAGTTCAACTGAAAAATTCTGACAGCAGTTCAAACCGCTGTAGCAAAAGAAAGAGCCTTAGCCCAAGGAAACGCATTATTGTCGTAACCCCGGTACCAGCTTTAGAAGCGGTCACAAAAGCAAGCATTCCAAATGCTAAAGCATTACATCCAAGATGGATACAGTGGGTTAATTCTCTTGCTGCAACAGATGTTGAATATGTTTTTGATCCAGATTTAAAAACACAAGCATTCCTGCAATATGAACAAGAATGTCCTCTGCCCACTGAGATTCTGCCTCTTGATCAGTACGAATTCATAATTTACACTGACGGATCCGCACAGCCCGCAACAGGGAGTAAGCAAGCTTACAGTGCAGCATGTGCGATCGTTAAAGGTCGCATGCGAAATGGCATCTTCAGACCTATGGTCACAAAAACTCAATCTCTAGGAGATTGTACAGCTCAGCGAGCTGAACTACAAGCATTCAAACTGGCACTTGAAAGTACAGATCGAGAATTCCCACACTAATAGTGTGCGATTCCTTTACTGTGTTCAGTCGTATAATGAATATATACAAAACTGGCTTGAAAATGGTTTCAAAGATGCGAAAGGTGGCACAATAAAGCATAAAATGCTTTGGGAACAAGTAGTTCAGTTGAAAAACGAACTACCAAAGGCTCACGTGATCCACACACTGAGTCATCAACGTGATGGCGTTCACGTTGCAGGGAATTCATTGGCTGATGAAGCCGCAAAGGGGGCTGTTCAGACGGCTTCCGTAGCTGCGATCACTCGTTCAAAAACAAAAATAGACGGTGAGATAATGTTGGCTGTCAATGCTTCAAGCAAGGGCAGCAGTGCAGCGTTACCCAAAAAAATTCCACTCAAGTACTCTTATGTAATTGATGCGAACAACGTTCCCTTTGCTCGAATCCCTGGAGTGGGGATAGGGTAATTCCAAACATGGAACGTAGAGCAGCCTTGATTTATGAAACACATTTGGGGGAGGGTCTGTCACATCAAGGGATCTCTAAAACTATTTTGACGTTAAAAGAGATGTCCTGGTGGCCTGGAATGAATACAGAAATTCACATATTCATCAACAACTGCTTAGACTGTAAATTACAGCGAGAGAGCCACCAGACACCATGCTGCGAATGCGGCAACCCAGTACAGACACCACTGTTAGACAGCATTAGACTATCTACGCGCCTGCGTCCTACTGGACAAGTGCAATCCCACAAATACTGAATCTAGGTTCCTATGGATATGGCCTCAGCGCTCGGCTGACGCTCGAACTGTTATAAAAGATTTGCGAGTCTTTATCGGCACATACGCAATAGGCACGCTACATTCTGACCAGGGTCCTGCGTTTAGCTCTCGGGCTTACAAAGAAGCCATGGCCAGTCTGGGCGTTGCATTGCGGTACTCCTCTCCATTCCATCCTGAGGGAAATTCGGTTGTGGAAAGGAAAAACCGGGACATAAAGCAGTCTATAACAGCTAGGGTATTAGGTTCGGGTGATGGGTGGGTCAAACACCTTAATGGGGTCCAACGCTCATTGAACAATCTGCCAAGAAGTTCTCTAGGGGGTCACTCCATATGAGGTCCTATTTGGGACAAGAATGTGGGTACCAGACCTTGAACACGTAGGCACAGTGGTGGAAAATAAACCGTTTGATGTCAAAGATCGTTTGGCTGTTTTACAGGATCTGAATGAATTAAGAACGAAAACAAAGCAACGTATTCCTGCAGCCAACCACCACTGGGGAAAAACCGGCGGTCCCAGCAAGGCCTGTCTGGATTCCAAAAGTTGGGGATCTAGTCAGAGAAAAATTGCGGACAAGAAGGAATTTGGACCTTCTTACAGACAACCAGTACCTGTCCTAGCAGTTCAAGGAACAAGAACAGTACTTCTGCCGCCCCTTGCTGGAAGAAAGTAGAAAAGATTTGTGTCCATCGACCTCATTGTCTTGTGGTTTGTTGCCTGCCTTGTTATGTTGGCCTAGGACTAGCTGCCATGCTGCTTTTCTTTGCACACGTTACACTGAGCCAGGGCTCCTCCTCGCCCTTTGCTCTTGCCAAGTTCTTTTGCGCTGTCTGCTCTTTCTGTCTTTCACCTTTTCTCTTGTTCGATTTGGGCTCAGACTGCACAACATGTACAAGGTCGCATAACAATGTATTTCGGTTCTTCCTGATATGGCCAGTCTCGCGCACCCAGACATAACATTAGGCGCAAATGACATGAAACTTTGTGTGCCTTTTATACTGGGGTTTTTACTGGCGCTTAACACACTTGGAGGAATCCTTTCCAGGGAGAAGAGCTGTGATTGTCTGCTGATGTAGTTCTGCATCTAGAGACCAAGGTATGAGGGTTCGCTAGTCAAAGCCCAGAGGTCTTCTATTTTTATAATAAACAATCTTACTGCAAGGGGAGGGTGGTAATGTTATTTATACATTTATCCACTGAGTTATGAGATGCTTTCCCCGTTTGTATTCTATGGAATTGTAACCATGCTGCTTATATTATTCATATGCATTATGCTATTAGTACTGACACGTGTACTGTACATTAGAGCACGTAAGTTGGAATAAACATTTTAACCTATCCAGTGTCTCTTCCTACGCAGCTTGTGGACAAGTACGAGTGAGTGACGAAAGAGTGTTCTTGCTTCTGCGAGTCCTGAGATATAGATACCGTGTTCTGGGTTGTCCAATCATTGGTACTTGGGTGCTAATGGGATGCTAAGCTAGTTGGGTTGGGGTTTTTGGGTGCTACGGTATATGGTAGGCAAACCACTGTATTCCGGGGTCCCATTATCCTGTGCATAGCTCTGTGTATGTGCAGAAACCTTATGACATGGTGCGACCAACGTGGGGCCGCTTATCTGCGAGATGCTTGAGTAGTACTTGTGCTTGTCCACAAAACCCTCACGTACGCTTCCGGAGGCGTAAGTGACGGTGATACCTCCTATATTGAACGTTTTATAGGTTCTTTCAAGCTTGAAGTTATTAAAAAAGGTTACATAAAAAACCCATTTTGTGCTCCCTGTTAGGTTGTCGAATACAATTGTTTAGTTATGGCTGGTGTGGCGATAGCTGCACATAGCCGAGGACCACTCCGAGAACACCTAGGTGTATACGGAGTGCCCGATACTGGGGTCGAGTTGGTCTTTGTGGTTCAAGCCGATCCGGCTTATCACTTTGAAGTGTTTTACACTTGGATCACTTTTGAGGCGGTGGATGCAGGTGATAATCTGTTTCATGAATATAAACTCACCGCAATTCCTGCTGCCTATCGACCCTATACTAATCTTGAAGTGCCTCTCACGGCTTGGCAGCACCGTGTTTGGTTTAATGGCGCCCTCCCCCAACCAAATACCGCAGTTCGTTTAGGCCCCTTATCCATTGAGGGGGCCACTTGGCCTGTATTGGCCGGGTATACCCCGCATCCAAATTATCTGGCATTACCGATTGCGGATCTGCGCACTATGCATACCGAACTGGTGCGAGTGCATCGAGCCTTAGTGACATACGTTACAGGTAGCCTACATGGAGCTGCTCCTGTAGTCGCTGGCCAACCAGCTATTGCAGCTGGAGTGACCATAAGTCCTGTCATGGTAAATTCTGTGATGGGCAAACGTCCACAAAATAAGGACGATTATCCTTACTGGCTTGCAGAAAAGTTCGATCAGATAGAAGCGGTGTTTCCACATACATCCCCGGTGGATAAACACCGCATCCTTACGATAAGTTTGCCAAAAGACTTAATCCCCGATTTGACATCATGTGAAAACTGGGGTAAGGTATTCGCAGCAGTTTATTCAAAATGTTTTGGTACTCCTTCCATGACGGTTCTACCCTCTGTAATTAAAAAAGTACAGGATGAGCATGGCCCTGAAGCGGCTGTGGAATTAGGGATGAGACTAGTGGGAGTGTTTGATGTAGTAGCTGAACTGATCCTTGGAAATGTCAAGGGCGATGCAATGAACTTTCAAGTAGCGAATGCTTTGGCTTTGGTCCCAGAGTTGGACAGGCCTCGCGAATTACCGAAAATTATAGCTCGGGCTTATAAAACAATTGGAAGAAATAGCCTAGGCAACAAGCCTTTTGTAAAAATGCAAACTCAATCGCAACCACAAATTACACAAACAAAAAGTACATCTGAGAAAGATGATAGACCAGTCTTCACTAAAAAGAGTTGGAGACAGAAAAAACAGGGTAAGCAACAAAAGAAGCCGGGGTCGAGAGGCGCTTCCCCAGTTTCGGTTTCTTCTGAACGTACTTATGATTTACGTGATAGGTCGAGAATTAAATCACCAGAAAGGTTTCAGAGCTCTGATACGCGTTCTCCTCGTTCTTCACAGGCCCAGACTTCGTCACAGGCTGGTGGAGGAGGACGGCAAGATAGAGGAAGGGGCCGAGAGGCTCCCCAGGAGCGAGACCAACCTCGACAACAAGTCAGAGGGAAAGCAGAAGACTTTCACCTTCCTCGACCGCAATTTCAGAAGAAAAAAGTTGCCGCTGTAACAGCGAAATATGCCACAGACCGTGAGAACGAGACTCCAGAATTGGACGTGGGCAGTGACCCTCCTAGACAGCGCCGCGGAAGTTACCATAGTGCGGGAGGCGCTACGTCCTCATATGGAGGCGACAGCAACTGAAACATTCGTTACTGTAGAGACAGCTGACACGAGAGTGGCACCCCTGACAGACTTTACAACATAGTCATACAAATTGAAGGTGACATACCGCGTGAAATAAAAGGGATTTTTGGGGAAAATCTAACCTCTTCATATGACATTTTGTTAGCAGAGGTGGATTGGCCACCCCCATTCGTTTTAGCTGCACATAAAGGAGAGGAGGTAATCCTTCCAAGCTTTTCAAGGCATGTCCCAAAAGACAAAGCTGAAGCACTTGCAGCTGAGTGGGCTGTGTACCTGGCACCGGCATTATACCGCAACCATGTGGGATGGGATGAAGAATCACCTCCCCATGCAATACCTTTGCGGTCACTACCGCAGCCACAACCCCAATATCCCATCAAACGGCAGGCAAAAGGCCCCGTCTCCGAAATTCTGACACAGTTGGAATATCAGGGAGTAATCGAACCATGCGTATCACCTATGAACAATCCCCTTTCGTGGTTTCTAAACCCGATGGATCGTACCGCTTAGTTTTGGATTACCGGCATTTAAATTCCCATTGTCGGAACTTTGCGGTACAGAATACACACAGTTCTGCGCTTGTAGACAGTCTTGTTCGTAAAAAATACAAAACGACACTTGACCTTTCAAACGGTTTCTACACGCACAACCTAGCCCCGGAGAGTGGTCAATGGACCGCATTCACATCCGGTGGTAAATTATTCCAGTTCCGGCGTTTACCCATGGGCTACAAAAATAGTCCGGGTATATTCGCCTCCCGTGTTGTTTCTTTGTTACATGACATTGATCAAGACGCATGTTCGTACGTAGATGACATCTATCTGACAGACGACGAGTTATATCAGCATCTGTCCCGTGTGGACCGCATTATTCTTGAATTTGCGGAGCAGGGTTACAAATTCAACTTTGCTAAGTCACACATTGCTGAATTTACCGTTCTGTTCTTGGGCTATGAGCTCAACAACGAAGGTAAGGGCTTAGCCCCCATTTCTTGGAAAAATGTGCACATTTGTGCCCCCAAATACTCTGAAGAAACTTCAGTCTTTGCTGGGTTTCCTGAATTTCGGGCGTACTTACATTCCCGAATATGCCCAGCGTATCAAGCCTTTGTATGCTTTGATACAACCTACTTATTCAAGGTCTTGCTGGCTGCCTGAGCATTCCTCAATTCTGCAGTCTTTGCAGACAGACCTATTGGAGTCTAAATATCTTTTGACTCGTGATAACCACACAAACCTGGTGATTAGAATAATTCCGGGGGCGGTGGGATTCACATACTTAACCTTTAATGAAGGTGACACAGTACCCATCGCATACAAGTCACATCTGTACACTTCCGCTGAATTGCGCTTTACATCTGTTGAAAAAGTTCTAACTGCAGTGCAAATGGCGATTCTAAAAGAACGCGCACTGGCACAGGGAAAGCGGATTCTGGTGGTGACACCCTGTCCTGCCCTAGAGGCAGTAACAAAGGCAAGTGTACCGAACTCAAAAGCAATGCATCCCCGTTGGATACAATGGGCTACATCCTTGACGTCTTCGGACGTCACTTTTATTTTCGATTCTTCTCTCCAGACTCAGGAGTTCTTGCAGTATGAATTCGTTCATCCTCCTCCTTTGTTTTTACTGCCGCTTGAGGATTACAAATGTGTGATCTACACCGATGGTTCGGCGCAACCGGCCACTGGGTCCAAGCACGCTTATTCAGCTGCATGTGCTATTGTTGCGGGTTCCTTTGTAAATGGAACGTTCAAATCCTCTGTAGTGCACACTCGCACACTTGGAGATAGTACCGCACAATTGGCCGAGCTGCATGCATTGCTACTTGCGCTTGAGTTCGCTTCTCAGGATGAGACCACTCTTATTGTATGTGATTCCTTCTACTGTGTACAGTCTTACAATGACAATCTGTTTTTCTGGTCGAAAAATGACTACAAGGACGCAAAAGGGAGCACAATTAAGCATAAAATGCTTTGGGTTCGAGTGGCAGAATTGCAACAACGTCTGCCCCTCACACAGGTGGTTCACACCTTAGGCCATCAGCGGGTGGGCGCACACGCTATTGGTAACGATCTGGCAGATGAGGCTGCCCGTTCAGCAGTAGTCACGTGTTCAGTAGCAGCGGTTACCAGGTCCATGTCTAAAATTGACTCTGTTATTCTAGCAGCTATTGCTGCAACCAAGGAAGGTGATAATTACCCTACAGGGTTCCCTTCCAAGTATTCTTACAAATTAAGTCCCGATCAGGTTCCTTATGTAACAATACCTGACGTTGGAGATCGGCTGATCCCCAACGCGGACCGCAGGAGTGCCTTGATATCAGCTGCACACGAAGGCATGGCTTCTGCTCATGCAGGTGTGTCAGCTACAGTTTCCATCTTGCAGCAGCGTTATTGGTGGCGTGGATTGTATAAAGACACCCGTGCTTTGTGCTTTCCTGCGACGTTTGTCAACAGATTAAGCCTTCCACGGTAACACGCCCTCCACAGACCCCGCTCTGCATTGCTAACAGACCCTTTGGGTGTGTTTACTTGGATCACTGCGGTCCATTCTCATCAGACACTGCCTATAAATACATCTTAGTAGCAGTGGACTCGTGCACACGGTTCCTCTGGGTCTGGCCACAACGTAGTGCTGACGCTCGAAATGTAATCAGGGATTTGCGTGTCTTTGTGGGAATTTTCGCATGCGGCACCTTCCATTCGGACCAAGGTCCAGCGTTTGCCTCTAGGGCTTACAAGGATGCTATGGCTTCGCTTGGGGTGCGGGTGAAATTTTCGTCTCCGTATAGGCCTGAGGGCAACTCTATCGTTGAACGAATGAACCGTGACTTAAAGCAATCCTTAACAGCTAGAGTTATAGGTACTGGCAGGAACTGGCTGGCCCACTTGTATACCGTTCAACGTGCACTTAATAATCTCCCTAGAAGACCTCTGGGTGGGCGGACCCCATACGAAATGCTCTTTGGCATAAGAATGTTTGTGCCTGACCTTGAGGGTCCAGACATCGCGGCGCAATCCGCCAAGTTTGATGTAGATAATCATTCTGCTATGTTACAGGACTTACAAGAAGCCCGAGACAAACTTGCAACTACACATTTGCCTTCAGCCACAGATCCTGCGTTGCAGATTCCGGTAGCCGGCTGGCTTCCAAAGGTTGGAGAACTGGTTCGAGAGAAGGTTGAAAACAAAAAGAATTCGGCCCCTCTTTTCGTGCACCGGTTCCAGTTCTGGGCTTGAAGGGAACACGTACAGTCATTTTACCACCGCTTCCTGGTCGCAAGGAGAACAGATACATCTCAGTGGAAAATGTCAAGCTACAGCGCCTGGCCGATCCTGAATAGTGTCACACCAGCGGTCTCTTGTCCTGCCATTTATCGGACATATGTTCGTGGCCCATCTACCCGAACGGTCGCTGGTACTGTAATTGAGATGGTTGACTTGCCTGAAACTACAATTGATCCCCAACTCTCCACCAATATCGACGAGGACGAGTATACTTATCCTGCATCTGAATCGGTGGCACATCAACCAACAACGCCACTTGGCCCGACTCGTTATTCCTTTGATTCGGATTCCACCTCTTCAAAAGTCCCATCCAAGTTCAGTATTTTTGTATCCTGGTTTAGAGACAATTTTTTGATTCCACCCTGGACATACATCTGGTTGGTACTTTTCTTGATTTTTTGTTCATGTCCATTGGCTTTGTCACAGTGTTTTTCTACTAATCAACGGTCACTATTTACCTGAACGCTCTGCTGTAGACTATGTTTCTGGAACTTTGGCTCCTCATTCCTCGTCTCACATCATGAAGCGTGACCACACATTTGTGAACATTTCAGCTTTTCCAGTTGCTGATGGCATCGTATGGGATGCAGTGAACTATCAAATCCATGGTCCGACGGAAATTATTAATGTACCTAATGTCCTTCGTGTTTCAATGGGTGATGTAGTACAAAATAATATTCATTCTGATGATTGGGATGTGCATGCCGTTGAAGCATTGTTTGCCGATTTAAAATATTATGCATCTTTTAATGCTGAAGATTTATATATGAATTCTGCGAATTATGCCGATTTGTATTGTTACCAACATTGGGGTAATCATTTTCTCCATAAGCCAAGTGCCCTGCGTAGTTCTGTTAACTACACCCAATGGGAACATTGTCCAAACCCCTTGCCAGGTAGCTCACAAACTCTTCGAAATAAGTTTACCTATTTTACTGATTTTAATCGGTCAAACCCTGCATCCTATTATTTTAGACTTAATACCACATCAACTCAGAAAATTATGTTAACACACACCAAATTGCTTTATTCGGGTTCCTTTTTAAGTGCCCTAGCAGTGGGTGGTTATGAGTACTGGGAGGATACAATAGATTTGAAATCTATTTGGGGCTCCAAGCCATGGCAGGTACAGGGAACCGAGGCGTTGCATCGTGCTTGCCTCATCCCTACCCAAATTATGTTCCTAAATGCTTCCATCTATCAAACTACGTGTTGGGGCTTAGCTACCACTAAACAATTGAACTCGCCCTCAATTCCATCCCTGTCGAGTTTTCCCAATGATAGCTCACGTTTTAACCTGTCCCTGACGACCCTACAGGCTCTATTACAGAATAATTCATTTAATGTTTCCGAACTGGATCCGTCACCCTGGTTGGTATGGCCTATATCATCTAATGCATGTCAAATGCGTTTTCACGACTCAGGTACTAGATACACACAGAATAGGCCTGATCCGAGATTTACTGCTTCCCGTACTGTCACTACATATTCTGTTGGTAAACTATGCAAACAATGGCTGCAACATTCGTCCCTTGATTCTGTTAAACAACATTTGTCCCTCCTTTCAGGCAATATTGATCTGTCCGACTTTGTTTTGGGACCTCGTGGTCCCCGACCTAAAAGATTCATTTATGAGACATATAATGAACTCTGGAAGCTATCACAAATGGAAGCTGCTTCCCGTCTTCGGGAAATAGATCAAGCAAATTTGGAAAAGGTGCTTGCTGTTGTTGACAATAGTATTAATACCCTGTCTTCTCGCATTTATACTTTAGAGAATATTGTGTCCTCTGTTGTTGATATTGTACAAGATGATGTTTCTGTGTTATATCATGGTCAGAATCAATTGCGTTCAGTTATGCAGTTTGCATGGACTTTGCAAACGCTCAAGTTAGGTAAAGTTCCTTGGCATTTTTTTGAACACCTCTGCCTTGTTTCTGCCTTTTAACTTAACTGACAAACAGCAATTTATGTCCATGAAAGATGCAACTTACACTCTATTACATATCGAAAAGATGGATCCTTTGCCGTTCTCTGTTGCAGAACTCGATTCTGCTGTGTGGCTAGTTCATGGGGTTATCGCTTTACCTTTTTCCTTATTTGAATTTGACTCGTGCATGAAACATTATCCTGTGGGCCGTTACCGGCCCTTGGGCAGTGCTTTCCTGCATGAACTCTGGTCCTTGCCTTTCATGTATAAATGCCTTCGGGACGGCAAGGAAGTCTTTCTCACGGGGGAGTACTGCGACTCGACTATGGGTCATTCGCTTATTTGTAAACACATTAAATTGCATGGCTCATGTAGCGTTTCCGCTCCTAATCTTGCTTGTGTGCTGAAAGGTATTCCTGCTCCTGTTATTTCTCCTACTTTCACTCTCCTTTCCAATGGTAGTTATTTACTTTTAAATAATGAAAACTGTTGTGGCCTGCAGGCTGGCATTCCTTACATTGTAACAGTTTCGCACAGGGTTGTCTGCTGCAAAAATGTGCTTTTTCCTCCCCCTCATGGCAAGGTTGATATCTCTATTTGGCCTTCCATCCCTACCATGGAGGCAGATTTCAATAGACTGAGCAGAATAAAGGCACTATTATTGAACGAGGAAGTTATGCTCACGTCCGCCCGGGAGACATTCATTCTCCAGGTGGCGAGTACCCACAGTGAAATACAGGCCCTTTTGAACACTAATCTCCCCCAACATTTTGGGGAGTTAATTCATCGTATTTTTAACGCATCTAACACAGAAGGTCTGGTACACTTTTTTAAAGTCGTGGGGTCTGGTTTGGTGTCCTCCTTCCAAACTATTTTTGGTGTCATCCCGGCGTTTATTCATTCTATTTTTTCCAGCGTCTTTGGCGGTTTCCCGTTGATCATCGCCTTGGCGGCTGGTGTCCTGTTATTAATTTGTTTTATACGCAATGGCTGCTCCCCGATGGGACCTGCTCGATCCAGAACGCCTCCAGCTGCTTCGTGAGCGCCTTTTGGCTGGTTTTGGTGTCTTGCCATTGGCGACACTGAGTGTGTCATATACTCTTTCCTTTCGCTTTGCGTATTTCACTTGCGTGCAACCTGTAATGACTTGCATCCGCTGTCCTTTCACCTGGACCTTGGATTATTGCCTCTCCAATTCGTCATTGTCTGTTCCGGATTTTGTTCAGTTGATGGGTCCCTTAGAGGCCCATGAGCAGGACTGTTCCGTTGCCGGCTGTATGGCGCGTGCGGCTGCACTGGGGATTTTGGCGCAATGGGATATCTGGGCGGCTGCCCAGGATCTCCTACAACAAAGCTGTTTCGTTTATCACGCAAGTTGTCCCGCATTGCTTTTGGATGCTCCCTCTGCTGAGGAGCATTCCTGCTCTTTGATCTCATGGATTGGATGGCATCTATGTTTTTTGACGATTCCAATGATGCCCTTTTGGAGGGTATGGCTTTTTTCTGCACTTACACTTTCATGGATTGACTTGTCCTCCGCCGTTTGGGCGCTCCCTGTACTCTACTGGATTTTTTTGTTTGGCCCTCTGTCCTGGCCGCCGGACTGTCCAGGGAGGGTGTCTTGTGGTTTGTTGCCTGCCTTGTTATGTTGGCCTAGGACTAGCTGCCATGCTGCTTTTCTTTGCACACGTTACACTGAGCCAGGGCTCCCTCCCTCGCCCTTTGCTCTTGCCAAGTTCTTTTGCGCTGTCTGCTCTTTCTGTCTTTCACCTTTTCTCTTGTTCGATTTGGGCTCAGACTGCACAACATGTACAAGGTCGCATAACAATGTATTTCGGTTCTTCCTGATATGGCCAGTCTCGCGCACCCAGACATAACATTAGGCGCAAATGACATGAAACTTTGTGTGCCTTTAATACTGGGGTTTTTACTGGCGCTTAACACACTTGGAGGAATCCTTTCCAGGGAGAAGAGCTGTGATTGTCTGCTGATGTAGTTCTGCATCTAGAGACCGAGGTATGAGGGTTCGCTAGTCAAAGCCCAGAGGTCTTCTATTTTTATAATAAACAATCTTACTGCAAGGGGAGGGTGGTAATGTTATTTATACATTTATCCACTGAGTTATGAGATGCTTTCCCCGTTTGTATTCTATGGAATTGTAACCATGCTGCTTATATTATTCATATGCATTATGCTATTAGTACTGACACGTGTACTGTACATTAGAGCACGTAAGTTGGAATAAACATTTTAACCTATCCAGTGTCTCTTCCTACGCACCTTGTGGACAAGTACGAGTGAGTGACGAAAGAGTGTTCTTGCTTCTGCGAGTCCTGAGATATAGATACCGTGTTCTGGGTTGTCCAATCATTGGTACTTGGGTGCTAATGGGATGCTAAGCTAGTTGGGTTGGGGTTTTTGGGTGCTACGGTATATGGTAGGCAAACCACTGTATTCCGGGGTCCCATTATCCTGTGCATAGCTCTGTGTATGTGCAGAAACCTTATGACATCATCAAACCACAGTATGTGGCCAATACTAAACAGTAGGCCTCGTGGACTCCGACCTAGTAGCAGACGCACTCCTCTCGCTACTATCCAAGAGGTTCAGACTGAAAGACTGATAACTATCGAGAATTCAGCTGTAACAGATGAAGGACTGAGCAACAATGCAATGGAACTCATCCCTCTTGAAAACCAAGTAAAAGTTCGTCCAAATACACCTGTCTACACCAATGTAGCAAGTGATCAACTGGTTCCAGTGATTTCTACAAATCCTGATGCAATTCCAACAATTGATAGAACTGCTTCTGGCTATTTCATTAACTTTGATACGTTCTCAGAAGATCCGAGTGAACCTGAAACGACGCCAGCATCATTCAAACTCAAGCAGCAAGTACAAGACTTTCTTCACTTTATGAAAAAGACTTATTTGGTTTCTCCATGAATTAAACTCTGGATTATATCTGGACTATTTGTTTTCCTGCTCTGGCTAGCTTTGGTTACAACTGTGAGCATGCTTATAAGTGGCAGATACATCCATGTGAACACTGAAGGAAAAGATGTGAACGTACTTTTGAAACCTCATAAATCTTCCCATCGTGAAGCAAGAGACTTGTCATCAGTGAACATCATAGCCGTTCCTATACAGGATGGTATAGTGTGGGACAAAACAGATTTTGATATCTTCGGCCCGACGGAACAATTGAACATTCCACATTTGTTTAAAATTTCACTAAGTGATCTAATTACGTCCAGTACCTATTCAGATGATTGGGACTTTGAGACGGTTAATGACATAATGTTTGACTTAGAAAAATCTGCTGCATTTTCTAAAAAAGAATTTTTAGAGGGTTCATCAGACTATGAACAACTGTATTGTTATAACCACTATAGTCATCATTATTTGCATAAATCTGCATATCCAAGAAATGTGTTTATGTTTAACCAATGGGAACATTGTCCTACACCACCAAAAGGTAGTTCAAAAACATTTGCTAGTAAGTTTCCATATTTTTCAGGTTACAATACATCTGACCCAGAATCATTTTACTTTAGAAATGTAAACAAAACAGGACTGAAAATGATGTTAACTAATACAAAACAGATTTACTCTGCAGCATTTATTGCCCAACTGTCTAGACAGGGTTTCGACTTATGGAAAGACACAATAGACACAAAAACTGTCTGGGGTACTAAAGATTGGCAAGTGCAGGGGATAGAAGCTTTATTTAGAGCCTGTATCATCCCTGAACAAATAATGTTCTTGAATGAAACCATCCAACAAACATCTTGTCTTGGATTAGCCAAGATCAAAGAGATGAAAACACCTTCTGTACCAACACCTGCAAGTGATAACGATACACAGGCAGTGGTGACAGTTGACAATATATTACAACTCAACAGATCTAATCCTGATTGGAAAAAATGGTTGATCTGGCCCACAGACACGAATAACTGTCAGGAAAGATTCCTGAATAAAACTCAGGGCTTTACTATTAATAGGCCAGACCCAAGATACGTCCAAAGACAGCATCCGGGGGTAGTAACAACATACAGTGTAGGAAAATTATGCCTCGATTGGCTGCATAAGTCTACACTGCAGGATGTGAAACAACACTTATCCTTACTTAAAGAAGACGCAGACCTTGGGGAATTCTTGCTTGGACCAAGAAAACCGCGTCAAAAACGTTTCATATATGCCGGCATTTATGCTGCCTATAGTGAAGCATGGAAAGTGTCACAGATGGAGGCCGCAGAACGAATACGTGAACTTGATCGTATTAATTTAGAGAAAACCCTCTCTGTGGTCGACAATGGGTTAACAACTTTGTCCTCCAGAATATATTCATTGGATGGCATTGTATCCTCTGCTATCGACATACTAGAACAAGATTTGGCGATGTTACAACAAGGTCAGTCTCAATTACGTTCTATTGTGTTATTAAGCTGGACGCTGCAATCTTTGCAAGCGGGCTATGTGCCTTGGCGTTTTATCAACACGTCAGCTCTGTTTGCAGAATACAATCTAACTGATAAACAGATCGAATTGGCACAAAGAGGAGCAAGGTATACATTGCTGAGCATTGAAAAACTGGAAAAATTACCATTCACAGTGGCAGAAAAACCAGCTACAGAATGGCTTATTCATGGCAAAATAACATTACCTGTGACTACTTTTCAGTTTCAGTATTGCCTCAGACAAATGCAAGCAGGCAAATATGAACGGTTGGGTAAGGAATGCATTAAGACATCTTGGGATTTACCGTATACATATAGATGTTGGAGTGGGGATCATGAAGTGTTTTTGAGCGGTACACACTGTAATCGTGCACTGTGCGGTTCACTTATATGTCAGGACATTTCTTTACACGGGGCTTGTAATGGTTCTGTGGCAAATTTGTCTTGCCATCAGCAGGGTACACCAGCTGCTGTGATTAATCCAACGTTTGGACAACTTTCTAATGGGAGTTACCTCATGTTGAATGATCAGAGTTGCTGCGGCATGTTGCCAGGCATCCCATATCTAGTAACGGTCAACTCCAGGGTCACTTGCTGTATGCAAGTATTGTTTGCCCCAATAGACACAGTCAGGGAGTCGCCTCTATGTCCTTCGCTGAACGTCTCTTTTATAAGATTTGATACTTTGAGCAGAATGAAAGCCATGCTTTCACAGCAAACAGTGCCTTTGACCTCGGCCAAAGAAACCTATGATCTACAAGTAGCAAGGACTTCGGCTGAGATACAGACTTTAATACGTACAAACTGCCCTATACATTTCATAGAAATGGTAGGACGTATCTTTAACATGTCTGATACAACCGGAATTGTACATGTATTTAAGAGCATCTGCTCCGGTCTGTTAGCACCTTTCCAGGCAATACTCGGTATCATCCCGAACTTTGCACATTCGGTGTTTGGTGGCATACCATTAATTCTAGCACTTGTTGCCGGAATTCTATTTCTCTTCCTGCTATTGCACTATGGCCAGCCTATTCGCAGACATCACTCCGAGCGAAATGGAGAAAGCTCTCCTTGAACGAAAGTGCTGTGAGCGAATAGTACAGCTATTGGGCATGACTCGTCTACGGGACCTGAATACCACGTGGTTCCTGTCATTCAGACCAATCTGGCAAGATTCCATCTTACCTGTTCTACGATGCCTGCTATGCGGTGAAGAATGCGTGTTGGACACCTGTCTAACATTTCCATCAGCAACGCCAACGGATGTCGATACTTTGCTGGTCCCGATAACGGCCCATGCTCTGTGTTGTCCCCAGAGGCTACCAATCCTGATGTCAGCATTCTTTGAGATCTCACAGACGCTTCCGGCTGCTGCTGAGGTACGAGAAAGATCTACAGGCACACAGGTAACAACAGGCGCGAACATTGCTGCGGCAACTTATGCTGGAAGCGATGCTTCACATCTCTGTGCAATTAATCTACTACACGAGGTGTTCTAACTGACACCAACTTCAGTGGATGATGTTTTGTCTATAGAAATAGATGATCTCATGTTTACACCAGACCCGTAAACTGACTCTGATTCAGCATACAGTGTTCCAGAGATGCAGTAACAATTTGGCCTTCATTTTAAAAAAACTTGGAACTCTACCAAAATTGAACTTTTTCCCATTTTTCGAACTAAAATGGCATTTCAATCTGCTTAAAGTAGAACTAGCCTTATAGTACAGACTTCGCGGTACTTCCACGGACACTTAGTCATCTTGTGTGTCTAGAACATTTCATTAATTTTCATGACATGAAATGACTTTGATTTTTGAACAACTTATCGATCATTTTCTGTCACATGTAAATATTACTGCTTATTTCATTCCAATTGCATTTATTTTCGAACTTTATGCCTGAAATGAAAAGCATTGCTTAATATGTACAGTACCTTTTGCATTTTTACTTTGTTTTTTAATGCTTTTAAGACATATTTTTTAAATATGCGGTACTCCATTTAATGTTTAGCATTTTAAATGTTTAGCATTTTAGTATTATCATACACACGAAAGTGGAGTGGGTGTTGTATTCCTCTTAGGGTGTCCATAAACGGGCTTTCCAGTATCATGTCCTTATATAGGCACAATTCGCCCTGCCCTTATATAGGAATAAAATCCCAGTCTTTATTTAGGCATTAAACCGTGCACTCCAAATACAAGCATGGTCTCCGACATCCGTCCACCCTAACGTCACAACGAGTTTATGAAGAACAGACCCTTAGGCTGCGGGAGTTTCCCTAGCCCAGGACTATTGATTTCTTCAAGGACTCATATATTATGCATGAACCATTATTCCTTAGGGGTTCATTCGTGACGTCTTCCGCTGTCCGACTCACGTCAATGCTAACATTCTTAGGTACTTCTCAGGTATAAATATACCTTCCCTAGCCCCTGTAAATCAGAGGAGACCTCGACTTCAGAGGAGCCCGTTTCCCGGCCTGACGCACTGAGAAGACGCTGTCATCCCTGCACGCAGGGAGTCCAGCTTCCAGTGATCTGACTTCCCTCGCGGGGTGTTGGAGTTCGAGTCTGGCAAAGAGATTCCTACCTCTCTCATTCTTAAGGTATGGAGCTGACTAGAACCTAGAGGGACTCTTGGCATACTAGACTTAACATACTCTTAGTATACCATAGTAAGGAATACTTCACCTACTTCATACCTCTCCCTACACCTAGGTTAGGTTAGGTACATTGGGGTAGAACCAGGTTAGAAACGCATCGTATGAGTACTCGCATTTTTTAGTCTGTTTCATTTATGTAAATGCATATATACTAAAAGATAATGCTATCGCAGTATTATTTATTTCTACTGCTCACACTGTACATTATTTATCTCGCATACTGTCTTGTGATCGTAACAGCACATTTTACTTACACCAGAAACAAGACTGTTCAATAAATCTTTTATTGAAACGCCCGTCTGTTCTTTCTGTGTAACTTTGAGGAAAACTAAGCATGCACGATTGAGCTGAGTGAAATAGTTATCTATTGTTTCCACGACTCTGGGACACGTTCTGATTCTAAAGGGAAACAAAGTGGTCATGTTTTGCGGCTGCCAGAAACTACTCCCTTCTTGTCGTCAAGGAGTTTCTAGTGGCCTCTGAGCTAGCTGGCACAAGTAATTAAGTTTAATATACTCGATAGGGACATACTGACCTTAGTCCTATGTCAAACCTATAGGATATATTATTCCAATGCGCAGAGCCTATTAGGGAAATAGGAGCTACACTACAGGGGGACGGAGGTAATCATAGGGGGCGATTTCAATTGTATTGCTGATATTTCACTGGATCGGTCGCATCCACCATTGCCAGGAGCACAAGCTGGCTGGACTGCAACGGGATTCAGGGATTGGATGGGCCACTGGAGGTTAACAGATATATGGCGGACGCAGCACTTAGATTGCAGAGATTACTCATACTACTACCACCTTCGACTGCACACCAGAATTGACATGTTTCTTTGCTCTCCTGACATGGGACACGCTATCATACACTCAGAGTACCTGGGGCGCACCTTCTCTGACCATAGCCCCTTATTGATGACTTTTTGGCCGGTTGGGACACGTCCCCTGATCCCATCATGGCGGCCTAACACGCAGTTGCTGGAGGACCCTGGTTTTAGGGAGTCTTTGAGCTCGGCCTTAGACACATACTTCACTAACACAAACACAGCTTCCTAGGCTTTGGTGGAATGGGAGACATTCAAGGTAGTTATGAGGGGTCATTGTTTAGGGCAATCAATCGGAGTGCAGCAGATGCTGCATCAGGAGCTTGAGGACTTAGAGACTAAACTAAATGAACTAGATAACATACAAGTTTGGGATGATGAGCGTTGGGGATTGCTGAAAGAGACACGGATGTTGTACTTCCAAACGCTTGAGAAACTGAGGTGTTACGATGATTATAAGGGTTTTCTTGCTAAGGTACATGATAAGGAGGGGAGGTCGGGCCGCCTGTTGGCGTGGCTGATTAAATCGGACACACGGACTCCCCGATCACGCACATTCGGTCAGATACTAAGCAACCAGTCCATGACCCAGACGGAATCAATGCCCTGTTCCTTACCTATTATGAAACTTTACATATGGGTCCACCCCAGGCCCCACCAGAAGAACAGAGAGCTTTCTTATCCCAGTTACCTATTGCTGCATTCGACCCCCAGTCACAAACTGCTTTGGGGGACTTTGTCAAATCCCCTGAAATTCGGGCGGCAATTAAGGCTACGGCCTCAGTGAAGACCCCAGGTTCAGAAGGTCTGCATGCAGACTTTTACTCGGAGTATGCGCCAAAATTGGTTCCCCGCCTGGAAACTATTTATGCAGAATTGATGCGCCTAGGCCGACTCCCTCATCTGTCAGAGATTAACTGGTAATTCCTCTTTCCAAGTTGTCCGTGGAGGGTGCCCGAGTTACTGACTTTCGAACCCTCTCGATGCTCAACATGGACTTCAAGATCCTAAGCAAGGCCCTGGCACTCCAGATACTGCCACACATGGCTACACTCATCCACACAGACCAAAATGGTTTTATCCCCAAGCAAAACACCTCAAACAACCTACGCAGACTGTACTCAGTGCTGTACCACCCTGATGTGAGGCGCCTTCCCGGGGCGGCCCTTCTGTCAATAGACCTCAAGAAGGCCTTTGATACTGTGAGATGGGACTTCCTATTTGAAACAATGACAAGTATGGGTCTGGGCAAGGAATGGGTGAAGAGGGTGAGGGAACTCTACGAACAACCCACAGCCAGAGTTAAGACGGGTAAAGTAGTATCTGCACAATATCAAGTTTCCCGGGGCACCCGACAGGGCTGCCCGCTGTCACCTCTTTTGTTTGCGCTAGCGATAGAGCCACTGACGGTGTTTTGACAAGGCGGTGAGGGAATGGGGCTGACAGTGGGAGGTCGCGAACATATCATCTCGCTTTATGAAGATGACCTTCTGATATACCTTAATGATGTGGCAAAGGGCTCTGAAGTGGCATTGGACCTACTAGCCAGATTTGAACGTGTGTCCGGCTTACGAGTCAATAGAAAAAAGACCTGCCTATTCCCGATGTCCCTGACCGTCCCAACGGCCCATTGCCATCCCGCCTGACCTTAATTTGGCATCTCTACTTTTAAATACTTGGGGATACATGTTTTCCATTGCTTGGAAGACCTGCGGGAGGGGAACCTTGGAAGAGCGCTCGGATCCCTCAGAAAGTGTGTTCCATTCTGGCGCTCCCTACACCGCCTGTCCAAGATGGTCATGTTGCAGCGACTGCTATACTTCTTTGTCAACCTCCCAACCGGGGTGCCCGCATCATGGTTTTGGCATCTCGACTTTCTCCTTCGAGATCTTATATAGGATGGAGGACGGCGAAGTTTGTCTTTGGTCACACTACAGCATCCTATGGAGGAATGCAGCCTGGGAGTCCCAAACTCCGAGCACTATTTTCTGGCCGCACAATTACAGTGGCTGGCACAATGGCAAGTGGGTGTAGGTCTCGGAGGAACAAATTTGACGAATGCTGAAGACCGCATCCCCTGCTGCTAGCCAAAATGCCTGATGCAGCGATAGTAATCCCTCAACAATCCTTGTTACAAACCACCGCTCTGCAGTGTTAGAGGCGCTGCGTGGCAAAGCGACCGGATTCTTCCTTATGTGCCCCAGATTTTCCCCTGGTCGGCTTGCCACATGGCAATCCCAGACAGATATTCACCCCTGATCAGCTGTCGCCGTGGACTGAGGTGTGACATGACACAGTGGGAGATTGCTACCAGCAGTCGATCCTAACCCCCCTGGAAGACCTGGTTGAAAATAATGGGCTCCAAGCGGGACAATTCCTGCAATATGAAGCCTTGATGCAAACATTCAGGACGCTCTGGGGTAAAGGGCGGGAAGAACCCAAAATCCATGTAGTGTTACAGACCATACTCACCCTGGGAAGGGCACAACATCAGGTGAAATGGCTTTATATTTCACTGGCGGAACTATCCCGCACCCCCCTTAAAAAATTACGTGATAAATGGGAGCTCGTATTGAATAGATCCCTCTCGGACACGGAATGGAAGAGAATATTAGCAGATCCCAAAAAAGTTTCCCGCAACACCAGGATGAAATATATACAATTCAACTATACTCATATGACATATATGTCACCCCATAGGCTCCGAGTTACTTATGGAGGCAATATACGTAACCGCCAGAGGTGCGACCACGCGGACGCCGATTTTATCCACATGACTTGGGAATGTACAATAGTAAACAGATTTTAGGAAGAAGTTCTGATGTTGACGGGGGCAGCAGTGAGGCGTACACTTACAAACACGATCGAAGCCTGTCTGTTGGGATGCTTCTCTAGACCACCTAAGCGTAAAGTGGGCACTAGGTTTGTAGACTTGACTCTGATTCTGGCCAAAAGGAGAATAGCCCTGGCATGGAAGTCGACTAGGGACCCACAATAGAGGACTGGAAACGTGACGTGACACAATGGGTGGGGCTGAGGGGTAGACCCTGACCAGGGAAGATGCACGTGGGGTTCAGCGACGCCCCATGGCGGGTCCATGGAACGAAATCTTGGAATTTTGGGAAGATCCTGAGAGATACCAATCCCAAGAAAGTGACGCTGGGTCCAACTCCAGCCCGGATAGTGATCATAGCCAGGCAATTTGAATGGCAGAGGGGTTAGGATTACTAGGGTCATACCCTGCCCCACTGCCCTTGACAATATTATGATAACCCCTGGGCTGTTTACCTGCTGGACCCACAGCGTTCCGGTCTGGTTAAAGGGTTGCTGACAGCACATGGGAGATGATTGTCCCCCCCCCATGGGAGCTGCCCCCGGACCTCCCCCTTCCACTATACCCCTGATGAGTAGAAACATTTAGGCACCTCACTGCACGGTTTGTTGGTTCGTGATTTTATTTTGGTTTTGTTCTTTCCCATTTCTCTCTTTTCCTTTTCTTTCATTTCACTGCTCTGCATAATATGGGATACCCTCACGGGTAGCTCCCTCTCCTAGAATAGACTGCACACACAAGTAAATGGCCATCTGTGCAGGATTGCAGTGTAGAATATTACACCATTACCGGTTCACACATATTAGTATACTTATATAAGTGTGGTAGAGTTGGCACATAACAATCAATAACGGATAATTACCTGGGATTTATGTACTGAAAAGGTTGGAATAAAACGCAGTTGAACTATGATATAAGCTGTATCGTGTGTAACATGACGAATTGATATGCGAAATTTTTGTTACCATAATGGTTAATTTTATAAAAATATGTTTAAAAAAAAAATAAGTCATTCCAATGGCAGGCTATTCATTCCTGAGGGCAGGGTGCTTGGTTAAAAGTGTGAGGGTGCCCCTGCATGAGCAGGACACCTGTACAAACCCCGGAGTCGATTCTCCAGGCTATGTAAGTGCGGTCAGCAGTCATTATGAGTAGTCTAACTATATAGTGACTGCACCAAACCCAGTCATATTTGGTATCAAACATGTTAGAATCATACCCCAACACTGATTCCAGTGTTGGAAGTATGATCCCATGTATTGGGGGGCTCCTTAGGGGACCCCCCTCTACTCTTGGTAACAGCCTTTCAGGGTCTGCAAGCAAGTTAGTGCTGCTGCCGACCAAAGACACAATTCTGCCCTCCTGCTGCTGAGCCAGGTTGGGCAGGTGAAGGTAGGACAATAGGTTTCCTGTCACAGGGAGGTGTGACCACCTCCCAGAGAGCACTTAGTGTATTGGGCTGGAGTGGGGGCGCCTGCCAGCACCACCAGACTGCTTTGAAGGGCACATTTGGTGCCCTCCTTGTCATGGAGCCCTGTCCTGCCCCTCCTCTGGGAGGGACCCTGAGTCATCCTAACTCTTTCCTTAGGGTATTTAAGGGCTCCCCTGTGAATGAGTCATCAGATTTGCAGTGGGACAAGACTCAACCCTGAAACTACATCGCTCTTCAAACGTCTGGACACTTGGACTTCGACTGGAACTGAGACAACACCAAGGAAGACTCCTGCTGCTCCTGGTCTTGCTGTTCTTCAAGTCTTCTTCGTAGTCTATGTCTGTGCTTCATCCAGGTCCTTCAACAGACCTGTGGGCATCAAGGACACCTGAAGAAATCTCCCTTGGAGTTATGTAGTCACTCCCCTGCATCTGCAGGCACCACAACTAAGTTGACCGGTCTGCTGCTCCTGCCGCCCTACAGAATTCCCAAGGCTCAACAATACAGGTGGTAGTTCTGCAACTCCCTCGAGGCCTGACATGTCCTCTCAGCAATTTTGAGGCCAGTATCCCTCGTCAGAACCGCTGGGACGAAACCCCTGTACACCGCGTCAACTTGCCATTGCCAAGACTTTTTGGCTCTGCACTCCAGAGATCTTCTGGCTACAAGAAGCTCCAGCCTCCAGCACCTCTTCCCTCCAAGATGAGTGTCCTCACTGCATCCTCTGCACCGTGGGCCTTCATCTTTGGTGAGCTGCTCGAGGTCCTTTTGCGACTCCTGTGCCTTCGGCCTGTGGGTCTTTCTGAGGGTCTTCTTTTGCTTCAGTGTTCTCCCCTGCTTGCTCAGAGCCTGCTCTGACTCTCCTGCTGTTGGTGAGTCCCTTGGAACTTGCAGGTCCCAACAGTGATCCTTTTTCGTCTTCCAGGCTAGTTGGGGCTACCAAGGCTTGTTGGTGCTCCCGCCAGATACCGACCACCTAGTCAACGACATCCGACTTGGGACAGCTCGTGCACGGCTCCTGGTCTTCCTCAGCATTGTGTAAACACAATAAGGCTGCCCCTCACATGGGTTCCAACAGTTTCCTATAGAATTATACTGAGATACAACACCTATGGGGGCATCTCATAAAAAGTTTCGGACTGGCCTCACACACCGCCCGGTGTCATGCTTCATCATAGGCTGTCCTCGCCCTCTAAAAACTACGTTTGATAAAGGGCGCTTTAGGTGTGACCTGGTTTGGATGACAATTATTGTCTATTTATAAACATACTTACACGTCTGGTTTGTTTGTTTTTCTTTGTTTCCTTTGTTTTCTACAGAATCTTTCACAGTGGTACTACACCATACGGGCGGTTTAATTAATTTGTATTCCTGTCCCCTGATTAGCAGCACCTTTTTGCTTTAGATGCGAAAAGGCTAAACCCTTTGGTCCTGACGAATGCGACGTACCCTACGGGGACATTAACGCAGAAACATGTTGACCACACTTAATACGGTGAAGGGAAGATAATGTCCCGGATCACCGTACACCTATTTTAATGCCAGACATCTGTTCCCTGAATTAAACATAGTTGAGTGACAGGTGTGATGGTTTTTAAATCACCTTTCACTTTCACATGGTCATCACTTAGTTGTAGAAGTGCATCCCTGTCTCCAGGTGTATGCCCGCCCTTTATCAAACGTAGTTTTTAGAGGGCGAGGACAGCCTATGATGAAGCATGACACCGGGCGGTGTGTGAGGCCAGTCCGAAACTTTTTATGAGATGCCCCCATAGGTGTTGCATCTCAGTATAATTCTGTAGGAAACTGTTGGAACCCATGTGAGGGGCAGCCTTATTGTGTTTACATATGAGATTGGAGGCTGGCTTGCCCTTTGGCCCCGTGCCTCTAGTTCCCATCCTCAGCCCAGCCTGAGGTGAGAGTGTGTGTGGACTTCCTCAGCATTGCCTGGTCCTCACAGCTGCAGCAACAAGGTCACCATCGACTCTTCAGAACCTCCCAACATCAGTGGCCATTGTGTCTCCGTTCCTCCTGGTCACCTCCGAGTGGCACAGACTCTGTCCCCCCTGCTTGCAGGTTCTATACTTCCAGAATCCACTCTTGGATTCCACCGGACTCCTTCACAGTCTTCTCCAGAGGCATCTTCTTCGAAGTCGTCCATTGTTGTCTACGGCAGGTTCCAACTTCACTTCACCCCTATGCACCTGGCTTCCTTGGTGTAGGTAACCCGGTTCCCGGGGCATCCACGGGTGGGGTGGCTCTCCAACCTTCTGTCTTCCAAAGGGTTTCTTCAGGGTCCTCTGGGAAGGGTCCTTCTTCTTCATAATTGCAACCGAAACTTCTCCATTGACTTTCATTGGTCACGCAGCTGTATTTCCACTCTGCACACGGCCTCCGTGGGGTTCCTGGGTACTTACCTTGGGTGGCTTCTTGTGTCCCTGGCTCCTCTGGGTCTTCTGGGCCAAGTCCCGTCCTCCGTTTCAGTTCACATTCCACTTTCTTAATATATGGATTGGTCTCCCCCTGGAGACTACTGTATTTTGTGCTACTTACCTGATTGCTTTTGAAGTATTCTTGTGTATTGTGTTGATATCTCCGGGTAAGAGATATACCAATATGATAGTGATATTGTGTTGTAATAAATAGACTTTTTTTTGCTAAACACTGTGTGGTTTCTTTTCATCTAACTTGCACTACAGATTAAACTGGTAAAACAAGTTGCTTAACACTCCTTCAAGATAAGCCAGAAGGCTGCTCTCCACAGCTACCACTTCGAGAGCTTTCTATGGTTATCAAAGACCACTAAAACCACCATAATGGTTGCCTGGATTAGTGCAAGGTGCCCAACTTTAATAAGTGTGCACCATATACTAAGCCAGCCTCCTACACTGCCTGAAAGCTGGACGCACAAGGAACTCTGCAGCAGGTGTTTTTAAATTGTAAGTTATTGCTAAACACAGTGCCCCCTCCCCATGTCAGCCCACAGTGCGGCTGCTCCCGTTGCACTTCCCTAAAGCTGGCCCTGATTGCTCATGCTGGTAAAATACTCGTTGGGTGCAACCCTTGCTGTAGGCATGGCAGTGACCAAACAATATTTTAGAAGGCTGGCTTAGTATATGGTGCACACTTATTTAAGTGAAGCACCCTGCACTAATGCAGACAACCCTTATGGTGATTTAAGTGGTCTTAGACAACCATAGAAAGCTCTCTAAGTGGTCGTTGTGGAGAGCAGCCTTCAGGCTTAGTCCAGAAGGAGTGTTAAGCAGCTTGTTTTACCAGAATTAATCATATAGTGTAGGTTAAATGAAAAAGAACCACACAGGGTAGTTATAAAAATAATTATATTTATTATACACACTCACTAACACCTTGGTATATCGCCAACCCGGAGATATGAACACAATACACACAATATTTCAAAAGGAAACAGGTAAGTTAGCACAAATACACAGTGGTCTCCAGGGGGAGACCTAACCATATACTAAAGAAGTGGAATGCGAACTGCGACCGAAGTCGAGACCTGACCCAGGAGACTCAGAAGAGCTGGGGACCCACGGAACCACCCAAGGTAAGTACCCAGGAACCCCACGGAGGCTGTGTGCAGAGTGGAAACACTGCTGCATGCTCATTGCAAGTTAATGGGGAAGTTGCAGTTTTGAAGAAGGACCCTTCCCAGTGCACCCTGAAGAAACCCCGTGGAAGATGGAAGGTTGGAGAGTCACCCCACCCGTGGATACCACTGGAACCAGGATACGTACACCAGGGAAGCATGGTGCATAGGTGCGAAGTGATGTCCGAAACCGCCATAGACCACAATGGAGGACTTCAGTGAAGACACCACTGGAGAAGAAGGTGAAAGAGTCTGGTGGAATCCAATGATGGATTCTTGAAGAGAAACCTGCAAGCAGTCTATGCCACTCAGGAGTGACCAGGAGGCACGGAAGACCAATGACCACTGATGACAGAAGATGCAGGAAAGTTGACAGTGACCTTGTCGCTGCAGCTGTGAGGACCATGCGACGCTGTGGAAGACCAAGAGCCGTTCACGAGCTGTCAGATGACGGTAGTCGAGAACCAGGGGGTCGGTGTCCAGCGGAAGCACCAACAATCCTTGGCAGCAGCAACACATGTGAAAAACGAAGAAGGTGTCGTGTCGGGACCAGCATGGTCCAAGGGACTCACCAAATGCGGGAGAGTCAGAGCATGCCTTGAGCAAGCAGGAGAGCCCACTGAAGCCAAAGAAGACCCTCAAGAGGACCGAAAAGCACAGGAGTCGCAGGAGGACCTCGAGCAGCTCACCAAGGATGCAGGCCCACAGTGCAGAGGATGCGGTGAGGACGAAGATCTTGGTAGGAAGAGATACTTGCCAACGACAAGTCGATGCGATGCACAGGTGTTCTGTTCCAGCACTTCTGACGAGGGATATTGACCTCAAACTCGGTGAGAAGACAGTGCAGGCCTCAAGGGAGTGGCAGAACCACCACCTATGTTGCTGAGCCTTTCGTAGTCTATGGGACCTTAGGAGCAGCAGACCAGTCAGCTTCTTTGTGGTGCCTGCAGATGCAAGGGAGTGACTCTTTCACTCCAAGGGAGATTACTTTGGGTGCCTTTGATGCCCACAGGCCTAGAGAAGAACCTGGATGAAGCACAGGCACAGACGATGCAGAAGTCTGCAGGACGACGAGACCAGGAGCAGGAGGAGTCTTCCTTGATGCAGTCTCGATTGCAGGCAAAGTCTAACGAAGTCCAAGGTGCCCAGACAGTTGAAGTGGAAGTGGTTTTGGATCTAAATCTTGTCCCATGACGAATCTGAAGAGCCACCCACAGGTAAGCCCTTAAGTACCCAAAGGGAAGGGTTGGGACGATTTAGGGGTCCCTCCCAGAGGAGGGGCTGGACAGAGGAGAGGATACTCCCATGTCCTTTGTCCAGTTTCACGCCAGAGCGGGAGACAACGGCTCCCTGAACTGGTTTCAACTGCAGTATGCAAGGAGGGCACCAAATGTGCCCTTCAAAGCCATCTGGTGGCGCTGGCAAGTGCCCCCACCCCAGCCCAATACACGAAGTCCTTTCTGGGAGGCGGTCACACCTCCCTGTGACAGGAAACCTATTGTTCTACCTTCCCCTGCTTGAGCTCAGCTCAGCAGCAGGAGGGAAGAATCGTGTCTGTGGTCGGCAGCAGCACTAGCTTGCTGTTAGACCCTGAAAGGCTAGTACCGGGAATACAGGGGGGCTCCTTAGGGGAGCACCCCAGTACATGGGATTCTACATCCAACACTGGAATCGGTGTTGGAGTAGGATTCCAACATGTTTGATACCATACATGACCGGTTTCGGTGCAGCCCATATATAGTTAGCCATCTCATAATTGACTAGATGTCCACTATATGTATAAAATGGCTGACCGCACTTACAAAGCCTGGAGAATCAACTCCTGGGTTTGTAGGGGGTGTCCTGCTCATGCAGGGCACCCTCACACTTATATCCTTGCACCCTGCTTTCAGGATTGAAAGGCCTACCTTAGGGGTGACTTATAGGTTTTAAGTGCAGTGACCTCAGATATGAGGAAACTTATATCTGTGGTGAGTGGTGCTAGCACCACCTCACACAGGCTGCAATGGCAGGCCTGCAGTCACAGTTTGAGTGGTCTCTCATGGGTGGCTTAATAAATGCTGCAACCCATGGGAGACCCCTAGGTACCTATGCCCTGGGTACCTCAGTACCATATACTAGGGACTTAGAAGGGTACACCAGTAGCCAATTGGGAAGGTACCAAAGTGCTTACCCTGTCCAATTTAGGGAGAGAGCACAGTGACTGGGGTCCTGATTATCAGGATCCCACTCAGACTAGTCAGAAAACAGAATGACACCAGCAAACAGTGGGGGTAACCATGAAAGCAAATCCTACTTTCCTACTGATATGCACTCAGGTGCAGTCCGAGTTCACGAAGACTCACAGAAAGTCTGCTTAGAAAAGTCCAGTGATTGTATTTCGGAATTACGCATGCGTTTACAAAGCATGCCTTTATAACGCCGTCATTAGTACGAACCCATCCTAACGACGCATTTCTTTTGCACGCAGGTTGTTACAACGACTTGCCCTAGCGGGGCGCTGGATTTTGGATTAGTATAATTTACTAATCCAACTACAGAGTGCGCATCAGTAGGGAAGGTGTTGGATTTTAAATACAACACCTCTGCCTCAATGCGCCCCCCTAAAGCAAGTCGTTGTATTGACTTGCGTGCTAAACGAATGCGTGATAATGACACGTTCGTTAAATTGCCGGCACTGTAAAGGCACAGCATGATTCCGGCGTCGTGTTGAAGGCTGTTTCCCAAGCCCACATCATCAGCTACATAAAATGTCTGGGAGGTGCTAATTTGCACTAACATGAAATTTCACCTAATGTTGCGTTTGTGATGAGCGTTACTTTGCTCCTTTTCCTGCTACAGCATGTGCTGGTTGGTCTGCTTAAAGATTATACAAACATTGTGTTTTCATTACACAAACAAACTAAGACCAATGATTGTTTTGGATGCTTACAAAGAATAGTGGTTGCTGTAAAAAGAAAGGGAGCAAAGTAGCACCCATTTAAAATAACGACATGAGCTGCTCTTATTTCTGTTTGTGTATTACAGGCTTCTTAAAATTCTGTGCTTTTTCTGTCCATATGTTTTATTTATTTCTGGTATTTATTAAGTGCATCCCAGGACAGTGTATCAGAGCACTCTCCGGTGCACACAGATCAACCATCCTTACAATGGTGATTTCACTGATCATAGGGTTACATCAAGTTGCATACTAGTTATATGATGTACGAACTGTGTCATTCATTACAAATGATGGGTTAGCTAGGCCAGTAGCCTACCTAGGATCACAATGAAGGAAGGAGACTTAGGGAAGACAGCAGATTCTTTGCCCTGGTGTGCTCTTCTTAAGATTCATCTCCAAGATGGGCCTGGCACTGCCTTACATGTTTCCCTTTAGATTTTATTAAACAATTACTCTTGGCATTTTACAAGTAGCAATGCAAATACATTAGAACACAGGTATCATTGAGGTTCACTCGCGTCCCGGGATCCCTTCTTCTGCCAGCTCTCTTGTCATGGAACCACAAATTGTGTAGTAGTTCATCTTTGTTATTGCCCCCCCACTGCACAGTAGTTTGCCCGTTATTATTAGCCTTCACTGGCACACGAGCTCTAGATTACTGCGTTGTCTTGCCTGCCTCCTGCAAGAGGAGAAGTTGGTGTGTGTCTCGAAATATGGACCACACATGAATGCATTCCGGTCAATTATACGGAAAAATTGGCACCTTATACAGAATTCTGAACTTGAGATTGATGTTCCTCTCTTCGCTATGAAGAAGAATATGAGCATTGGACAAAGAATTGTAAGAGCGGACTTACCCCCTTCCAGTACAAAGAAAGACCTCAGAACAATGTTTAATATGAAGCCGTTGACGGGCCACCATAAATGTGGTACCTGTATGAATTGCAGTAACACGATAGTGGGTATTGACTTCATACACGATGACTCTAAGTGGACAAGGAAACAATTTTCCAACTGCAAGACAAAAAACGTAATTTATGCAATTGTTTGTCCCTGCCCAAGAATTTACATTGGCAAAACTATGCAAGAGATTCGTCAACACGTAGCGCAGCACCGATCAAGGATACAAAATAAAGTTGTATCAGCACCTATGGTGAACAACTTCATTGACTCCAATCACCATGAACTTGAGTTTAAATGGACTGTGCCATCAGTCATTAAACCATCACCAAGAGGGGGTGACGCTGAGGCTTCATTGTTAAGAAAAGAAGCCTACATGATAGATTGCTTCAATAGCTTCACCAGAGGACTGAATGAAATGCCAGAAATGGGTAAATGCTAAAACAGTTCCAGTCCAGGTTTTGCATTTCCAGTTTGCACTATGAATCAAATAATCTTTGGAACCATGTATATTTTTTAATACAAATGTACACACAAACCTTTAGAAAGATATATATGTTGTATCTTTCCCTTAGATTAAGATTTACTTAGAGCACAGCTCATTTTCAATAGCTTCACCAACTCACTTAACCATAATGCAATGGGATCAGGCCACTCTTTAACTTCCTGTGACCTGGAAGCATTCTCGAGAGAGAAACTGGGAATGAGACACCATTAGATGACCTTCACAGCCGATTGCAAGTAAGACTATGCAAACTTTTCCTACGCGGGCGCGCTAAATTCTTTTTATAGAATGAGACATACGCTGACACGTCCTTTTCCGTTTACACAGAGAGATGCGATGTGGTCCGTTTCTGTGCAAACCTTAAAGGAAGCAACTCTTTTTGCCGCTTTGTGAAATTTGCAGCAGAGCGGCACTGTTCAAGCTATATGTTCAGCTATTGAACCGACTGAGAGCTGAAAGGAAGCATCAAAGAAAATATCGCCGGCATGGCGAAAGTAAGTGTTGCCTTTAGCCCACAAAGCTACAATGTATCTATTTAGATACTCTATTGATGTAGCACTCATTTCTGTTTATAGGTCGTCAAACCAAAGTACAACTAGGTTTCCATTTAACCGATAGTAAGCATTCTTATAGCTTTTGTAAAAGCACCGCCCGTCTGGCGCAAGTAAGTGCCATTTCTTGTTCCTCCAGTTACAAAATATTTACATTTACCAAACCATGTGCATGACTGATGGTGGATCCGTTCTCATTTTAGATCGTGCCATCAACATTTTAACCTGCCTCTTCTCGCCTGCAACGTGCAAATTTATTTCTCTATTCAATCAGGTACTTTTGAGAAATCACCACATAACTTGAGTAATTGGGAAGTTTAGAGTCCCTCCTCGTGTATAATTCATACGCCCTTTTTGTTTCTTAGATAAACCAGTCCATGCCCTGAAGAGAATCCCACAAACCACATTGGGAATCGAAACGCGTTGGCATTACACAACGCGGGGACTTTCGCTTTTAATTAGGTTTCCCCCAGTAGAAATGTTATTTGAATTGTCTCTCTACTGGGCCTATTGGCTCTTTTCCCCGTGGGTAGCAGCTTCTTGAATTTGTTACACAATGTGGATGCTAAAGGTTGTCCTAGTAGCTGCTCCGTTTGTAAACTAAGACTGGTGATATAATGTTTAGATAATTGTTGTTATATATCACGCTTCATGTATTGTTTGTTACATCACATTACTTCATCACAAAGTCTCTGTCTTTGTTTTATTTGTTGCCTTAATATGTATAATTTGCTCTTGACTGAAACGTATCCGCACTTACCTGACCCATGATTAAATGTGGAGTAAAGTATACTGAACGAAGTAGCAAATAAATGCTTCAAGCCCATATCAATTGAATTGATGGCCTTTAGTCTGTTAAATTGGTTTAGCAGCATTTGAATGTGACTGCTAGGACACCCTCCCTTTTTTCTTAGTTCACTACGGCCCCGTCCAGCTGCCTAGGGCCAAACCCCTTGTTGCTATTATGATACCACTCGAGTGGCATTACATGCAACCAAACTCATGTGATAATATTCCATGCTCTTGCCCCCATGCCTTAGTGTCTGGGCGGTCTCCACCATCTCCACCCAATGCCTCCTCACCGCTACTCATAATAGTTTACAAGCGGTTATTTTTCTGTCTCCAGTTCTTGTGATGCCCCCTGCGGTTCTCCCTCTGGTCCAACTTCTAGGTTCTTTAGTAGTGCCACCAGAGCTTCCCACGCTCTTGCTGATTCTAGCGATTTCTCACTTCCAGTCTTTCTGGCTATTCGTAGTCTTACTGCCCCCTCACAGTCTGCCCACCGTATGAACTCCCTCTTCCACATGTCTGCGTTGGGCCCCCCGTGCCTTCCAGTGACTTGTGATATCTCTTTTTGCCAGTATAAGACCCAGATCTTGAAACTTACTTGTCACTTTATTTTTAGAGGTGTGGGGGAACCAGTGGAAAAGACAGTATCCCGGTGTTGCGGCCACTTCCCTCTCTATCACCCCTGCCAGTACTGTGGCCACCGCGCCCCAGAAGTTTCCTATGTTCGGGCAACTCCAGATCATATGGAGAAATTCCGCCCCCTCCTCATTATAATGAGGGCAAACTGCCGTTCTTATATTTAAATATGTATTGATGCACCCTGGTGTGAGATATGCACTTTGAAGAACATAGAAATGAACAAGTTGAAATCTAGTGTTTCTGGTGCCCTTGCTTGCTCGTTCTACCAGATCCCCCCATGTTTTTTCATCTATGCGTTCCCCTAAGTCCTCTTCCCATCTCCGTTGCAGATCGCCAAGAGCTGGGAGTGTAGCATGACTGAGACATCTATATAGGCAGGTGAACGCTTTATATGACCCGGAGGTGGGCACTACATATTGACACCCATCTGACAGGGGTGGTTCTGAGAGTCCCCCTCCCCACTGTTTGCGAATCACCGCCGTGAGTGCAGTATGTAGTAGAAAGTCTCCCCTGGGCACATCGTATCTCTCCCTAAAATCATTAAAGGGTAGCAAGGCTCCTTCCTCGTACAGCATTCCAACAGTGGTCACCCCTGCCTCTATCCAGTCCTCTAGTCCTCGACTGTCCCATCCATGTGGCAGTGCCATACAAATAGACAGCGGAATATCTGGGGCATACAGATGCTTGGTTTTGGATCTCTGAAGGCTTCTGGCCCAACATTTACAAATCACTTTTAATTCAGTGGTGGTATCTCTCTCCTTAATCGGGCGGCGGAACACCACTAGCTAAAGGGGATTCCGGCTTGGTGTGGCAGTATCTTGTTGCGCTACCCCTCGCACCTGGCTCGCTATCCATTTCGTGAGCCATTGCAGCTGTGCAGCTATGTAGTAATATTCAAAGTCTGGCACTGCTAGTCCCCCCGCTGCTTTCAGTCTCATTAGCGTTGTGAGCGATACTCTGCGTCTCCCCGTTCCCCATAAAAAGGACGTCATCAGTGTTTGGAGCTGCCGAAACATTCCCGCTGGGATCCAAACCGGTAGTACCCCGAAAAAGTATAGAGGCCTCGGCAAAGTCACCATCTTCAGTAGTACTACCTTGCCTGCCACTGATAAGGGAAGGGTCCCCCAGAAATCAAAACATGCTTTTACACCCCTTAAAGCTTTCCCCACATTTCCCTCTAGCAGGTCCGCCTGGTCGTGATAGATCTGTACCCCCAGGTATGGAAGACATCGATTTTCCCATTAAATTCCTTCCGCAGTCTGTGGCCGTTCCCTATCCACCGTGGTGGGATAGAGGCACGATTTCCTCCAATTTACCTTAAGGCCTGCCACCTTCTCCAGTGCCGCCAGCAATTCCCTGGCACCTATAAGGTCTTCCCCCGCGTTACTGAGGAATAATAATAAATCATCAGCGTACAGTGCTATGTGGTGAGTTCGGCCTGATACTTCCAGGCCATTTTAGGAAGGCCCCTTCCTACCTCTAGCAGCCAGGGGTTCCATGGCTCAAGGCAAACAGCAGGGTTGAAAGATGGCCCCCTGCCGTGTTTCCCTGTCCACCCTGTAGCTGTCCGATATGAGTTTACCAGTATTAACCCTTGCCTTAGAATCCGTGTAGAGTAAGGCTGTCCAGGCCACAAACTCAGACCCCAATCCAAATCTTCGCATCACCCGGAACAGGTATGGCCATTCGAGGCTGTCGAAGGCCTTCTCTTTATCTACTGCAAAGATGGCAGCATCTTATTTGCAAAGGAGTCTGCTTCAAGTAGTCGCAGTAGTCTCCAGACGTTCATCGCAGTATTCCGGGACGGTATAAACCCTGCTTGATCTTGGTGTATGAGGTCCGACATATGCGGCAGGAGAAGCGTGGCTAGTATCTTGCTCAGAATTTTATAATCCAGATTGAGCATAAATAGTGGCCTGTACGCTGTTTTATCAGATGCCTGCTTCCATGGTTTTAACAGCGGGACAATCATTGCCTCTAGTGGACCCTGGTAGTTTCCCAACCTGCTTTGCTTGGTTATACATCTCTACTAAACGGGGACCCAAGAGCTCGACATATGTGGAGTAAAACTCAACTGGGAGCCCGTCTGTCCCAGGCTTTTTGTTTCTAGCCATAGCTTTAAAGACTCTCCTCAACTCCCCCAGCTTTGTCCCCCTCCCTAGTGCCTCCGCCTCTTCCCCTTGTATTGTTGGCAATTCAATATCTCCCATAAAATCGTCTATCTCTGCATCCGTGGGGGACTCCCTGCTTTTATATAAATCAGTATAATATCCAAGGAATATGTTGTTGATTTCCTGCTGTCTATATCGGTCCCCTCCATGCTCGTCCCTCATTTCCAGGATAACCTTTTAGCTGGGCTAGCCAGCCACGCCAGCAGCACCCCAGGTTTATCTCTTTCTGCGTGAACACATGCCATATAATTTTTATAGTCGAAACAGCGCAACCTCTACATGTTCCGCTACTGCTTCCTTAGCTGTGAACAATTCCTCTTGTTTGTCCCTATTCTCCGGTCTCTCCCTTTCAATCTCCCGGAGGCGTTGCTCCGCTGACAATGTGTCCCGCAGGAGTATCCTTCTCACCCCTACCATCTCAGAAATGCACCTGCCCCTTCTATCAAGGGGTTTGCAGCAGACCCTGCATTTTCATCAAAGTATTGCCCAATTGCTGTGCGTATTGTTGCTTGATATACCAGATCCTCTAGTGCGCCAGGTTAGAATGCTCGATTTACCCCTCGTCCAGGAAATCCCAACCAGGAGTGGGTTGTGGTCCGAGACCGTCCTCGCCAGATATTCGCTCGTCTGCACACATTCATGCACGTCTGGAGAGCAAAGCATCGAGTCTAATCTAACATGTAGCTTGTGTAAGTGCGAGAAAAAAGAATAGTCTCTGTCCCCCGGATGCTGTGCCCTCCAGGTGTCTATCAGCCCCCACTGTTGCTGCCAGTGCCTGCGCGCCTCAGCAGTTCTACGAATGGGTGAGACAGGCAGGGGCGGATGAGAGCGGTCAAGATCCACATTCTCAACACAGTTGTAGTCCCCTCCCAGTATCACCGAGCCAGTCAGGACCGGTGCCAATATTCTAGAGGAGTGCCAGGAATGAGATTTGGTAGGTATTTGGCCCATATATACTGCCAATCGTCACATCTTTCCCATCAAGCTTGCCTATTAAGACCCTCTGGGTCAATTATTTGCTTAGTGCACTGGAATGGGATACCTGCTCTCACCCATATCAGTGCTCCCCTAGAAAACGCAGAATAGTTTGTGTAGTACACTTGTCCCCTCGATCTACGTTGTAACGCGGCCCCTTCTTTCGCATTTATATGTGTCTCCTGTAACATTGCAATTTGAGCCCCTCTGCATACTAGGTATGCATGTATCTTGTGGCGCTTTGTCATGGTGTGCATCCCTCGTACATTCCACGAGATGCATTTAAGGTCTATGGTGGGACAGGGGTGCCCACTCTCCCCCCTACTATTCGCTCTTTATATGGCGCCGATGGCCCAGAGAGTTAGAGACAATGCATTGAGCTCCGGGATTCGTTTGGGGGACAACACGCATACTATCAGTCTATATGCTGATGATGTCATACTGTCCCTGACGAACCCTGCGACCTCCCTCGTGGCTTTGGTGGACGAGTTCTCCCGCTTCAGTGAGGTGTCGGGATTTTTTGATAGACAATTTTATTGGTTTTAAAACAAGATAAAAGACCAGCAATACAGTACAGCCCAGTGATGTTCAGATCCCACAATTGATTAGGTGGTAAACCAAAATCCATCATGACCCCAAGAAGTCCCAAATGGTGCATACAGTCATTCAGGCAATACATTTCAAGCTATCTGGCCTAACCATTTGCCCCAGACCTTATGGTATTTCTTCGGACAACCCTGTGCTTCATATAGGGCCTTTTCCTGTGTGGCACACCAGTCAACCCCCCTGCGCCACTTCTTGACGCTAGGCGGGGTAGAACATTTCCAATTGGCAGCTATGACTCGCTTAGCTATGATCATTGCCGTATTAAAGAACAGCTTTTCATTACTGGACCCGTCCAACCTGTCCGTGATCCCCAGGAGCGTGTGTAATGGGTCATGTGGGACCTCCCAACCCAAGACCTCAGTAAGTTCCTGTTCTATACACCCCCAGAATTGCGCCAAGAAGGGGCATGTCCAAACCATGTGGAAGAAATCCGCCTCGTCCTGGCCGCAACGTGTACAGGAAGCAGTTTGGTAAAGGCCGCCCTGTGGAGGTGAGCGGGGTTAGGTAGGCTGTATGCAAATAGTACAGTTGGATCAGGCAGAGCCTGACTGATGTGGTAACCGTCTTAGGCGCCATCAGTGCATCCCTCCAATCCTCCTCCTCCAGGGGACCCACCCAACCCTCCCACTGGTTCCTGAGCCGCTCCAGTGTAGTCGGGGTGTTGTTGGTTAATGAGCGATAAATGTGGGAGATACCCCCCTTCCCCAGGTTCCCCATCATGATTTGCGCCTCCAGTGGGCTGTATTCTGGTAGCGTGGTGCCGTCCGGTATGTGTGTATGGAGAGCACGGCGTAGCTGCAGGTACTTATAAAATTGGGATGGGTGCAAGGAGTGCCTGGATTGCAGATCTTGGAAGGAGAAAATGTGGTCGCTGGTCCATACATCCCCGAGCTGGGAGATCCCAATAAGGTCCCAGGACCGAAAACCCTTTAGAGCGCTAACCTCCTGTAGCCATGCGTCTTGCCAGAGTGGAGTGTGTTGGGTCATTTTATTTGTCCATTGGGTGTGGCGCAGTGAGGCCCGCCAGGCCAGGAGGACGGATTGTGTCACCCCAGGTAGTGTTCTAGGTATGGTCCCCCCATACATCATCGCTTGAATTCGGGAGAGGCCCAGTTCCCCCAGTTCGAGTCTGTAGGCCGAGTCCGACCACCCCCCATTAAACCAATCATGCAATGTGAGTAGGCGAGTCGCCAAGTAGTATAAGTATAAGTTGGTCATTCCCATGCCCCCGTCAAAGGGCGGGATCCGGCAGCGAGCCAAAGCTATACAGGGTCGTCGACCGCCCCAGAGAAATTTAGTGACGAGGCTATCGAGATCTCTGAACCAGGCCCGTGGGAAGCAGAAGGGAGTGTTCTGGATGACATAGAGGAATCTAGGGAGGATCATCATTTTAAATAGGGCGACCCTACCCAGGGGATTCAGCTGCAGCTTCTGCCATCTGCCATGGTCCTCTCTAGCTCGTTTTACCAGCTGGGTTATGTTGAGGGACCAGGCGAGATCAGGGAGAAATGCAATCCAGATCCCCAAATATTTAAAAGACTGTCGCATAATGGGTATTGTGGTTTGCCAATCGAAGCAATCCCTGGTTAAGTGCAGGGGGAACAGGACCGATTTACCAGGGTTAAGTCGCAGACTGGAGGCCTGCCCGAAGGAGTGCAGTGCCCGGAGACAGTGGGGGCCGGATTGAGCCGGCTCCGTGAGGAAAAGCAAGACGACGTCTGCGTATAAGGCAATTTTATCTTCTTCCGAGTTGGGCCATTTCCAACCCTGGATACGGTCATCCGACCGAATGAGACTCGCTAGGGGTTCCATCGCTAAGACGAAAAGGAGGGGTGAGAGAGGGCATCCCTGCCTTGTTCCTCTTCTAATGGGAAACTCCTCCATAAGTACCCCATTGACTAGCACTCGTGCGTGAGGCTGAGAGTAGAGGACCCCCACCAGCTTGCGAAACCGTGGACCGAACCCCATTTCAGCCCGCACATCATCCAGGTACCGCCAGCCCACAGAATCAAAGGCCTTCTCAAAGTCAATGAGAAGAAGTGCCAGATAAGGAGTTAATAAATGGTGGTTTGCTAGGGCCAGGTGGAGATGATGGAGGCACTGTCTGGTCCCCCGCATAGGCATGAACCCACACTAGTCGGAGTGGACCAGTTTGGTGAGATAGGGCTTCAATCACTGGGCGAGGACCGCAGCAAATATTTTAACCTCCGTATTTATAAGGGAGATTGGGCGGTAATTAGCACAATTGGACGAGGGTGGTTGCGATTTGGGGAGAACAACAATGGTGGCTACATCTGCCTCAGGGGGAAAGGAGCCCCTCTCGAGGGCTTCGGCGAAGAGGTTGGAGAGGTGCGGGAGGAGGATCTCCCGGTATGCGGCATAATACTCCTGCGGAAGACCATCTGGGCCCGGGGTTTTGCCCGGTGAGATGTGCGCTATGGCGTCATTGATCTCTTCACGGGTCATGGGGAGGTCTAAGTTAGCAGACTCTGCTGTGCTGAGGCGAGGGAGGCGGAGATGACCTGGGCTGAGCAGTTCCGAAAGGGAGGTGTCCGGACACTGCCTGGAGTATAGCACCCGGTAGTAGGAGGCAAAGGCCCGGGCCATTGCTAGGGGAGAACGATGTACCACACCGTCGGGATCTACAACCTCTGGGATTATACGATTGGCCATAGGATACGTGGCTAGTCTATGAAGGATCTTCCCGTTCTTATCACCCCAGCCATATACCCTTGCTACAGAGGATCTCCATAGGAGCTTGGTGGCGTCCAAGGAGAGTTGGCTGATTTCGCCCCTAAGGCATATGAGTTGTCGTTCTTGAGTTTAGTCTCGGTCCTCGGGAGGGCATTGTTCGAGAAGCAACGCCTGGGCCTCCCGCAGGGTGATCTGGTGTGTCTGAGCTTGCCGCTTAAGGTTAAGCTGACCTTTGGCGAAGCCACGGATGGTGGCTTTGCTCGCCTCCCAGAGAGTGCCCGGAGAGGGGACAGAGCCGGTGTTGGTGAGGAAGTATTGCTGGAGTTCAGCCCCAATCGCCTTTTTAAACTCTTTGTCCTGGAGCAACCACGCATTCAACCGCCACGTCGGGCGTGCCGAGTTAGGAGGATCCCCAATGTTTTTAAGTACAGGTGAGTGGTCCGAGATGCCCCTTGGGGAGGATACGGATGTCTCTAATCGTTTGGCAGTCAGTAGGGGGGACAAACATAATGTCTATCCGGGCGTGGGTGTGGTGTGCGGCTGATGTATGAGTGAATTGTCTATCCTGGGGGTGCCAGACTCTCCAGGCATCACACAGGCCCAGAGAGTCTGCCCAGTTAGCCAGGTGCTTGGCTTGTGTGATTCTGGCAGCAGACGGAGTGCTTGTAGTGTCGAGGTTGGGATTGAGAACTGCTTTAAAGTCGCCCCCAACTATTGTTGCACCTAGAGGCAGGGATGCGATGAGGTCGGTGGTGTGGTCGAGAGTCGCTGTGAGCCTCGATGGGGGTGAGTATATGGAGATGAGGTTAAGAGGATTGCCTGCTAACGTACCAGTCGGAGCTATAAAGCCTCCTTGGGGATCGTGAGTGGCGTGCGTGAGCACAAAGGGGAGATTACGCCGTATGATGATTGCCACCCCCGGAGAGCCCCGGGCAAACCCGTAGTGCCTGACCCTGTCGTACCCATACCTCGCTAGAAAGGGGCAGTGATTGCCCATGAGATGAGTCTCCTGGAGGAAGAGAATGTCTGCCGCTTGGCGTTGAGCAAAGCGTAGGACAGCCGTCCGTTTGACCCTGTCGAGGAGTCCGTTAACGTTCCAGGATAGTATGAGGAGGGAGGGTCCGTTATCGCTCACACACATAATGGCGGGCGCGGGTGGGAGCGGAGGGCCACAAGACCCCGGTTCGCTGTGTGTGCAACAAAGGTCTGGTGCGAGTGCAGATCAGTAAATGTGACTGTAGATCGTAAGCGGTGTGTGGGACTATCATAGTGTGCAGTAAGAAGGCTGGTGCGGTAACACAATAACACAACATCAACAACAGGACAACGGTCCCAACTGCCCTCACTACCCCTCCCCCCATCCTATACTTCAGGAACAGAAGCATCTGTCGTCCCAGTTATACAAGTAGATAACCAAACTAAAACGTTCGGGTTGGATTGCGTGGAGGACCCCTCCTTACATACGGATGCACTTTATCTCGGCAGAGAGATTCCGGATTGAAGCAACAACTCTGCCAGGGCGCCTGGGTGATGGAACAGTGAAGACACGGCACTGATCAAGTCTTTCCCGGCAGGTGCACGGGCTATGAGGAACCCAGAGTCAACCGGGCAGTGTAGACATGCCCAGAGGGCATGTCGCGGTCCAGCACGGCCAATGAAAGTGAGTCGCCGCGGGGAGCAGGAGGTGCCCAGGGGCACACAATCTCCAGGGCGCGACCGACCCCTCCTCCAGTGTCGGATGTAAGGGTGCCGCCTGGAAATGCAGCGAGGTCCACAACTGGACATCGCGCGGCCTGAACAGTTAACCTAGTAGGCAGCATTGACCCCCCTCTCTCAGACACTGCCCTTCATAGGGCGTCAGATTGTTGGGCTGCGGGAGAGGTCTGACTCCGCGGCCGCCAGGTCCAGGGTGCCCAGTGGAAGGCGTTCTCCGGATGAGTTGCCAGCAGAGCGGTTTCTTTGGCGGAGTGGGGAACCCGGGGGGCTGGGCGTGCTCCCGGGCGGCCAGGCTCAGCGATCTGGATGCCTCCCTGTGGGACCGACGCCCCCTGCGGGACTGTGTGCGCCTCCTGCGCTGCTGTCTGGGGGATCGAGCCGCGTGGTCTGGGAGCCCGAAGGCACCAGCGAAGAGTTCGGCCGGGGCCCAAGGGGGCGCTCCTCCGTCAACCAAGTCCAGGCAGCCTGCGGCAAGTCGTAGAACTGTGATTTTCCCTGGAAGATGACACGGAGGCGGGCCGGAAAAAGGAGTCGGTATTGAAGGCCAAGAGTGCGCATTTTCTTCTTGACGTCTATGTAGGAGCGTCGCTGGTCCTGCACCTCCTTGGTGTAATCAGGGAACACCATAATGGTGTGGTTCTGGAATTTCAGGGGTCCCAGGGACCTTGCCTCGCGCAGGATCGCGTCCCGATCTTTGAAGTTGAGGATCCGGGCTATTATGGGACGGTGCGGGGCTCCAGGCGGCGGTTTAGGTGCAAGGGACCGATGGGCTCTCTCCACCGCGAACCATGCCGAAAGGGTGTCCTTGGACATCCAAGAGGAGAGCCAGGTTTCGATGAAGGTGGACATCTGTTCCTTCGCGGCCCCCTCCGGAAATCCCACAAAGCGGAGATTATTGCGGCGCGAGCGGTTTTCGGCATCCTCCGCTCGTCTGTGGAGTTCATTGGTGCGGGATTGTAGACGGGTCACTTGCTCCTTCAATTGATGAACATCATCCTCCACTGTGGAGAGACGAGATTCGGCTTCCGTGATTCGGGCTGTGGCGTTGCGCAGGTCCTGTCGGATAAGAGACACGGCGACCCGGACCTCCCCGATCTAACCCCTCCACCGAGTCCTGGGACGCGCTGATCACCTGCAGTATAGTGGCCAAGTCCTTGCCCTGGAGAGAAGGGCCGCCCTCGGTTTGCCCCGGGGGATCATGGTCAGCTGTGGTGAACTGGTCGATCTTCGTTTGCATGTGGGTAGCAGAAGACTTAGGGCCCCGGTCCTTCCCCATGGCGAGTGTTGATGAGAGTACCAGCGGGGGCCAGGCGCAGGGTGACTCCGCTACGGGTCCCCGCAGGTTGAGGCGATGTGGGCGCCCCCAGTCTCATGCGTAGGGGTCTGAGACCCAGGGCCCCGGAGACTGCGTCCCCCAGGAGCCGCGGAAGTGAACTCGGCTGTGGGCGGGAACCCCCTAGGGCGAGTGCTGTTGACCAGGGCCAAATGGGTTCAGGAGGAACCCCAATGCCTCAAGGCGCCGAGTTGTGGGCTAGAGTCCTACTCACCCGCTGCGTTCGGGATCTTGCTCATGTCCGAGGGCACGATCGAGTCCGTGAAGGAGGGGAGGGTGAGGTGCAGGTCCAACGTGCCATCCACGGAGGGCGCGGTCCTTCATCCCCAGGACCGAGCCGCAGGCCCCGGCCCCTGGTAATGTCAGCACTGCAGGGCAGAACTTGGGGCAAGCACCACGGGCCCCACGGCTCAGGCGGCCCGCAAGAATCACCAAGTGAGGCCCAAGGCACCCAGCCCATGCGGGACGCCGGTCCAGTAGCCCTCCTCACGGCACCACCCAGACCGGCCCCGCTGAGGCTCAGGTGGATAATGATCTTACTAGGCGGCGGGGCCGCACTCTCACGGTAGGACCCTCGATGCCCTCAGAGCAGGCAGGGGCCGATCACTCCCAGCAGTGGGGTCCGGGCTAGTGGCCACGCGAGGTGGGAAGGGAGTTCTCTAGGGGCCTCTAAGGGCCGCCACTACTCGGTCCTGCAGCCGCTCTCTTCTCTGCCCGCCAAGGAGCGAGGGACGGCAGGGGGCCTCCGGCGGCGCAGGGCCAGGCAGGGGGCCTCCGGCGGCGCAGGGCCAGCCGGGGGGCAGCAGCACTTCTCTGGGTGGTGTCGAGGCAAAGTTCTCCCTGGGCCAATGTCCGGTGGAGCGCCACAAGGAGAAGGCACCGGTATCCTCGGGGGGGGGGGGTCGTGTCGGGCCAGAGCGGAGGCGCCTCACAGAGCAGCTGAGGGCCGCGACACGCAGTCCAGGCCCCGACGGCCTCTGCCCTCCTGGGGCCCGTTCGTCAGGATTCCCCTCGGCAGGATCCGGCGGTGCAGGTATGGGCCTCAGCCCGTTGCAGATGGCGGGGACACTGCGGGGTCGGGCCCAGCTGGGTGGAGAGGCCGCCAGAGTCCTGTTTTGGCAGCGGGAAGGAGGAGGGGGGGGAAGGGGAGGGTGTCCGGAAGCCCACCGTCTGGAACCCCCGCTGCCCGATGAGTGCAGCCGAGCCCTCCTCCGCCATCCCGCCATGAAGCAGCCCCAGAATTGCAGCAGGCCGGGGACCTCGCACCAGACGGCTCCCCTCACCATCACTCACCGGGGCCAGGAGGGATTCCGCTCCGCCATCTTCTGAGGCGCCGGGGCTGCGGCCATCCGCTCGGTGGGCACCGCCCGCAGTCACCGTCACACTAGGCTTCCGCAGGCCCGGCCAAGCCCCGGGGCGCCCCCGGTCGCAAGAGGACCACGTTCAGAGAGGGGGGGGCCCCAGTCACAACGGCTGCCCCGCCACCCAAGCCGGTGGCCGACCCCCCAGCGACACCCCCACGCGGTCGCCGCCAACAGTGGGAGTTGCTGGAGTTCCCGCAGCAACTTCAGGGACGCGGCCCAGGAAGGGCGCCTCACCCCGGGCCGCGTGGCCGGACGTCTCGCTCTGGTTTGCGTCCCGGATCTCACCACCACCAATTGAACTGCCGGGCCCACTTGCCACAACGCAGGGTCCCCAGATCGCGGGTGGGCTGGATCTGCCGTCGGCCCCACCACCACGGGCAGAGGTCCGGGCTCGGGGAGTCCGGGAGCAGGTGCCGCCATTTTAGGTATGGCGAGGCAAAAGGTGAGTGGCACTCAAGCACCGCTCACAGTCCGCAGCATTTGTCGCCACGGGCGGGCAGCTCAGGTTGCGGCGGAGCACAAGGTACGGATTGCAGGGTTGGATGGCTGCCGATGCAGGTGGATCTTGGTGCGGATAACGGAGGGGTCCGGAGCACTCTTAGAGTGCGACCGCCATCTTGACGCTCCAAGCCACGCCCCGAGGTGTCGGGATTTAAGGTAAACCTGCACAAGTCGCAAATATTAAACCTATCTACTGCCCCTGCCACCGTAGAGGCCCTGGCAGGACAAGTTCCATTCTCCTGGGCTAGCAATCATATAACATACCTGGGGATTCTCTTGGCGCGAACGCCTGCTAAAACACCGAAAGCTAATTACGGTCCACTTCTAGAGCAGACTAGCAAAACCTTAGCCACTTGGACACGGGCGGGTCTTTCTTGGGCAGGTCATATTGCCGCAGTCAAGATGACAATCTTGCCGCGTATACTGTACATTTTTCAAACTATTCCCCTAACCCCACCTCCAGCCACATTGCGGAACCTTCAACGCGCTATCAAGCGCTTCATTTGGGGTGGGAAACAACCGCGACAAAGCTTCGCACAAATAACAAAATTTAAAACTGCAGGGGTGCTGGGGGTTCCGGTTGTCTCACGATACTTTCAGGCATTGCAACTTTGCTTTATACTGGAATCGTCTCCTCTCGAAACACTGGTCGTTCATGGACCAAACTATCGCAGGAATAAACATCTGGCGAGAGATCTGGCTCCCGCGCAAGCATAGGGCATGGGGGCTATACTCCTCCCCCGTCCCGGCGACAACCCTGAGGGTCTGGGATGCAACGGTGACTCGTCTCGGTCTCACATCTTTCCCCTCCCTGATGACCCCTCTGGTCGATAATCCAGATTTCCCACCGGGGTGTAAATCGGAGCCGTTACAGCGGTGGCGTGAGCGGGGCTGCAAAATAGTAGGTTCCCTATTTGATCGGAATGGAATCATTCCTTTTGATCAGCTCAAGAAAGACTACGAGATCCCTGCCTCTCATCACTACTTATACAACCAAATACGGGTAACCTCACCAGAGATGAAAGCGGGGGCTTCCCGCCACCTAACCCAGTTCGAAAAGTGGCTCATTACTAAAGAAGACGACAAGCACCTTATAACAGAATTGTACGCTTTCCTCTCAGTGGACACTTCTCCCACAAAAACTAAAGGGCAACTTAGGTGGTAGGAGGAATTGGGTAGAACCCTCACAGACGAGGAGTGGCAGGACATTTATTTCAGGTCACATCATACAGCACACGACATCCCGGGCACGGAAGCAGCATACAAGGTAGCTGGTATTTAACACCGGGCAGACTAAACCAATGGAACAAAGACTGCGCTGCCTGCTGCTGGCGAGGTTGTGGACAGACAGGCTCACTAGTGCATCTTCTCTGGCATTGCCCCAAATTAGTGAAAAGGCGCGCCAAAGGCAAGCCCGTCTGCGCCCGTCCGCGACCAGCGCCAGGGACCCTGGATCTCCAGCCATCACTGCTACGACTCAGCCACCCTCCTCGCACTCAACCCCGGACGGAACAACAACTGCCAGCAGGCCACGCCGAGCACGACCCACGGCCAGTCTCCTGCAGCAATTGCCGCCAGTCCTTCACCACCGCCCCGACTGCCAACACCGCCGACGCCCTAAGCTGCATCCTCCGCAATGTGGGCTCCGTGCACCGACACGCTGTGGAAATCTGGAACCTCCTGGACTCACTCTCACCCGACGTCGCCTTCTTCACGGAAACCTGGACCAACGCCTCCTCGGCCCCTGACATTGCCATCCCGGATGGGTACAAGATACAGAGGAAGGACCACACCAACCACCCGGGAGGAGGCATCGCCATCGCGCACAAAAACTCCCTCCGCCTCACTACCTCCAGCGAAAACTTCACCGCCGCGAGCACCTGCACTTCCAGGTCCAGAGCAGCCCCAACTCCACACTCTGCGGCACCATCACCTACAGACCCCCCCGGGCACTCTTCGCCGACACCATCACCGACCTCATCGCACCCCACGCCATTGCTGCCACGGACTACATACTCATCAGAGACCTGAACTTCCACCTCGACAACCCCAGCGACCCCAACTCCACCACCCTCCGTGACAACCTCGCCAACATCGGACTAAAACAACTCGTCACCACACCGACCCACAAGGCAGGACACACTCTCGACCCCATCTTCGCTGGAGGCAGCAGCTTTCACTTCAGCCACACCACACAGCCCCTTTGGACCGACCACCACTGCGTACACTTCCTCATCAACAAACCCAAGCCGCCCAAACCCGCTCCACGCCCTCCGCGAAGGAACTGGAGCAGAGTCACCGAGGAACAACTCAACTCCACTCTCAACGGCAACACCCCCACCGACGCCAACCTTGCGGCCATGGAATTCCACACTTGGATCGCCAACGGCGCAGACAAGCTCGCCCCACTACGCTACCCCGACAAGCAACGCCCCAGGAAAGCTGTCTGGTTCAACACCGATCTCCAAGAAGCCAGAAGCACCTGCAGACGCCTGGAGAAGAACTGGAGAAACAGCAAGACACCTGAAAACTACACCACCTACAAGGACGCTATGACAGAATACCATCAACGCATCAGAACCACCAAAAGGACCTTCATCCACAACAGAATCCTCGCCAACTCCAAGGAACTCTTCAGCGTCATCCACGAATTCACCAAGCCCTGCAGCGAAGCCACAGACATCACCCCCACCCAGGACCTCTGCGACAAGCTCGGATCCTACTTCCACCTGAAGATAAAGAACCTCTACGACAACTACAACGACCTCACGCCTGACCCCTCAGTCAGCCCGCCCTCCGACAACGCCAGCCAGCCCACCATCTCCGCCTGGACACCGATCACGACTGAAGAGACCGCCACGACCATGAAAGGCATACACTCCGGGGCCCCAACGGACCCCTGCACACCTCACATACACCACAGAGCCGCCACCGCCATCGCACATGTTTTACAATGCACCATCAACACCCCCTTCGAGACCGGCTCCTTCCCTAACTTCTGGAAACGCGCAGAAGTCAGGCCCCTGCTCAAGAAACCCTGAGCGGATTCGACCAACCTCAAGAACTACCGACCCATCTCGCTCCTCCCTTTTGCGGCGAAAGTCGCCGAGAAGACTGTCAACGCAGAACTGACAAAGTTCATAGAAGACAACGCCATCCTCAACCCTTCTCAATCCAGATTCCGAAGCAACCACAGCACCAAGACCGCCCTACTCGCAGCCACCGACGACATCCGCACCCTCCTCGACCAAGGCCACACCGCAGCCCTGATTCTACTCGACCTGTCAGCAGCTTTCGATACCGTCTCCCACCGCACACTCGCAGTCAGACTACACGACGCCGGCATACAAGGCACCACCCTCGACTGGATCCGATCGTTCATCGCCTGCAGAAGCCAAAGGATCAGACTGCCACCTTTCCTCTCCAAACCCACGGAAATCAACTGCGGAGTCCCACAGGGATCATCACTCAGCCCCACCCTCTTCAACATCTACATGGCTCCCCTCGCCACCATCGTCCGATAACACAGCCTCAGCATAGTCTCCTACGCCAACGACACCCAGCTCATCCTCTCCCTCACCAAGGACCCCACCACCACCAGACTCAACTTCCAGGAAGGAATGAAGGAAGTCGCAGCCTGGATGAGCAACAGCTGCCTAAAACTCAACTCAGAGAAGACAGAAGTCCTCGTCCTCGTATCCACCCCATCGGCATGGAACAACTCCTGGTGGCCCACCGCCCTCGGCACCCCCGATGCCTACGGACTATGCCCGGAACCTCGGCATCATACTAGTCTCCTCCCTCTCCATGAACAGACAGGTCAGCGCTGTTACCTCCAGCTGCTTCAACACCCTCCGCATCCTCCGCAAAACCTCAAATGGATCCCCCCCGAGACAATGAAGACAGTCACCCACGCACTCATCACCAGCAGGTTGGATTAAGGAAACGCCCTCTACACTGGAATCAACAAATCTCTACCCCGCAAGCTCCAGACGATACAGAACACCGCCGCCAGACTCGTCCTCGGTATCCCTCGACACGAACACATCAGCCGACACCTGCGCAAGCTCCACTGGCTCCCCGTCGAGAAAAGAGTCACCTTCAAGATACTCATCCACGCCTACAAATGCCTACACAACACCAGACCCCAATACCTCAACGACAGAATCACCCTCCACGTACCCAAAAGAAACCTCCGCTCTGCCAACCTCCTCCTTGCCGAAACCCCGCGCATCCGCAGAGCCAGAACAGGGGGAAGATCCTTCTCCTACATCGCGGCCAAGACCTGGAACGAGCTCCCGACCGACATCAGACGTGCCCCTTCCCTGAACACCTTCAGGAAGGCTCTGAAGACCTGGCTCTTCGACTGATATGGAACTGCTGACCCCCCCACCTCCTCAGCGCCTTTGGACCCTCATGGGTGAGTAGTACGCTTATAATTACCCTGATTGATTGATATTGGGACAGGATACTCCAAGACATAAATGACGCTTTCAAGACTGATATCCCACGCTTCCCTGCCTACATTCTCCTAGGGCTTCCCAATTCCCTGACATTTCCCTTGCGCTCTCCAAGAGGGAGGCAGATAGCTTTAGCCCTGAACGCTGCGCGAATGGAGCTGCTGGCCCACTGGGGCAAAGATAGAGTCCCAGATCATGCAGCATGGCTGAGGCGACTGTGGTCGGTACTGGGTATGGAGCGCCTATCCATGTTAGCGGAGAACAAAGCAAATGTGTACCCCGAGTTGTGGGAGCCTTTTATCACTATACTCAGCAAAGAGTTTAGAGAAGTAACCTGCCCCAAGCTCTTGCAAATCCTGCGCCTTACATACACCACCCATCACAATGGTACCCAATAGAGATGACCACAAACAAACTGGAGTCCCTACGGAAGGCGCGAGAGGAAACACTACAAGGTGCGGAGGAGTTGGGGAGGGCGGGAGGGAGGGTTTTCTTCTAGTGGACTTTTCTTTTTTCAAGTTCTTTGCTTATGTTGGTAAGTTTAATTGAATGCTGTTCTTCCTCCCTCTCGTTTCACAAGACTTGGCCCAAAGAGACTGAGATATCACTGCATACTTTGGATAAATAGCCTTTTATTGCCCATTGTTCTAGCTGCCAGCCTCCGGGTTGTAGGCATTCAGCTGTGTCTACCATAAGGTCTATGGTGGGTACCATCGGGCTGGTTCTACTGACTCCCCAGCAACTTTCCTACCCTAGACATGCCTGGCCCCTAAATACAACCCCTGAAACAAACAAACTTTCCAACTCCCCCTCCCCAGGACAGGTAAAAGTAGTCCAGCTTCCATCCAAATTGGAAAAAAGAAAAGGTCTCTGCTAACTTTGGGGTTGTGGAGACTGCCAATCAGACCCAGGAGCCCATCAACCGGGACTCCCCATCGCTATATCCGGATCTTCAGCCCCAGTGTCCCACTCAGTACGCCACATGGCCTCCGGATGAGCCCCCCGCCCTCTCCCAAACTCTGCATTGAAAGGATATAGCCTGCTAGAATCAGTGTTTCCTCCGCCTCCACAATCCTTGCTTATATGATGTCATCGACAGATTTGGGCGTTATCTTTGGTAGGTCTGTCTCCGACTCTTCAGCTGCACTGGTTGCCTGTGACCAATTCGACCTTTCCGTCTCCGCCACCGCCTTGAGCGCTTTGTGTCATTCCTCCCTAACTTCTGTTGAAGAGGGCACTCCAGATTTGCCCGGTCTCCCATCTTTCTTCTTTGTTACTGACCCCGGGGAGTTCCCTCGTGTGCCACGCCCCGGGCCAGAGTCCAGCCACTCCCACGCCTCCTGCGGCGTCTGAAAGAACCGCACCCCTGTCTGGCTTACCACCCTCAGCCGGGCTGGGAACAACATTGCATATGGGATTTGTAGCTGTCATAGCTTCTATTTAACCGCCAGGTATGAAGCTCTCTGCCTCTGCACTTCCCTAGTGAAGTCGGGGAACACCATTACTTTACTGTTTCCAACTTGTAGGTTATTTTTCTGGCAGGCTTGCTTGAGTATGTGGTCTCGGTCTCTGAAGTGAAGCAGCCGTGCCACTATAGGTCGCGGAGGAGCACCCGGTCAGGGGGGCCTGAATTGGACCCTATGCGCCGGTTCTAGCGCATAAAATGGTGAGAGCCCCTCTGGGGCCACTTCTGTTTTGAGCCAGTCTTCCAGAAACTGCACCTTATCATTTCCTTCTTTCCTCTCTGGAATTCCCACTACACGCAGGTTGTTCCTACGAGACCTCCCTTCGCTGTCTTCTGCCCTCACCTCCAGGATCCGTACCTTGGCTTCAATGTCCTTGAGGGATTTCCGCAGTTCACTCACCTCCGTGGGACGATCAGAAATTGTCCGTTCCATATTCGTTACCCTCTCTGCTAATCGACGGTAGTCATCTTTCAGTAGATTTAAGTACGTGCCAATGGCGTCGATTTTTGTTTCTAGTGCTTCGCGGGAGACCTTGATGGCCTGCATGATATCTGTCAGCATAGGTCGTGCGGTAGGAGCATCCTTCACCAACCGCGGCCCATCCTCGTCTTCATCTGTCTGGGCACTTCCCCCTCCCATGCTAAGTGTACTGTGCCCCCTTCGTTTGTGTACCTTCCACATATTCACGGGTGGCCTCTCCTCTTCGGCGGGTTCGGCGTCAAAAGGGGGGGGGGCAGTCGATGGGCCAACGCTGCTCCTCGTTCTCTTCTGCCTTGCTGAGGCGCAAAACACAGTGCCTCCCTCTGATCACCCATGATTACCGGACTTGCTCCGCTCACTCAGTCAGCTTTCAACCGCTGTCCTCATTGCCCTCAGTGCCCTGGAAGTATCCGTGACGTTGGGGGCCTCTCAGAACACCTGGCAGCGCAGGGCAGAGACACAGGCCACTTCTCCCTCTGCCCGCTTTCTTCCTCAATGGCCCGCGTATCTCCAGGCCTCGCCCGCCTCTGCAGCCACTGGTGCCCCGAGTACTCCATTGGCCCCCTGCAGCCTATTCTGCCTTGCTCCACCCCACCAGCCGTCGCCTGCTCTCGGGCTGGTATGGCATCCGCAGGGACTCCTCTAGCTTCCTTGTCCCAGGGCTGCCCTACGTAATCACAGTGGGCCCATTGGCCACTCGCCCCCTCACTGCCTCTATCGAGGTGCCCCATTTACTTGCAGCCTGAAGAGACAGTCGTGGGGCCCGGGTGTAGTCCTCTAGTCCCCTTCATTTGGTGCCCCCGTCATACAGAGGGTGCTTCCTTAGCCCGCCGTCCACTCTATGATTCCCCAGGGGCCTCCTCTCACTCCTGCGACAATGATCCAGTTGCTGGGATGCCCCCGCCGTGACACCTGTGGGCCTCTCTCCACCGAACTCCTGCCGATCCTGGGACGTTCGCAGCCCCGTAGCCTGCCTTCAATTTGTGCCTCTATCTTTTGTGTGCGCTTTACCTAGCGCTCTCGGCTCCACCGCTGCTGCCCCGTTCAGGCTAAGCATCTCCGCCGCCTCACCAGTCAGGCGCTGCGCTCCTCGCGGCCCATTCGATTCTCCGTACCTGTACTGACTAGCCACTACTGTTTCAGGGCTCACAACTGCCATTGCTCCATCTGCGGCGCATCTCCGTTTTGGGCCGCTCCTCTGCAACTCATCCCCGCAGCAGTCTTATCAGCACTTCCCGCTCCTATCGGCTGCGGGGGGACCCAGAGCCCCCCTGGCGGTCGCCGCTCTATAGCGCAGCTCTGCCGGGCTTCCCCCACAGCCTTCCTTCTTGTCTGGAGTTGCGCCGTCGCCTCGGCTCCCTGTGGTCGCATCGCCGCTTTCCAGGCCGCTCTCTTCTACCTCCAGGCCCCGCCTGCACCGCTCTGTTGGACACAACAGGTATTTTCGGAATCGGTGGCGGATCCTCTGGGGTGGAGCCGCCGGTTGCTCATCTGCTGCACTGCTCCGCTGCTAGCTGATCTCGCTGGGCTCACTCCTCGTGGGCTCCCAGCTTCAGCATTCGTTGGTTGGGGTAGGCGCCATTTTGTTCACGGCGTCTCGCTGCTTTATTTCGCTAATCCCGGCTTATCCGTGGAACGTGGCCCTCCGGACTTGGCGGGGAAATGCTCCAGAATGTCTCCCCCGCAGCTCCAGCCAGTTTTGAGTGGGGCTGGGGCACAGGATTTTGCCGAATGGGGGATTCACCGGGCACAGCTCCGCAGCCCGCTTCCAGCTACATCGGCGTCTAGCCACGCCCCCGTGATTTCCCGCGCTGATGGCATTGGCTAAAAAGCTATACCCATTATATCCCCCAAGACCCCGGTCTTACAAGGGGTCCCACAAGGCTCCGCAATCAGCCCAGTACTTTTCAACATCTATCTGCGCCCGCTTATACCGATTATAAAGTCCTTTGGTATTGACTTGATTAATTATGCTGATGATACGCAATTGGTGTTTTCCCTAGAAGGAGCCCAGGCAGTATCAATGGATCAATTTCAGGAATGTATGCAGAGTACCACAAAATGGCTCAGACATAACTCCCTGCAATTTAACGGAGATAAGACCGAGTTGGTAGTTTGTTCCACTGCCAAAGTTGCTCGCCCACTTCACTCGGAATTTAGGCTCTCTCCTACTGATAAACCTTTGACACCAAACAAAACAGTGCGTAACTTGGGAGTCATGCTGGATGAGGACCTTCAGCTGAGACTCAGGTTAATAAGCTAGTGGGCACCTGTCTCTCCCTGATCAGAGCATTACGCACAATCCTTCCACTCCTTCCTACTAACACTAGGTCAGAGGTGGTGAGAGCAGTGATACTGAGTAGATTGGATTACTGCAACTCTCTCTACTTGGGAGCTCCAAACTCACTGATTTTGAAGATCCAGAGGATCCAAACTATAGCTGCCAAACTGGCTCTCAATAAGCATCGTAGGTCATCTACATCGAGGGCTTTGAAGGACCTTCATTGGTTACCAATTGGCCAGAGGATTAAGTTTAAATCACTATGTATAGTTTTTAAGGCAATCCATGGGTTAGGCCCGAAACCTCTGCAAGATAAATTTAAATGGTACGCTCCAAAAGGAATCTCCGGTCAGCAAACACCAATTTGGTGATTATGACGAGATACAAAAAAACAAGAACTGGCGGGAGAGCCTTTAGTGCTAGTGGCGGCAAAGCTCTGGAACGACCTCCTGTAGACATTAGACAAACTCAGGAACTACTACCATTCAGGAAAAAGCTGAAGACATGGCTTTTCCCAAGGAGGATTAATTCTGAGCTATCACTCATTGCAGGCTGGGCTATCTGTCCGTTTGTTCTGCATCCATACATCTTCTGGTCAGTCTCAGCGCCAGGATACCCTTGGGGTGACAGCTGCGCGGTATAAATATATTTTACATTACATTACATTACATTATATGCAGCTAAGAAAATCTGGCCATGCAAGGTTGTGTAGCCTATCAAACCACAAGTTTCAAACACATATATACAAATTGTGGTAGTTCTCAAACACAGCAGCACACATACGTGTGTGTTTTATCAGTAAGGCCCCGCAGCATTGTGGTAGACGTAGGCAATGCATCTTTAATTTCGTTTTCAGTCTTCATTTCGAAGTTAAATACTATTCACGTTTCAGTTAGGTAATATTGAATTTAAACTGCATTGTGCAATATATGTTTCATTTGCTACTCTGTGCACCGTGCCTGTGCAAGCATATTTATGTATTTATTATTTACATTGTGTCTGTATGCTGCTCTGGAGCTCATTAACCCTCTATCAGTATAGAATATTGTTATTATTCAATTCGAGACAGCTGCAGCAAACAGTGAGGGCGTCATGCCATAGGGGTGTGAGCAGACAGCGCTCACCACGACTCAAACGTCATTCTTCATAAGTGTTCATTCTCGCAGGTTCATAGAGACATTTAGGAGAACAATTGTCATTTTATTTTAGAACTGTATTACTACTATACCCTTTTTATTATTATTGCTGTGTGGTTTGTAATTATGTATTCTATTTCATCTACAAAACTTCTCTGAGCTACGATATAGAAATCCTGCATGAAAAGCTGCATCCGTAAACAGGCCTGGCTCAGCACAAGGTATAATCGTCTGGAGGAAGTTGTCTGGGTGCTGGATAGCGTGGGAAAAGACAAGAGACGTCACCCCGGCCATAAAATGGATGCCTTCAGCCCTCCGAGTCCCAAGGTCATTAATGAACTGGCATAATGATTCACATCCCATGGTCAGCAGTTGGCAGTGTCCGGAGGTAACGGAGCGGCCGCGTGGGTACAGAGTACACGCTCTCCAGCCAGTGACACTCGGGGAGCACGGACCCTGGAAGGTTTCCAAGGCTGTCCCTTGGGGGCCATGATGTAAATATCCCCTGGATACGGAACACTACTCTACATAACGCACGTACTGTGCCGGAGCCCGACTGCATGTCCCCTTCGAGTGAAGAGAAAGCGCGCCTGAAAAGACGTGACTGTGGATTCAATGCTTAATGGCGGTTATCTCGAAGTGATTTTACTCATATGTGGCAAGAGTTCTCGCGTCCACCACATTTCCAGAAAAAGCATGATAAAGGCAGTTATTTTTTGATGTACTATGCACAGTTTTTCTGGTTTTGTCGTTTTCCATGTGATGTAACTTCCTAGTGCTTTACCTAGCCCTTAAATATTATGATATTGTCGATGCACTAGTACGCAGTGGGTGTGTAGACATAAAAAAACAATCTGCCCCATAGCAATAAAAAAGCATATACGTGTCCTACCCCTTAAAATATGTCACATAAAAATAATCAATAAATCAAACAAAAAAAGCCTCCAAGCCATTGATGACGTTTTAGTTCTTCAGTATCAGTGGACATGGAACCAATTCATTCTGGAAGTAACCGGCTAAGTTGTGTTGGCTTCTGAAGGGGAACAATGTGGTAATTTTCAATAGATCAAAAAGTGATGTGTGTGTATCTTAATTCCTCTTATAGGCAATATTTATTTATCATGCTTTCAGGTTCATTAATAGACAAGAAAATCTTAACTTATTTGCAGACAACAACAATTTACAGAAACAAGTTAATGATAGACCACCAAAGAGATAATTGTGATTCTTAGTGACAGTGAAAAAACAATACTTCGCTGGAAGCAGAGAAGGTGTAAAATACGTGATTAGGTTTTGGACTCATGTTAAAAATTAACGAATGATTCAAGATAACACACATTGTTTTGAGGGCTTACAGAGATATTGTTTACAGTTTACACAAATGCAGCCTTATCACACCAGGTCCTAGGTTCTGTGCAAACATATTTACGGCTGCAGAAATAGTACACTCTGTTATTTTAAGGCAAGGAGTCTTAGACGAGACGTTGGGTACTATTTTTACTTAAAAGTAATTAATTTCCTGGGTGTGGCTTGGATGTGGAGAAAGATGGCGGCGTGACCCTGCTGCTCCGCTCCACGGCTGCGACAACACCTGAAAAAAGAACGCCTCCACATCACTAAACATCTCCTTAACAACAGGAATGACATGGCGATGAGGGCGTGAACCACCACCATCCTGATGTTAATCCCACCTGGTAAACTGACTTCATATCCACTGTCGGTCCTGGTGGGGGTGATCTGCCATAATGCTATGCAGTTCCTGGCAGGCCGAGATATCGGAAACAATGCGAGATGAGCTCCCGACAATTAATGTCAAACTTGTTGACACCAGACCAATTACTACGCATATACAGATATCCTCACCTGACTAACACTGCACCCATTAGCTGTTGTGGAATACTGGCAGAGCACTACCGTGTGTGCTGAGGCCACACACACCTCAAAATGGCGGCGCACTGATATGTACACACAGCACAGACAATAATTCTGGGCCAATATCGCTTGGAAGTGCCTAGTTAAGGTAATTTTCAGGCCTAGTCTTAATAATGACCCCTCCTCTCACCTGGCGAGACGTCTGCAGGAGAGGTTGAAATAATAAACGCTTAAGTCCAAATACAGACAATGTCCTAAAATGGCCACACCATAATAGGCGCATGCGGGAGAACCTTCAGGGCTGCTGGCAAGTGCCGCAAGTAATGCTGCTATATAAATAAAAGCGACTCACTAACTCCCGCAACACTTCTGCAACTATCCCAGATCTCAGCTACAGTGAAAAGGAGCCGGATAAGTGATTTGTACTCTGATTGCAACCGCACTCAAAATGGCGGCCCATTCACACTATCTGCTGTATACACAACACTTACTATAAGCACCAGCACAAGTCATGATGCCTGATTATGTGATCTCTATATAGTGCTCAACTTGGCCGGTCTCTGAGTAGACTCCTGGCTGACATATAATGTCAGGTGGTGTCCTCCATTCAGAGGTGTAAAACAGCGACTGAAGCTGGCGCTTTGTAACCCACAACAAATAAACGGCACCATCCATAGCGATATTACTTCTCACTTCAAATGAGGACTACAAAGGGATCTCGCTCAGGGTCAAATTGGAAGGCGGCACAAACCTACCAAAAAGGTACCGCTGCTCCTATTCCACTGTATGCTCTGGATGCAGTGTGCCGGAAACAACTGCTGCTTTAGTCCTACCGCTACCTAGAGATCACCCCACACAAGCACTCAACATTTTGCCTGTACACCTGCCAAGATAAAAAGAGCTTACATAACAGAACGAAGGCCTAAAAAAAAACGCGAAGAAGGTTTCTTCTACTTCCCTAAGCAAGAATCCTCCTCTTAACCCACAGTACAACTGCATACAAAATCGGACACTGCGGTTGGCCTCCACCTAATTCGTCCATCTAAACATCTATTCTTAAATAGGATCTAATAACAAAACGTCCAGGATAGGCCACGTAACACAGAATTGCATAACACAACATTTCATTTCATTTCAAAATCTTTATTCGGATAGAAGTGTATCCATAATAGCACATGTCACATAGCAGCAAAAAATACTCAAGTCTAATAATCATAATAGCAATAGGATAAAATCATTCATAAACAAGCATCATAATTATGAGCAGATAAAAACAGTTTTCAGTAAAAGCCCTCTAAATTTAAATCGTTCAAAGTCATTGCGGGCAGATTAAGAACTAATCTACAAACAGTATCCATTTGATTCATATTAGGCATGATGACAATATATAAAGATTAATTCAGTAAAACAGCCTTCATAAAGTGCACATTGTATTACGGGCACGTACTGCAACTTTTAAAAAGGTGCCTACACGAAAAGTTAATTCATCATCTTCCAATTTAAGAATTTCCATGTAGGCTACTTCTAGGTGAATAGGCGAGATGTTTTTAAAAAACGGTATCAAAAACCGTTTTGCTTATTCCATATAAAGATTATAGAAAAATAAAAAGTGAAGTTTGCCCGCTCCGACCATCAAATGGGCATGGTAATTGATCTAGGTTAACATTATACCCCAAAGGGAAACAAAGTAAGAATTTAACTGTGCCAGCCCTTAAACCAAAGAGGAGTCCTCACTCCCAGCGGCCTATCTATAACTAGATGGCGTATGTGAGACATCCTCAATAGACATGTAGGTTGCCACGGTCGTTTTCTGGGCCTCCCTTTCGTGTCTTACTTTGCTATAATGAGCATATAGGGCCCCTCGAAGGACTTTTTTGTTCATACTATCTATTTCGGTAGGATTTGAGAAGACTTGTGCATGATTAATACAACTCAAGCTCTCCCTCACTGCGGCAAGCCACGGTATTTCCCTTCCCTTCTCACACTTGAGGCAGTCTCTTATTATCACTCTAGTGAGGGACGCTGCTGGGTTTTTCCAAATAGCTAACCAAAATAGGGCAGGGCGGGCCTTTATATAATCTTCTATATAATGCAATTTCAATTTGCTGTGGCAAACATATTGTGATGTGGAGATCGGTTCTCCCAAGAGTTTTCGACAAAATCTGTTTTCTTCACGCTGGGTGCTGTTACTCTTTGTGAAGCCCCAGACCTCTGCACCATATGTTACTGTTGGAATACACTGCGTTTTATAGATTTTCATAATTGCTAAAATTACCCCTGTAACATTTCACCAGTTTACAGCAGACCACTGAAACAGCAAGCAATAACCAATGGTAACCAGTGGTAACCAATAATCAGTGGTAATCTGTAACACTGAAACAGTATTCAATATCATCAAGAAAAGTGTCAGGAAAAGGAGTCAAAGACCAGCTTAAAAGCTTAAAAAGAGTCCAAGCGGACCATCCAAATCCCGACTCTCCAGTCAAACCCCAAAATTACATTAACCACACAATGGAGATGTGTGAGAAGTTGGCCTGGTATATGCTGTCCACTAATTAAAGTGGGCACCTTGCACCAGTCCAAACAACCCCTTATGGTGATTTACGAGGTCAAAGATACCTTAGAAAGCTATCCAAGTGGTAGCTGTGGAGAGCAGCCTTCAGGCTTAGTCTTGAAGGAATGTTAAGCAGCTTGTTTTACCAGAATGCAACCTTAATGTATTGGTTAAATGAAAGGAGAACCACACAGTAGTTATAAAAATATGTATTTATTATTATAACACACCTTAAATACCTCACAGTATCTGCTACACGCAGATAAACACAAAGCACACAATACTATAGCACAGAAACAATCGTAAGTAGCACTAATACACAGTGGGCTCCAGTGGGAGACCAAACCATATACTAAAATAGTGGTATAAGAACCACGACTCGAGTCAAGACAGTGTCTAGAGGTTGTAGCATCGCTGGGACCCCAAGGAACCACCCAAGGTGAGTAAGTAGGGACCCCACGGAGGACGGGTGCAGTTTGAGAACACGACCGCGTGCTAAGTATAATTCAATGGGAGAGTCGCGGTTGCAGTTTTAAAGTTTAAGGACCCTTCCCAGTGGATTACGGAGAAACCCTTTGGAACATAGAAGGTTGGAGAGACACCCCACTCGTGGATACCAAAGTACCAGAGTTAGCTATCCCAGGGAAGCCGGGTGCATAGGGTCGAAGTGGCGTCGGAAACCGCTGTCGTTCTCAATGGGAGTCTTCAAAGAAATGCCACTGCTGGAAAGAAGAAAAGTGTCCGGTGGAACCCACAGGTGGATTCTTGATGGAAGGAACCTAAAAGCAGAGGGGACAGAGTCTGGGTCACTCAGGAGTGACCAGGGGCTTGGTAGACGAATGCCCACCGATGTCGGGTGCTTCAGGTGTGAAGATGGAGACCTTGACTCTACAGCTGCAGGGACCAGGAGACGTCCAGGATGACCAGGAGCCGTATACGAGCTGTCCCACGAAGGATGTCGAGTGCTGAGGGGTCGGTGTCCAGCGGGAGCACCAACAAGCCTTGGCAGCTGCAACCCACGAAGAAGGTCAAAGAAGGTTACGATCTGGCCCAGCAAGGACTAGGGGACTCACCACAGCAAGGGGAGTCAGGGCAGGCCTGGAGCAACCAGGGGAGCCCAAGAAAAGCAGTGTTGTCCCTCAAATGGACCCGCAGGCCGAAGGCACAGGAGTCGCGAGGGGACCTCCAGCAGTTTCACGAAGTAACGGCTTGCAGGGCACAGAGTGCGAGGAGGCTGAAATCCTTTGTACAAAATGTGCGCAGAGGTTGGGGCTATCGATAGCCCAATGCACTTAGTTGGGGAACGACAACAAGCATATGCACTTGCAAAAGTACGTGGTGCACAGGGGTTCGGGTTATGCGGTCCCCACGAGGGATACTGGCCTCAAACTCGGTGAGAGGGCAGCTCGACCTCAAGGAACATAGGAACCCACCTCCTGTGTTGCTGGAGCCTTCGGAGTCCGCAGGAGCTCGGGATCAGCAGACTGGTCAGTTGCGTTACGGTGCCTGCGAATGCAGGGGAGTGACTCCTTCACCCCAAGGGAGATACTTCAGTTGTCCTTGATGCTCCACAGATCTTACACGGAGCATGTATGGTGCACGGGCACAGACGATGCTTTGGACGGAGAGGGAGATGAAGTCAGGCCCAGTCGAAGTCCAGAGTGTCCAGACGGTCGAAGATCAGTGGTTTCTTGATCAGAATCTTGTCCACGTTCAAATCTAGGGCCCTACAGCCAGGTAAGCCATTTTGTACCCACGGGAGAGGGTTGGACAGATTCAGGGGAACCTCCCAGGGGAGGGTCAGGACAGTGGGAAGGATACTCCCCTGTCCTTTGTCCAGTTTCGCGCCAGATCAGGAGCCAACGGCTCCCAGGACTGGTTTGAACTGGACTATACACAGGGACACGAAATGTGCCCCTCATGCAGACTTTCAGGCACTTTGGAATTGCACCCACCCAGCCCCAATACACTAAATCTTGTCTGGGAGGTGGTCACACCTCCCTGTGACAGGATGCCTATTGTGCTGCCTTCCTCTGCTCGAGCTTGGGTCAGCAGCAGGAGGGCAGAAATGTGTCTCTGGTCGGCAGCAACAATTTTGTGCTGTCTGGGTCGAGAAGGCTGGTACCAGGAAGACCAGGGACCCCACAAAGCTCGCTTCTGAAGGGTGGAATCGTGTGGAGGTATGATTCCAAGGTGTTTGATACCAAACACAACATGGTTTGTTGCAGCCGTTTTCGAGATAGCATTTTACGCGAGCATATAATGCACCTCTACCTATATGTCTGGCTGTGTCACCGACAACCCGGGAGAATGGTCTCCAAAGGCTCTAGGGGGGCTCGGCTCATGCCGGGGCACCCTCTCACGTAAAACCCAGCACCCTACCTTCAGGATTGTTAAGGTCTGCTAGAGGGGTGACTTATAAGTTTTAAGTGTAGTGTCCTATAGATATAGTAAACCTATATCTAAAGTAAGTGGTGCCTGCACCAGCTTACACAGGCTGCAATGGCAGGCCTGTAGTTCCATTTTGCATGGCCTCTTATGGGTGGCATAATACATGCTTCAGCCCATGGGAGGACTCTGGGGTACCTATGCCCTGGGTACATGTGTACCATATACTAGGGACTGACAAGGGTACCCCAGTATACAATCTGGAGTGTACCGAAGTACATGCATGACATTTTAAGGAGAAAGCAGATAGACTGGGGTCCTGATTAGCAGGATCCCAGTCAGACTGGTCAAAAACAGTGTAACATCAAGCAAGAAGTGGGGGTAACCATAAGAAGCAGATCCTACTTTCCTACAAGATGATCCTAAAGAAATTGGCAGAAGTGCATGATTTCGCCAAATCCACAAAAGACAACATGGATACAATGAAAAACGACTCAGACATCAAACAAATGAACACAAGGATTGCGGAGACGGAAAGCAGAATGACCAATCTAGAAGGTGCCGAAACCAAATCCCGCAAAAATATCTTGACCCTTACTAGCCAACCCAAATTCTAATTAGAGTGTTGACAGCGTTGAGAGACAGAAACAGAAGGGGGAACCTGTGCATTTTCGGCATCCCTGAGGGGGAGGAGTACACATCTGGCTCCTACATCCTATTCCTGAAAAAAGGGTTCTTACAAAACACCAACATAATCTTTGGAAAAGACCTTGAATTTGAAAGATCACATCGTGTACCTGCAAGGAAGCACTCCAATCAGACCTACCTGTGTCCAATCGTATGCAAGCCCCTCCACTACCAACATGTGGAAAAAAGTATTGCATTCATGAGGAAACATAATCACATACCATGGAAGTGCAACAAGGGCTTCATCTCACAGTACTACTCTAAATCTGCGGTTGAAATCAGGAAAGGTTTCTTAGCTCTATGGCCCACTGAAGGCAATGAACTGTCAATTTTCCTTCGCAAGCACTGTGAAATACTGAGTGACAATACAAGGGTCCTCACACATCTTCATAGACTATCTCCCTCTCTCAAAATTCCTAGACGAGAAAGAGGATGCAGCGATGGAAATTAAATGAAATGAAGGTTTTGTAGAGCGCATGTATGCTGAGGCATCTGAGTGCTAGAGCTGTCATAAATATCTTGAGCAGAGGGAACAGGCAGAGGCTAGGACTTGGATGCAAACAGCCATGTTTTTAGCGATTTTCTAAACAGCTGTCTATTGGTTTGGCTTCTCAGTGTAAAAGGCAGAGTGTTCCAGAGTTTAGAGGCCAAATGAAAAAGCTTCTTCCTCCCCATTTTACGGTCTTCACCCTAGGAATGACAAGCAGAGAGGCAGTCAATGACCTAAGATTGCGTTGTGGGATGTGCCATTGTTAGAAATGGGGGTCTCTAGTTGGCAATGGTTTGCACCTTGTCCAAGTAGGGACCCTTCCTTCTAGTCAGGATAAGGGAGTTACACTCCTACCATAACCCCTGCTCACCCCCTTGGTAGCTTGGCACGAGCAGTCAGGCTTATCTTAGAGGCAGTGTGTAAAGCATTTGCACATAACCAACAGTAATACAGTGTAAGCACTACAAAAGGACACCACACCAGTTTAGAAAAATATCCAATATTTTTATATACTTTAAGACAAGACCAAAAACCATAAAGAATCCACAATACAGTACTTGAAAAATAGATACTGTGCAGAAATACATCAAAAACACAGTTTGTTCGAGTCGATAGCTCCGTCCGGGGCTACCCCGAGGCTGAAAACAACAGAGTCGAACAGTTCCAGCCGACCGCGTCGATACGGGCCAGCAAAAGCGTGAACAGACTCGGTAACAGTACCTTTCTCGTTGTGGCTTACACGGGGGTGCGAGACGGTCGTGGCAACCGTCGCGGTTGCGTTGCAAAATGGAAGCGGTGCAGGGCGCGGTGTCCTCTCGATGCGGGGCAGGCAGCGGCTCGGTGATGATCGTCCAGACGGCGTCTGTGAGACCAAGGCTTACGGTGCAGGGCGAGACGGTGCTCGATGCGGTGCTGGCAGGTTGCGGTGCAGACGACAGAGCCGGTTTGCGGGAGCTGGCGTCGGTCGGTGCCCCCAACCACGATGCGGTCACGGGTGTCGAGTCAGCAGCAGCGACAGCGTCGGTGAGACCAGGATGGCGAAGTGAAGCGAGGCGCGGTGCGGACTGCGGTGCCCACAGGTCACGGTGCAAGCAGCGGCTCGGTGGCGGCGACAGTTGTCGTCGGTGAGACCAGGGTTGCGGTGCGAGATGTGGACGGGGTGGTTTGCGATGCCGTCAGGACACAGAGCCAGCGAAGGAGTCGGTGACGGAGTCAGTTACGGTTCCCTTCTCTGTGGCAACGGAAACAGCGGTTCCAGAAGCGGTACCCAGAGGTTGGTGAAGTCTTTGCAGTCCCTGAGACTTCAGAACAGGAGGCCAGCTCGATTTCAGACCCATGGAGATACTCAGCACAAGTAAAGAAAGTTCAGTCCAGTCCTTTCACTGCCCAAGGCAGAAGCAGCAACTGCAGGCCAACCCAACAAAGCAACAACACAGCAAAGGGGTAGTACTCCTCCTGGCAGCTCTTCCAGCTCTTCTTCTTGGCAGGTTCCTTGATTCCAGCGAGTTCTAAAATTCAGGGGTTTGGGCTCCACTTTTTATAGCCCAAAATCCTTTGTCCTCTCAGGCAGAGAGTGTCTGTGCCCAGCCAGAACCAGTTCTGCCCTCTCTGGTGTGGCTTCCTGGCAGGAGGTGGAGACGGCATTGTCAGAGGCAGACCAGGCCCATTCAGGTGCAAGGAAATCTCCTCCCCCTACTCTAAATGCAGCCCAGGTCTATTCAGCCCTTTCCTGACCCCTCTAGACTATCTGGAGCCTCTGCTGCTCCCCAGCCACTGTCATCCAAAACCCAGACAGTCAATCCACAAACCCAGCAGAGGCCTGCTGGATGGCTGAGCAAGAAAATACCTACTTTCTAAAAGTGGTATTTTCAAACACAGAATGTAAAAATCACCTTCACTAAAAGATGCATCTTTAGATTCTGAGTTCAGGCATACTAAACTTTATTTTCCTACCTAGTTCCCAGGGCCAGTTATGTTTATAAGATGTTGTAAACAAACTCCCCATTCTGTCCTATGGGGAACAGGTAGCCTTGCATTAGTGAAAAACGAAATTGGCAGTAATTCACTATCAGGACATGCCACACACACCAGGGCATGTCCTACCTTTCACATACACTGCACCCTGCCCACAGGGGTATCTTGGGCCTACCTTAGGGGTGACTGACATGTAAGAAAAGGGAAGGTTAGGGCCTGGCAAGTGGGTGCACTTGCCAAGTCGACATGGCAGCACCAGACTGCACACAGGCTCTGCAATGGCAGGCCAGAGTTACATTTACGAGCTGTTGGTGTGGGTGGCACAATCCAGTGCTGCAGCCCACTAACAGCATTTGATTTACAGGCCCTGGCACACTCAGTGCACTTTACTAGGAACTGACACATAAATCAAATTGGCCAATCATGGAAACACCAATACATAGCACATTTTACCACAGGGGCACTTGCACTTTACCACTGATCAGCAGTGAGAAAAGTGCGCAAAAACACTAAGCCAGCAAAAACAGAGTCAAAACCGGGAGGTCAGAAAGCAAAAACTCAGGGAAAACATGCCAAAAGATGTCAAGTCTAACAGCCATCTAATGCGATTGCTGAAGTAGGCAGGTCCTACCCCATAGAGGGTCTTGTGAACAATGCATAAGGACTTGAATTGGACCCTTGCCTGGACCAGCAGCCAATGCAGATCTCGAATACTTTGGGACACCGGACTGAATTTGGGGATTTTAAGCAGTAATTGTGCTGCCGCATTTTGAAGTGATTGAAGCTTGCGTAAGGTCATCTTGTTTTCACCCAGATAAAGAGCATTGCAATAATCGATCTTTGATAACACCAAGGCAACAATCACTGTTTTACTTAGATCCATCGGAATAAAAGGTAAACATTTTTTTAGGATCTTCAACGTGTAGAAGCAGGACGATGTAATAAGATTGACCTGGTCCGATAAGGACAGCTGGTCATCTAGAGTGACACCTGGACTTTTTACCTTCTTTACTGGAGATGGACAGGGTCCGGCTACTTCTGGCCACCAAGATGTGTTCCAGAAAGAAGTATTTTTACCGAATAGTACCACCTCAGTTTTATTGGTATTCAACTTTAAACAGTTGTCCCGCATCTACGTGATAATGTGGACCATACAGTTGTTAAATGTTATTACCACTTCAACTGGCTTTGATGATAAAGACGTGTTGTCCACATAGCAGATAGCAGTAAAGCCATGAGAGCGGATGAGTTTAGCCTGTGGGGTAACGTAGACATTGAACAGAGTTGGGGATAGCGAGGATCCCTGGGGCACCCTGCATGGTAGGACGTAATGATGTGATTTGTGTCTTCCCATCACTACAGTATGTTATCTATTTACTAGGAATGATCTGAATATATTGGAGGCTTTGCCTGTGATCCCCATTTCAGATAAGCGCCGGATGAGTACTTGATGGTTTACCGTATCGAATGCAGCTGAGAGGTCTAGCAAAATTAGTATTGCCTTTTCTCCTCCATGTAGCTGGATGCGGATCTCCTCGGTGGCTGCAACAAGTGCTGATTCTGTACTATGTAAGGGCCGAAATCCATGTTGTGCAGGATCCATTTTGTCGTTTGACTCTAGGAAATGTGGACACTTCTGCACACAAGACTGGCTCTACTAAGAATAAACATGGACTTGTACAGTGGTCCTGTGGTCACTCAAGTTCTAAATTCAATGGGATTTCCTCTAATCGACCGTCTCACACGTATGTGCCTCGTATATAGCACCACTGGGTTGTATATTACTAATAGCTGCATGGCAATCGTATAGCAAATCAAACTAAGTTGAGTCCTCTAACAAGGTATGTATGATGTTATTATTAACTAAATGTAAGGGTCTATTGTTGTCTAATGTAACCTTCAGCCTAAACATGGACCCACGGAGGTTTGACAATCTGACTAATTAATATACAAATACCGTTCTAATAAGAATAGATACATGTTAGACAAGTACTCAATACGTTCCAGATACCCATCTGCTCTTGGTCTTAACTGCTATTGGCCATAACATGATACTTGCTTCATTTATTCCTTAGCCTATATCTCAGGCCTGAGGCATTTCATATATCTTCAAACAACTCCCCTAGACTTCTGAGTAACTCGTTAGGGTGGCGCCCCTGATTTGACCAATTTACCTAATCGCTCTCTAGATTTTCATAGAAATCTCTGCTACTAAACTAAGATTTTGCCAAGCAAAATTCATTAGTTCTCTCTATGCATAAACAACTGACTGTCAATTTTGTGATTGTGCAGACATTTTATAAGATTGATCATTTTCTATCATTGCCGTGGAGGAGCGTTTCTCCTCTCGCTATTCCTGGTGGATACTTTGGGGGTGTGAATGGGAGCGGGGCGGTTGTCCCAGCAAGATGGGGCTGGTGGTGTATACCTTTCATTTGGATTGTACTTTATTGATCTTCTTCCGGTTGTAGTCTTGCGGATACATGGGACAGTAGCCAGGGCCTGTCGGGTGGAGCGTAGGTCTCTGGTGGGTACGTGGAATGTGAGGTAGTGGTTGAGGTACACAGGTCCCACGTCATGAAGTGCTTTGTAGGCGTGTGTGAGGAGCTTGAAGGTGATTTCTTTTGTTGACTGGGAGCCAGTGGAGGTCTCTGAGGTGGCTGGAGATGTGGGTGCAGCGGGGGATGTTGAGGATGAGTCTGGCTCATGAAGTGGAGATTTAACAAGGAGATCCTTAAACATCAAAATAACGTACAGGCTATTGTGGAGACCATGCAGAACTTCCTTGCAGACAACAAGCATGATGAAACCTCTGAAATTACTTGATGGAAGAGTCTGAAGGCCACACTAAGAGGATTGATTATCAAGATTAGAACCAGCATGAACAAAGAGGTGAATAAAAGGTTTTAGAACTGGAAAACCAAATCTCTGCTCTAGAAAAATGACATATCTCTAAAACAGATAATACCTTAAATGAGATTACTTAGAAAAAATATAAATATGATAAAATATTAAGTAAAGGGCAGGCATATGGGTCAGCATACAAGAGTATCCAGCTTTGTAAAACCAAAAAGCTGCTGTCCACACTAACCCTACTAAAATAGCAGAGGTTTTTAAGGATTTCTACCAAACCCTCTATAAAGGCAACAGCACCCTTGACCATAAGAAACGCGTACCTTACCTCAATAAAGCTAACTTGCCTAAACTAACAGCGGTAGAATTTGAAACAATTTATGGCCCAATTACAAAAGAAGAAATAGCTAACAAATAGCTACTGCTATTAGGAAACTAAAATTGGGCAAGGCCCCTGGCCAAGATGGGTACACTGCACAGTTCTTTGAAACATTTTCAGCATCAGTTATTTCACCCCTAGCCAACCTCTTTACTCTCTTCGCCAACTATGGACAAATTGAGGGCACTCCTGCGGAAGCGATTATCACTGTTATTCCGAAAGAGGGGAAATACACTCTATAACCAAAAATACTACAGACCAATCTCTTTGATTAATTTGGACTACAAAATGTATGCCATGATACTCTCAGCCAGACTCCAAAAATACATCTCTAAACTCAACCACACTTCTCAGGTTGGGTTTCCGAAGAATAGATTATCCAGTGATAATACAGGCATACTCTGCCATGTCATAGAAAAGGCAAAGCTCTCAATGTCCCCGACAGTAGCAATTACACTCAACGCAAAAAAAGCATTAGACAAAGTTGACTGGAGTTATTTAAAACGTCATAGAGATGTTCAACCGACGTGAGTTCCTCATTAGAATGATAATGTCATTATACCACAACCCAACAGCTAGAATAAGGGTGGGAGGCTTTATACCAAATGTATTTCCCTTAGAACAAGGGACAAGACAAGGTTGCCCCCTATCAACGCCTCTTTCTCTTAGCCCTATAACCCTTTCTCCATCACCATCGCAAAAATATAGGTATATCAGGTGTTTCTTTCTGTAAATAAAACATAAAACCAGCTGCATATGCCGACGATATCTTAATTACCACCGAGGATGCTCCCGCCTCTATTTCTGCAATGATGACATCAATTCAAGAATTTTCTGAGGTCTCCGGCTACACCCTCAACAGGGACAAATCAGAGGTTAAACTCCGTAACAATATAGGAAACAAGAATATCCTAGGAGACTCTGGCCTCGTATGGCAACCAAGATGCACCAAATAACTAGGAGTGGAATTCTCTAACAACCTCATCACTACATTAAAGTGTAACTGTTAGAGATCTGGCATTTTAGTGGGTTTACCCCCAGACTTTTTGCCTTTTGACCTCCTGTTTTTGACCTATTTTTCGTTGGTTTTAGGACTCTGGGCACTTAACCACTGCTAATCAGTGCTAAAGTGCATATGCTCTCCTAGTAAATGGTGTTTTGATTGGTTTTCCATGATTGGTATATTTGATTTACTAGGAAGCCCCTAGTACAGTGCACTGTGTGTGTCCTGGGCCTGTAAATCAAAGGCTGCTAGTGGGCCTGCAGCACTGGTTGTGCCACTCACACAAGTAGTCTTTCAAAGGTGTCTCAAACCTGCCACTGCAGTGTCTGCGTGCAGTTTTTACTGCCATGTGAACCTGGCAAGTGCACCCACTTGTCAGGCCCTAACCTTCCCTTTTCTTACATATGTCACCCTTAAAGTAGACCCAAGGTAGCCACATGGGCAGGGTGCAGTGTATGTGAAAGGTAGGACATGTAGTAGTACATGTCCTGATAGTGAAATACTATGTGTTTCATTTTTCACTATTGAAAGGCTGACTGTCCCATTGGTTAACATGGGAGCTACCTTGTAACATCTGGCAAGTGTACCTTTCTATTGGGACAAGATAGACAAATGGAGTTAAGACTCGCTGAACTCAGAATTTGATAACTTATCATATAGTAAAGATGGTTTTTAAATTGTGTCTTGAAAATGCCACTTTTAGAAAGTGTAAATGAAGAAAACAGCTATTTTGCACTCTGCTTTTTGATGTCCACAAGTAAACCAAAGAAACAAAAATGTATGAAATTTCAGTGTGCATCCTCTGGGGCGGTACTACCCCCGCCTATACAAAATCAATGGAAATACTAGGACTGCAAAGTCTCAGACAGAGTGTGCACTACTATGCGCTTAGAAAAGTGTCAAACCAAAGTTAACTGATGTGTTTAGTAGTGTGTGATACATTCGCACATGAGCAAAACATCATATACATGACACATATAAAAAAAATAATCCAACAGTTATTCGTAGTTTCATCAATTCATTGCTTCATGAATCTTGTTATATTGCCTTGAATTCTCATGTAAGCTGAATTCCTTACAACAGGAAGAATCATGCGAAATGGGCGTAAATCACTCTATCCCAATGCATTTCGGGTGCAATGCACCCTTCCTCAGGGGAATCTATAAACAAACAATGCTGCAATCAATAAATGTAGCAATTCAAACTCATAACAGCAACCGAATATGCAATAGGCCTGCTTATACGTGAGGTTTAATTTAAAAAAGCTCAGTAATGTGATTCAAATTCATAATACGCAAGAAAAGAGACTAGTCTTACAAAGAAAAAAGACAAGTCTAGCGACAAGAAGTTCAATGCTAGATTATGTGCTCGATAGAGAGAAGCTCCACATGCTTGTAGCCACGTGTCCCTCATGATACTATACCCGGCGCTAGACTACAGTGCACCATACCTGCTTAACTTGACACAAATAGGTACTAACCAGATGTGAAAAATCCGGTGAAAAGTGCTCTTCACCAAAGTTGCGTGCCAAATGAAAGTGTCCCAATTTGAAAAAGTCTCTGCGAGCTACTCATACCTCTACGCTCAATATTCGTCAACCAACTGCAGAAGAGATTAAATTGGCGCTCCGAATGAGGAATGGATTGGACAGTGAGCTCAATATCCGTAAAGGTACAGTATGACTGTTTGTGTCCCTAAATGATGTCACAAGAATGAGAAAAGAAACCATAAGCCAATAAGAAGGCATATCCAATCTTTAAATTGCTGACTACCAACTCGTAAACTCACCAGTATCGCAGAGAAACCACAATGGTTCTAGGAAGCCTGTGAGCTGAATCCCCAAAGTCCTCTGCGTGATGCCTGCTGCAAAAGAAAACACCGTAGCTGAAATCCTGATGTTAATGTAATAAAGTTAACTGCTTTCTTGCCAACCCATCCATGCCTGGCTAATGCTTACTTTGAAAATGAATCGTAGAGTGCTCCTATGAATCTCAATGCGCTCCCTCGCCGTGAGTCATAACCAATATCCCTCCTCCATGCGATATTTACTGTCGGCTAAAAACGAAGAACAATATGCTATTGACACAACTTAAGTTCCAAATCAAATAGTAGCCCGTGTCTACTCGTGAAAATTATAATACTCACTGGGCAAGAATCCGGTAAATATTCTGCTGTTCTCCTCCACAAAACGTGGATTCTAACCCGAAAGGAAAATACCGCCGTGTTTAAATCGATCACCTCGCTGCCGGTCACATGACCTTATGACGCAACGTGACCCACCACCAAAAGTGAAAAATAGAGAAAGGACTGCAAGAGTGTCCCCGATAATATGAATAATACAAAATGTCTGCCATAGTCGTGCTTGGAACACCGAAACAAACTGACAGAAAAGCTTTGAAATGACCAATATTTATGTAATTGTAATGTGGATGCAAGCAATGTTTTTTTTGTTTATATGTAATGCAATAACCTTAAATGGGATGTACTGAATATCTGCCATGATCACAACTGTGACATCATAAACTAACATGGTGACAGGCTTGTAATAAACCAATGATATCATTATGATAATACTAACTTATCATCTGGCATAGGATGCAAACATGTAATACAAACAACATATTCAAGTGCTCTTACAGACTTGATCAGGGACAATTTAAGCAAAACATGGCATACAATAAATGAATACAGTTTCCACACTGAGTGTTCGCTGGAGTAAAAACTCCGAAATAAAAACAGGTAACCTAAGTCATGCTGTCCTAATCTATATGCTGATTACATGCTAAATGCATCATCACCATCCTGAAAACCTTTGAATATCAATGTCATTCATTAATGTAAACCAAATGTATGTTTAACCTATTGTAATTCTCTAAAGTAGAAACAGTATACATGGTGCGAATAGCCTAAGTCGTGCGATGATGATATCATGCCAAATGAATCATCACAATCTCAGAGAACAATGAGCATAAATAACATTCATTAACGTAAGCCAGATGGATGTGGGGCTTGTAATAATTCTCCATGATGGTCAACAAAATTATGCGCTATGCTTAATGTGATTGCCATTGTGACTGAAGCCTATATTACAATAACGATCATTGAAAAAACATACATAATAGGAGAAATGCAATATAATGTAACCAAAACACGATGATGGCATCCTCAAGTGAAAAAAGCAATTGAATCAAACACAGTGTAAATCACATTGCTACGTCAAATACCTAAATACCCAAACTAAGTGAATGTGAGCGTCTTCTAAAGTGTATGTTGTGTGAAATACTAAATACAGGATACTATATCCACAGTTGTGCATGGTGCTACTATGAAAAACATGATAGAAAACGTTGTCACTAAGGGCCAGTGAAGTGGTGCAGCTGTGGAATCGCTGAGGGTATAGATATCTCATTGGATTACAGGAAGCATGAAAGTTCTAACTTGTTATTCAAACCTTTGGGCATCATAGTGTCCAAGAACCGAATCCAAAAGCTTTCACGTTGGATTAGGAACTTGGACATGTATCTGTCACTCCTACTCCTAACTACTTCCAATATGGTGAATCTCAATTGAGCGATTGTGTGATGCTTCTCTGCCCAGTGACATGCTAGAGAGGAACTCTTCGTGGAAGTTCTAATCCTACTCTTATGCTCTGTGATCCTTGTACGTAATGTTCTCTCGGTCTTACCCACATTATGGAGACCACAGGGACACTTTATGGTGTAAATTACATTCTGCTCATTAAAATTAGCCGTATGATTTAAGTGGACTGGTTTTCCTGTCCATGGATGCGATATGAGTGCTCCCACCAAAACATTATTGCAATGTGAACAGTTGTAGCATTTCTGCATGCCCTTGTGATGTGATGTGGTATCAGAGTTATCTTTGGATAAGATTTCTTTGAGATTGTAAGATCTCTTGTAGGCAAAGATTGGAGGATTTTGAAACAGATTCTTCAATTCAGGTTCCAGCTGCAAAAGTTCCCAACGATTGAGAATCACTCTTTTGATGGCCGGTGACTGTGTGGAAAATGTAGACACGAAGACCTCTCTTTGTGCTGTGCTTCTCTCTCTGTTCCTTAATAGTTCAGATCTGGGTATCATCAATGCCCGACTCGCTGCGCTTTCAATTACCTCCTTTGGATAACCTCGTTCCAAGAAATTATTTTTGTACTGAGATAAGGTTTCGGTGAACACAGTGTTATCTGATGTTATCCTTTTGAGTCTAAGAAACTGTGAAAAAGGTAGATGTCTCTTCAAAGCTGCAGGATGGAAACTGGTATACAGAAGAGCATTATTACGGTCGGTAGGTTGTTTGAAAACCGAGGTGGTAATCATGGAGTCTGCCATGGTAATCTGCACGTCCAAATAAGAGATGCTCTTGGAATCGATAGAATGTGTGAATTGAATCCTAGGATTTCTTCCATTCAATTCAATGAGTTTCATTTCTAAATCATGTTGTGTACCCTGCCATACAATCAATATATCGTCAATGTACCGCCGATATAAGATCAAATGTTCCATCCAAAATGTGTCATTCAAAATGAAATCATCCTCGAATTTCATCATGAAAATATTAGCATAGCATGGGGCCCCTATAAAATTGGGATAGAGTGATTTACGCCCATTTCGCATGATTCTTCCTGTTGTAAGGAATTCAGCTTACATGAGAATTCAAGGCAATAAAACAAGATTCATGAAGCAATGAATTGATGAAACTACGAATAACTGTTGGATTATTTTTTATATGCGTCATGAATATGATGTTTTGCTCATGTGCGAATGTATCACACACTACTAAACACATCAGTTAACTTTGGTTTGACGCTTTTCTAAGCGCATAGTAGTGCACACTCTGTCTTAGACTTTGCAGTCCTAGTATTTCCATTGATTTTGTATAGGCGGGGGTTAGTACCACCCCAGAGGGTGCACACTGAAATTTCATACATTTTTGTTTCTTTGGTTTACTTGTGGACATCAAAAAGCAGAGTGCAAAAAAGCTGTTTTCTTCATTTACATTACTAATCTTCTACCCCACACAGCTACTAGTTTGCACCACCAGGATGTCATTTGAGGACATTTTACACTTAACTGAAAATAAGGCAGATACAAAAGTGTACAGTTCAGCTGAGGCTCAGGATATATATGGCCTGATCCGTGAGGTACGGTCTTTCGACACGGCTCTTGGGCCGGTCGCTCAGCAATTGCGACAACTAGAATATTTAATGAAGAGAGAGATTAATCAGAGACTGCACGCAACTACACTCATGCAATATCATAAGGCTAGTAGAATACCACGAGGGCTGAGACTAGCCATCAAACCTATGATGTTTAAAACCAACAGAAAGTTCATGGACAAGTGGTATTCCATATTGAATAAGTGCTCACTTGACTTAATCTTGCGGATAGTGGAGGAGTTATCTGGGCTAGAACAAGAAATAAGTGAATTACAAGATTCTTTGAAACAGCGTATGGAAGCTGAGTCTTGGTCAACGACTTTAGCAGAGATCAATGTTAAATTAGATCTTTATGCGAAGGAGATTCATGAACGCAAGATACGCAAGTTTCGTAGGGACAGATAGATTATAAATTGGATGAGGTTTACTCCTGGGCGGAGGTGTACGCCCGAAGTGTAACTTCTCTAGACCAGGCACTACATCATCTGAGGAAAGTTTGGCATCAATCAGCGACACACGGATAACAAGAGCACCGGTACCATCTACATCTGACAGTTCTCAGGAAGCATCAAGATCTGAACCTGTGTCAGTCCCTAAGGTTTCTTTTTTAGAGACAAGTCCAGCAGCCAACCATCCACCAGTAGCACAAGGAACAGTGGACGCAGCAAAACCCGCAGAGGCAGGAGATTCAACAAAAACTACCTCCTCAGACCGCAGAGCGAAAAAACATTAGTAATCAATATATCCTCTACACAATTGTCAGAAGCCCAGATGGACGTGTTGAACAAGGGTATCGGGTTTGTACCTAGAATCCACACAAAACCTTTTGACACTGAGGTGGACTTTTACAATTTTACGAGGAAGATTAGATTACGTTATTTCTTTGCTGATCTGGGCTTTTCTCAAGATAACGAGCAGGAAACTGAATATTTGGAGTTCAAGCCTCAGAGTACTTTCATCTCGCCAATCTCACACAAAGTGATAGATACGTTCGAAACGCTGGTTAAGAAAGACTTAGCACGCATCCCTTCAGTCTCGAAGAAACGACAGAATCTGACAAGAAGAGAGAAACAGGCACTAAAAGTGTTGAAGAAAAATGACTCTCTCACATTTTTTCCCGCAGACAAAGGTGGCGCACTGGTGGTCATGGACCGTTCATTCTATGAGAGGAAAGTCGAGGTTATGCTACCTACCACCTACTTGATCAGCTTCCCCCCTAACCTCTCACCCAAAGCGCAAAAAAAACTTAAACACAAACTGATTAGACAGCACCCAGAATCACTATTCGCAGACATATATCACTGCTCCTCCAAAGGCCAGATTAAAATAAAGCTTATCTTTCACACTGAAAGACCCGAAGAGTGGAACTCTATCATCAGATCACAACTACACATTTCCAAAACGACGAATACACCTCTGAGCTGCAAACTAACGATCTCTATCCCCAACCGCTCGAAGCGGAGGGGGAATACTTCTATGACCATTTACCTTAACGGCACAGTCTAAATCCAAGCCAACAACGACAACCTTGAGGCTTTTGACAAACTCTTCCCCTCAGTTCGGTCTACCTCCTATCACACCCCCCTTCCCCTCCCTACCCACCCCCTCTCCCCGGACAGTCGGACCCTCCAGCAGAGCACCCTAACCACTCACGCGCCCCCACTAACAACACCAGCCTTCCGGCATGTGACACCACCCTCACAGCTGCCACCAAGAACAAGGCCCTCCTCCCCCATCCGACCGTCTCCTCGACCACCCCTCCGCCTACTACCCTCCTTATACTACTTCGATCGACCGCAACACACATTCCACAAGCCCCATCTACTTTCCTATACCCACACTCATAAGAACGCGGGAGCCACAGTCTGACCCTCCATTCGCTGCGCCCTCGGCCCCGTGCAATGACCACAAGGACAGCACACTCATAAGAACTCGGCAGCCACAACATGACCCTCCACTCGCTGCGCCCTCGGCCCCGCTCAATGACCACACGGACAACACACTATCTATTAGACGGCAAGACAGCAGCGTCAGGACACCCCCCTCTCGGGAAGACCCCATTCAGAACCACCCCACCCCCACCCTTGAAAACACGGGTCAGCGTCTCACCCTGCTTGAAAGCCAGCTAGCCATTGTAATACAAGGCTTCAACGAAATGCTAGCCAACCTCGCCTCGCTCCGTAAACCACACCAAAATCCCCATAACACCCCCACCGTCAACAACCCCACTCACCAATGACTCCCCACGACTCCCCGCCACAGGGAGATCGCAACCCCCCCTCTCGAATCATAATCGGAACCCAGACCGTACCAGCAGAACTAGAATAGCTATGTCCCCGAGTGAAGCAGCAGATCTTGCCTCTTCATACGACACCCCAGCTACTGCCACCCCTCTTTCCAAAATCCAGGTGATCACCGGATTCAGAAGGGACCTCTCCCCTCCCAGACCCCCAGCCTCCCTTACCAACGTCCCCAGGGCCCCCCTTAAGAAGAACCCCATTAAAGTGGCACACACCACCAACCTCATGCTCATAAACTGCAGATCAGCCACTAAACATGCAACAGAGCTAGCAGAATCCATCCTCACCCATGACATAGACTTCATCACCCAGACGTGGCTAAACGAATGCTCGACACCAATCATGGACACTCTTGTGCCACCAGGCTTTGTAATCTCAACAAAGATCGAAAAGACCAAAACGGCGGAGGTATAGCAATCATTCATAACAACAATATATCTGTGACAGAAATCGACACCTGTAACTAGAACACCTGTGAATGCCTTTCCGCCAACATCAACACAAGCGACAACAAGATATTCCAGTGCCATCTCCTATATCATCCCCCAGGAAACACCACCGCATTCACCGAACACCTGTCCGACCTCATTGTTCATTGCTCACTCCGAGACGCCAACAACCTAATTCTGGGAGACCTGAACCTACACTGGAACGAAAACAACAACCCGGTAATCCAGAACCTAAATGAACTGCTACACAGCAACAACCTTACCCAGCACTGTTCAGAAATTACCCACAACAAAGGAGCAATCCTGGATGCCATCATCTCCCAACGGGACACCATCACAATCGATCAGATCCTACCCGTTGACTGGTCTGACCACCACCTTATCCTATTCCACATCACTCAACCAATCACACATCAACCCCCCACCCAAGACCCCCCTAAATGGGCGAGAAATCTTAGACAGATCTCCATGGCCGACTTTGAAAAAAAGGGTAGGCTCACTCCTGCCTACCTCCACGGATGATCTCTCTACAACGGAACTCACCACTCACTATAACTCTACTATGACTTCCATCCTAGATCAATTAGCCCTCCTGAAACTAAAAAAAACCAGGAACATTCCGTCCAGATCCTGGTTCAACTCAGACATCAACGCTGAAAGAAAACAACTAAGAGCCGCAGAACGACTATGGAGGAACAACCCCTCTACAAGCCTCCACGAGCAACTCAAAGCAACCCGAAGGAAATACAAAAAACACATTAACAACGAAAAAACCACCTTCTTCTGCACCGCCCTGGACAACGCGAAAAACAGACCCAAAGAACTATTCAACATCATCAGACAACAAACATCCAAGCCCTCTGCTACCCCAGGCCAGGCCTCCAAAGACCTGTGCGACAACTTCGCCAACTTCTTCATAGACAAAATCACCAAGATTGAGCTCTCACTAGACGTCAACCCCAACACCTCAAGTACAATCCCACCCCCAGAAACCGAAGCCAACACACGCAAGCACCCCATGAAAGTCTGGAAATCCTTCAACCCCATACCTGAAACCGAGATTCTCAAACTGATCGCCACCTCCAAACCCGCATCTCACACACTAGATCCTTTACCCACTCAATTGATAAAAAACTGAAACTCTCCATAGCTCCATTCTGGTGCAAGATCATAAACAGCTCCTTGAGAACCGGCGTCATACCAGACTGCCTCAAAGTCGGCCAAGTCACACCACTCCCAAAAAAACCTGACCTTGACACCAACGATCTGAACAACTTCAGACCCGTTTCCAATCTCCCCCTCCTTGCCAAAATCCTTGAAAAGTGCGTTCTTTCACAACTGACTCAGCACATGGACAGCACCCACCTTCTAGATCCCCACCAATCGGGATTCAGAAAAGGCTGAAGCACTGAGACCGCGATCCTTAACATCGTGGATGACATTCACAAATCTCTAGATACCGACAAATGCTGCCTACTCATCCTCCTGGACCTATCGGCAGCATTTGACACGGTGGATCACAATCTACTCATCAAGGCTCTTCAGGACAGGGTAGGAGCAGACGAGGTGGTCATGCAATGGTTCTCCTTCTTCTTACACAACCGCTCCCAAAGGATAAAAATCAAAACCTTCACGTCCGACCCACACCCCGTCAACAGAGGTGTCCCCCAAGGATCAGTGCTCTCCCCTCAACTGTTCAACATTTATATGGAACCCCTCACCTCCATACTCAAAAAAGCCAACATCACCTTTCACCTCTATGCAGACGACACCCAGATCTATCTGGAAACCTCCTCCTTTGAAGATATTCAGAGACTAAACAACACTCTCAAAGAAGTCCAACATTGGCTATCCATGAACCACCTCAAACTCAACCAAGACAAAACCGAAATCCTCCTCATATCCAACAAAGAAGAAAACCCCCAAATCATGGAATGGCTCAAAGCAATCGATGCTCTCAACTGTAATCCTCACCCCGGCCAACTCCATTAAATCATTAGGAATCATCCTAGACCCCAAACTTGACATGGTCAGTCACATCAAGAACTCCGCGAAGAGTGCCTTCCTCAATCCGAAGCTTCTCAACAAAATAAAACCCTTCATCCCGCCCAATGACCTCAAACAAGCCACCCAATCCCTGGTGATATCTAGACTCGACTATGGAAATGCTATCCTCACCGGTACAGCGAAATCCCACCTAGCCCCCCTCAAAACAACTCTAAATGCAGCAGCCAGAATGGTCACCGGAGTCAGGAAATTTGAGCACAATTGCACCCGCACTCAAAGAACTAAAATGGCTCCCAATAGAGATGCGTGCCAGCTTCAGAACTGCCTGCCTCACGCACAAAGCCCTCCACACAGGGAAACCTGAATACCTGGCCTCCAAACTCAAAAAGACCGGCCAGACTAGGAACCTCAGGAGCTCCAACTCCCTTCTGCTCATTCCTATGAAAACACGCAAACAGAAAACCGCTGCACGATCCTTCGCTGGAAACTAACCTAAAATCTGGAACTCCATCCCAGCAGACATTAGGACTATCCCGTCCTTTGTAAAATTAAAAAAACTCCTAAAAGACCTCTTCCTCAACCGTGCCTTCCCGAACAGTTAACCAGCACTGAAAGGCACATACCTGCATTCCGCAGCACCATGACACTTTGTCACCATAATCTACCTCCTCCTAGCACGCCTTCGCCCCTCCCCGCTCCCCCCCTCCCTGAAAATGGCTCCGCACAAGACAACGTGCACTCTGCAAGGCTCTCAGGACTGCCCTGCCTCAATGTTGCACTACACGCCAGGACTTCCGAATCCAACATATATACCTATGCCTTATTCTGGGATTCCTGTATTATAACTGTTGTAAAGCGCTCTGATACCCTCAGGTCTGGCCAGCGCTATATAAAACTCCTTAATAAATAAATAAATAAATAAATATGCTGAGTGATGAAACAACTTATTTACCCTTAGCACAGGATCCCACTCTGGATTTTCAAGAGGCTTTGAACAAGATATTACAGAAGGCGAGGGACATGGGTTGGATTTCCGACAGAACATTGGAGTTCTTATCCTCTAGATCACCGCGCAGACCTTCCATCTATATGCTGCCCAAAAATCTAAGGGATCCTCCATGTCGTCCGATCGTATCGGGCTGCTGATCAATACATGAGCCACTTGGTCAATACTTGGATACGTTCTTTCAGCCCATCGTCCAGTCGAGTAAAACATATGTCCAAGACACTACACACCTTTTGAACCTGTTAAAGGACTTAGCACTTCCCGACGGGGTTGATCTCCTATTATGTACAGTGGATGTAGTTGCTCTCTATACGTCTATTCCCCATGAAGAGGGCATTGAAGCCAATGAGTGGGCACTACTTCGGCTAGACAACGTGAAGGCCAATAACGTTTTTTTACTGGAACTTCTTCATTATTGTCTCTTCCACAGCTACTTCAAATGGAAGGAGAAGTTCTTTTTGCAAACAAATGGGACCTCCATGGGTTTTTCGGGGGCCCCATGCTATGCTAATATTTTTTTGATGAAATTCGAGGATGATTTCATTTTGAATGACACATTTTGGATGGAACATTTGATCTTATATCGGCGGTACATTGGCGATATATTGATTGTATGGCAGAGTACACAACATGATTTAGAAATGAAACTCATTGAATTGAATGGAAAAATCCTAGGATTCAATTCACACATTCTATCGATTCCAAGAGCATCTCTTATTTGGACGTGCAGATTACCATGGCAGACTCCATGATTACCACCTCGGTTTTCAAAAAACCTACCGACCGTAATATTGCTCTTCTGTATACCAGTTTCCATCCCGCAGCTTTGAAGAGACATCTACCTTTTTCACAGTTTCTTAGACTCAAAGGATAACATCAGATAACACTGTGTTCACCGAAACCTTATCTCAGTACAAAAATAGTTTCTTGGAACGAGGTTATCCAAAGGAGGTAATTGAAAGCGCAGCGAGTCGGGCATTGATGATACCCAGATCTGAACTATTAAGGAACAGAGAGAGAAGCACAGCACAAAGAGAGGTCTTCGTGTCTACATTTTCCACACAGTCACCGGCCATCAAAAGAGTGATTCTCAATCGTTGGGAACTTTTGCAGCTGGAACCTGAATTGAATAATCTGTTTCAAAATCCTCCAATCTTTGCCTACAAGAGATTTCACAATCTCAAAGAAATCTTATCCAAAGATAACTCTGATACCACATCACATCACAAGGGCATGCAGAAATGCTACAACTGTTCACATTGCAATAATGTTTTGGTTGGAGCACTCATATCGCATCCATGGACAGGAAAACCAGTTCACTTAAATCATACGGCTAATTGTCATGAGCAGAATGTAATTTACACCATAAAGTGTCCCTGTGGTCTCCATTATGTGGGTAAGACCGAAAGAACATTACGTACAAGGATCACAGAGCATAAGAGTAGGATTAGAACTTCCACGAAGAGTTCCTCTCTAGCATGTCACTGGGCAGAGAAGCATCACACAATCGCTCAATTGAGATTCACCATACTGGAAGTAGTTAGGAGTAGGAGTGACAGAGACATGTCCAAGTTCCTAATCCAACGTGAAAGCTTTTGGATTTGGTTCTTGGACACTATGATGCCCAAAGGTTTGAATGACAAGTTAGAACTTTCATGCTTCCTGTAATCCAATGAGATATCTATACCCTCAGCGATTCCTCAGCTGCACCACTTCACTGGCTCTTAGTTGAGAACGTTTTCTATCATGTTTTTCATAGTAGCACCATGCACAACTGTGGATATAGTATCCTGTATTTAGTATTTCACACAACATACACTTTAGAAGATGCTCACATTCACTTAGTTTGGGTATTTAGGTATTTGACGTAGCAATGTGATTTACACTGTGTTTGATTCAATTGCTTTTTTCACTTGAGGATGCCATCATCGTGTTTTGGTTACATTATATTGCATTTCTCCTATTATGTATGTTTTTTCAATGATCGTTTTTGTAATATAGGCTTCAGTCACAATGGCAATCACATTAAGCATAGCGCATAATTTTGTTGACCATCATGGAGAATTATTACAAGCCCCACATCCATCTGGCTTACGTTAATGAATGTTATTTATGCTCATTGTTCTCTGAGATTGTGATGATTCATTTGGCATAATATCAGCATCGCACGACTTAGGCTATTCGCACCATGTATACTGTTTCTACTTTAGAGAATTACAATAGGTTAAACATACATTTGGTTTACGTTAATGAATAACATTGATATTCCAAGGTTTTCAGGATGGTGTGATGCATTTAGCATGTAATCAGCATATAGATTAGGACAGCATGACTTAGGTTACCTGTTTTTATTTCGGACTTTTTTACTCCAGCGAACACTCAGTGTGGAAACTGTATTCATTTATTGTATGCCATGTTTTGCTTAAATTGTCCCTGATCAAGTCTGTAAGAGCACTTGAATATGTTGTTTGTATTACATGTTTGCATCTTATGCCAGATGATAAGTTAGTATTATCATAATGATATCATTGGTTTATTACAAGCCTGTCACCATGTTAGGTTATGATGTCACAGTTGTGATCATGGCAGATATTCAGTACATCCCATTTAAGGTTATTGCATTACATATAAACAAAAAAAACATTGCTTGCATCCACATTACAATTACATAAATATTGGTCATTTCAAAGCTTTTCTTTTGGTTTGTTTCGGTGTTCCAAGCACGACTATGGCAGACATTTTGTATTATTCATATTATCGGGGACACTCTTGCAGTCCTTTCTCTATTTTTCACTTTTGGTGGTGGGTCACGTCGCGTCATAAGGTCATGTGACCGGCAGCGAGGTGATCGATTTAAACACAGCGGTATTTTCCTTTCGGGTTAGAATCCACGTTTTGTGGAGGAGAACAGCAGAATATTTACTGGATTCTTGCCCAGTGAGTATTATAATTTTCACGAGTAGGCACGAGCTACTATTTGATTTGGAACTTAAGTTGTGTCAATAGCATATTGTTCTTCGTTTTTAGCCGACAGTAAATATCGCATGGAGGAGGGCTATTGGTTATGACTCACGGCGAGGGAGCGCATTGAGATTCATAGGAGCACTCTACGATTCATTTTCAAAGTAAGCATCAGCCGGGCATGGATGGGTTGGCAAGAAGGCAGTTAACTTTATTACACTAACATCAGGATTTCAGCTACGGTGTTCTCTTTCGCAGCTGGCATCACGCAGAGGACTTTGGGGATTCAGCTCACAGGCTTTCTAGAACCATTGTGGTTTCTCTGCGATACTGGTGAGTTTACGAGTTGGTAGTTGCTGGTAGTCAGCAATTTAAAGATTGGATATGCCTTCTTATTGGCTTATGGTTTCTTTTCTCATTCTTGTGACATCATTTAGGGACACAAACAGTCATACTGTACCTTTACGGATATTGAGCTCACTGTCCAATCCATTCCTCATTCGGAGCGCCAATTTAATCTCTTCTGCAGTTGGTTGACGAATATTGGGTGTAGAGGTATGAGTAGCTCACAGAGACTTTTTCAAATTGGGACATTTTCATTTGGCATCCAACTTTGGTGAAGAGCACTTTTCACTAGATTTTTCACATCTGGTTAGTACCTATTTGTGTCAAGTTAAGCAGGTATGGTGCACTGTAGTCTAGCGCCGGGTATAGTATCATGAGGGACACGTGGCTACAAGCATGTGGAGCTTCTCTCTAACGAGCACATACACTAGCATTGAACTTCTTGTCGCTAGACTTGTCTTTTTTCTTTGTAAGACTAGTCTCTTTTCTTGCGTATTATGAATTCGCATCACATTACTGAGCTTTTTTAAATTAAACCTCGCGTATAAGCAGGCCTATTGCATATTCAGTTGCTGTTATGAGTTTGAAATGCTACATTTATTGATTGCAGCATTGTTTGTTTATAGATTCCCCTGAAGAAGGTTGCATTCTGCACCCGAAATGCATTGGGATAGAGTGATTTACGCCCATTTCGCATGATTCTTCCTGTTGTAAGGAATTCAGCTTACATGAGAATTTAAGGCAATAAAACAAGATTCATGAAGCAATGAATTGATGAAACTACGAATAACTGTTGGATTCTTTTTTTATATGTGTCATGTATATGATGTTTTGCTCATGTGCGAATGTATCACACACTACTAAACACATCAGTTAACTTTGGTTTGACGCTTTTCTAAGCGCATAGTAGTGCACACTCTGCCTGAGACTTTGCAGTCCTAGTATTTCCATTGACTTTTAGAAAGTGGGTATTTTCTTGCTTAACCATCCTGTGTCTCTTTGCCTGTTTGTGTATTCACTGTCTGGTTTTGGAGTGACAGGAACCGGAGAAGTGCTTTTACACTAGACAGTCATAAGGGGGGTTGAGGTGTGTCCTGCCTTTCCTGGGTGAGTCATAGCCAGCCTGAATAGACCTTTCTGCATTTAGAATGGTGGGAGGCGTTTTCACTACACCTGAATAGGTTGTGTCTGCTCTGCACAATACTGTCTCCACCTCCTGTAGTGAAGCTGGACCAGGGAGGACAGAAATGGTTTTTACTGAGCTCAGAAACTTTCGGCCTAAAACCTCAAAGGGATAAATAGTATAAATATTGGGGCCCTGACCCCAAAACCTTTGAACTCATTTGGACTAAGGAACCTGTCATGAAGAAGAGCTGGAGAAGCTGTGAGGAGGAACTACCACTTTGCTGTATTGGCCTGCAGTGGCTGCTTCTGTCTTGGGCAGTGACAGGACTGGAATGAAATTTCTGCAACTTATTTTCTAAAGTTTCTCCAAGGGCTTGAAGTAGAGCTTGCCTCCTGTTGGAAGTCTCAGGCACACCAAAGACTTCACCATCCTCTGGGGACCCGCTTCTGGAACTGCATGTTTTGGCTGCCACAGAGGAAAAAGCAACTCTACGCCGTCAACAATACCATTGCTGGCTCCGTGACCTGTTGGCACAGCAGAGAGCACCACCTGCTTCACACCACAACCCTGGTCTCACCGCCGTCGCTGCCCGCCGCCATCACAGAGCCACTGCTTGCACCATGACCTGAGGGCCCCACAGTACGCACCACCTCGCTTCACATCGCCGCCCTGGTATCCTTGATGACGATGCTCCATGTCGACATCGATGCTGCCTGCACCGTGGCATGAGGGCACCACTTGACGCACGGTCCCGTCTCACAACGCAGACTTGGCCTACCGACGCTGGTGCCATCGACTCCAGATCGTCTACCGACTACAGCGCTTCAGCGACGACGACAATGCTGCTTGCACTGTGACCTGCCAGCACCGCGACGAGCATCACCTCGCTTCGCACTGCAGCCCTGGTCTCACCGACGGAGTTTGGTCTGCAACATGTGCAACTTCAAGGGTCCGACAACTCCTGCACTGACCTCCGAGCTGCCGCCTGCCTACGCCACATCTCCAGAGTTCATTGCAAGGTCCTCGACACCCTGCATTTCCAAGGTACTGTTTGTGGGTCTTCCCGATACCATAGCTGGCCGGCGACGCCACGGTCGGCCTGAACTGTTGGATTTGTTTGTTCACAACGCCTTGATAGCCTCGGACGGAGCTATCCACTTCAAGGAACTGTATTTTAAGTTTAAATCATGTTTATTGGAAGGAGACATTTTGGGAATACACAGCTTACTGCCTACATCCTTTGGCCGGCAGAGCGTTTCTAGGAGGTCGATACACAGCGCTATTGCCACAACCCGGAGGCCGGCCGCGTAGATGAGTGATCCATCTGAAAGGCTGTTTGCCCCCTCCGTTTTCTCCCAAAAAATCAAAACACCCAACAAATGAGCTATTATAATAACTACCCCCCCTCCCTGTCCCCCCCGTCCCTCCCCCCCCGAACCGATGTGCTGACTACTCCCAGTATTGGACCTTGTATTCTGCAGGACCTCAATTAGTTGTTCCATGGGCTCCTTCCTCAGCTGGCCTATCGGTGAGACGTAGAAGGCGGAGGTACTTCGGGCAAGTCACCTCATTCAGTTCCTTCGACAACAGTGCCAGAAGTGGGCTCCATATGGTGTGGAAGGATTCTGTTGAGTTTGTGAGTGTCGCCTGAATACGTTCCATTCCCACTGTGTACCAGAGTTTGTGCAACCACCCCGTGTGTGAAGGTCTGGTCTGTGTGCCCCATAGTGAAAGTATATGCTGTACCGCCGCTCCCATGGCCACCCCCATTTGCTTCCCCCTTATGGATTTCAACGGGTATGTGAGTCCATTAGTCAGGCCCAGTAACGTATAAGCTGGGAATCTAGGGATTTCGGTGTCAAAACAGCTGTCTATATCATCTAAAACCTCCCTCCAGTAATCTAGTACTTCCGTGCATTCCCATAGGATGTGTGTCAGTGTTCCTTATTCGTCGCAGCCCCGCCAGCACGTCGGGCTACGCTCTGGGTTCCTTCGATGCAGTCTGACCGGAGTCAGATACCAGTATGTGGCTACTTTTACTGCCGCTTCCCAGCTGGCCATGTTCCGAGCTGTATGGGAAGCCCGATAATAGATATCTCGCCATTCCGTTTCCGTGAGATCCCTCCCAATTTCTTTAGCCCAGCGCCTCTGGCCTGCCGAGGGCGCGAATGGGGCCGAGGGTCGAAGCAGACCATATATTTCTGAGATCGTTTTTTTATCGGACGTTTTTTCACGGAGCCACCTTTCGTAGCTAGTGAGCCTCCGACCGACGAGGGGTTTCACTTCCGGCTGAAGGAGCCAGTGTCGGAGTTGAAAATATTGGAACTGCTGCGGAGCGGTAATATCATAAGAGTGTTGTGCCTCGGCAAGGGACAAAAATCCCTCGAGGTTAAAAAGGTGACCTGCCGATTTGCATCCCGTGTTCCTCCATTGTGGGAAAGCTCTTTCGTTCATCCCTGGGACAAATTCCGGATTATCAAATAACGGCGTCATTGGGGAGGGGAAGGAAGTAAGGCCCCGTTTCACTGCCACTGCATCCCAAATGTTTAAAATTGTGTTCGTAATCGGCGAGCCCTTTAGATTCGGGGGCCTGTCACGTTTTTTTAAAAACGGCACCTTCCATAACGAGAGTTTTGCCAGTGCCCTATCCTGAAACAGCCACTTCTTTTCTGATTCGGGCCTGCTCCATTCCACCAGGTGTCGGAGTTGGGAAGCCCTATAGTAGTCCAGGAAGTTCGGGATACCCAACCCTCCCTGGTCTAGGGGTCGATGGGATATCTCTCTACGCATCCGGGGTCGCGCTCCAGCCCAACTAAAGTGGTTGACTTCTTTCTGAATTTGTTGGAGGGCACCCTTCGGCGGTCTGGCCTGTATGATTTGAAAGATATACAGCGCTTTGGGCAAGATGCTCATCTTAATCGCCGCGACTCAACCTAGGAGCGAGAGTGGTTGCTTGCGCCATTGTTGGAGACACCTCTGGACCTGGGAAACGAGCCCTGCGTAATTCCGCGCAACCGTCTGTGTTACCGTGGGGGCTAATTCTATGCCCAGGTAGGTGATTGAGTCCCGTGCTCGTAGGTTTCCATAAGATGGGCGTTCTAGATCTGTGGCGTCTGCGTATCGACCTAGGTGTAGCAATGTAGACTTTCCCACATTAATTTTAAAACCGGAGACGCGGCCGAAGGAGGCCAGCTCTTCCAAGAAGGCTGGTACCGAACGTTCCGGCTTCTCCAATATCATCCGCATATAAGCTCACTGTATGGCTCTCCCCCCCAAAGGGAATCCCCCTTATGTCCGGGTTATCTCTAATTTTCTGGGCGAGCGGTTCCACGTATAGTGCGAATAGGAGTGGGGAAAGCGGACACCCTTGTCGTGTGCCCCTCTGAATTACAACCGGCCGTGAGGTTGTACCGTTGACCCGAACCATGGCCCTAGGCTCATCATAACAGCTCGCCACCCAAGCCCTGAAGCGTTCCCCGAATCCAAAATGAGCCAGGGTGTGGTCCAGGAAGCTCCAGTTGACCCGGTCAAAGGCTTTTTCCGCGTCCACTGACAGTAGCAAAGCCTCCATCTTGGTTCGGTGCGCCTTATCAATCAAATGTAGTACCCGCTTGGTGTGATCGTTCCCCTGCCGATTATGAATAAAACCGGACTGATCCGGGTCTATAATGCCCGGCAATCGCGGTCCCAGTCGTGCCGCTAGTACTCCAGTAAACAGTTTTAGGTCGAGATTAAGAAGAGAAATCGGCCTGTAAGAGCTGCATTTTGTCTTCTCTTTCCCCGGTTTGGGGATGACAACAATGTCCGCCGCTAACATGTCTGGGGGGATGGACCCACGCCCTTGGAAGGTATTGAAGAGTCGTGTTAATATGGGGGCGAGCAGTGAGCAGAAGGTCTTATAAAAACCTGCGGAGTACCCGTCTGGGCCCGGTGATTTGTGTGATTTAAGGCGAGCAATGGCCCCTATCACCTCTTCTATCCGAATAGGCGCATCCATTGCCTCGGCCTCTATCTGATCTAAAGGCGTGGTCGATACTCCCTTGAGATAATCCTCCCCCTCGGTAGAGTCGGGTATAGACTCCCTATAAAGGGAGGAGAAAAACTCTCGGAATGCGTCTGCTATGTCCTCATCCTTGTCCACATTCACTCCCTTCTCATTTATTATTGCGGATACCCTATCCCGTTGGACGCGGGCTCTAAGTTTGCTGGCCAGCAGACGGCCTGTTGAATCACCTCCGATATAATACGAGTGCTTGAGCCTCAGCGCCGCATACTCAGCTCTGTCGGTATCAAGAGCAGCCAGCTGCGTTCTTGCCGCTCTAACCTGACGCCAAATCCTAGGGGCCCCCGTCGACTGTGGATGCGTTCCAGTTTTACTACCTGCTTTGTGAGCTTCTCCCTAACCTCTCTACGCTCCTTAGCCTCCGCCGCTGCAATAGCGATTAATTCGCCGCGTACCACTGCTTTCAGTGCCCCCCAGAGGGCCGTGATGGGGGTATCTGCGAGGTCATTTCGGGTTAAATAATCAGTGATGCTTTTGTGTAGTTTTGTTACCACCCCGTGCCTCTGAAGCAGCGTTTCCCTTAATCGCCATCTCCCCGGGGTCCTGTGTATTGTGGGTAGAGAGAGAGTCATTGTCACCGCATCATGGTCGGAAAGCGCCGCAGGAATTATATTTACCGTGTCCACTAATGCTGTCAGGTCCGTAGACCCTAAGAGATGGTCAAGTCTGGCATATGTTCGATGTGCGTGAGAGTAGAAGGAATACTGTATATTGTGTGGGTGCTTTGTCCTCCAAATGTCCGTCAAACCCCGCTCCCGTAGCCAGTCCTTCCCTGCAGTAGAGAGTGCACCCTCCTGTCCGTAGCGCTGACCGGAGCGATCTATCTCCGTGTCCATGACTAAGTTCAAGTCCCCCCCTACCACCACCATCCTGTTTTGCGTGGCGAATGCCTCTGAGAGTGCTGTGGTAAGGAACTTCTCCTGTCCCGCGTTAGGGGCGTACAGGGAGCCCACCACCAGTGGGACCCCTCCCACCCAGAATTTGTATGCCAGCAGCCGTCCTTTTATTTCTGCCACCTTCTCGCTCACCAGGCCCTGAAAGGATTTAGACACTAATATTGCTACCCCTGCTTTTTTCACCGCTGTGGAAGAATAGAATTGCTGAGGAAAGGCTCGAGATCTCATTCGATGCCAATCCTTAGACAGGAGGTGTGTCTCTTGCAGGAGGCAGATAGCCGCCCCGTGTTCTCCAAATAGGATAAGATGGCCCTTCTTTTAATGGGACTATTTAACCCTTTCACATTAAGGGTGAGAATCTGGATTTTGTGAATCATCCCGAATGTTGAACCCTGGTAGGCGCTGAGTCTGGTAGGGCACGCTTATCAGCTTGTTATCTAGTAAGCCTCGCCCAGCTAGGGCTAGGACCCTGATCTTCGGGAGTCCTCCTGGACCCAACCCCTTGCAGCACATCGGTTCGACCCTCCCCTTCCCCCCAGCCCCCCCTTGGCCCCGTCCTCCCCCCTCCCCTCCCCCTTCCCCCACCCTAACCCCAACCAGAAACCCCAAAAACCCTAACATTGTCCATAGCCCAAGGGCCCCTTTCCCCGGTACGTGGAAAAACAACAATCGGGGCATGTGTGAACCAAGTGTTCCCGGCTCCCCGTCCCCACCTCCCCCCCAGCCTCTTATATTATAGCGTTACTGACCCCTTCCATGTCTTTCAGTTCACTGTGGCGGGGCAGTATCCTTTAAGACGGCTTCCAGAGCTGCTTGCCTCTCGTGTGCCATAGTGTCAGAGTCTGGTTTTGCTTCCGAAGTCGGGGAGCGTCTGCGTCCCACTCTGCGCCATCCGTCCCCCGTTGGTCATTTCGTGGATGGGGGCGAACCTTCTGTGTCGTGGAATTCAAGGCCCAGGAGCTTGCACGTGTCCTCCACTGACCTAAGTTGATGTACCTTGCCGTTCCACTTAAAAATCAGTCTAAATGGATGCCCCCAGGAGTAGGCTATCTCTTGTTCTCTGAGGTGCCTGGTGACGTCTTTGAATGATCTCCTCTTTTGTAGCGTTATGGAGGCAAGGTCTTGATATAAAGCCACGGAATGGCCCTGATAGATGATGGACTGTTTCATACGTGCCTCGCGTAAGATGCGTTCCTTTAGAGGGTAGTCTGGTAGGAAGGCCAGGATGTCCGGGGGGGTGCCGGGGCCCGCCGCGGCAAACCCACTCTATGCGCTCGATCTATGCGGATCTCAAACACTTGGTCCTCTCCTAGGACCTCTCGGAATAGTCCCTGCAGATAGCTTGCCACATTTGTCCCTTCGGATTTCGGTGGGACCCCCCGAACGCGGATGTTATTGCGTCTGGAGCGATTTTCAAGATCCTCCGCATGGGCCTGGAGGTCGATTTGTTGCTCTTTAAGGCGAATGACCTCCTGTTGGAGCTGAGCGAGTTCCTCTCCCGCTGCATGTTCACGGTCTTCAAGCTCCGCCACCCTTTCCCCCACTGCGTCTACATCTCTTCGGATGTCCTTTACCTCTCCTGCGACTTCGCTCTTGAGCGCCTGGAAGTCTTCCCGGAGGGTGTTAAATAGCGTTTCGAGGAAGGCCCGGGTGATCGGGATCGCGTCATCTTCTGGGGCGGCACCGCTAGTTCTGACCTGGGGGGATTTACTGCCTTTCTCCTCTACCACCGTATGTTTTGTGAGCATCTCTCTCACGGACCTTTCCCCTTTCTTCTTTGCCGTGGCCATCTTGCTCCTGCTTTCCCTGCAGGGCCTTGTAGGAGTCGTGGGGGTCTTCTGTGATCACGACACGATCTCTTGGCGGGGCCTAACGTCTCCTAGGCCCACTCCTATAGCTGAGAAAAGCCAAGAGGTACCCGTCCCACCAGTCCTCCTGGGTTCCGTTCGGCTGGTGCACGTCGCAGGACTAGAGTCGAGGCCTTGCGCTTGTCCACCCCGCTTGTGAGGTACGCCACTCTCCTCCCACGTCACCGAGCAATCTGGCCTTCTTACTCGATCTCAAGCCCCTGTCTCCCGGCTCTCTGGAGGGGGACGCAACTTAGCTTAGTCCCTTCGCACCCCTTGGCCGACTTCCTGCTCCCGCCTCGAGGTGTGTACCTCCGCCGCTCCTGCCTCGCTGAGCGCCCCCTCTCCGGACCTGGGGGTCTCGTGATCTGTTGGTTAGGGTGGGGGCCCCTCTGACCGTGCCTTGCTCTCACTCCCCCGGTGACTCCCTTAACCTCGTGAGCGCCCACCGAAGGTATATGCCCCACGCCTTGCCGCTCCTTGTCCCTCCGCCAGGCGGCAATCCTGGCCGGGTGTCTCCCGCCTTGTCCGTAGCGTGGGGCCCTTTACCAGCCGTCCACACCTCCTTTCTTATCTGGGCCGCCGCCCCAGGCCTCGCATCTTCTGTGCCCTTGGGCCTTCACCACCCGCTCAGCGCTCTCACCTTCAGGGGGTCCCAGCCCAGCCTCACCTCCGGGTCAGCGGGCCCAGCTTCCCGTCTCCTATTTACCGTTGTGCGAGCTCCCGGGGCTGCTCCCGTCGGGGCCCGTGAGTCGCTGTCGTGGGGGCCTCTCTCCCCCTCCGTGCTTTCTTCCGCCTCTCCCCCCGATCACCTTCACTAGGGGGGAGGGTCGCTCACCACCAACCCGGTGGCCTCCGCTTCCCGCTGCGGCTCGCTCTCCCCCGGATTCGTGTTCTGCCGGGCCTTCTACGCCGTCCACGGTTTCACTACCAGGTGTCCGTGAGTCCCTCAGCGGGCCCCGGGCTTCAGCAAGCTGCTCCCCCACCAGGGCAGTGCCCCGTCGCCCGCTCTGTCACACAGCGGGGTGCTTCCTCCAGACGCGATACCCCCGTTTTCTCCTGTGGTCCCGCATTCGCCCCTCCGGTCCTCCTACCTCTTTCGGCCTCGGCTCAGCCTCGATGCGGCGCCATTTTGTCCGCTCTGCCTTTCGCCGGCCGCAGCTCTCTTCGGCAGGAATCAGGAGTCGGAGACCCTCGGCGTTGCAGCGGGCCCGGTCCTTTCGCCTCCGCTTTCTCAGTTACCCCTTCCTGCGGGGTTTTGGGGCCGCAGGCACCGTAAATGGCTGGGTAGGAAGGCAAGGGACGAGGAGCCTCCGGGACCTGCGACTGTTCAAGTCGCCATCTTGGCCACGCCCCAGGAACTGTATTTTAAAGTCTATTTTTGCAATATTTGTATTTTGATTACTGTATGGTAGTTTTTTTTAATCATTTTGGTCTTGTTTTACACAGATAAATATTGTCTATTTTTCTAAAACTGGTGTGGTGTCCTTTTGTAGTGTTTTCACTGTATTACTGTGTGTTATATGTAAATACATTACACATTGCCTCTGAGATAAGCCTGACTGCTCGTGCCAGGCTACCAAGGGGGTGAGCAGGGGTTATTTTAGAAGTGTAATCCTCTTACCCTGACTAGAAGGAAGGGTCCCTACTTGTACATGGTGCATACCTTTGCCAACTAGAGACCCCATTTCTAACAGCAACAAAGAGTCATTACTCAAGAAGATCATTACCTTCTTGGATAGCCAATCACCTACATTTCTTTCCTGGTGGGGTAGGGCAGACTCTAAAATTATGATTACTCCTCTAGTCAGTTACCTAATCAGTATGCTCCCCTTGTCCCTCTCAGAAGACTTTTATCTAAAATAGACAACACCTTCAATAAATTTCTATGGCTAGACAAAAATCCGAGAATTTAACTCAAAAACCTAGACTTGCAAAAGTTAATAGTGGAATAGGCTTACCTAACTTTAGAAACTACCAAATGCCATTCTTATTTAAGCAGGGCACCAACTGGTTTCTTGAGGATGCAGACTACACTCCTGTCTGGGTAAATTTAGAAAAATTAACCCTAAAAAACAAACCGGTTAATGCATACCTGACAATGCACAAACTCCACCTCCCTCACTCCAAATATATAATGGATAACACCAAGAGAGCTATCCTCAGGGTGGACTACCTCTCGAAAAATAAAAATCCATAATTCTAACCAGGCATGCATTTGGCTGAATCCCAAAATTAAACTTGATGGTCAACCTGTACTATGGTTCAACTAGTGAGAAAAAGGGATAAACTTGATCAAAGACATTTTTGATGATAACTTACTTCTTCCTTTCTCCATGTTACAGTCTTGTTTTGGATTAGATGATCTGGACTTTTATAAAGTTTTGAGAATAAGAATCCAGATATTGAAATATCCATCGCTAAAAAGCATCCCCTCACTTCCAAGTCTCATCAATAACGTAAACCTTTCAGAACACATAGTATCCAAGGTATATAAGTTACTCTTACTCAAATCACACAGGTCAAAAACTCGCAACAAACAGAAATGGGAAGCACATCCCTCCAATAGCCATCTACCATTTGACTGGGACCGCATATCTAGATCCACCTTTTCAAACAAAATATCTCCAATGCTATCTCAAACTAAATACATGATCGTTCACAGATGCTACTGGACCCCACAAACTTCATAAAATTAATCTCACACAAGATCCCAAGTCCTGGAACTGTTGCAGGGATTCTGCGCAAACAAAGAACTATGCGTAGGATTATGGGACCTTAGTATGTAGGGACTGAGTCATCCTACCACTTTAGCACCCATGAGCCCGGGACTGACTAGCTATAGTGCCTCACTTGCCCTCCTACTCACTCACAGAGGAACAAATGATTAGACACCCCAGAACACAACACTCCCGACTCTCTCAGGAATCGCGGTTGCAAGACTCACTCTTTCGCTCACACTCTTATACTCGTCCACAGTAAGATCTGACAGAGACACGAACAAGATTGCTTGTAAGCTCATCCTCAATAACTGGAAGAACATTGGCATAGTCTCATTCCACATGTGGTGCGAATGGCTAACATTCCTAAGAGGTGAGGATAACATCGTTCTACAATTCTCCCCTTGGCGCCCATCACAAAGACCCATATGGAACTCCCTTGATATCTCTACAAGTCATTTTGAGCCTCCATAAAATCTTCTTCAGATGACTGACTTAGTTACCCTCACACAACTGTGGCATACTGGCCTCTTAATTATGAGCCTCAACAACAAAATTATCTTATATCTACCTCCTGACTCGTATTTGATCCTCACTCAACACTGACGTCTACTCAACTACCAGTCCTAGTACTGACTGTTTATTCTGGTGCGCATATAAGTAACATGAAGATGTTTCCCTAAACGGCAACTATGGATTTCATGCACTGTTTACCCATCCGATCACATGTAATAAGGATCAAACGTGTTACTCCTTGCTTAATATGTTTACCATTGGAAATATGTACTAGGTATTATTACTGTGCACTACTACCAATGTAATTACTATGCGCATCCTGTCCCCCTCTTTGCCTTCTGTACCCAAATTCACTGTGCTTTCATGAACAAGAAATGCCATTACCAACGTCTTGAATTAGCTTTGCTTATATTGCTTTTTCGAATTGGCCCTCTGTTTGTATTACTTATATAAAACTCAATAAAAACTACTTGAAATAAAAAATAAGTAATTAATTTCTAAATTAGCCCTCATGGGATCGTCAACATGTTTCCACTTCTGCCAGAGTCAATAAGTATTGTGCGAAGTCTTCACCTAGACTTCTCCAGTTCCCTCTCGGATGCCTCGTGCATGATCGTCAATCACTTGCCTTGACATATTTATTTGCTTTAAGGTGATGTAGGTAGGCAGCCGTCAAGCTCTCATGGCGGAGTTACTTTGCATCTTCTTGGTGTGCCCAGAGTAGTGCTGGTCATTGTATGGCATGGGAGGTCTGGTTACCGTCGGGCTGCCATGGCTCCGCTATTTGTCGCGGCGGTAAGTTCAGCGCTTGCCTGTATACCTGACACGGTTTTGTCTTCTGGGCGCAAATATATTGGTCAGATCAAACAAAGGCCGCACAAATGCTGTTTGTATACAATAACACTTTTACCACACTTATTGACTTTGCCAGTGCTAGTTAGGTGTCTCGAGACTGAGCACCACAATCTGGCAGTAGCACAGTGTGTCAATAGGTGTACAGGCTTTTAAAAAGAGCCTTCATACATTTCAAAGATATACTAAGTAAACGCACCTGTGTTTGAAGCCACTAATGTGCCTTACCCGTGATCAATGAAGGTATGTGGTGCACCTTTGGGAGGAATTCATCCATTCCGTGTAAATGTAAGGTATGTCGTTGCTGTACAAACACCAGCCCCGGCACGTTTCAAAAGCTTCTTCTATTCCCATGAAAATGTGTTATCGTGAAAAGCCCTTTATACAATGGTAAACGCACCACGTGAATAATGAAATATGGAAGGACTGAGTATTCTTTTAAGTTGTAAAACAGTCTTTTATGCAATCCAGTGGAAGTGGAAGGATACATATTTTTTTTCCATGTGTCAGGGCTTTTCCCAGATCCTGCACTTTTCAGGTACCTTTTATGGGATGCTGCTTTTCAAACAAGATTAGTAATAAAAGTGGCACGAATTTATGCACAGGTTGTAGAGACTACCTAGCAATATCAATGGTGAGACTGTGCATGCACCCCACAAACACTGATATTGCATTTGATATGGAAAGTTGAGTCTCCAAAGCCTGTCTAACTCAGCTTGGAACCTCAGTAAAGTAGTCAGTCTAGGTTTCAGTGGCACATATATATACACATATACAAAATATGATTGTCTTGGGGCGGTTAATACTTAAAAAAATAGTACTACTATGGTCAACACATTAGAATAACAGTGCATCAAGAATGAGAAAGAATGCTACAAGTGTCAAGTCTCCATTCGTAACTATGGAAGAAACATTTAAGAAAACACTGTAAGGTTAGTCTAATTTTCCTCAGTTCACAGGCTGGTGCGAGTTCCTGTTTTGAGAAATCGGGTCTGCTGAAGGCAGCTCATAAAATAAAATGAAGCAATCTTATTTAATGACGGTTTATAACCATGGACAACTCCACTTTTGTCGAGTGATTTGAGATTATTAACAGTCAATGGAGAGACCATGGCGGAATGATAATCCAAAGCCACAGGCAGTAAAGCCTCATAGTACCTTTGGTGTATGCAGAATATAAACTCCATATTAATGTTTTTCTTGAACTAAGTCAAAGTAAAATATAATAGTATTAACGTTTGATAAAAGTCCAATTAACTCAGTTTTTTCTGGTCACAGTCAAAATATTTAGCCCCCCCGCCCCCCGATTACTATTGTTTCCTAGTACTGCACACTTGTGGTTAAGTACCATTGTAGAGTAATGGTGATTCATACCGGTGTCACTGGAGAGTAATGGTGGCTCATACCGGTGTCACTGTAGAGCAATGGTGGCTCATACCGGTGTCACTGTAGAGTAATGGTGAATCATACCGGTGTCACTGTAGAGTAATGGTGGCTCATACCGGTGTCACTGTAGAGCAATGGTGGTTCATACCGGTGTCACTGTAGAGTAATGGTGGCTCATACTGGTGTCACTGTAGAGCAATGGTGATTCATACCGGTGTCACTGTAGAGCAATGGTGGCTCATACCGGTGTCACTGTAGAGCAATGGTGGCTCATACCGGTGTCACTGTAGAGTAATGGTGAATCATACCGGTGTCACTGTAGAGTAATGGTGGCTCATACCGGTGTCACTGTAGAGTAATGGTGGCTCATACTGGTGTCACTGTAGAGCAATGGTGGCTCATACCGGTGTCACTGTAGAGTAATGGTGGCTCATACCGGTGTCACTGTAGAGCAATGGTGGCTCATACCGGTGTCACTGTAGAGTAATGATGAATCATACCGGTTTCACTGTAGAGTAATGATGAATCATACCGATGTCACTGTAGAGTAATGGTGGCTCATACCGGTGTCACTGTAGAGTAATGGTGGCTCATACCGGTGTCACTGTAGAGTAATGCTGGTTCATACCGGTGTCACTGTAGAGTAATGGTGGCTCATACCGGTGTCACTGTAGAGCAATGGTGGTTCATACCGGTGTCACTGTAGAGTAATGCTGGTTCATACCGGTGTCACTGTAGAGTAATGGTGGCTCATACCGGTGTCACTGTAGAGCAATGGTGGCTCATACCGGTGTCACTGTAGAGCAATGGTGGCTCATACCGGTGTCACTGTAGAGTAATGGTGAATCATACCGGTGTCACTGTAGAGTAATGGTGGCTCATACCGGTGTCACTGTAGAGCAATGGTGGTTCATACCGGTGTCACTGTAGAGTAATGGTGGCTCATACCGGTTTCACTGAAGAGCGCAATGGTGGCTCATACCGGTGTCACTGTAGAGCAATGGTGGTTCATACCGGTGTCACTGTAGAGCAATGGTGGCTCATACCGGTGTCACTGTAGAGCAATGGTGGCTCATACTGGTGTCACTGTAGAGTAATGGCTGTAGAGTAATGGTGGCTCATACCGGTGTCACTGTAGAGCAATGGTGGCTCATACCGGTGTGACTGTAGAGCAATGGTGGCTCATACCGGTGTCACTGTAGAGTAATGGTGGCTCATACCGGTGTCACTGTAGAGCAATGGGGGTTCATACCGGTGTCACTGTAGAGTAATGGTGGCTCATACCGGTGTCACTGTAGAGCAATGCTGGCTCATACCGGTGTCACTGTAGAGTAATGCTCGCTCATACCGATGTCACTGTAGAGTAATGCTGGTTCATACCGGTGTCACTGTAGAGTAATGCTGGCTCATACCCGTGTCACTGTAGAGTAATGCTGGCTCATACCGGTGTCACTGTAGAGTACTGCTGGCTCATACCGATGTCACTGTAGAGTAATGCTGGTTCATACCGGTGTCACTGTAGAGTAATGCTGGCTCATACCGGTGTCACTGTAGAGTAATGCTGGCTCATACCGGTGTCACTGTAGAGTAATGCTGGCTCATACCGGTGTCACTGTAGAGTAATGGTGGCTCATACCGGTGTCACTGTAGAGTAATGGTGGTTCATACCGGTGTCACTGTAGAGTAATGCTGGTTCATACCGGTGTCACTGTAGAGCAATGGTGGCTCATACCGGTGTCACTGTAGAGTAATGGTGGCTCATACCGGTGTCACTGTAGAGCAATGGTGGCTCATACCGGTGTCACTGTAGAGCAATAATGGTGGCTCAAACCGGTGTCACTGTAGAGTAATGGTGGCTCATACCTGTGTCACTGTAGAGTAATGGTGGCTCATACCTGTGTCACTGTAGAGTAATGGTGGCTCATACCGGTGTCACTGTAGAGCAATGGTGGCTCATACCGGTGTCACTGTAGAGTAATGCTGGCTCATACCGGTGTCACTGTAGAGTAATGGTGGCTCATACCGGTGTCACTGTAGAGTAATGGTGGTTCATACCGGTGTCACTGTAGAGTAATGGTGGCTCATTCCGGTGTCACTGTAGAGTAATGGTGGCTCATACCGGTGTCACTGTAGAGTAATGGTGGTTCATACCGGTGTCACTGTAGAGTAATGGTGGCTCATACCGGTGTCACTGTAGAGTAATGGTGGCTCATACCGGTGTCACTGTAGAGTAATGGTGGCTCATACCGGTGTCACTGTAGAGTAATGGTGGCTCATACCGGTGTCACTGCAGAGTAATGGTGGCTCATACCGGTGTCACTGTAGAGCAATGGTGGCTCATACCGGTGTCACTGCAGAGTAATGGTGGCTCATACCGGTGTCACTGTAGAGTAATGCTGGCTCATACCGGTGTCACTGTAGAGTAATGGTGGCTCATACCGGTGTCACTGTAGAGTAATGGTGGCTCATACCGGTGTCACTGTAGAGTAATGGTGGTTCATACCGGTGTCACTGTAGAGTAATGCTGGTTCATACCGGTGTCACTGTAGAGCAATGGTGGCTCATACCGGTGTCACTGTAGAGTAATGGTGGCTCATACCGGTGTCACTGTAGAGCAATGGTGGCTCATACCGGTGTCACTGTAGAGCAATAATGGTGGCTCATACCGGTGTCACTGTAGAGTAATGGTGGCTCATACCTGTGTCACTGTAGAGTAATGGTGGCTCATACCGGTGTCACTGTAGAGTAATGGTGGTTCATACCGGTGTCACTGTAGAGCAATGGTGGCTCATACCGGTGTCACTGTAGAGCAATAATGGTGGCTCATACCGGTGTCACTGTAGAGTAATGGTGGCTCATACCGGTGTCACTGTAGAGCAATGGTGGCTCATACCGGTGTCACTGTAGAGCAATGCTGATTGATACCGGTGTCACTGTAGAGCAATGGTGGGTCATACCGGTGTCACTGTAGAGCAATGGTGGCTCATACCGGTGTCACTGTAGAGCAATGGTGGCTCATACCGGTGTCACTGTAGAGTAATGGTGAATCATACCGGTGTCACTGTAGAGTAATGGTGGCTCATACCGGTGTCACTGTAGAGTAATGGTGGCTCATACCGGTGTCACTGTAGAGCAATGGTGGCTCATACCGGTGTCACTGTAGAGCAATGGTGGCTCATACCGGTGTCACTGTAGAGCAATGGTGGCTCATACCGGTGTCACTGTAGAGTAATGGTGAATCATACCGGTGTCACTGTAGAGTAATGGTGGCTCATACCGGTGTCACTGTAGAGCAATGGTGGTTCATACCGGTGTCACTGTAGAGTAATGGTGGCTCATACCGGTGTCACTGTAGAGTAATGGTGGCTCATACCGGTGTCACTGTAGAGCAATGGTGGCTCATACCGGTGTCACTGTAGAGTAATGGTGGCTCATACCGGTGTCACTGTAGAGCAATGGTGGTTCATACCGGTGTCACTGTAGAGCAATGGTGGCTCATACCGGTGTCACTGTAGAGCAATAATGGTGGCTCATACCGGTGTCACTGTAGAGTAATGGTGGCTCATACCTGTGTCACTGTAGAGTAATGGTGGCTCATACCGGTGTCACTGTAGAGTAATGGTGGCTCATACCGGTGTCACTGTAGAGTAATGCTGGCTCATACCGGTGTCACTGTAGAGTAATGGTGGCTCATACCGATGTCACTGTAGAGTAATGGTGGCTCATACCGGTGTCACTGTAGAGTAATGGTGGCTCATACCGGTGTCACTGTAGAGTAATGCTGGTTCATACCGGTGTCACTGTAGAGTAATGGTGGCTCATACCGGTGTCACTGTAGAGCAATGGTGGCTCATACCGGTGTCACTGTAGAGCAATGGTGGCTCATACCGGTGTCACTGTAGAGTAATGGTGAATCATACCGGTGTCACTGTAGAGCAATGGTGGCTCATACCGGTGTCACTGTAGAGCAATGGTGGTTCATACCGGTGTCACTGTAGAGCAATGGTGGCTCATACCGGTGTCACTGTAGAGCAATGGTGGTTCATACCGGTGTCACTGTAGAGCAATGGTGGCTCATACCGGTGTCACTGTAGAGCAATGGTGGCTCATACCGGTGTCACTGTAGAGTAATGGTGGCTCATACCGGTGTCACTGTAGAGTAATGGTGGCTCATACCGGTGTCACTGTAGAGCAATGGTGGCTCATACCGGTGTCACTGTAGAGCAATGGTGGCTCATACCGGTGTCACTGTAGAGCAATGGTGGTTCATACCGGTGTCACTGTAGAGTAATGCTGGCTCATACCGATGTCACTGTAGAGCAATGCTGGTTCATACCGGTGTCACTGTAGAGTAATGCTGGCTCATACCCATGTCACTGTAGAGTAATGCTGACTCATACCGGTGTCACTGTAGAGTAATGCTGGCTCATACCGGTGTCACTGTAGAGTAATGCTGGCTCATACCGGTGTCACTGTAGAGTAATGCTGGCTCATACCGGTGTCACTGTAGAGCAATGGTGGTTCATACCGGTGTCACTGTAGAGTAATGCTGGCTCATACCCATGTCACTGTAGAGTAATGCTGACTCATACCGGTGTCACTGTAGAGTAATGCTGGCTCATACCGGTGTCACTGTAGAGTAATGCTGGCTCATACCGGTGTCACTGTAGAGTAATGCTGGCTCATACCGGTGTCACTGTAGAGTAATGCTGGCTCATACCGGTGTCACTGTAGCGTAATGCTGGCTCATACCGGTGTCACTGTAGAGTAATGGTGGCTCATACCGGTGTCACTGTAGAGTAATGGTGGCTCATACCGGTGTCACTGTAGAGTAATGGTGGTTCATACCGGTGTCACTGTAGAGCAATGCTGGTTCACACCGGTGTCACTGTAGAGCAATGGTGGCTCATACCGGTGTCACTGTAGAGCAATGGTGGCTCATACCGGTGTCACTGTAGAGTAATGGTGGCTCATACCGGTGTCACTGTAGAGCAATGGTGGCTCATACCGGTGTCACTGTAGAGTAATGATGAATCATACCGGTTTCACTGTAGAGTAATGGTGGCTCATACCGGTGTCACTGTAGAGTAATGGTGGCTCATACCGGTGTCACTGTAGAGCAATGGTGGCTCATACTGGTGTCACTGTAGAGTAATGGTGGCTCATACCGGTGTCACTGTAGAGCAATGGTGGCTTATACCGGTGTCACTGTAGAGCAATGGTGGCGCATACCGGTGTCACTGTAGAGTAATGGTGAATCATACCGGTGTCACTGTAGAGCAATGGTGGCTCATACCGGTGTCACTGTAGAGCAATGGTGGTTCATACCGGTGTCACTGTAGAGCAATGGTGGCTCATACCGGTGTCACTGTAGAGCAATGGTGGCTCATACCGGTGTCACTGTAGAGTAATGGTGGCTCATACCGGTGTCACTGTAGAGTAATGGTGGCTCATACCGGTGTCACTGTAGAGCAATGGTGGCTCATACCGGTGTCACTGTAGAGCAATGGTGGCTCATACCGGTGTCACTGTAGAGCAATGGTGGTTCATACCGGTGTCACTGTAGAGTAATGCTGGCTCATACCGATGTCACTGTAGAGCAATGCTGGTTCATACCGGTGTCACTGTAGAGTAATGCTGGCTCATACCCATGTCACTGTAGAGTAATGCTGACTCATACCGGTGTCACTGTAGAGTAATGCTGGCTCATACCGGTGTCACTGTAGAGTAATGCTGGCTCATACCGGTGTCACTGTAGAGTAATGCTGGCTCATACCGGTGTCACTGTAGAGTAATGCTGGCTCATACCAGTGTCACTGTAGAGTAATGCTGGCTCATACCGGTGTCACTGTAGAGTAATGGTGGCTCATACCGGTGTCACTGTAGAGTAATGGTGGCTCATACCGGTGTCACTGTAGAGTAATGGTGGCTCATACCGGTGTCACTGTAGAGTAATGGTGGTTCATACCGGTGTCACTGTAGAGCAATGCTTGTTCACACCGGTGTCACTGTAGAGCAATGGTGGCTCATACCGGTGTCTCTGTAGAGCAATGGTGGCTCATACCGGTGTCACTGTAGAGTAATGGTGGCTCATACCGGTGTCACTGTAGAGCAATGGTGGCTCATACCGGTGTCACTGTAGAGTAATGATGAATCATACCGGTGTCACTGTAGAGTAATGGTGGCTCATACCGGTGTCACTGTAGAGCAATGGTGGCTCATACTGGTGTCACTGTAGAGTAATGGTGGCTCATACCGGTGTCACTGTAGAGCAATGGTGCCTTATACCGGTGTCACTGTAGAGCAATGGTGGCGCATACCGGTGTCACTGTAGAGTAATGGTGAATCATACCGGTGTCACTGTAGAGTAATGCTGGTTCATACCGGTGTCACTGTAGAGTAATGGTGGCTCATACCGGTGTCACTGTAGAGCAATGGTGGCTCATACCGGTGTCACTGTAGAGCAATGGTGGCTCATACCGGTGTCACTGTAGAGTAATGGTGAATCATACCGGTGTCACTGTAGAGTAATGGTGGCTCATACCGGTGTCACTGTAGAGCAATGGTGGTTCATACCGGTGTCACTGTAGAGTAATGGTGGCTCATACCGGTGTCACTGTAGAGCAATGGTGGCTCATACCGGTGTCACTGTAGAGCAATGGTGGTTCATACCGGTGTCACTGTAGAGCAATGGTGGCTCATACCGGTGTCACTGTAGAGCAATGGTGGCTCATACCGGTGTCACTGTAGAGTAATGGCTGTAGAGTAATGGTGGCTCATACCGGTGTCACTGTAGAGCAATGGTGGCTCATACCGGTGTCACTGTAGAGCAATGGTGGCTCATACCGGTGTCACTGTAGAGTAATGGTGGCTCATACCGGTGTCACTGTAGAGCAATGGTGGTTCATACCGGTGTCAATGTAGAGTAATGGTGGCTCATACCGGTGTCACTGTAGAGCAATGCTGGCTCATACCGGTGTCACTGTAGAGTAATGCTCTCTCATACCGATGTCACTGTAGAGTAATGCTGGTTCATACCGGTGTCACTGTAGAGTAATGGTGGCTCATACCCGTGTCACTGTAGAGTAATGCTGGCTCATACCGATGTCACTGTAGAGTAATGCTGGTTCATACCGATGTCACTGTAGAGTAATGCTGGTTCATACCGGTGTCACTGTAGAGTAATGCTGGCTCATACCGGTGTCACTGTAGAGCAATGGTGGCTCATACCGGTGTCACTGTAGAGCAATGGTGGCTCATACCGGTGTCACTGTAGAGCAATGGTGGCTCATACTGGTGTCACTGTAGAGTAATGGTGAATCATACCGGTGTCACTGTAGAGTAATGGTGGCTCATACCGGTGTCACTGTAGAGTAATGGTGGCTCATACTGGTGTCACTGTAGAGCAATAATAGTGGCTCATACCGGTGTCACTGTAGAGTAATGGTGGCTCATACCTGTGTCACTGTAGAGCAATGGTGGCTCATACCGGTGTCACTGTAGAGTAATGGTGGTTCATACCGGTGTCACTGTAGAGTAATGGTGGTTCATACCGGTGTCACTGTAGAGTAATGGTGGCTCATACCGGTGTCACTGTAGAGTAATGCTGGCTCATACCGATGTCACTGTAGAGTAATGGTGGCTCATACCGGTGTCACTGTAGAGTAATGCTGGCTCATACCGATGTCACTGTAGGGTAATGGTGGCTCATACCGGTGTCACTGTAGAGCAATGCTGGTTCATACCGGTGTCACTGTAGAGTAATGGTGGCTCATACCGGTGTCACTGTAGAGCAATGGTGGCTCATACCGGTGTCACTGTAGAGCAATGGTGGCTCATACCGGTGTCACTGTAGAGTAATGGTGAATCATACCGGTGTCACTGTAGAGTAATGGTGGCTCATACCGGTGTCACTGTAGAGCAATGGTGGTTCATACCGGTGTCACTGTAGAGTAATGGTGGCTCATACCGGTTTCACTGAAGAGCAATGGTGGCTCATACCGGTGTCACTGTAGAGCAATGGTGGTTCATACCGGTGTCACTGTAGAGCAATGGTGGCTCATACCGGTGTCACTGTAGAGCAATGGTGGCTCATACTTGTGTCACTGTAGAGTAATGGCTGTAGAGTAATGGTGGCTCATACCGGTGTCACTGTAGAGCAATGGTGGCTCATACCGGTGTGACTGTAGAGCAATGGTGGCTCATACCGGTGTCACTGTAGAGTAATGGTGGCTCATACCGGTGTCACTGTAGAGCAATGGGGGTTCATACCGGTGTCACTGTAGAGTAATGGTGGCTCATACCGGTGTCACTGTAGAGTAATTTTGGCTCATACCGGTGTCACTGTAGAGTAATGGTGGCTCATACCGGTGTCACTGTAGAGCAATGGTGGCTCATACTGGTGTCACTGTAGAGTAATGGTGGCTCATACCGGTGTCACTGTAGAGCAATGGTGGCTTATACCGGTGTCACTGTAGAGCAATGGTGGCGCATACCGGTGTCACTGTAGAGTAATGGTGAATCATACCGGTGTCACTGTAGAGTAATGCTGGTTCATACCGGTGTCACTGTAGAGTAATGGTGGCTCATACCGGTGTCACTGTAGAGCAATGGTGGCTCATACCGGTGTCACTGTAGAGCAATGGTGGCTCATACCGGTGTCACTGTAGAGTAATGGTGAATCATACCGGTGTCACTGTAGAGTAATGGTGGCTCATACCGGTGTCACTGTAGAGCAATGGTGGTTCATACCGGTGTCACTGTAGAGTAATGGTGGCTCATACCGGTGTCACTGTAGAGCAATGGTGGCTCATACCGGTGTCACTGTAGAGCAATGGTGGTTCATACCGGTGTCACTGTAGAGCAATGGTGGCTCATACCGGTGTCACTGTAGAGCAATGGTGGCTCATACCGGTGTCACTGTAGAGTAATGGCTGTAGAGTAATGGTGGCTCATACCGGTGTCACTGTAGAGCAATGGTGGCTCATACCGGTGTCACTGTAGAGCAATGGTGGCTCATACCGGTGTCACTGTAGAGTAATGGTGGCTCATACCGGTGTCACTGTAGAGCAATGGTGGTTCATACCGGTGTCACTGTAGAGCAATGCTGGCTCATACCGGTGTCACTGTAGAGTAATGCTCTCTCATACCGATGTCACTGTAGAGTAATGCTGGTTCATACCGGTGTCACTGTAGAGTAATGCTGGCTCATACCCGTGTCACTGTAGAGTAATGCTGGCTCATACCGATGTCACTGTAGAGTAATGCTGGTTCATACCGATGTCACTGTAGAGTAATGCTGGTTCATACCGGTGTCACTGTAGAGTAATGGTGGCTCATACCGGTGTCACTGCAGGGTAATGGTGGCTCATACCGGTGTCACTGTAGAGCAATGGTGGCTCATACCGGTGTCACTGCAGAGTAATGGTGGCTCATACCGGTGTCACTGTAGAGCAATGGTGGCTCATACCGGTGTCACTGTAGAGCAATGGTGGCTCATACCGGTGTCACTGTAGAGCAATGGTGGCTCATACCGGTGTCACTGTAGAGCAATGGTGGCTCATACCGGTGTCACTGTAGAGCAATGGTGGCTCATACCGGTGTCACTGTAGAGCAATGGTGGCTCATACTGGTGTCACTGTAGAGTAATGGTGAATCATACCGGTGTCACTGTAGAGTAATGGTGGCTCATACCGGTGTCACTGTAGAGTAATGGTGGCTCATACTGGTGTCACTGTAGAGCAATAATAGTGGCTCATACCGGTGTCACTGTAGAGTAATGGTGGCTCATACCTGTGTCACTGTAGAGCAATGGTGGCTCATACCGGTGTCACTGTAGAGTAATGGTGGTTCATACCGGTGTCACTGTAGAGTAATGGTGGCTCATACCGGTGTCACTGTAGAGTAATGGTGGCTCATACCGGTGTCACTGTAGAGTAATGCTGGCTCATACCGATGTCACTGTAGAGTAATGGTGGCTCATACCGGTGTCACTGTAGAGTAATGCTGGCTCATACCGATGTCACTGTAGAGTAATGGTGGCTCATACCGGTGTCACTGTAGAGTAATGCTGGTTCATACCGGTGTCACTGTAGAGTAATGGTGGCTCATACCGGTGTCACTGTAGAGCAATGGTGGCTCATACCGGTGTCACTGTAGAGCAATGGTGGCTCATACCGGTGTCACTGTAGAGTAATGGTGAATCATACCGGTGTCACTGTAGAGTAATGGTGGCTCATACCGGTGTCACTGTAGAGCAATGGTGGTTCATACCGGTGTCACTGTAGAGTAATGGTGGCTCATACCGGTTTCACTGAAGAGCAATGGTGGCTCATACCGGTGTCACTGTAGAGCAATGGTGGTTCATACCGGTGTCACTGTAGAGCAATGGTGGCTCATACCGGTGTCACTGTAGAGCAATGGTGGCTCATACTGGTGTCACTGTAGAGTAATGGCTGTAGAGTAATGGTGGCTCATACCGGTGTCACTGTAGAGCAATGGTGGCTCATACCGGTGTGACTGTAGAGCAATGGTGGCTCATACCGGTGTCACTGTAGAGTAATGGTGGCTCATACCGGTGTCACTGTAGAGCAATGGGGGTTCATACCGGTGTCACTGTAGAGTAATGGTGGCTCATACCGGTGTCACTGTAGAGCAATGCTGGCTCATACCGGTGTCACTGTAGAGTAATGCTCGCTCATACCGATGTCACTGTAGAGTAATGCTGGTTCATACCGGTGTCACTGTAGAGTAATGCTGGCTCATACCTGTGTCACTGTATAGTAATGCTGGCTCATACCGGTGTCACTGTAGAGTACTGCTGGCTCATACCGATGTCACTGTAGAGTAATGCTGGCTCATACCGGTGTCACTGTAGAGTAATGCTGGCTCATACCGGTGTCACTGTAGAGTAATGCTGGCTCATACCGGTGTCACTGTAGAGTAATGGTGGCTCATACCGGTGTCACTGTAGAGTAATGGTGGTTCATACCGGTGTCACTGTAGAGCAATGGTGGCTCATACCGGTGTCACTGTAGAGTAATGGTGGCTCATACCGGTGTCACTGTAGAGCAATGGTGGCTCATACCGGTGTCACTGTAGAGCAATAATGGTGGCTCAAACCGGTGTCACTGTAGAGTAATGGTGGCTCATACCTGTGTCACTGTAGAGTAATGGTGGCTCATACCTGTGTCACTGTAGAGTAATGGTGGCTCATACCGGTGTCACTGTAGAGCAATGGTGGCTCATACCGGTGTCACTGTAGAGCAATAATGGTGGCTCATACCGGTGTCACTGTAGAGTAATGCTGGCTCATACCGGTGTCACTGTAGAGTAATGCTGGCTCATACCGGTGTCACTGTAGAGTAATGCTGGCTCATACCGGTGTCACTGTAGAGTAATGCTGGCTCATACCTGTGTCACTGTAGAGTAATGCTGGCTCATACCGGTGTCACTGTAGAGTAATGCTGGCTCATACCGGTGTCACTGTAGAGTAATGGTGGCTCATACCGGTGTCACTGTAGAGTAATGGTGGTTCATACCGGTGTCACTGTAGAGTAATGGTGGCTCATTCCGGTGTCACTGTAGAGTAATGGTGGCTCATACCGGTGTCACTGTAGAGTAATGGTGGTTCATACCGGTGTCACTGTAGAGTAATGGTGGCTCATACCGGTGTCACTGTAGAGTAATGGTGGCTCATACCGGTGTCACTGCAGAGTAATTGTGGCTCATACCGGTGTCACTGTAGAGCAATGGTGGCTCATACCGGTGTCACTGCAGAGTAATGGTGGCTCATACCGGTGTCACTGTAGAGTAATGCTGGCTCATACCGGTGTCACTGTAGAGTAATGGTGGCTCATACCGGTGTCACTGTAGAGTAATGGTGGCTCATACCGGTGTCACTGTAGAGTAATGGTGGTTCATACCGGTGTCACTGTAGAGTAATGCTGGTTCATACCGGTGTCACTGTAGAGCAATGGTGGCTCATACCGGTGTCACTGTAGAGTAATGGTGGCTCATACCGGTGTCACTGTAGAGCAATGGTGGCTCATACCGGTGTCACTGTAGAGCAATAATGGTGGCTCATACCGGTGTCACTGTAGAGTAATGGTGGCTCATACCTGTGTCACTGTAGAGTAATGGTGGCTCATACCGGTGTCACTGTAGAGTAATGGTGGTTCATACCGGTGTCACTGTAGAGCAATGGTGGCTCATACCGGTGTCACTGTAGAGCAATAATGGTGGCTCATACCGGTGTCACTGTAGAGTAATGCTGGCTCATACCGGTGTCACTGTAGAGTAATGCTGGCTCATACCGGTGTCACTGTAGAGTAATGCTGGCTCATACCGGTGTCACTGTAGAGTAATGCTGGCTCATACCGGTGTCAATGTAGAGTAATGATGGCTCATACCGGTGTCACTGTAGAGTAATGGTGGCTCATACCTGTGTCACTGTAGAGTAATGGTGGTTCATACCGGTGTCACTGTAGAGTAATGGTGGCTCATACCGGTGTCACTGTAGAGTAATGGTGGCTCATACCGGTGTCACTGTAGAGTAATGGTGGTTCATACCGGTGTCACTGTAGAGTAATGGTGGCTCATACCGGTGTCACTGTAGAGTAATGGTGGCTCATACCGGTGTCACTGTAGAGTAATGGTGGCTCATACCGGTGTCACTGTAGAGTAATGGTGGCTCATACCGGTGTCACTGCAGGGTAATGGTGGCTCATACCGGTGTCACTGTAGAGCAATGGTGGCTCATACCGGTGTCACTGCAGAGTAATGGTGGCTCATACCGGTGTCACTGTAGAGCAATGGTGGCTCATACCGGTGTCACTGTAGAGCAATGGTGGCTCATACCGGTGTCACTGTAGAGTAATGGGGGCTCATTCCGGTGTCACTGTAGAGCAATGGTGGCTCATACCGGTGTCACTGTAGAATAATGGTGGCTCATACCGGTGTCACTGTAGAGCAATGGTGGCTCATACCGGTGTCACTGTAGAGTAATGGTGGCTCATACCGGTGTCACTGTAGAGTAATGGTGGCTCATACCGGTGTCACTGTAGAGTAATGGTGGCTCATACCGGTGTCACTGTAGAGTAATGGTGGCTCATACCGGTGTCACTGTAGAGTAATGGTGGCTCATACCGGTGTCACTGTAGAATAATGGTGGCTCATACCGGTGTCACTGTAGAGTAATGGTGGCTCATACTGGTTGAGGTTTAAAATATTCAATCCACCTACAGTACTGGGGTACAGTGCTAGCCCCTTGTGATCCCAACATTAAAAGACACAGTATCCTTTGACACTCTGGTCATGGTTGAAACAACGTCATCAGAGTCCTGACACTCCAGGACATGGTACTTAAAGTTACAGATTCCATAACCCCCAACTGCCATCATAGATCTGATAGGATATGTAGTAGCCTCTCGGCTTCATTGGTCTTCTGTCACTACAAAGTCCCTCTTAGTGGTGGAAGGGGTTAGGCGTCTGTCTGTGCAGTAACTAAGAATTTGTAATCCCAGCCTGGAAGCAAAGCCACTATCATTCCTTCATTTCCAGTCTTCAAGCTCCAGGACCTGCTGCAAAGGGCCAACTAGTTTCTGCAATCAGGGTCAGGGCAATTCCTAGTGCAGCTCATTGACACCTTTCCCGCATGCTTAAAGTCAGTAAAGTGGCCTTCGATCATCACATCACTGAGCAGATGCTAGGGGGCAGTGGGTACAGTAACAAATTGTGTGGCCCCCTCTGCACTGTACCTTAGTGGTGGTGCTCTGAAGCATGCTTGCCAGGTTAGTCACCACTTCCAGGATCACCTCACCTGCACATTGCCATCGAGGGGCATCTCTACTCCATCTCTGCAGAATTGAACGCTGGAGGGCTGCTGCATGTGTGGGTGACCATCTCAAACTGCAGTGTGCTGGGTGATTGATGAAACCTCACATAAACAGGTAAGAAAGCAGAAGAGCCCTCTAGGCTTTGTTAAAGTCTAGAGGAAATAGGCTGAGTACAAATCTCCATGCCCAGGAAGCCCTCGAATGTCCACTTCTATCTTCTTAAGTGTAAGTATTGCGAAGTGTAAGTATTCAAATTGCTTGAACCAGGCTCATAATTAAAGTTCATGGAAGTTGGGCAGGAGCCCGCCCTGAATCAGAGGATCTGACTTGATTTGAATTGTAGTGGCAGTCGATCTCTTCAAAGGCTATCTTCGCGGTCTGTCTCTTGATCTGGAGCTTCAGGTGCTGTTTTGGGCTAGGTGAGATATATATTCCACACCCGAGCCAGACACTTAAAAAAGCAACATCCTTCTTATGGCATTCCTTCCTTCTAGGCAATGTAGTTTTGTAGGCTTCTTCCCGCACTTTTCAAAGAGTCTGTCTTTGTAAGAGCGTTTATGGATTCCTACCACACTAGATAGGAGGCGAAGATAGAAGGTACAGGGAATTAGGCTTGGAAAGACGTTTGTGATAACCAGTTGATGCCAGAGCTCTCTTCCATACAAAAACATACAATCTCCCTGTGCCTTGGATGGGGAAATAAAGCCCCCATTGTAGAAATTCACAAAATATTAAAAAGATTGGAGAATCGCTGGAGCCCCAGGTGCAGAGGCTTGCTGTTCCCTTTGAAAAGCAATATTTACCTGCTAACTAGCCCCAGCCTCCTTGAAAGCCAATCACACCAGGGGTACTTTGTCGAGGATAAAAAGTGTGTACTTTTCTTTTCCCAGGCAGCCTTTGTCCCTGCAAGTAGAGCACAGGAAGTGGCCCTTGCGATTTTATGCCACCAGACTTGGCAAACGGGTTATTTTCAGGGCATTAATTAGCATATGCTGCAGTTTGGGCCAGTTGGTGCTCACAGGTGCCGATGTTTGTTCCCACACCAGTGTTTGTTTATGAGTATAATTTTTTCCTAAATATTTCAGCCTCTGAGTAGACCACTTTGCCTATTTGATACATCGTTGGCTAATCATGTGCACTTTTGAAATTATATATTCCAGTTTAGAAAACTAAATTGCTTCTGAGCTAGTGGGCTACCGTAATAAAGTGCAGTATTTAAAAATATGATATATATGGTTCATTTTAGAAAAGTTTCCATCTAGAAATTTAGAAACCACAGCATTTTTGCAAGATGCCTCCAGTGAAACTTTCGAGAAAACAAGAGAGAACTTGCTCATTTGAAAGAATGTCTAACTGAGTTTGTTGGTATAAATAGATCAGATTTCAAATAGCACCACTTTAGACGCTATATTAGTTCAAAGCTTCTATTTCAATTAAGCTTATTCAGTTAGATAATTGCAACAATACAGAATTAGTAATTATTAGCTGCTTATTGGGGTTGTTATGTGTAACTCTGATAGAGAGCCGTTAGTGTGAACATTGGAATATCAAACCAGTTTTCCACTGTCATGAAGTAGCAAGTGGAAAACAAAAATTGTTTTCACTGTTGCGTCATAAGAGGAAGTGTTTGCTTCCCTTGAATTCACCCTCCACACCGAGGTCTACAGAGACCCAAGAGACTCTCTACTCTGCTACGGCCTAGAATATAGGCCGCCCTTTGTCTCCTCCATTCGCCACATTCCCTGTCAGCAACTGGTCTTTGCAGACCCACGCTGAGCAATCGAGAAGGTCCCATTTGGTGAAGCGGGCACCAGCGTGCATGGCCATAGACCTGCAGTGCCTGCACCAGCTGAGAGTAGATTGCACTGGGGTCAGGGTCCTTGCGGTCCTGCAACTTGTGTTTTTCCTCCACCCAGTTGCAAAAACCCACTACCTTATCAAGCCAGGAGCCCACTCCTGCTCGCATTGTTAAATCTACAGCAGTCGTCTCAGTTTCTGGTAACTTTCGCTCAATGCTTGGATTTTCTTTATTGTGTAACTGCCGACTGCAATCAGAAGTCCTTTATCATGTGGATGCTGCGTAGCGCTAGATGTCCTCATAAGAACTCACACCCAGTAGAATCCCGCAACACCCGCAGGCATCTCTGTGGCTGCTTACATTGTGAGGGCATCTCGGAGCCTGAGGAACGTGTCCTTGACCCAGAGGTTCAGCTTGCTTACCTATACTGCAGCAATCATGTTGATTCATCTCGCCTCAGCTTCTCGCAGGGTCTTTCCTTCAGAATAGCACCTTCCTCATGCAAGCGCACTTCCAATGTTCATCATGAGTAGTCAGTCATACAGCTCTCTCCCAGACAGCCCCTGGAGATGGGTTGAAATTTCCCTTGTAACTTGTCCCAAACCTGGCAAGTGGAGCTGGCATCAATATCCCTACATTGGAGCTCAAAGTGTTCCTTGAGCCCACTTGTGTAGAGACCGTGGATTCAGAAACTAAATCTTGGCACCTTGCAGATGTTTTGCCACATATTTATACCAAGGTTGTAGACAGCAGTTGTGTATTCCAACTGTCATTTCTGAGTCTGGTTCTGGGCAGTTCCGTGCTTTTGTTTATTCCACTCAGTCAGTCCAACCAAAGACTTCCTTGAAGTGTGTGAAGAAACAAGGGCGAAAAGGAAGCTCCCCCACTTCAATAAGAGTTTACCTTTGGTGGGTAGCACTCCCAGAAAACAGTGGGACCTGAAAGAGCAGGGGGAAGCTCTCCAGCTGCACAAGAACCCTCTGTCTCCTCTCATTATCACTCCTCACTCTGCCCCACTACGGTGGATTTCTGGACGATTCTTAAGAAGAAGAAATGCAACTCACATCTGTTGTCTGGGCACTCCCCTAATGCTCCATCTTAAGTATCACTTAAATACAGTAAGAACAAAATGGAACCAGTGTGGCCACCAACACATTTCATGTTGTCTCCACATGAATCTGCTACTAATGCAAGTAATGAATATACATTCGACATCCATGTCCCACGTGGATGGATGAAAGGGGATGGACCCGGTTACAGAGGTCTGGCAGAAGAATTTAGACGAGCACAGGAGAGGCCAGTGGGACACTCTTCCTAGCGGTCTGAAGGTAAAAAGGCCTGTCTTGCTACTCTAATTACCTTGCTGCCACCTCTATCCCTTCTGTACAGCCTGGCAAGCTAATGGTAGCCATGCTTGGCTCAGACGGTACACATAGTGTGCCCCTCTGACCACAGAGCTTTGCTTGGGTTGCAAATCAAATAAAAAAAATTGCCTTCAGTGCACGCACGTGATTGTCGCATTTGTTTGGGTAAGGCTAAAAGAAATAACAGTTTACCCAGGTGATTTCAAGATTCTGGGCAAATCACTTAATCTCCCCGTGCCCATAGACAGCCCCTGGATACCCTCACGGGTGATAATGTGTGCTATATAAATCTACAAACGCAAAGCAGGGGCACATGCTCCCTGCGAGCATGCTGGGAGACCTTTCTCCATTTCAATAGCATGCTTCAATAGCCTTATGGTATTCAATCTTTGTAAGAAAGGACATCAACTTTGAGTAGTCACCCCACTTTTACTTGTTTTGAATTTTCTGGCTGTAGGACTCTGTGCATCATGTCACCATCACACACGTGCTTTTCCCCTAAAACATGTACTGTACATTGGTTCCACCCAATTGGCTTGTTTACATCTCCACTGAGACCTTAGTAAGTTGGCACAAGAATTGTGTGTGGCGTGTAAGTTAAATATCATATGTGAACTGTAGTTTGTGTGGCCAAAGAGTACTGCTCCACAGAACACTGTTATGTTCTAGATAGACTGCAGTTTAAAAGCACTGTTGTGTCACAAAGCAAGAAACATGCTTTTGTCATGTAGAAAAAAATACTTTTCTATGTTAACCAAGTCACCTGTTAACGGTAACCCCGCGGGGCTTGGTACTTAATATGTTAAAGTAGTGAATGCTACATATTATGGAAAAATATGTCCCCAAAGTGAACAATTACAATAAACTGCTGCCGCTGTTTAGCTAAAGCTACATTTCATGTGAGCCATCCAGATTTGTTTCTTTGCTTGGGAAAACAATAGAATTTTAAATCAAAATGATTTCCTATTTGTTAAACATTTGATTAATTGGTGAAAGTAGATTTTTGAAGGCTTCAGTAGAAAGGTAACAGCGGCTGAATGCACATCCCAGACTGTTTACTACTCTCCTCCTAGGGGACACTTACTTTGCTGCCTTTTGTGTGCAGCGTTTTGCCTTCCTCTTAGGATGACTTGGATGCGGGAGCTCTATAACATGTATACGCTTTCACTCCAGGTCAGGTGCTAAAGCACTGGGGACGTTCTATGAGATCTGTTCTTAACAGTTATAGTGCAGCTAAAAGTTACTTGAAAAATCCAGTTCTGGATTTTAGGTTTCGGTTATGTCTGAGGTCTGATTTTTCTCACGGGCTGAATCCCAAAGCATAATGATGGAATTTTGCTTCCTCTTTATTTTTGAAATTCCTTCATTGTTACCTACTGTAAAAGGAGCTTGAGTTGGTTGTTCAATGTGTCACCATGTCATTGGTTGCTCAGAGGACCCTGTTCGTTTTCCTATTTCCAGATTGTTCCAACTCCGTTTCCAGAACTTTCCACCACGTTAATGCAATTTAGGCTGTCGTTCTTGGAAGATTTTTTCTGATATTTTCCAGTTTTTTCCTTTCCAAGAATTGGAATCTGCTTTCAGTATAAGTCCAGCTGTCTGCTCAATCTGGTGTCTTGATTCAATTCTGGAGACAGCAGTTATTAGCTAAGAACCTCAAATGAGTTGTATGTCTTTGGGTTATCAGACTTATTCTTGATTATTCTAGTGAAAGCAATGACACCTTGATCACTCTTGAATCTTCGACATTGCTTGTTAAGCAAAGGTTGCTTCTCAGGCCACCTTTGAGCAAACACCACACGTCATTAATGCCTTTGGCATTTGTGCCACCCCCGTTCTTCTCACGTCTTTGTTATGTTGTTTTGAACCAGCGATGATGGATTAATATGTTGGCTGGCCTTTTTTGATGGCTTCTGGCAATCTGATTTCTTTAAGGCAAGTGATTGAGGAGCGTCTCACACAGCCTATTATTCCAACATGATATCCCCACCGTCCAGTCAGGTGATTCTGCTACTTATTCACCAAGGGAAACAGAGAGAACGGATCCCTTGGGGCTTGGTTTTACCTAATGCAAAATTTACAGTAAATTGATGCTGGGGCATGAACAGTGGATTTGAAAATATCTTACAAAGGACTAGCTCTTTGGGTACAACCTACGTTTTAATAAACAATAGACTACAGGAAATAGAATAATGAGATATTAAAATTAAATTCTTGCTCTGCCAACTTCACACTTTTAGGGTTTGCATGAGTGTCTTTTGCAGCATGACCAACGTAAAGCATGCAATGAGGAGTGGTCACCCCTCCAAAATCCCAATGACCCACCACTTCCAGTATGCATGCTTCTAAAACACCCTGCTATGTGGTGGAAGGACAAATATCAAAAACTATTTTGGTTGGGAGATTTTTTCTCTTGTGTATGGGGTAGGGTTGGCAAAAACTATGGTTAATAAGAATGATTAGACAAAGTTTAATTAAGCTACTCCCTTATGGTAAAATGCCCAAGATGGAGGATGGTCCCTAGCCTCAATTCAGCTTCTTCCTTAAAATTACTGTCCACATATGTAATTTTTGACGCAATGTTCTTGTTTTCGTTCCAGAAATGGGTGTTGGTTGACCAATAGCATACTAAAGAGAGACAGGTAATGCATGCAGCAGGACCTTCACAACAAGTTGCCCCAGGTCTAATTTCATATAGTTGCTTTCTTCTATCATCAAGAACTTTGAAAATAATATTTTATAGTCAGCCTCTTGGAACGGATTAAGGGTGACTTCTGTATTGCTGATTTCCCATCTGATGTGTATGGAAATGTACATACCTGACAGCTGTACTAACAGCACCTATGATTGTTGTCTGATGCTAATGGGTTTTACAGTAAGTTAGATACAGTGAAAACAACCAATATGTACACAAAAGTGAATTAAAAAAATTGTAGATGGTGGAAGTATCAAAAGCCACGATGAGACTGGCTAGTACCTCCCGCTTGTCAGCAGCTTTAGATTCTTTGTATCAGATGTTCAAAAGAACTCTTTCAGTTTCTTGTACTGAGCGACGCCAGGCCATTGGAGATCCAGTGGTTGGTGAGTGCACTAACTGTTTTAAGGATCTGCAGTGGGGTGAGGAGGTTAGCGATGGGCTTGTAGTCCTTTTACAGTCTATGTTGGGGGCGTTATTGTTTGAGTAGGAACTTTGGTGTGCACTTGTTTAATCGTGAATAGAAATCTTACTTAGTGAAATAACTGGTTACAGCTTAAACTATGGTCATGTGTGATATTTGTTCTTCAAAAGCCGTCACTTGGGTATTGTGGTTTCTGTGATCCTTCTAAGAGTTTCTAAACTGCTTTTTATTGTCAGTTTGTTATCTGTGTTGAAAATTTATAAGAGGCTATGCTAAGAGCCAGCTTTGGTTTTTCAAAAGCAGTAAGCCAAACATAAGTGTATTTGATTGCGATATCTCTTCATAACTGTGCTACAGAGGGCTTGGAGTTACTTGATGCACTCATGCGGATGTAAAGAAGCAGTGGCAAAAACAACATAGCAAATGATAAGATCCTACCTCTCATGCCACACTGTTGCTAGATTGCGCATTTCTCAAACATTTCGCTTATTCTGGTGACACGCTTAACCTTTAGTCTGTGCCGAAGCTCGTGCTATAAAAGATAGCCGTGCTTGTATTTATTGCATTGTTGTTGCATTTATTTTTGTTATATTGTTTATAGTTTTAGTGATGGCGCGAAACAAAACACTAATTATTGTTTCTTTGCCTTTTTACCTTTTAGCCAAAGAGATCATTGGTCATGACAAGCATGCCATCTGAGTAAGTACTGAATATGCTCATGCCCTTTCATCTCCTGTGGTATTAATGGCTTTTCAGAATCCCACAAACCGTCATTTCCGCGCCATCCCTTCACATAACCCCCTTGCACTTTGTTTTACATATAATTATGAGCTCAAATTTGTTTTCTTGAGATCTATCTTTCTAGAACTGAATCTTTCTACAAAATTAGTAAGCACTCCAAACGGATTGACTTCGTAGTTTTCCTTTGCAGTTGGTGGACTCGCAGGAGTTGTAGTTTTTAACCCCATAATTAATGGCAGTCCTTAGTTTCAAGCTACAAATTACAAGCTCACTTTTTGTTTTCATCTTACTACAATTTACACGTATGAATGAATGTTTTAAGCAATCTCGGCAGCTCTTCACAAAACCACAAATAAACTAAGAGTAATACAATATAACAACATTTTAAACTTGTATTTCGGTGTCAGCCGTTGTTGCCAGAGAGATGAACTAGAATAGGAAAGTTTAATTTTTTTTCTGAAATTTAAAAAGGTTTTTTCCGGCCTGATATGCTCCAGAAGATTATTGCAGGAACAGCGGCCAAGTATCCTAGGCATCGGCCTCCCACCGCGGATAGGCTGCAGGCTGTTTTGCAAGGAAGCTCCGTTCAGCTGGGTATAGGGCCGGGCAGGGAGTAGAGATTAATTTTCTTTAGGAGGTGCCAGGAGACACTCCTTCCTTACTTCTAAATGTATATATGTGCTACTTATATATCGTGACTCCAGCTGACTGGCAGTGGAGCGCTGTACAGGATCCAAGGCAGAGGCACAGTCGGCTAGGAAAGGAAGCATGGTTGGTTTCTTGGATCAAAAATGGACTGTTCAAATTGTTCATTGAGAGGTTTTAGCAAAGTGAGTAGACCAATGATCCATAGGTTTGCTTTAATTCCAAACAGAATATTTTCTCTTTTGCTCCGATTAAGTTGGAGGGAGTTACTTTTCAACTAAACATTGAAAAAGTGCCTTCAATTGTCGTCTGTACAACAGATCTGCGGGTCAATGGCGTACAACTATAATTTCAAATTGTAGTGTCTTGTGATGTTCATTAGTGGCATCAGATATATTTGAAACAAGCAGGGAAATAGGAGGACGCCCTAGGGACATAAATGCAGTCTTTTGACCTCTATGCTGAGGTGAACCACTTTTCACTCTGGCAACATCTTGTGGATACCCTACCAAAATTCCATAGTCACCTTATCAAATGCTACTCAAAGATGATGGAGGATCAGCAAGCCAGTTCCAATATTTTCTTGAGATATTGTCAAAGATTTGTGTGTTTACCAAAATGCACAATCCTGGCTGGATAATCACATTATATTTACAGCTGTGATAATTATGTTTTACTATACATCGACTCATCCCTGCATTGGTTCCTTTCAAATAGGACTTGACTATTAATCTACATCTATCCATAAAGAGGCACAGAAGACCAACTTTCCATCAAATATCGAGAGTCCTATCTGGTCCCACTCCCAGCTTTGACTATCTTGGTTGTCCGAGTGAAGGCATGGGTGGCGGGTGGGCCTGACAGATGCATATGCCAAATTTCAAGACTGCAGGGGGAAAATAGGTCCAAAGTATGTTCTGGTCTATGAATCAGGGAGAAGACTTAACTGGATGAACCCTTCAAACTCTAGTATCTCTCTTATCTCCAGTACCTCATTTCCTGTGGGATGTCTGTGTTGAACTCATTGGCTTTAGTCGTTAGTGCCAGATAAGTGATTTAACTCCTGAAGATGGAACTGTAGCCTGCTTCCCAGTTACTACAGAACATACTTGGCTTGGGTCGTTCAGCACCCTTCTACTCTTGTTTGTCAAGAACTAGGTGTCTTTTACACCCAGGATGTGGCATAGCTCCTCCTTGAACTTCCCAGGCATTTCATGTGATATTGTGTTGCACTTCCTGCCAGAGAGTAAGGACACCTCAACATATTTGTAGGGGTGTTGATGGGTTCATAACCTAGCTGATGAACGACCCCAAGCAGAAATAATATGAGTTAAAGGCTTCCATATCCAATTATAAATTGTATCTTAATTGTCCATTTGTCATACGTGTGGCATATTGTGAGCTCTTCTTTGTATAAGTTCCTTCCCTAAGTTAAAAGTCTTGGTTCTTGGAGTTTTCAGGACATTACTGAGATCTGAGAAGGTATTCACTAAATGTGACATATCCTTTAAGTGGAAAGAACATGTGGTGTCTCCATTTCAGGTCTTGTGTAAAATGTATTTATTTAGGGGTTTTTAAAAGCACTAACTGTCATGTTGTGCTAACTTATATATACATATTCAAAGAGAAAGCAAAAACAGTACACAAGTTAAGCGCAGGCCATCAGTAGACGTTGAGATATGAATCCTGTGCAGTTGTCTTCATACTAGTGTTACATGATTAAGCATTAATGGTGGGCTTGTGAATTGCTTGAAGCAGACTGAGATGGTTGGGTTGGAGAAACATGATATGCATGGCCAACCTCGAAAAGAAAGGTGTGTCACTAGTGGGCAGTTGGACCAAACAACCGGTCTTGCATTGACTGAATCATCTGAAGGGGAGTGCACGCCCAAAGAAGCAGCAGCAACTGAGAGAAAACTGTAACATCATCGGGCCGTTGGATTTTGCCATGGGGCTGGTGTCATCAGGGAGAGTGACCTGGCTGAACCTGTAGCGTTCATCCATTGCTGTGTCATGATTGAAAGGTCTTTGGCCTCTGATACTGCATATGCTGTATTTGATATATTTTTGAGTTTAAGGCTAGGGAATGTGGCTGACTTTTGGATAGGGGTAACACCTCTTGTGTTTTTCTTGTCTGGTGGGGCTACTCATTGGTATTTTCTCGTCCTCCGTTTTGCTTAGACGAAAGTCCTCTGTGATCTGGAAGCCTGAATGACTCAGTCTCTGCTGGAGCTAAAACCCCAAACATGTTCCCTTTCATCCAGGAAAGTAAAATTCTAGCCAAATAAACCATTCAGGCTATTGCAGTCGCTTGTCACAAATATTTTTAGTTTTACCATCTCTAATTTAAACTAGCAAGCTCTTGTAGCCAGGATCACCAAACTTGTCCCATTTCAACTGTACACATGCAAGAAGATTAAACCCACTGTTCCCCCGTAGGGCTTTTCAGCAGGATTCCCAATCCCTGGATTATATCTCCCATGGATATGATAATGCTTAACGCGCGGGGATAACCAAACACATTCAAATACGTTTGTTACTGTGCCTACCGTTTGATTAATTTACGCCCATTCTAGTTCATAGCAATTGGTTGTGCCCGAAAAAAAAGATTATGCCTATATTTATTATATTTTGTTTGTTTGACTCTAACAATTCTAATCACTCTGCTATCATTGTTATGATGCTGCCTACTGCTTTTCTTTCTACAGCACTCCAGTAACAATGCATGCTTAGCAACCTTAAGTACATACATAGAATATTGTCCAAGATCAGTATCTCCTAGTAACGTCACAGTTGAAAGAAGTCAGATTTTAATACAGCATTACTATGAGGACATGGACCATAGTGATGTGCGGACACTAAAGTAGTGAATGAGATAAAGAGAAGCTCTCATACTGGCGTTAAAGATAACAGGAAGTAAGCTTGGTGAAGCCCAGGAGAATCGGACGTAAAATGTACTTTGAATTATGAAGGAGGAAAACCATGTTGCTGTTGTACATTGACAAGCTGGTGACAGTTTGTAATACAGACATAGCTTTGGTATTTTGTTGAGGATCATCAGGAGATGTTGCTGTGGTAGAAGAGGTGATCTCATTTCTAATTTGTATCTATTTGTTTGACAAATAATTCAGAATATTCTAGGCATTTATCTGGGAAAATGCTAGGTTGGTCACGTCCCACATTTTATACAGTTTATTAGCATGTTTGCTGACATCGGTCGGGATACGGTGTAAGCTGCTATAGCCATGATTTTATACCTTTTTACTTTTTGTCATTAGTCGTGTAGCGATAAAATTACAATATTTGTGCTACATACTTTCTTTTTTCGTTATTCTTGTTGCCAAACTGTTGATTTAGTTTTTCCATCTTTATGGCTGGTGAGGTGCATTGGTTTCTGGCTGCTATCACTTGATAACTTACCCTGAGTGCTTCAATGGTAAGGGAGCTTTTTGATGGGTAGTCAGTGAATTGGAATACCATTACATTAAATAGATCTTTGTAAGAGTATTACAATGTGCTGGTTACCATAAGTTCTTGGAGTGCAGGGAGGGGGTGGGGGCTAACGTGTAGCTTGGTGCTTGCAATAGTGTGATCCTGCACACTCCTTAACTTTGCTGATTTTTACAATTTCTTAAAGTTAAAAGTTTAATATCACTACTTTTGCAATGCCTCTTTCTCCATGTCCTTGCATCTCTGTTTCTCTGTCTTTTTCCACCTTAACTGCTTGTGCTACTTTCAGTAGATGTGGCTGCAGTGGAAAGTCACTGTTGTAGCTTTGTAGATGCGACCTTGCTTTTCCTTTTTTCTTTTGCTTTTGACTAGGCAAAATGAATTCTAGTTTGGGGACCCTGAGATTTTGCATCTTTGTTAAGCGTGTTTTATAATTTAGCTACAATTGCCTTTGAAGGAGTTGATTCTTTTGTGTGCATTTCTCCTTCGTTATAATTCACCATACCCCTAATACATCTAAGAGCCAGGTCCTGTTACTGAACTCTCCCCCTTCGCATCCACCTAACTGCCCTTACAGCCTTCTGCTGCCCTCTTTCAGACACCTACATAGATAATCCATTACCTTGGGGGTGTTTTTTCTGGTTGGTGTGGACTTCCGGCCATAAACCAATGCAGGCGCCGTGTCTGCCTTCTACCTTGTGTGGCTTGTGGTACACTCCCCACCAGGCGCGCAACGCCCAAATGGCTACATCCACCCCCCCTACTCTCCCTCCCCACCCCCCTGTTGTGTGTCTCAGCCCGGGCTGCTACAGCTCGAGCTGCTGTGGGCTCGGCTGGGCAGTGTGTGAAGTCTTATCTCCGGCACGCCAGAGTTTTTCACAGGTCTTTAAAGACCATTTGCATATTTCCATACCTTTGTAAACTGGTTACCGAGGCTTAGTTTTTTTACTGGTTCCAGTAGCCCCTGGGCCCCCACTCTGCCTATTCCTTACATTTGTATTTTACATTTACTGCCCTAGTGTGAGAATGCATTCCATGAAAAGGAATATAAAGTAGGGTTGCCAAATGTAAAATTCCAGCCATGTGTTGTTTAAAGAGCCTGCAAAGACCTCCTCTTGACACTAAATAGGGTTATAAATAAAAAAAAGTATGTATTCATTTGTAATGTGACTTTTCTGTCTTTGTTCCCTTTAATTGTCAGTCATGTATCATTCAGGCAGCCCTAGAATACAGTTAAAAATGCTTTCTATTTATATTTGTGTTCGAAGGATGCACAGATAAGTGCTGAAAATACGGCTTTAGGTGACTGCTTATTTTTGTACCGTCTAGGACATCAAAATAATGAGCTGGCAACCCTAATCATAAGACTGGAAGTTTGTTGCAGGATCAGCACATTATGTATTTCCTCCACCCTCGATCCCTGATTAATGCCATAATAGCAATAGTTTAACTTATATATGAAACCCTACGCCACCGTCAATAGCATGCTGAGTTACTTCAAGTGTCTGGGAATGCACCCTGCATTCAGACAACTCACTCCTCATTTTTGCCCTTCACTTTCACGCTCACCCTGCACTCACAGCGATCACTATGCACTCACACTGATCACCATGCACTCACACCATTCACCCGCTCACCCTGCATGCACAGTGATCACTCTGCACTCACAATAGACTTGTACTGTTCACCCTGTACCTCACCCTGCAGTCACACGAGCACACTACTCACCTTGCACTTGTGACACTTCACTCACCTGTCCCCCTCACTTCGCAATCTGCAATCTCACTCAAGCAAGCCCATCACTAACCATGCATTAATTCGTCCCACTCTGCACTTACATCTGCACCCAAATTCATATGGTCATCTCACTCAGCCTGCAGTCACTCCTCTTCCCTACTCTCATACTGTTGCATCGCTCACCGTGCACTCACATGGGCACTCCTGCCACGAACACAGCACAGAGGGTTAATGTGCCTGCTACAAAGAACGTTTACCATGCAGATCACAGAACTGAGTGTGAGTAAACTATGAGTAGTGCTATAAAAAAATGACATTTTTGTCAGAATGGTACTTTAGAGAGATTAGGTGCCTAGTTGGTGAGTGGTAGTGAGGGAATTAATGGAGAAGGAGGAAATGGGGGAGGGGGTGCCAAAAAAGACTGTTGCACTGTGTGCGACCAGTGCTAGGGCCAGCCCTGGCTGGGAGTGTTAGTCCCCCCCGAAGTTCGGGTCTAGTTGCGCCCCTGCTCCCCACTCTACTCACAGCTTACAATATTGTGTGGACCCTTCCAATAGTTGTGGCCTGGCTTGCTACAGCAGCACAGTTAAAAACATAAAACATCTTAGCTAGAGCCTTCTATCTATGTAGCCTGTACTTCACGCTGTCTGCGGAGTCTGTAAGTTGGTTGCCTGTGAAGTCACTGCCTTCTAGACCCTGCTGATGGTTCATAAAGCATACTTAGCAGTTACCACAGGCAGCATCATCAATTGGCTCCCATTTTACCTGCCACTCAGGTATCTATGGTTGGCCTACGAAAATTAACAAAAACTATTTATTAAAGTTCTTCCATATTTCAAGAACCAATACCCTAAAATTATTTTCCAGTACACCTCTGAACAGAACATAGCGTCCTGATGTCAGAAATCTACCGAAAAACGTAAACACCTATTCTCTGCTTATTATGATACATAGGCATTCAAACCACCAAGTGGTCCATTGTTTGCCTTTATTTAAGCTTCTGATCTGACCTTCAATGGTCTCAATCAGTCTTTATTTTTTCTGTCTTAAACCTGAGTGCTAAGCAGGTTGTGTACCAAAACATAAACTGAATATCAGCACAGTGACTCTGGTCTGGCAGAGGCTTCTCAGCAGAGTTCTGAATACAGCAGGGTGGGCGTCTGGCTTCAGGTAGTGACCACCTTCTGGGCTTTGACGGCATCAGCAGCAGGTGTGCCTCGCAGGATGTGGCAGGCCGGTTCCCCCACTCTGGTGAATCTTGTATGTGGCTGCCCTTGGCCTCCCTGGGATGTGGTAGTGGTAGTGTCACAGCCCCTCTTCCAAATGCAGGAGTAGGAGGCGTTTGATGGCTTTGAGGTGCTTTATGGCAAGGACAGCTAAGTCTTATTTAGTGCTCAGGGCTACATTGTCACAGCAGCCAATCACTGCTTCAGCACAGAGTGCCTTAAGGCAGCCGCTTTCTCTTCAGAGCTGCGTATTTCATTTGACACACTCTGCGTCAGTGCTGGACTAGCCACTCAAGCAGTCAGCACATTAAGCACCCTGCGGTAGCCATCACAGGTTTGCAGGATTCTTCTTCGGCAGCAGGGACTGCTCGGGCATGGGCCGATCTGTCCTGGCAAAAATAATAAATTCAGTCCCCATGTGCAGATGTGCGAATGTGCGCTAGAACCAGTGATGTGCGCAATCACTCCTGGAGGCCAAAACTGGCCTCCAAGTGTCAAATCCGGCCTCCTGTGGCACCAGCCTCCCAGAGGATTGCCCGCTTGTCCATCTGGCCAGTCCGGCCATGGGCTGGTTATTCCTCACTAAAGTCAACCACAATCATGGTCAATAAACAGATGTTGCAGGGCAAGCCAATTCCTTTTTCAGTTGAGCAGTCTAATCGTACACACTTGAGCAAGTGCCACAACTGCGACAATGGTGATGACAGCAGGAGCTACTCAGTCATGCTCCATAAATGCTATGGTCCCCTCAATGAGTTCAATGACTGGCTCCCAGTCTACAGTACTACTCGCGTTAGTTTTGAGACTCTGTTGGACGGACCACACGACCAGGGTCAAATGCTTATGTACACACTAGCAGTCAGCTCCTCCTGTAAGGTCAGGTCTTTCCCTCTGACTCAGACAGGACTCCTCAGGTTTCCAGAACAGCACAGGTAGTTCTTCCTCCAGATCCGACTCCAGATAAGCTTTCCCTCACTTCTGGGAAGCTGGCTGACAGCAGACTCCAGTCCTGGTTGCGCAGTAGTCCTATGTGATTCACCCCCTCCTTGGCCAGAGAGAACTTGGAAGTGGAAAAACAGGTAGGTCAGCAGCTCCCTCTCTTATACAGGAAGGCATTCAGGGATGTGGATTGTCTGTCTGCCCTTTCATAACTGGTTTTGTTATATTTTTATGTCCTCCTCAGGCTGTCTTCCAAACTAAGGGCCCGATTTATTATTTGGCAGATGGCCAATCGTTCTGCCAGGGGGACGGATTGAATTACTGAGTACCTGCCCATGCATTTCGCTGTTTGCTGCCCTGCACCGAACCGTTTTATTTTTTATTTTCAAAAAGGAATTCCTGTATGGGATTTTCTTTTTGAAAATAAAAAAATGTAATGCTCCCCTTACCATGAAGGTCATCTCCCATTGCAGGGGGAAAATTAATAGCATTTTATAGTCCCTAACCACCCGGGTTTGCTGGCAGTGACGGACCGGAAAACAAAATGGCTACATATCTGCCTACCCCGATTGGGTGGGCGGACATTTCTCTGACGGCCCTTACTCCATTGAGCTGTCGGAGAAGTTTGGCTATGGCGGTGACAGAGTAGTCATCGTCATAGCAAAACCTATAGCCGGTCTGCATTTAGATCGGGAGGCGGATCATTATGTTGATGGAAAGAATAGCCTGTTGTCATTGAGAAGGAGTACCCTTACAGCCAACATGTAAATCAGGCCATAAATCTTTGTCGTGAGTGGTGCTCTTCAGCACCCACAGCAGAGGCACAAATAGTTGTGAGCAGTCTGCACCTGACTATCAACAGCCATACCCGACAGTGGTCAGGAAGAAAGCCCCCTCCCCCCCTCCTTCTAAAGGACCTTTCACACCCAGACAACAGGAACTGCAGTTCCACCCTTCAGTCCTACCATCTACCAAATGGCAATTTCAGGAAGACTAGTCACCAACTGAATTTTGAAGTACCTGCTTTACCACCTCCTACCCAAAGTCTCTGGAATGTCATCAATAAACTTCACCTGTCTGAGGAACAGGCCAGGTTTTTTAAAAATGGAATCCACAGGCCTGTGTCACTCTGGTTCATTTATATTCTCATGCAGCCTCTTGCACACCAGACGCATTCCTCCATGCGGTCGGGATCTCCGCGCTAGGATTCCAGGTTCATCATTGGCAACCGAAATCTATGGCTGTGGGCCAGCAGGCTTCTACTTTAGTGACAGAAGTAAAAAGGCCTGATCACACTAAGGTCACTACGAATCATGGTATGCTTGCTGCCACCACTGCACTATATGCATGAACCCGTGACAGGGACAGTTGTCCTCTGTCACTGTTGAGGGCTTGCTAGGTGCACCCCTATAGGTCAAGCACAAGTCTAGGATTAGTGTTTTGTCAAAGGCAGATCTAGACCCTCACACATATGCTAGGTTAGCATGAACCTAGAGCCAAAGATCCAAGAATTGGTATACCAGATACTCGCAGTTGGGCACGCAGGGCGCACAATTGTACACCATGCAGGGGACATTCCAGTTCCAACACACTCCCATATAATGGCATCAGTGTTCCGGAGACAGTGAACTGAAGACAGTGGAACATTGTTTGCTTATTGGCATGGGGTTTTCTGGGACTCACCTACTGGAGTGGTTGTACTACTAATGCTGGGTGTATGATTCTCTCTTATGAGTGTGTCAGTGAATGACTATTAGCTGGTTGAAACTGGCCTCATCTGGGCTTTACTTGTTGCTGAAGTTGCTTTTGCGTTTATTTTTCTAGCAATGTAGGATTCTTCTGGTACCATGGATAATGTGTAGCTTATAACAGTGGTAGAAACCTTGAATTATAGTACTTGATTATCTGGAATTACAATTGAAATTGTCTGTTCTAGACATTACATTTTTTCATACTTGTTCATAATTCAATCTAGAGCCAGATGTCTTGTTGCCATCTTTTTGATGTAGATGTTTATTACAAGTTTGATATGGTTTGTTTTCTGATCAGGTATGTAGAGACTTTTTGTACTGGTGTCGTTGGTTTTGCAAACAACGGGAAGTGCACAGAATATTTCAGCTTTTCTGTCTGTTGCACTGAGTAAAGGTTTCACTTACCTCTTTTATTGCTAAAATAGTGGTCAGCTATGTTTCTGGATTTTATTACCAAACAGGTTATTCAATTTGGTTTGCCCCATTACTGAAATTAAATGTTATTGAGCACAGAGTTAAATAGTTTACATGCCCAAATATGAGAAGTTGCTTTTGGGTTCCTCTTTGCTGTTTTTTAGGTTGCGCCTACCAGACAGCAAACTGTTGTCAGCTTACCAAAAACTTACAGTGGACTTAAAGCCTGCCCACCTTGTATTTTCCCTCCCCTGGAGCATAGCCTTTTTACTTGTGTCCTTCCACTGCTCACTTTTAGGTAACTACTTTTTTCTTTGTGCTAAAGCACTCCATGAGAATACACAAATTGTCTAGCGTTCTCCCTCATGTTTTCCCACCACCGATGCTCTGGTTTGCGCTGGTATCTCGTCCCTTTCACTCCCCTGGTGCTCTGTGTTGCTATCTCTCTCCCATGTGCTTCTCAGCTCACCCCATCCCCGCTCCATATTGCTCTCACCTGTGTGCTTCTGCAGTGCAGTTCTAGCACAGTGGTGTTTCCTGCTTCAATACGCCATATGTTGCTAGACCATCGAACACACGTTAATAAATGCCTGATGAACTTAACTTAGCCTGTATGGATGGTCCTATCTGCACACTTCTCACAGCACAGAGAAGTGCAGTGCTACACAGTTAGACAGTCTCAGTTTTAAGACAAAAATTTCCTTTTCCAATTTCATTCGTGTTGTTCCTACCCCATACGGGCAGTCTCAGGGCAACACGTACGCTCAAAAAGACCAAGTCCATGCTTCAGGCTTTAGTGCTGTTAATATCGAGTAAATTTGTCACTCTTGCAAGCTGTTTCAAAAGCACAAATAGCACCGGTTTAAATCGTCGGCAGTTTGAAGCAGTGAGTCGTCTGTTCACGACCCAGCACAGGCAGTCACCTAATCCAATAGTTTTTTGCCTACTGTTGTGTGAGCAGGTACAGAGCCGGTGTTGATTATTTAAATTTTCTCGCCGTATTATTTAAATTGACTTTTATTAAATAATCGTATACTTTTATCTCAAATTTGTTTTTTTATGTATCTGAAGAACTGTATTTCCGACCAGCGTAATCTCAGATCGTGAGCCCAGTCTTGAAAAGCCAGAAACCTGCCAACCTTCCAGGGTTGGAAAATTGACAGTAATTATGAATAACATAGAAGTGCGAATCGAAATCGTAAATCAAAGAATCTTCTTATTAAAAGCATAATAAAATAATGTAATCCCAATTTATAGCGTTGTGTTATAATCTCTCAAGCATTTTTGCCGATGCTGTACAACTTGAGCAAAAGGCACGGGCAGAGCAAATAGGTCTCAAAGAAGCGACATATTGGATTTGTCAATGCTCGTTGTATTCTGCACCTATACTGGTCAGGCATTAGTGTGACATTTCCCAGCCAGTTATGCTTTTGCCATTTTCCTAGAGCTTTTGTAGTTCCTTTGGGCACAGCTATTGGCTTGTAACTCAAGAGCTCCACATAGTCAATCTGTGTTTCTCGGAGGTCATGCTGAACATGTACTGTACCCAGGGCCACTGGAATTATGTTATTTTCCAGCAGTGGTGATTTTTGCATAATTATAGATTTGCTGCATTTGCCACATAATCCTCTATCTGTCGCATAATCTGCAGATTTTACCCCCCCCCCCAAATAATTTGTCTCTATCTCGAACGGTTCAAAAGTGACTAAAAATGCATGTTGCCACTCAGTGGAAGGCCCTTTGCTAAAATGGATTGGGCACCTTCTATATGTGGGTGTTAAACTGGTACTAATAAGGTACAACCAATGCCCAGAGTTGTTACCAAGTTTAAAAAATAAAATGACCAACTAATGAAGCAATACTATTGCAAATTGTGTCGCATTATGCTGCATATTTTGCCTTTTCTTGCCGCATAATTTACTCAACGCTGTCACATTATTTGGCCCTCTCCTGCCGCATAATTTCAGTAGCCTTGACTGTAGTATTGGATTTTCTGAAAGCGAGACAAAGCACTTTCCTCTCCAAGGAGATTGGATTGCTTCTGGATAGGTGGCACAGGGCCCTGCAGTGCTCCGATGAAAGTCCCACAAAAATGTAAGTTATACTGCTGTCAATAAAAATAGCCACCAGCCATAAAAGAGGGTGTACAGTTATAACTTAACTTGTTTGAGATCATACATGTAAAATGTAATTTTCATATTGAATGTAACTTCACAGGCAGACCCAAAATACCTCTATTTGAGATTATGTTAATTTCTTAATCTGCTGGTATTGCAGTGGAATTTCCACAGAATGCTCAATTGATCCCAAACTGCTGCTCACTTGATCTACACTGAATGATAAAATGCCGTGACAGAGATTTAGTCCTTCCTCCCTAGGTAGTGTGATACTCGGCCACATTCCACCAAAATGTGGAATGTGGCAGAGAGTATATGGCCTACACTCAGGAAAACGTCTGTTTAACTTGATAGGTGTAAGGTAAGAGTTAAACTCAATGTTAAAATGTGTGAATTTGAGCCGGGCATTGGGAGAACTTTGAGGATGAAACAGCATCTTGTTCTACTCAGTCTCTGAGCTCTCTTCCTAAGCCTGTTCACAATCAAATTTCAGCATTGGACACGCCAGTACCAGTGTGGGAGTGAAGGGTTTTGTTAATTCATGTTATTAGATGTCTCTAGTTCGTGATATGTAATGTCTGTGGAGCCGCGTAATTTTGGCTCCAACCCTGCATGTCATAAATACACAATATGTAGGTGCACTTAGCGCTACATACTTGTGTGTTCTAACATTATAAATGTAAAGTGTTGCACTTAAATTCAGTACTGAAGTACGTTCACTGAAGAGCTAGGAATCATATACACTGTGTGCCTTAACTTTATTGAAATAAAATATAGTCTTTAGCAATTTGATGAACCACCCTCACACTATTAACATGTATTTACATTAAAAACAAGAGATTTATGTAAACATATGCACTTATGTTTTTACATTGGCATTCATAATGTATTTCTTAGTTACACTTGTATTCATGCATTAAAATTTACTTTACATTTACTGAAAGTGCAGTGTGAATCTAAAGCTTAATTGGTGTACTTACACGTGTCATTCATCTGTAGTTGTATGTGCACAAACAAGTATTAATGTGCGCTATTGAATAAGATTCTTAACTTGACTTAACTAGGCCTGTATATCTTTCTGCATAAATACTATTTTCCATTTCTGCTTTTGTGGCTTTCCTTGCAGGTACGTTCACATGGTTTGTTAGTTTGAAAATAGATGTAGCATTGTATTAGCAATAGAAAGCCTGAGATGACCTTGACAACGAAGATGGAAAGCCAGAGCGTTAACTGACAGGCTCTAGTCAGTAATGTTGCGAGGAGTTACAGGTGACCAAGGACGATCTCGTTCTCAGGACTGGCCTGGGAGAATCTGCTAAAGTTGCAGTTCACAACGTGAAAATGGAAAGGGCAATGGAGCCCCTGATGGTGTGATCAATGGGTGTTACCCAGACGATTCTTATGGTATTGACTGGTGTTATCACAGGCTGATGTTGGCCACATTTCTTTTGGACTGTGAGAGGTACAGGCCTCTATGCTTACCCGTTTGATTCTTTGCTGAGTGTGGCTTATTCCCCTATCCCTAGAAGACTGTTGACCAAGCTTCTGAAATCCTGACACCTTCCCAAAATGTTCCTGCATACTTTCCAACTTTTGGAGATCCTTTTAGACTTAACCATCCTCATTAGTTTTAGACTCAAAATTAGATGAGTTTAGATATTACTCATGTGAACTCTTCTCTGAGCATCAGAATCTGCTGTTAATTCTCTGTACTGCTGTTACTGAACTTCATGTAGGTCTCATACTGATACACCTGAACTTCTTTAGAAGGTTTGGCTATCTATTTTTATTTTTTACCTTTACAGCATGGTATTGAGATTGATTTACATTAGCCTGACTGCTAACTTGTAATAAAGTTTCTTGACTTTATGTACTGATTCCTGGTCCTTATTGTGTAGCTAAATGGGCTATACTGTTAATTACACGTGTTTGACCACATTCTAACTTGCTTCACCTCTCAGTCGCATAGAAAGACCCATTGGATAACCAATGGTAAGAGGGTTGGCCCAGATCTGGATCAACTGGTAGCGGAGGATGGTTCTGCACTGAAGTGAGGGAGTTAGTGTCCCATTCAGAAATTACCCAAAACACTAAAGCCATTTCCGTTCGGAGGATTGATGGAGTTCCAGCGGTTCGGTAATGAGTTGTAAGAGTGGAGGTGTGAGTAGTGAGTATTAATAGAGTCACACATTGCAATTGTTTATGCTTAGCTTGCTGTGTTTTGCAGTGATTGTGTGGTGTTCTGCGGAGATTTTAAGTTGTTCAGTGAATGTGACACCAGGGCCGGCTCCTCCATTAGGTCGGAGGAGCGTCGCCCCACTGCTTTCTCGCAGTGCGAGAAGCAGAAACATAAAATGGTATTTTAAATACCATTTTATGTTTCTGCTTCTCGCGCTGCGATAAAGCAGAATGGTATGCCTGGTTAGGGACGGGCGGGTGGGTGGGTCGGGGAGGAGTGGCTTGCCCAATGTTATGGGCCTTGACTGTTTGGTCGGCCCTCTGAGGCCGACCAAACCAGTCATGCGCACTCTGGATTTTCTCTATGTAGGCTGAATGCAGCCTACATAGAGAAAATGGCCTCCCTACAGGCACCCGGCAGGGCGCCGTCCGCACTAATCACAACGCTGCCATTGCAGCGTTGTGATTGGCTTCGGGGGGGGGGGGATGCCTGCTTCCTGTTCCTGGCAGGAAAGCAGCAGAAAAACGTGGGCGCGGGACCCGGCCAGGAGTGGAGGCGGCGTGGGACCCCGTAAGTTAAGTTTTTAAAAATGTTTTAAATACCCCCGCCCGAACACCCGCGCAATGGTATTAAAAAGTGTAAAATACACTATATTGTAGTATTATGTGGTCACGGTAGGCCCGGGCACAAACACCACCATTTACATGTTCCCATTTTAAAGTTGACATCATCTTGAACGTTGACATTTGACATTCATCTGCTTGCATGCCCGTATGGATAATATTCTCTTAAATGACTTTTGCTTACATTTACATTTCTTCATAGGCATTTAATCAGAGCCTTGAACATTCTGTACGAAACCTAAAGTTCACTGCGCAAACTGTTGATGTTAGTTATTGTTGGCTTGGCAACAGCTCTGTCCGGATAGAATCAATAATGACTGCCTGACTGCAACTTCGGCATGGCAGCATGGGTGAAGTTTATTATATAAATGACATCACTCTGTTGTTTAGTTAGAGGAGTGTTGGACCTGGCCCTTTTTGCAGGGTTATCCCCAATCTTTTTGCCTTCCTACTGTATTTGCTGACTTTGTTTTAGCTGGTTTTAGGACTCTGGGCACTTTCTCACTGCTGACCAGTGCTAAAGTGCAAGTGCTTCCCGTCTAAATTGTATTGGTGATTGGTTTATTCATGATTGGCATATTTGGTTTACTAGTAAGTCCCTAGTAAAGTGCACCATGTGTACCCGGGGCCTGTAAATCAAATGCTACTAGTGGACCTGCAGCACTGATTGTGCCACCCACATGAGTTGCCCTGCAAACATGTCTCAGGCCTGCCACGGCAGTGTCTGTGTGTGCAGTTTAAACTGCCATTTCAACCTGGCAAGTGCACCCACTTGCCAAGCCCAAACCTTCCTTTGTATTACATGTAAGGCACACCTAAGATAGGCCCTAGGTAGCCCCTTGGGCAGGGTTATGTTATGTTAATATATATTTGTAAAGCGCCAAATCACCAGCGGTCTCTAAGCGCTAACACAATGACCCTGAACCTAGAAGTCCCCTACTGCCGGCTGATCGAGCAGAGATGGGGTAAGCTTATCCAAATGCCTCAATAAATAAGATGGTCTTCAATTTCCTCCTAAAAGGAAGTAGCGTGGCTTCCCCACTTAAGCTCTCCGGTAGCTTGTTCCAGAGCTGGGGGATCACCACAGAGAAAGCCCACCCCCCCCAGCATAGCTCTATTAAAACGCGGACAGGTCAGCAAATTTCTCCCGGATGAACGGAGACAACGACTAGGCACATAGAGTTTCAGTCGGTCTTTTATGTAGCTGGGTGCCGCTCCATACTGAGCTTTGTGTGCAAAGCACAGGCCCTTAAACCTGACCCTCTGCTTAATAGGAAGCCAGTGTAATTGTTGTAGCAGGGGTGTGGCGCTAGTTCTTCTTGGCAGCTTAAAAATCAGTCTTGCCGCGTCATTTAATGTCACCTGAAGTTTCCCCAGGAGTTTCTCAGGGAGCCCAATATAGACTGCGTTGCCGTAATCCAGGCGTGAAAGAATTAATGCTGACACAACGGTACGCGTGGTGGAAAATGACAGCAGGGGTACCAATTTCCGAAATTGTCTCATCAGACTCACGCAGCTCCCCACAACCGCAGCTACCTGATTGTTCATTGTTAGCTTCGTATCTAACCTGATACCCAAGCTCTTCACAACCGGCACCGGTATCGGAGTGGTGCCAATCTCTTGTGCCAAGAAGAGGCTGGACCAGGGGTTAACCCCTGTGCCAAGGGCAAGCACCTCTGTCTTGTCTGGGTTTACCCTGAGCAAATTGGACGTCATCCAGTTCATAGTGAACCGGAGGATGTTCTGTACATTAAGCTGTGCCTGGGTGGAATTGTCAATGCACACAATTAGCTGGGTGTCGTCGGCATAATTAAACACCCGACAGTCCAGTTTTGCCAACGCTTCTACCAATGGCTGAAGATAGATATTCAAAAGCAACGGTGACAATGCCGAGCCCTGCGGAACCCTACACGGCAAGGCGCCATACCTGGATGTATGGTCGCCCAGTTGGACTTTTTGGGACTGATGCTCCAGGAAGGAAATAATCCATTGGAGAACTGTCCCAGTAACTCCCAGCCGTCGGACACGGGTCACCTGCTGTGCATGGTTCACCGTGTCGAATGCGGCTGAGCGGTCCAATAGGATCAGTGCAGAGGGGTTTTTCTTGTCAGCTGTGAGCCTTAGCTCATCCAGCACTGAGAGCATCACCAGCTCAGTGCTGTTGTGGGCCCTAAATCCAGCTTGCCGGACATGTAGCAGCTGGTGATCTTCCAGAAAGGACGAGAACACTCGGAGCACACGTTGTTCAAGAACTTTGGCCAAAAAAGGGAGTCTCGAGATAGGTCGAAAGTTCTTTAGATTCTTAGTGTCTGCCCCTGGTTTCTTTAACAGTGGGATCACCATAGCTTCTTTAAATTTGTCTGGGACCTTCCCTGTAGCCAGGGACAAGTTTAATAAGGACAGCACCTCTGGCCCTGTTACCGGAAGGCCCATTTTGAACACACCTGGAGGGCAAGGGTCCTCTGGTGACCCCGATTTGACTTTGGCCATGATATGGGCTAGGTCATTAGGGTCTAGGGCAGGAAAGACCGAAAGTGTACCGCCCTGAAAATCTGGTATATCTAGTACTGGAAAGGTACAGGGGCTTAAACGGGTGCTGCCTATTTCCCTCATAATATCTTGGACCTTAACTAGGAAGAAATCCTGAATTTTCTCACAGTCGTCCTGATTGGTGACCGCCCTGTATTCTTTCTTATGACTCAGCTCTTTCAATACATTGAAAGTCTCTTTTTGAATGTCTGTGGCCTCCTTGATCTTTGATTCGTAGTATACGGATTTAGTTGTAATAATTAGAGCTTTATAGGAGGCTAGTTTTAGTTTATATTTCTCATGGGCCTCTGAGTCATATAATTTCCGCCAATGCCTTTCACATTGACGAAGGGCCTGTTTTTCCCTTCTCAGTTCTTCCGAGTACCACGGAGCACCCTTAGTTCTATTCATTATTCTTTCCCTCCGAACAGGGGCCACAATATCCATAGTTGTCCTCAGCCAGTGAGTAAGTTTCTCGTACTCCTGGTCCGGGTCACTGGACTGTGTCCCTGGGTGGACTGTCTCAAATAGTCCACCCAGGGTGTATTGTATTTAAAAGGTAGGACATGTACTGTTGTGTTTTATATGTGCTGGTAGTGAAATACTGCTAATTTCGTTTGTCACTACAGCAAGGCCTATGTTTCCAATAGATTAGCATTGGAGCTGCCTTGTAACATACTACAAGTGTATCTGCCAATTGGGAGCTGATAGAAAATTGGAGTTTGGTGTCTCTGGACTCACAATTTAAAAATACATATTTTAGTGAAGTTGGTTTTTAAACCGGAGGTCTGAAAAGGCCACTTTTAGAAAGTTGGCATTTTATTACTTTAAACACTCTGTGCCTCTGCCTGTCTCTGAATACACGTTTGGGTTAAGATGACAGCTGGGCTGTTTGTTCATTCACTGTAGACCGTCATGCAAAGGGAGCTGAGGTGTGCCCTGCATATCCTGATGACCCATCAACGGGCTGATGGGCCTTCCTGAGCCAGAGTGGTGGGAGGAGTTCACACCGGCACTTGAATAGTGCTGTGCCTGTCCTCACACAAAGAAGTCTCCACCCCCTGTAGTGTGTCTGGAGCCAGGGCAAGGAAGGGCAGGGTCTCGTGCACTACAAAGACCTTTCTTTGAAGTCTCCCTACTTCAAATGCTGAAATGGGTATAAGTACTGTAGCTGTGACACCATATACTCAGAACACTTCTGGACTGAGGACATTCTGCCAGGAAGAAGAGGTGGATAAGCTGTCTGGAGGGACTGACACTTTGCTGTGTTCTTTGCTGTGTTGGCCTGCTGCTTGCTGCTTCTGTCCTGGGAGTGAAAGGACTGGACTTTGCTTTCTGTTTACTGCTGCCAGGGTTCTCCAAGGGCTTGAGCTGAGCTTGCCTCCTGTTAAGTCGCAGGGCCATTAAAGACTTCGCCTGCAGGTGCCTGGGCTCGTCTGCTGAGAGTCCTGACTTGCCAAGTGGTGCAAAATCCAGTTCCTGGGCCCTTGGAAGTGAAATCTTTTGATCTTAAGGAGAAAATCCATGCATCGACTCCAGGCGTTTGTCCGAATCAATGCCGTGCTATAAAGATCGACGCATTGCCACTTCCTGCTCCGTAGTGTGATTCCCACTTGCCGCATCGACCACGGCCTTCACCGCAGGCCCCAGCATGCCGTCACAGCACGTCAAAAGAATTGCCGCTGCGTGAGTCTCGGGCACCACATCACCGACGCCCGCTCTGACTCCGATGCAGCGCCTGCTTCGCCACTGTGGAATTGACGCAGCGCCTGCTTCGCCGCTGTTGAATCAATTCAGCGCCTCTGAGTTTTTGACGCATCGTCCCTAGGTGCCAATTTTTCATCAACACCGCACCACAGTAAGGCACCAAGGCCGTGTGTCCGGAAACCGACACATCACCTCCCCTGCCATGAAGGAACCAATGCATCACCTCCCCTGCCAGTAAGGACCGACACATCTCTTCCCTTGCCTAATAGTAAGGAACCGACGCATCGTTTTTCTTTTCCGGCCCCTCACCTCTGCTGCACCTTGCCTCGTCTTTGATGTTTGATCCATTGAAGGTACTGTTTTCTAAACAAACACATCCATTGATTTCTATGGACTAAACTTACTTAATTGTTTAAAAGTGATATTTTGACTTGTGTATGTTGGATTTTTGTAATTTTGGTCTTGGTTTATTCAGATATATATTGGATATTTTTCTAAACTGGTGTGGACTCCTTTTGTAGTGTTTTCACTGTGTTAATGTGTGTGCACACACAAATACTTTACACATTGCCTCTGATATAAGCCTGACTGCTCGTGCCAAGCTACCAAGGGGGTGAGCAGGGGTTATCCTTGTGGCTCCCTTACCCCGACTAGAGTTAGGGTCCCTACTTGGACAGGGTGCCAACCACTGCCAACTAGATACCCCATTTCTAACAAGGAGTATTTTACTGACACTGTTGAGGTTGCCCCATGCCGGATTTCCAGCCCAGATGAATCCCATTTACCTCCTGTGAAGGTTGATGCCCAGCTCTACACCAAGACGGGCTCCCAGATGAAACATACCAACAGTTACTGGGGAGTTAGATCACCCCACAGGGATTCTGGCAGATTCAAGCACCCTATACACACTAGGATAGAGAGCGCTAGGGAGGAGCACATATATAATTGTACTTATATGCAAGCATATAATCTGTGTAACAGCACATGGTTTGAATTCATTTTCTTTACCATTCTTGTGGTGCTAATTACTCTGTTTTGTTTCCTTCTTTTGATTATTGCAGCGCATATATTTTACACAAGAGTCTTATTGCATCAATAAATATTGAAATGCCAATTTGAGTATTTCTTGTGTCTACCTTTGGGCACGCATGAATTATCAAATGAAAGGGTTCCAGATCTGTTTCCGGATTTCCTTGGGGAGTCAGTGTTGCCATGTTCTGATGCACATACTACCTGTTACCTTGCAAGGTTAGGAGTACAGATGGTGCACTGTGAACTAGCCAGGACTAAGGCCAACATATCCCGATGGCGTGCGTGGACACAGTCTCGCACAGGTTTGACATTTATGTTGTCCAACAAACACACAGTTTTACTTCGAAAGTATAAACCGTACAACAGTAGTTGTCTCCTGTGTTGTAGTGCTAGTCTTGAGACGTTGTCAAAAGCACAATTTAGATAGGGACTTTATCTTTGCGTGATTATGAGGTGTGATTGGTATATTGAATCTCGTGCACCAGGAGGAACTGTATCAATCTGAGCGAGGCCCCGCTGGTCGAGGTTTTATTTGAAGTGGATGTCAGGATAGGTCGGAAAGTGTTCCTCTGGACCATTTCTTGTATGTATGAATACTTTAATTTCTTTAGATGTTAGTTGTTGAAATTGCTTGTATTTTTTTGCGCATACATTGCTGACAGAACGCATTCGTGAAAAATTGTAAAGGAGGGTGAGCTGCTGTAATGAGTGAGATTTACGTCACAGTATGCCACACTGGTATTGGTCAGTTGGTGTAAAGTTGCGCTGGTATAGGTTGCCTACGTCATAGAGGGCCACGGTGGTATTGGTTGTTGACGCCGAGCGAGAACTGTGGGTAAAGAAATTATTTCCTGGTTTGAAACAAAAAGATTTATTGTAATTGTTGATTTAACTGTTCAAAAATGAGATTCTTTAAGGCTGTACGAGATTTGTTTTGGGGAGATGTAAACTACCTGTTCGAGAGGGATTATATGACTATAAATGTAGGACTTCATACATGTATTTGGCTTAACCAATGGCAGAACGTCACTGAGAAAGAAGGTGCATTGATGTTCCCACGTGTGGCACATTTAATTTTAGAATAATTGAAAATCTGAGGAGAGTGCTATACGAAATTAAACCGCCTTCTGGACCTGCACAGTACGAAGCACTTAATGCTTTGGAGCAAGCAGCTTGGGAAAGGCAGAAGGAAAAAGTTCAGGGAAGAGCTAGAAAGGCGGTGCATACTTATGCTAGATGGGATGCAGAACAAAAGAGTGGGAGAGCCAAAATGATAGAAGGAGCTAGATTGTCCCCGGCATTAACATACAAAGAGAAAGGAAAGGAAGAGAAGAAGAAAAAGGGGAAAAAGACAGAAAATACAGATAGTGAGGATGAGGCCTGTCATAGGGATTATAGTGATCTTTTGAGCGCGTTATTGTCGACTTGTCCACCCCCATACAATGAAGCTCAACAGGAAGGAATGAGTGGTGCAGGTGTCAATGGAACATCAGGAATAGCTACCGCACCAGTGAATACAAGTACTAATGTGATAGGAGGGAATACAGGGATCAGTACCCCCATTAACCCGATTGCTTTGAATGCCTCAGATACACTTACTGTTTTGGTCACTATAGGTCCGTTGTCCCACTGTATAACCCTGGATCGACAGGGAACACAATACATACTTTGGCTGTTCCTACTGAAATTGGTGCCACAGGTAACACTCCTGCTGGCCTGACAATGAGAAGGGTTCCTCAAGTTCCTTTGGCCCCTTGTGCTGCGAGAGCAGATCGAACTTTGAATCAAACCGGATTTTTTCCGACAATAGTGTTTACTTAGAGATCCCCGATAACTCTAGTGTCATTGAATTCTGACAATCATTTGGAATTCCCCACCAAATACCAATTTTTTTTACCTTTTTGGAGGGATAATACTTAATACCCCTGCGGTACAATCAGTTTTTAGTACCCAAGAACTCAATGACAGTTCAAGCAAGTAGAACCTTCAGATGAAATTGAAAGTGCAGGACCAAGCAAAAGGACTGTTCAGTCTCCAGTGAGAGAGAATAAAGTGGATGTTGCCAAATTAAAAGTAGAATTAGAGGAATTCATACTTGGAACTCATGATTTGTCCCGATTAGATACATTCCAGGAGAATGAACTCGTATTTATGTGTAAAGATACCAAGCGTGCTGGACAGGTTTATGAAAGGTTGTCCGAATTGGCTCATAAATGCAAAATTGATTTGAATAGGACCAAAACGTTGCAGAAAAGTTGTCGAAGGTGTTTTCATGATGAGGACATAATTAGCATTAAGATACCAGGAATGAAATGACAAATTAAGGAATTAATTGGCCATATCCGCAAATAGAGTGAACTAAATAGATGGGAAGGCAGATGGGTGAAAAAGAAAGAACAAAACAAACCAAGGGTAGAACTACCTCCGTCTATAGAAGATTAAGCGGGTGCATCAAATTTTCCATTGAGAGACGTGCCCATTGGAGGTTATGTCTTTGTGCCTTGGGGTAGGAGTGATCTTGCGTCATTCACAAATGATTTCCCGAAATTGAGAGAGACGCCAGTTGAGTGGTACAAACAGGTTGATCGGTTTGTGAAAATATCTAACGTTTTGTGGGCAGATTTGAATACCTTGTTTGACATTGTAGTTCCGGGGGATTTGTGGGCTGAATGTAAAGTGTCTGTAGAATGGACTGATAGGGGGTCCATGTGACATCCTGTGACAAAGGCTCTATCGCTGTTATTGATGAAAAAATATCAGCAGGTGATTACATTTTTAAAATTGAAGGTATCCTCTAAAGATATTGATTGGCTCAAGACTGGCAGAATGACCCAAGAGCCCAAGGAAGCAATACATTCTTATTATGAGAGACTGCTGCAAGCATTTTACCTGTACAGTGACTATTGAAGCCAAAGACATGGGACATTTTGTGTTCAGATTTGTGCAGGAGTTGTAACCTGAAATTAGCATGATAATTCCACAGCATTGATTTGTTGGCAGAATAAATCAATTGATGAGATCTTGAGGTATGCAAAGTATTGTAGTGATGAATTGAAGCTGAACAACGAGGCCAGAATCAGGCATTTGTCTTTAATGTTGGTCCCATGCAGGGAATGTATCAGCAGGGAGTTCTGAAGCTGCAAGGTGATAATGGGTTTCAACAACAAGTTAGAGGTCAGTGTGTTTCAATTGATCCGAGAGCAGGGATTGATCAGGTGACTTTGAAGAAGTAGAATCCTTGTCACGTTTGCGACAAGTTGGGGCATTGGAAGTGGGAATGTCGATTGAATGCTGGGAATCGGGTTCAGAATAATGGATTTGTGTAACCTCAAACTAATAATCCCATTCAGACGACACAGCATGTACAGAGGCAAAGTATGCAAAACTTTTAGGTTCCCCAGGTCATGTAATTTCCCCAAGCCCCAATGCCACAGCTGAATGCAAATGCTTCCAAATTTAATCCGAATCAGGTCGCCAATGCAAACAACAACACTTTTGTAAATCAGAGTGTCTCGCAGTACCCTATGATACAAGCAAATGAGGCTTACAGTTCATACCTGTTGCAACAACGGTGCCTGAGGGGGAGGAGGATTGCGTGCTTGGCGCAACCTTAGTGGTAGACCACAGTGGTCCATTCGTGGATGGTGAGGTGAATGGCCACCCCTTATCATTCTTAATTGATGCTGGCGCTGTCTGCTCTAGTGTGAGAACAGCAGAGGTTCCTAACCCACCCCTCTCACAAAAAAGAATCCAAGTTGTAGGAGTTGCCAACAAACAAATGATTAGCCCTGTTCCTGAAGCAGTACCTGTTAAAATAGGCTCTTTTGAGGAGAATCCTTGGTTTGTGGTGTGTGATACAAGTCCTGTAAATCTGCTTGGAGGCGACCTTTTGTACAAGCTATATTGTTACATTTACTGTACACTGAAGGGCATTGAGGTTCAAACTCATGATGAAGATGCTGTCTTCAAACTTGTAAATCAGACGTCAGACTGTACCCTGTGTTACCATGCAATGATCTGCCACCAGAACTGAGAGAGACAGTGCTACCTGAAGTCTGAGACTTTTCAGGAAAAGACACAGGTCTCATTAAAGGTGTTGAACCTATCCGTATAACAGTGTAACCTAAAGCTGAGTATCTAAGAATCCCGCAATATAATCTGACCCCTGAAACCATTTCTGGGATTACTCCTGTGATTGACTCAATGATTCAGCAAGGCATTCTGAAAGAGATTATGGGGAATCCATGGAACTTACCCATTGTGGGTTTGCAGAAGCCTAATGACAAATATCGCACAGTGTAGGAGCTGAGGAAGATCAACACCATAGTAGTCCCTTGTTGTCCTGTGCTACTGAACCCAGCTGTGATTTTATTTCAAATTCCATGTGAGGCCAAGTGGTTCACTGTCATACCGTTGCATGAGGACAGTCAGTTCCTCTTCGCATTTTGGTTCGGCAGCCATGTTTTGGTATGGTGCGAGTCCCACAAGGGTATACAGAGAGTCCGTCCATCTTCAACCAGATCCTTAAAAAGAATCTGGAGTCTCTGGTAATGCCCTATCACTCAGTCTTTATTCAGTACATTGACGACCTATTGGTGGCATCAAATACACAGGAAGCTTGCAGACAAGATATTATTGCCTTGCTGTACCACTTAACTGAGAATGGACATAAAGTATCCCTGACTAAGTTATAGTATTGTAAGAAAGAGGTTCTGCATCTTGGACATCACTTTGAGAAAGGAAAAAAATGAAACCGCCAACCACTCCGAAAGAAGTCAGAATGCTCTTGGGAATGGTGGGCCACTGTCAACAGTGGATCCCCAACTTTTCTCTAATGGCCAAGCCTTTGCAGAGGCTGACACACAAGGATGTGTGAGATCCAGTACCATGGGATGACATTTGAATGCATACCTTCTCAGAGCTGAGAGACAGTCTCTGTAATGCCCCAGCACTGGGAATGCCTGATTACAATAAATGTTTTACTTTGTTTTGCAGTGAGAAGGAGTGCTAACTCAGATGCATGGGGATGCTCACTGACCCGTTGCATATTTTTCAGCTACACTTTACCCAGTAGCTGCTGCTTTGCGTGGATGTCTCAAAGCCGTGCTCTCAACAGGTGTCAGCATTGAACAGTGTGAGAACATTGTTATGGGTCATCCTTTAACAGTTTTTGTTCCCCATTCTGTGGAAATATTGTTAACACATACCAAGACCCAATAGCTGTCTGACAAAGTATGAGCAAGCCATACTTGCTGCAGACGAAACGACCCTCAAGAAATGTACTACTTTAAATCCTACTAACCTATTGCCTATTCATGGGCGTGATGTTGTTGAAGGTGAAGTTGAGCATGACTGTCTCGATGTTACTGAACTATGCACCAAGCCAAGACCTGACATCCATGATGTGTCACTACCGGAATCAAATTATGTAATGTATGTTGATGGTTCCTGTTTATGAGACCATGAAGAAGCCTGAGAGCTGCTTATGCAGTTTGTACTGTCTCAGGTGTGGTCGAAGTCTCCTGGTTTCGAGGAGTGTTTTCTGCACAAGTGGCCGAATTGATTGCTCTTATTGAGCATGCTGTGTTTTAGACCAACTGAAACTGACCATTTTCACTGACAGTCCGTATGGCTTTGGTGTCGTCTATGATAGTTATGGTCACAACAGACTTCTTTAGGTGTCCGATGCGCAATGGGGAAAGTGTGCATAACCTGGTGAAGGAACTACAGCTACTTGCCCAGATTATGGTTGTAGAAGGCTGGCTTAGTATATGGTGCACATTTATTTAAGTGAAGCACCTTGCACTAATCCAGACAACCCTTATGGTGATTTTAGTGGTCTTAGACAACCATAGACAGCTCTCTAAGTGGTAGCTGTGGAGATCAGCCTTCAGGCTTAGTCCAGAAACAGTGTTGAGCAGCTTGTTTTACCCGATCCAATCATGTAGTGTAGGTTAAATGAAAAAGAAGCACACAGTGTATTTATAAACAGGTATCTATTTATTATACAACACTCACTAACACCCGGAGATATCAACACAAATACACACAATACTTCAATTGCAAACAGGTAAGTAAACACAATACACATTGGTCTCCAGCGGGAGACCAAACCATATACTAAGAAAGTGGAATGCAAACTGCGACCGAAATCGAGACTTGCACCAGGAGGCTCAGAAGAGCTGGGGATAAAAGGAACCACCCAAGGTTTGTACCCAGTAATCCCACGAAGGCTGTGTGCAGAGAGGAAACACAGCCGCTTACTCATTAGAAGTCAACGGGAAAGTCGCAGTTGCAGTTTTGAAGAAGGACCCTTCCCAGTTGACCCTGTTGAAACCCCATAGAAGACAGAAGGTTGGAGAGTCACCCCACCCATGTATACCCCATGAACCAGGAAACCCTCACCAGGGAAGCAGGGTGCATAGGTGCGAAGTGACGTCGGAAACCGCCGTAGACCACAGCAGAGAACTTCAGAAAAGATGCCGCTGGCGAAGAGTCCAGTGGAATCCAAGGGTGGATTCTTGAAGAGAAGGACTTGCAAGCTTAGGGGACAGAGACTATGCCACTTGGATGTGACCAGGAGGCACAGAAGAGCAGTGACCACCGATGACGGAAGTTGCAGGAATGATGATGGTGGCCTTGTCGCTGTTGGGACCAGGTGAAGCTGAGTAAGACCAGTAGCCATTCACGATCTGTCTCACGTTGGAAGTCGAGAACCAGAGGGTCTGTGTCTGGTGGAGGCACCAACAAGCCTTGGCAGCAGCAACAGATGTGGAAAATGATGAACGTCCAAGGGACTCACCAAGTGCAGGAGACTCAGAGCAGGCCCGAGCAAGCAGGGGAGCCCCTTGAAGCAAGAGAAGACCCTCGAGAGGACCCACAGGTCAAAGGCACAGGAGTCACAAGAGGACCTCAAGCTGCTAACCAAAGATGAAGGCCCACGGTGGAGAGGATGCGGTGAGGACGAAGATCTCGGCAGGAAGAGAGGCTAGAGCTTCTTGTAGCCCGAAGATCTCTTGAGTGCAGAGCCAACAAGCCTTGGCAACGGCAAGTCGATGCGGTGCACAGGGGTTCGGTCCCAGCAGTTACAACTTGGGATACTGGCCTCAAAATTGCAGAGAGGACAGGTCAGGCCTCGAGGGAGTTGCAGAACCACCACCTGTGTTGCTGGGCCTTACGAAGTCCGTGGGACGTCGGGAGCAGCAGACCGGTCAGCTTTGTTGTGGTGCCTGCAGATGCAGGGGAGTGACTCCTTCACTCTAAGGGAGATTACTTAGGGTGTCCTTGATGCCCACAGGTCTGTTGAAGATCCTAGATGAGACACAGATGACAAAGAAAACGTGCAGAACAGAGAGACTAGGAGCAGCAGGAGTCTTCCTTGATGCAGTGTCGGTACCAGGCAAAGTCCAGGTGTCTAAACGGTCGAAGAGTGACGTGGTAGGTCTTGTCCCACGATGAATCTGAGGACCCACCCACAGGTAAGCCCTTTTATACCCTAAGAAAAGGGTTACGATGACTAAGGGGTCCCTCCCAGAGGAGAGGCTGGACAGAGGGGAGGATACTCCCATGTCCTTTGTCCAGTTTTGCACCAGAGAAGGAGACAAGGGCTTCCAGAACTGGTTCTAAGTAGAGTATGCATGGAGGGCACCAAACGTGCCGTTCAAAGCAGTCTGGTGGCACTGGCAAGCACCCCACCCAAATTCACTAAGTCCTCTCTGGGAGGTGGCCACACCTATGTGTGACAAGAAACCTATTGTTCTACCTTCCACAGCTCGAGCTCAGCAGCAGGAGGGCACAATTGTGTCTGGGGTCGGCAGCATCATTAGCTTGCTGGCAGACCCTGGAAGGCTGTTACCGGGTGTACTGGGGGCTTCCCGGAGGAGCCCCCCAGTGCATTGAATCATACCCCCAACACTGGTAGCGGTGTTGGGGTATGATTCCAACATGTTTGATACCAAACATGTCACGTTCGGCACAGCCAATATATAGTTAGCCATCGCATAATGACGCATGGCCACTATATATATCAAAATGGCTGACGGCACTTACAAAGCCTTGAGAATCAACTCCAGGGTTTGTAGGGGGTGCTGCTTATGCAGGGCACCCTCACACTTGGAACCTAGCACCCTGCCTTCAGGATTGAAAGGCCTGCCTTATGGGTGACTTATAGGTTTTAAGTGCAGTAACCTCAGATATAAGACAACTTATATTTGTCGTAAGTTGTGCTAGCACTAGCTTACGCAGGCTGCAATGGAAGGCCTGTAGTCACAGTTTGTGTGGTCTCTCATGGGTGGCATAATACATGCTGTAGCCCATTTGAGACCCCTGTTGTACCTATGCCTTGGGTACCTTAGTATCATATACTAGGAACTTACATGGGTACACCAGTAGCCAATTGTGGAGGTACCAATGTACTTATCATGACAAATGTAGAGAGAAAGCACAGTGGCTGGGGTCCTGATTAGCAGGATCCCAGCCAGACTAGTTAAAAAACATACTGACACCAGAAAAAAGTGAGGGTAACCATGAAAGCATATCCTACTTTCTTACAATGCTTGTGAAATGATTATGTAACTGTGGGCAACAGGTACGCTGATGAGATAGCTAGATATTGTGTCTTAAATGTTTGTACTGTCAATGGCAATTATCAAAATGAGGGAACAGTTGAGGCCAATTACAACCTCTTTCTAACTACAGCTGATACATGAGAGAAAGTTAAGAGACTTCAGGATTAAGTGTCAGAAGCAGAACAGCAAGGCTGGGTTAGAGCAGGTTATTTCAAGAGAGATGAAGATGACATTTGGGTTTCAGGAGATGGAAGACCTGTCTTGCCAGACAGATTGTTACGCCCAATGGCGAGACACTATCATGGACCTGCTCACTTAGGTAGAGATGCTATGCTGCGTCTGTTCCAACAGATGTGTTTTAATCCTAGGTTCAGACTGATGGGTGTAGGGTTGTATCACAGGTGTGTTGTGTGTCAACAGATCAATGTAGGAAGAAGAACTTCAGTAACACTGAGTCACACTGGGAGTGCAGGAGGTACCTTCAATAGGATGGAACTGGACTTTATCGAGATGCCTGTGTGCAATGGGCTGAGATATGTCCTGCTGATTGTGTGCTTCTTCTCGGGTTGGATTGAAGCTTACCCGACCAGGAGAAATGACAGTCTCACAGTAGCTAAGTTGTTGTTGAGAGAATTAATTCTGAGATTTGGATTCCCTACTTCTCTGGAGTCAGACCGAGGAACTCATTTTAATAATGAGATCCTGAAGATGATGTGTGCAGCATTGCAAGTGGAGCAGAGGCTATATTTTAGTTACCAACCTGAGGCTTCAGGCATTGTTAAGCAAGTCAATGGGACGCTGAAATCCAGACTTGCAAAAGTGTGTGCTTTGTCATCTCTGAAGTGTGTTGCCGCTTGTGTTGATGAGTCTTCGCAGTACTCCTAATAGTATGACAGGATTATCTCTCCACAAGATAATCATAGGCAGGGCCATGAGATTGCCAGCTATGCCTGCAAATGTGCTTGTGAACATTACAGATGACATGGTTCTTGATTACTGCAAAGGACTAGCTGATGTGGTGCATTCTGTGTCTCATCAGTTTGGAGAGGCTACAACCCCGCCTCATCGGGGACAGTTCCATGACCTCAGTCGCAGAGACTGGGTTATGGTGAAGAAGCACATGCACAAAACGTGTTTGGAGCCTCGATGGCAAGGACCTTACCAAGTCATCTTGGTCACTACAACAGCAGTGAAGTGCGGAGGTCTCCTGAACTGGGTCCACAGCGCACATACTCGTAGAGTCCTGTGTCCCCTTGATGATGTAAAAACACCTCTCCCTGAAGTTCCGGTGGTTACAGTGAGACAAAGGGAGCAGATTAGTCAAGCTGTTGGGGACCAGCAAGAGTCTGGGACAGCACATGTTTGGCCCGGGGGGGGGGTCTGGATGAGTCAAAAGTTGAAGTCAGAACATGAGTGTCACACCCTGTAATGTTGACTGCGCCAGAATCAGCGAGTAGTGCCTGGAGACCAGTGCCCAAGAGGGAAGAGGACAAAGTTTGCCTGAAGTGCATGTGCCAGACACTATCTTAGAAGGTACTGAGGAATCTGGACTACGTGACAGTGATGATGAAGGGCCAGTAGTAAGGACATCAAAGAGAGCAAGAGTACCCAGTCGGAGGTATTCTTCACCTGAATGGGCATACCTTGCAACAAATGCCCAAGAGAATGCGTTTTAGTACTTGAATAGTCAAAGTGCACATCCATCTGAACCTCCGTTAATGCATAATTGTGGCTGCACTGTGCTTTGACACTACTTTGCCACAGAACAACTGACTCGAATTGTCCTCAATTTGATTTCTAGTTTGAACTGTGAAATGCTCTTTCGAATAGAGACATTGCAAATAGACTTTGTTAATAAGAATTAAGAAGAGTACCTAGGTCCGAGTCTGCTGAAGGAGCGTAAGGTTGTCATTTAGAAGAACACAGAGTCGGGCTAAGGAAGGCTCGCAAAGACTTGTAAATACTATAATCACATTTCGATTACATGGACATTATTTGCGCAGTTGGGAAATAACGAAAAATACTTTTGCTGCTTTTTACCCAAAAGAAAAAGAGCAATTATAGCACTAGAAGACAGACAGAGCAGATACTATGATGACATGAAACATCTGGAGGAAACCAGACGAAATTTTATAAAATCCATGATGTTTTATATGGTCCATCTGAAAAGAGATTATTATCCTAATGTGATGCCTTGATTTGCCATCAGAGGGGGGATTGGAGCAGCGTCATAAGTACGCAATATGTACGTGCACTTAGCACTAAATACTTGTATGTTCTAAAATTATTAATGTAAAGTGTAAAGCGAGCAGAAGGAGACAAAATAGAGGTCAGAAACCAGCACAAGAGGCAAAATAAATGTGGGAACTGAGCAGAAGGACTCATGTACACTGTGTGCCTTAACTTTATTAAAAAAAAATATAGAGTTTAGAGATTTGATGGACCATCCTCACACTATTAAAATGTATTTGCATTAGAAACATGAGATTTATGTAAATGCGTGCACTAATGTTTTCGCATTGGTATTCATAATGTAGTTCTTAGTAACACTTGCTTTCATGCATTCAAATATACTTTATATTTACTTAATGTGCAACGTGAATCTAATGCTGAATTTATGTACTTACATGTGTCATTCATTTGTTGTATGTGCACAAACAACACGTATTAATGTGAACCATTAAATAAGATGCTTAACTTGACTTAACTAGGCCTGTATTTCTTTCTGCATAAATACTGTTTTCCATTTCTGCTTGCGTGACTTTTCCTTGTAGGTACATTCACGTGGTTTGTTTGTTTGAGAATAGATGTAACACTGTATTAGTGATAGAAAGCCTGAGGAGAAGACATTGACAAAGACAATGTAGGTCGATAGCGTTAACTGCAGACTGTAATGTTGCGAAGAGTTACAGGTGACTAAGGATGATGTGTTCTCAGGGCTGGCCTGAGAGAATCTGCTAATGTTGCAGTTCACATCGTGCAAATGGAAAGGACAATGGAGTCCCTGATGGTGTGATCAATGGGTGTTACCCAGACGATTCTTATGGTATTTACTAGTGTTCTCACAGGCTGATGTCGGCCACTTTTCCTTTGGACTTTGAGAGGTACAGACCTCTATACTTACCCCTTTGATTCTTTGCTGAGTGTGGCTTAGGCTAATACGTATTCCCCTTTCCCTAGAAGACTCTTGACCGAGTTTATGAAATGCTGACACCTTCCCACAACCTTCCTGCATACTTCCCAACTTTTTGAGATTCTTTTAGACTTAACCATCCTCACTAGTTAGAAATTAGATGACTTTAGATATTACTCATGAGAGAAGAAAGAAGACTCTTCTCTGAGCATCAGATTCTGCTGTTATTTCTTTGTATTGCTGTATCGGATAGAGACATCTAGCCTCAGATTCTTTACCTTTGAACTTCCAGGCATCAGGCTGGATCCAGAAGATTTTTGATAGCAGTACCCCTGTGTGCCGGTAGGTGGCTTCGGTCGACTCCGCGTGACGTCGTAGGCGTTGGGTTTGATGTCGTCATGACGTCCCCGTCGTCTACATAGGTGCCACCCCAACGCGCTGACATCCGTTCTTTTCTTTCCGCTCCAGCCAGCGCAGATCCGTCGAAGAGATCTACCCCATGTCATTTTTTGTTGACTCCTTTTGATGTGTAGGCATGTCTAATAAGAAGACCTTGGGGTTCAAGCCATGCGGCGCCTCTCACCGCGCCATGTCGGTCACTGACCCCCCACCTGGTGTGTCTCTGGTGCCTGGAGCGCGACCACGACATGAAGTCGTGCTCCAACTGCTGGGCCATGACGCCAAAGGCTTTGAGGGAGTGGTCCCTAAAGCGAATCGCGGCCTGGCATACGGCGCCATGGAGGTCGCCTTGCCAATCTCGTTCTTGGTCTCGGTCGGGAGGAAGGTCCAAGCACTGCTCTGGCGAGTCGAAGTCCTTTTCCTCAAAGTCGTCTCGGTCAGGTAAGAGGCACCATAAGAGACACAAGAAGTTGAAGCGTGCTTCAACTTCGGCCCGTTCGTTGCGTGATGAGATGGAGGAACCTCAGCATTCGAGGCCCAGCTCCGCAGAGTGGGTGCTTGGGTCAGCTCGGTGTTTTCCTCCCTTTCCGGGAGCGACCCCCGCCTAACTAAAAGAGTTCTATGATGCCATGTGTGCCATTTTTGGATGGCCTGATCCTGCCGGGGAGCCTTTGGGCCCCGCAAGTTCAGATAAAGGAGATCTCGTGGGTTCCGTGCCCCCAGCACTACGGCCTCCTACCGGGCCCGTCCCCTGGCCTGGACTGGTGCTGGTCGCACCCCAAGGGCGACCTTCCCCGGAACAGCATCCGACGTCCAGGTCCTCGGCGTCGCCAGCGCCCACCAGCGGCACCTCCCCAATCGTCATCCCGGATGACATGGAGCCAGCAGGGCGTCCATCAAGGCCGGCGCCGACAGAGCCGTACGGCTCCATGCAGTTCAACCTGACCTATTCTGAAGGGTTAGGAATGGGTGATAAGGATTGGGAGGGGCAGCAGGATCCCTTAGAAATCCCGCAAACTCAAGATCTGGACTGGTATGAGGACCTAGGTGGTGCCCGCGGACTGGACACTTCCCCAGATTCTGGCATGCTGTCTCCCCCAGCCTGGCTACGGAGTAGAGGACTTCATTCGCAATGGTGGTGCGTAGGGCTGCGCAGGTCCTGGACCTGCAGCTTCCTACGGTGGCAGTCAAGACTTATGTCTTGACAGAGGTCCTGCAGCCTGGTGTCTCCTATTTGGAACCCTTGCTGCCTTTCAAAGAGGCCTTGACGGATGTTTCTCTGGGCACCTGGTCCAAGCCCAGCACATGGGCTCCTGTGAACAGAATGATTGCCCGCCATCACCCTGCACTGGGTGACCCAGCTTTCCTCACCACCCATCCCACCCCGCAGCGCTTGGTGGTCCAAGCTTCTACTTACTGTGGCTCGTTCCCTTCCACACCCCCGGACAGGGAATCGAAAAGGCTGGAAAGCTTCGGAAAGAAGATCTTTTCTTCCGCCAGCCTGGCATTGCGGTCGGTGAACACTGCATACCTTTTGGGCTGTTATTACCATTCGATATGGGATACAGTTGCGCAGGTGGTGCCCAGAGTCTTGGAGGAGGACCAGATTCTGCTCTCCCAAGCTATTTCAGATAGCAGAGATGCAGCAAACTTTGCCATCTGCTACGGTTTGAACACGACAGACTCGCTAGGCTGAATGATTTCCTTGAGGATAGCCATATGGCGCCATGCCTGGCTGAGGACACTTGGATTTTCAGGGAATGTCCAAGCTAATCTTATGGACATGCCCTTTGATGGCTCCCGTCTTTTCAGAGACAACGCTGATGCAGCCCTTGAGCGTTTAAAGGACTCGCGGGCTACGGCCAAGTCCTTAGGCCTCACCATGTCATCCCGGCGTGTGTCTGCTTTTTCGCTCCTTTCGTGCCTCTGGAAGGGGCTTCTAACCATGCCAATCCTATTCTAGCTACAGGGTCCCACAATTTCAGCAACCTCTGCAGGTCCGTGGACGCGGTTCACCCTGTCCCCGAGGATCGGGTGGCCAGAAGTCGAGCCAAGCCACACTCCTCTCCTCCACCGAAAACCTTCCTAGTCCGATCCCCCTGGATTATGCTCATCCAGTTGGTGCCCGGATACGCCATCACCTCCACCACTGGCGGGACATCACCTCGGACAGGTGGGTGTTGCAAATAGTCCAAAGGGGCTACTGCCTCCCCTTCGAGACTACCCCTCCATCCATGCCTCCAACTTACTATCAGCTGATGGAGGATCACCTTGCCCTGCTCCGCGAGGAAGTCAAAACATTCTTGGCCAAGGGAGCTATAGAGAGGATTCCTGGAACAGAAATAGGCTGGTTGTTACTCCAGCTATTTTCTGGTTCCAAAGAAGGATGGAGGCCTTCATCCTATCCTCGACCTCAGATCCCTCACCTGTGTCCTCAAAAAGGAGAAGTTCAAGATGCTCACCCTAGCTCAGGTCCTGTCTGCCTTGGACCCAGGAGACTGGATGGTAACGTTAGACTTGCAGGACGCCTATTCCCATATCACCTTCCTGCCTGCCCATCATCGCTATCTGTGGTTTACGGTGGGCCACAAGCACTTTCAGTTTGCCGTGCTCCCCTGTTGACCTCACCAGTGCCCCTCGGGTGTTCACAAATGTTATCGGGGTGGTCACAGCCCATCTGCGAAGATCAGGGGTTCCAGTCTTCCTGTAGGAAAGTAGGATCTGCTTTCATGTTTACACTGACTATTTGCTGGTGTTATTCTGTTTTTTGACTAGACTGACTGGGATCCTGCTAATCAGGAACCCAGGCTCGAGCAGGGGAAGGTAGAACAATAGGTTTCCTGTCACAGGGAGGCGTGACCACCTCCCAGACAGGACTTAGTGTATTGGGCTGGGGTGGGGGCGCTTGCCAGCACCACCAGACTGCTTTGAAGGGCACATTGGGTGCCCTCCTTGCATACTCCAGTTTGAGCTAGTTCAGTGAGCTATTCGCTTCAGCTCTGGCACGAAACTGGACAAAGGACAGGGGGGTATCCTCCCCTCTGTCCAGCCCCTCCTCTGGGAGGGATCCTTTAATCGTCCCAATCCTTTCCCTAAGGTGCTTAAGGGTTCAGATTCATCATGGAACAAGATTCAAATCCCAAACCACTTCCACTTCAACCGTCTGGGCACCTTGGACTTCTTTGTACTTCGCCTGGAACCGAGACTGCATCAAGAAAGACTCCTGCTGCTCCTGGTCTCATCACCCTGCCAGTCTTCTGCATGGCCTGTGCTTCATCCAGGTTCTTCTCGGGGCCTGTGGGCATCAAAGACACCAAAAATAATCTCCCTTGGAGTGAAGGAGTCACTCCCCTGCATCTGCAGGCACCGCAGCCAGTCTAACCGGTCTGTTGCTCCTGACGTCCCACAGATGCCCAGAGGCTCAGTAACACCAGTGGTGGTTCTGCAACTCCCTCGAGGCCTGCACTGTCTTCTCAGCAAGTTTGAGGCCAGTATCCCAAGTCGGAACAACTGGAACCGAACTCCTGGGCACCACCTCGACTTGCCATTGCCAAGGTTTGTTGACTCTGTCCTCCAGAGATCTTTGGGATACAAGAAGCTCCAGCTTCCAGCATCTATTCCTGCCAAGATCTTTGTCCCCACCACATCCTCTGAACCGTGGGCCTGCATCTTTGGTGAGCTGCTCGAGGTCCTCTTGCGACTCCTGTGCCTTCGGCCTGTAGGTTCTCTTGAGGGTCTTCTTTGGCTTCAGTGGGCACCGCCGCTTGCTCTGGGCCTGCCTGACTCTCCTGCATTTAGTGAGTCCCCTGGACCTTGCTGATCCCAACGCTGCACCTTCTTCGTTTACCACGTCTGTTGCTGCTGCCAAGGCTTGTTGGTGCTCCCGCCGGACACCGACCCTCTAGTTCTCGACTTCCAACGTGGGACAGCTCGTGAATGGCTCCTGGTCTTCCAGTGTCACCTGGTCTTCATAGCTGCACCTTCTGTGCCTCCTGGTCACTTCTGAGTGGCATAGACTCTATCCCCTCTGCTTGCAGGTACTCCTTTTCAAGACTCCACCCTTGGATTCAACCAGACTCTTTCACCTTCTTCACCAGCGGCATCTTTACTGAAGTCCTCCATTGTGGTCTACAGCAGTTTCCGTCATCACTTCACACCTTGGTGTAGATATTCTGGTTCCTGGGATGGTCCACGGGTGGGGTAACTCTCCAACCTTCCATCTTCCACTGGGTTTTTTCAGGGTCCACTGGAAAGGGTCCTTCTTCTTGAAAACTGCAACAATGACCTTCCCATTGACTTGCATTGAGTACGTGGCTGTGTTTCCACTCTACACACAGCCTCCGTGGGGTTCCTGGGTACTTACCTCGGGTGGTTCCTTGTGTCCCCAGTTCTTCTGAGTCTTCTGGTTCAAGTCCCGACTTCGGTCGCAGTTCGCATTCCACTTTAGTATATGGTTTGGTGTCCCCCCGAAGACCACTGGGTATTTGTGCTTACTTACCTGTTTATATTTGAAATATTGTATGTATTGTGTTGATATCTCTGGGTAGGAGATATACCAATATGTTAGAGAGTGTGTATAATAAATATAACTATTTTTATAGTTACACTGTGTGGTTCTTTTTTATTTAATCTACACAATACGATTAGTTCTGGTAAAACAAGCTGCTTAACACTCCCTCTGGACTAAGCCTGAAGGCTTCTCTCCACAGCTACCACTTAGAGAGCTTTCTATGGTTGTCTAAGACCATTAAAATCACAATATCAGTTGCCTGGATTAGTGCAGGGTGCTTCACTTAAATAAGTGTGCATCATATACTAAGCCAGCCTTATACACTTCCCCTATCTCGACTACTGGTTGTTGAAGGCGAGCTCGTCCAAGCAGTCGTTTCCCACCTCCAGACTACGTCGAACCTCCTGCAATCGCTGGGGTTCACTATCAACCTGCCGAAGTCACACCTGACTCCCTCTCAGATGCTCCCTTTCATCAGAGCAATCGTGGACACAGTGCAGTTTCTGGCTTATCCTCCTGAGCGGCGAGTCCAGGATATTGAGGCTATGATACAGATGTTTCAGCCTCTATCCTGGATTTCAGTGAGGATGACTCTGAGGCTGTTGGGCCTCAAGGCCTCCTGCATCCTGCTTGTGGACCGTGCCAGATGGCACATGAGGGCTCTGCAGTGGGACCTGAAGTCCCAATGGGCACAGCATTGAGGAAATCTCACCGAACTGGTTCAGATATTGGAGGGCACTGCGAAAGACCTGCAGAGGTGGCTAACAAACAGCAATTGCGCCAGGGGCAGATCCCTCTCCCTTCCCTACCTAGATCTCACACTAGTGATGGATGCGTCTCTTCTGGGATGGGACAGCCATCTGGAGATCAGAAGACTCTGGTCTCTGGCAGAAGCCAGGCTCCATATCAACCTTTTGGAGCTTCTGGCGATCTGATTGGCACTGAAAGCCTTTTTACCATCCATCAAGGGAAGGATAGTTCTGGTGATCTCGGACAACATTACCGTCATGTGGTACTGTATCAAACTGGGCGGTGTGGGGTCTTAGACCCTCTGTCAAGAGACCCTGCATCTCTGGACTTGGCTGGAACCACATGGCATTTCCCTGGTGGTGCAACATCTGGCCAGTTCTCTGAACACCAATGCGGACGAACTCAGCTGCCGGTGCCTTGTGGATCATAAGTGGCGTCTCCATCCGGAGGTGGCACAAGGACTTCTTCAGCCATGAGGAGAGCCTTGGTTAGATCTGTTCTCCTCTGAAGAGAACGCGTAATGTCAGCAGGTTTGCTCGTTGGAGTTTCCAAGGCGGCTCTCGCTCGACGACGCTTTTCGTCACGAGTGGAGCTCAGGCCTCCTGTATGTCTTCCCGCCCATACCACTCCCGCCCAGAGTACTCAAGAAGATCAGGAGCGACTGAGCACAAATCATTCTTGAGGCTCCGGACTGGGTACAGAGAGTCTGGTATGCCGAACGTCTGGCAATGAGCATCGATCCTCCGATCAGGCTGCCTCTTCTGGAGGATCTTTTGTCGCAGCAGCAGGGGAGTGTCCTCCACCCGATCCTGTTCACTTTACGCCTTCTTGCGTGGAGATTGAGCGGCGACAGTCGACAGCCTTTGACCTTCCTCCCGAAGTCTGCAAAGTTATTCTGGCAGCCAGGCGTCCCTCCACGAAGTCGGTGTTCGCCTGCCTCTGGAGCCAATTTTGTAAATATTGTACAGAATGGTCTGTTGACCCCTTGTCTGCCTCTCCGTCAGATATCCTTCTGTTCATTCTTTCTCTGGCCCAGCAGGGCTCTGCTCTGGGCACTCTGAAGGACTACCTTTCAGCCTTATCTGCTTTTCTCCGGCTACCAGATAAGTCATCACTCTTTAACTCTCCTCTTGTGCAGAGACTTCTGAAGGGGTTAACCCATTTGTTTCCCCCTTCTCCTTTTATTATGCCCCACTGGGACCTTAATTTGGCCCTTACCTTTTTGATGTGGGCACCATTTGAGCTGCTGCACAATTGTCCCCTCCGGCTGCTCACTCTCAAAACAGCCTTTTTAGTGGCAATAACAGCTGCCAGTAGGGTAAGCGAACTGCAGGCACTGTCATTCAAGCCTCCTTACCTGACCGTCTTTCCAGACAAAGTAGTGCTCCGCACTAGGGCATCTTTTCTGCCTAAAGTGTTAACACCATTCCATCTGGGACAGTTTGTTACCCTGCCCACTTTCTATGCACCTCTGCATCCTTCCAAGGCAGAGGAGCGTCTCCACCATCTGGACCCAAAAAGAGCGTTATCGTTCTATCTTGATCACACAAAAGAGTTCCCGGTGGAGGACCAACTCTTTGTAGGATACAGGGGAGCAAAGAAGGGGCATGCTGTCCAGAAGAGGACCATATCACGCTGGGTCATCCTCTGCATAAAAATATGTTACGCCTTAGCAAGGAAATTGCCTTCTGAAAGCCTTGGGGCCCATTTCGCCAGGGCAAAGGCAGCCACAATGGCCATCCTGCATGGTGTTCCAATTGCTGATATCTGCCAAGCGGCCACGTGGGCATCTCTGCAAATGTTCGCCAGACACTACTGCCTGGATTCTCAGGTTCGCAGGGAGAGTCTGTTTGGCTGCTCTGACTTGCAAGATTTCCTGGTTTAAAGCTTTTCCGCAGTCCCACCTCCGGGGAAGGTATTACTTGGGTATCTGTTCAAAGGTAAGGAATCTGCGGCTAGATGTCTCTATCAGATGGACAAGTTACTTACCTTCGGTAACGACTTATCTAGTAGAGATATGATCTAGCCGCAGGTTCCTTACCGACCCACCCATCCTCCCCGTTCTGCGGATTAGCTTTAGTGTCAAGGGCTGTTCCCCTTCAGGTCCCAAGTGGCTTTTTTACACACCATGGTCAGTCAATTCACGGCTCCGTGCTTCTGGCATGGAAAGTCGTGAAAAGTACTGATGTCAGCGCGCCGGGGTGGTGCCTATATAGACGACGTGGACCGCCTGATGACGACGAATCCGACGCCTACAACGTCACGTGGAGTTGACCGATGCCACCTACCGGCACACATGGGTACAACTATCAAAAATCTTCCGGATCCAGCCTGACGCCTGGAAGTTCAAAGGTAAGGAATCTTCAGCTTGATCATGTCTCTATCAGATATGGCATTACCGAAGGTAAGTAACTCGTCCTACTGAACTTCTTGGAGGTCTTATGCTGATGCGCCTGAACGTCTTTAGTAGGTCTGGCTGTCCAGTTGTCATTCTGTACCTTTACAGCATGGTATTCAGATTGATTTACATTAACCTGACCGCTAGCTTGTAATAAAATGTCTTGACTTTATTTACTGATTTCTGGTCCTTATTGTGTATCCAAATGGGTTACACTGTTAATTATATGTGTCTGACCAAGTTCTAACTCTCTTCACCGCTCAGTCGCATAGAAAGACCCATTGGATAACCAACAGTAAGAGGGTTGGCCCAGTGCTGGATCATCTGGTCCAGGTGTCTCCAACCAGTCGAACGTGAGCTACCAGTAGCTCACAGAAACCTTCAAAGTAGCTCCCAGCCTTGAGTTCATTTTTAACTAAGAACTGCAATAAATACATGTTGTGCTTTCCTTTTAAAGTTAAGGAAAGGCTATGTTTATTTTACATTATGATGAGGCTGCAGAGCCTCATAATGAGCAGTGCTCCACTCAGATTTATGACCTATGTGGTCACACCGTTTCAGAACTGAAACACTTAGGTATTTATGGGCACATGCATCAAGATATGCTTTTGCGAGTCCTCAATTGCGATTATTAAGGAATCGCAATTAAGGCCTCTCAAAAGCCTATGCATTTAGGAATCGCTATAAAAATAGCGATTCCTAAACATTCCTTAATTGCGACTCGCAAATTGCGACTCGCAATTAAGGAATGGCTTCCCATTCATTCCTATGGGCCTTCAGGCCCTTAGGAATGAATGGGAAATTGCGCATGCAATTGCAAGGGTTCAAGGGTGTCAAAAGGACACCCTGTTGCACCCCTGAAATTGTGATGTGCACCCATGTTGCGCACACACATGCCCCAAGGGCAAGTGTTTGTGTAACATGAAACTTTGAAAAATGCACTTTAGTGCACTTTTCAACGTTTTTGCAAATTACCGACCAGTTTAATTTTCGGTAATTTGCGGCCCCAAATAGCGAAATTGCTATTTCAGAGTGCTTCTTGCATTGCATTTAAGGAATCACAAATTGCGATTCCTTTAATGCAATCGCAATTTGGGAAATCGCAAAAAACAGCGATTACCGAAATTGCGCATCCCAAAGACTTTCATGCATCGCAAAAGGCCATTTTGCGATCGAAAACGGCCGATTTTTGCAAATCGCACCGTTTGCGATCGCAAAATTCCTTGATGCATGTGCCTTAACTCTTAAATTCTCAACTCAATATTGGAGCATGCGAACAAAAGGATATTTCTGAATACTTTTAAATGAGAGAAAATTAAAACGAAGAGTTAACTTAATTGTTAAGTTAACCCTTCATTTAAATTTTCTCCCTTTTCAAAGTGACATGTTTACAAACAGCAGGCATCTTGCTCCTAGTGGCTGGTAGGCACAGTGCCATATTTATAACTGACAAATACAGTAATTTTCTTTTAAATGGGAGAAATTTAAATTGAAGAAAAATGTTTCTATGAAACATTGTCCTAATGTTTTTCTCTACCTTTAATTAGGCCAATTAAGTCCTAATGTTTTAAGAAGCCTGTTTATTCACTTTAAATTCCTCACATTTAATCAAATGACTGTATTTGACTGTTATAAATATCGGACCATGTCTATAGACCACTGGGAGTAATATACCTGCTGTTTGTAAAGACACTTTGACATGGGAGAAAATTAAAATTATGAGTTTTATGTAATGCATATAAGCATAAAGTTAACTCTTCCTTTGAATTTTCTCCCATTTGAAAGTGTCGCATTTACACACAGCAGGCATCTTGCTCTCAGTGGCTGGTAGACATGCTGCCACATATATAACTGAAAAATACAGCCTTATTTTTAAATGGGAGAAATTTTAAGTGCAGAAACATGTTCCTTATGATGAACATTTCTTTAGAACATTTTCTGCACTTTAAATTTCTCCCATTTATAAAAAAAAATGGGTGCATGTTTGTGTTGTACATGTAACGGTGCCACGTATGGCAAACGGTATGTCCTGTGCCACAAGTATATACGGCACAGGCTCTGTCACCCATACACATATATCCCATTCATTCACACACATGTTCATACATCCTCACAGACCATACACTCACTGACGCACATGGCATCCCTATCAAAGTACCCCTAGTCACAGTATTTTGTTCAAACCAATGTATCAGGCTTCATGGACATTAGATTTAAAGTCAATGAAGCTGGGCGAGGGGGTGTCTGGTAACAATGCGCTAGTTTCAAGGCCTTCAGTAGCTCACGACGATTTTCACTGATCAGAATTAGCTCTCATTACAGAAAAGGTTGGAGACCCCTGATCTGGACAAAGGTTCCATATCCCCTGTGTCCTATGCCCACTTATGAAGAGTACTGTCTGTACGTTTGTGGGCCCTAGGCCCACATGGTAATGTAAGGACGACACATACACTACATATGTGGTTACCCAACTGGCCACGAGCCTGTGCACCCTGGTCTTTTATTTACAGGGTCACCTGACTTCTGGAGCCTGTGATGGGTAGGTGTGGCATGGGTGTCAATGCAGCTTCGGGAGGGAGGGGCTACGTCATAATGAGTCCAGCAGAACAGGACACACTATCCTTCTGTGTGCCTGGAACTGCCCCCTGTGTAACTCAAACTGTTCCACTAATGTGTCAAAGGTTGCCAGAATCTAGACCTCAATTTCAGGAGAGATTCTTCTGCTGTTGAAAACCTACAACTGCCTAGGTGGCAAGAAATGCCGAATGAAACATTATTTGCTGTGGGTAGATGAATGCTACAATCTTGCTGCACAAGCCTGTTAACTTTTTTTTCTGAGCACATGCTCAGAAAAAAGTGGCTCTATACTCTTGTAATCGATATAACGTGTATAAGTTATTAACATTTAACAGCTCCCAGTGTCACCCTAGGGGCTTGAATACATGTCAGGCCCCCTCTATTAACTGACACTCAGTGGTTCATTTGTAAAAAAAAAAAGAGCCGGGGCTCTCATCAGGAGGCAGCTTCCACCTGCCCATTTCTCCTATTAGTGCCGCCTGAAATGGAACCAACTACTAACCATGAAACCCTAAAGTGGGGAGAGGATGTGGCATAATGGCAAGAGCTGCCGACTTCATAGCTGGGGAACCAGATTCGAGCATCTGAGTCGGCTCAACATCCTGTGATTCTGGGTGAATCACTTAATCTCCCTATTGCTACCAAAATGTATGTCCTTAACTGGTGCTCAAGCGCCAGTGTCGATAATTAAGTGCCGAGCACCGGAAACCACCATCTCAAATTAAGCACTGCTGACACTACAGATGCGAGCAAAGGGGGTCCGCGGACAGAATGCCATTACAGAGAATACATTAACGCCGAGGCATGTTTACCAGGCCTCACCCTTAGCAGAAATAAAACATCTGACACTACGAAAATCAAAAAGAAAGAATATGAGAATTTACCCTGGACAAACAGGATTTCTCACAGTATGCCATTTGCCATTTTAGGTTGCTAATTTTATGTTAAATCTAACCAACTTACCCTTTCAAGTATGCATATCTGTTGTATCTCATTAATAGCCCAGATATTAATGAGCTATGAAAATACGCAGGCAAGTCAAATTAGAAGAATATTTTGTACCAGTGTTCAAAAATCATTTCTGCATGAATCGCTCTCATAGAAAGTGTTTACTGCTTACAGTTTACATCGTTTACTTCCCGTCTTGTAACCTTTTGATGAGTGTAATGTCCGAATTTTACACTTGTCAAGGTGTGCATGTGCAACCATTCTTCCTTTTCAGACCACGTGGATACACCTACCTCTAGAAAACTGCTTGCTTGGCTGATTTTAGCTTCCTTTCTTTATCTTTTGTCTTGGCAGAAAACAGCAAACTGTAATCCAAGTGGTGGACACATTTGGTGGGTTTTTCTTTTCGGACAATGTGTGTGAAACAACCACCCATGTTGTAGCTGGGAACCCGCGCCGCACCATGAATATAATGTTAGGGATTGCCCGTGGGTGCTGGATTGTTTCCTTTGAATGGGTAAGTGTTATAATATATGCCTATCAGTATTTATGCCATCTGTTAATGTATTCCTAATCAAGCGTGCCTCTCTTCGAGGCAGATTTGAAAGGTTTGGAGGTAAATTACTCCATGTATTGGGCCTCTAACTATGGAATCCCCTCCCTGATGAACAACTAGAAAGACCGATGGCCATTATGCACATCGCCATTCCATGCTAGCCATTTTACTAAAGTGTACAAAAAAGTAATGGATGGAATGCTTGAATTTATCTGGTAGGTACTCAGGGCACATCCCAGTCTATCGTTACTTTGCACGCCATGCCACCTCAGCTTAGACCCAGCCATATGAGAATCAGTCTTGACCCTGCTCCAGTGGGAACAGTCCAGCCTGAACTGCCAGGCCAGGTCTTCCTTGAACCAGAACAGAAGCAAGCTAGGATTGGTTTCCCCCTAGTTAGGGCTCATCAACCAGGTATAGCTTGATTCCAGTGACACAGTGCACATGTGACCCATGTCTGGGCATCACAGCCGCACTGCGGGCGACACACTAAAGTATACAAAAAAGTAATGGATGGAATGCTTGAATTTATCTGGTAGGTACTCAGGGCACATCCCAGCCTATCGTTACTTTGCACGCCATGCCACCTCAGCCCACCTATGAGATGCTTACAACTAGGTAGCGTCTTCCTCCAAAGAAATCGTCTTATTCGCTAATATTCATGGTTCTCTCCACCTAGGCCTTGCCATCTTGATACCTTCTGTCACTTGATTTTGTGGTACTCATTCAAGACAGCTACCAGCTCTACCTAGACGTTTCCGAACATCTTCCTTACCCTTGCCCCTGGGGTTCTTCTGGTCAAATCCATTTCTACCGCACTTGAATTATAATGTTAGACCCAGAATTACAACTTCAGACTGTCCCATTGTGCAAATTGTAACCCTATGGAATTGCCTTCCCCTTCCAGACCACAGTAAGCCTGTTAACAGCTGTGTGTGGATAGTACATATCTCATTAACTCTTAACTCGGAGGAATAGCCTGGTCCAGACTACTTTTTTACTAAACTGAACCAAAACCCAAAAGACGTTTTTTTTATTTTATTCAGTGTCTTTTGCAACAATAACCTGAAAAACTCTATTATGATTTACACACAAAACAGACCTGAAACATCAGCATCAGAATCAAAGCACTCTTTCACTAGATAATGACCACTTTAAAACTGGGCCTGAGCGAAATGTAAATTAATTACTCTGCATAATTATGCACCATTCACAATAATCAATTACCACAAATGGTGTAATTTGTGGTTAAAATTTACTGCAAATGCACAGGAACAGCAGAGCACATGCGGCTGTTGTTTGCAGTGATCTTGTATGAGGATGCATTTTGCGCTAAAATATAGCGCAAAATGACAGTATTTCATTTTGCGTAATTACGTATAATTGTGCCATAATTTTGCATAATTACTCAAAAGCAAATTACACGAATTTCGCACCTCCCATTTACAACCCCAACATTACTAAGAATGCAAGTTAATTATGTCTCTGATTGTTGAATATCCTTGAGTGACGTTTAAGGCATGTTTAATAAACGTTTATATTCTGACGTGATTATTTAAAAGAAAATTTTAATATTTCTTTGGAAACGTGTATACCTGCTGCTTGTGCTTAGACTATGGTGAAAGCGTGACAACAAGCATTGGCAAAGCCAGTAGGCCTAACCATGATAAATTGGTGAGGTTATTTAATTTTTGTTTCTGGCATGTATATGCCACATAATTAATGAGCATTGGCATAAATTATAAGTGTTTAGCCAGAGCTATTGGCTTTGCCAATGGATTTAAGCTATGTTGTAGAGCAGTGTAGCTGCTGTGCAGCATGTTGAAAAGTTATAATAAAAAAGTGTTATAAGCATTTTTGTTACCTTATATATAACCAAGTAGACAATATGTACAACTGAACAACCCTATTAAACAAGCATTGGAAATACAACAGGTTTCACATTTGCTTGAGTTAGAGCTAGTGGTGTTTCAAATGACAATGTTTTTTACCTATGTGTTATGGAGTCTATGTATGTGGTGTGTGGTGGAATTATGTTGGTTGGATTGGAATTGTGTGGCATGGAATTGTGTAATGTGGAGTGGATTTGTGTAGTGGAATTATGTGGCATGGTGCGCAGTAGAAATATGTGGATAGTAATTATGCGATATTGAATGTAGTGGAATTATGTGGAGTGGGATTGTGTGTTATGTTGTGTAACTATGTGGAATGGTATTTTGTGTTGTGGAGTGTTATGTAGTGGAGTTTACTTAATTATGTGGTTGAATTTTGTGGCATGGTGTGGAATTCTGTGGTGTGGACTGGATGTATGTGGTGTGTTGTGTAATTGTGTTTTTGAGTTGTATTATGTGGTTTGGTGTTGAATTATGTGGTGTATATTGTAAATGTGTGGACTTGAGTTGTGTAGCGTGGAACTGTGGGTAGCTTTGCCTTTTTGATGACGAAAAAAACAAATAGCTAGGAGCTAAGCTCCAGATCTGTATCTTTGTGTGTTTAAAGTGTATTTCTTTAACAAAGAAGCTTTGACAGTATTAGACACACAGTTTTGCACTGATATGCATTGTTAATCACTGTCCTATTACTTGAAGAAGCAAGGTATGTTATCATACACTGGAAAGTGGTCAACTATTTCTTGATGCAGGTTTTGCTGCCGGCAACAGTATACCTTTTGAAGAATGACACCCCATATTACAGAGGTCCAAGAAAGCACTGACTTAGGCTTGCTCCTTTATAAACAAAGCTCGATTTGGGATTGAAAAAAGAAATAAAATAACGAGCTGAAAGGGATAATCTAGTGGCAGTTGTTCTAAATAACTACTATTCATTGGAGTCATGCGTTAAACCCTGTGTTTGTAATTATGCAGACCTATAAAAGTACTACGTTTGAACTGTTTTAAAGTTTTTATACTAGATTCCGTGGCAAATAATTGTATGGCAGACAAGGGATCTGTGCAGTAACTACAATTGTACACGAGGGCTTACTGCACCGTACATCGCTATTAGATTTATGCTGAGATGACTACTGAGTGCAGTGCATTGAAGTAATTTCTTATTGGGGGCTTTAAAGCGAATGCTGGTCATGAGGCTCGGTCTATAAACCATGCAACTGGTTGTACTGGCGTGGCTTATGGCGACAAAAGAAGTGGTGCAAATGTTATCTGCAGGGAAGATATGCAACATAGATGTAGATGCCTGAAAGCCCATTAGAAGTGAAACTCCAAAATCTATTGTAAAGGTAAGAAAAGTACCGGAACGGTGAAAATTGTTTTAAATAGAGGTAGAACTATGTAAAATTAAAACTAAGTGTTCCGATTACTTGCTTTAAATCACCTGGGGCCAGTGGTAGATGGTGGGCTGATAAGAGATCCGGTATCCACCAGAAATGAGACAGACAGAAGAACGAGGACGGGGGCAGGCGTTGAGGTGAAGGAGACAGCACACAGAGAAACGGTGGGTGGGAGGGGAAACCAATAACAGGCAAAACAAGTCAATGAACGTAATGGGCTGATGAAACAAAAGCCGCGCATGCCGAATGGGTAAGCTACTTAAAACGTTTATAAGCTTCTGACCTACGTGGAAAATGCCAGACTCCCTGTAGGTTCGGAAATCTGTGCCGTTTGCTGCTGCTCCTGGGCATGAAGGGCTGTTGTAGTAGAAGCTAGAATTCTCCCGAAGGGTTAATTGTTAGTAACGACGAACAAGGGGTTTCATTCCAGGAAGAGGCTTAAATGTTCTGCTATTGCCTCCAGAATACACACACTCCCTCCCCTAGAGCAATAAACGTACATAACTGCGGAGGTGCAGGGCTGGGGCTGACATAATTTAAAGAAAGCAATTGCATCTAGATTTGCATATTGATTAACCAGCGCGCTATTAATCAAAACGCCGCACAGGGTGTGGACAAAGGCACCTGACCTCTAAATGGCGGTTTCCTCTATGCTGCATGTAAATAACTGCTGCTACATTGATATAAAGACATACGGGAAACATAAGGGTGAAAAAATGAGTGTACATGACATAACACAATTGCTGGGCAGGCGCGTGACAAGATTTACAGGCCAATTCTGACTTGTGCTCAAAATGGAAAGGCGGGGGAGCAGCTGTATTTGAGGAGAGCCTTCCGATACCACTGTGAAAGCAAAAGAAAACTGGAAGAAACAAATAGTGCCAAAACTAATACGAGTAGACGGGAGGGGAGGAGTACATGTAAAGAATCAGTCCCTTGGGAGGGATCTAAGCTCACAAAGGCGGGATAAATACAACCAATGCACCAATCTAAATCCCACATTTCAGAACAGCACACAAAATAACAAATGGAAATCGATGGGCGTGCCAAAAGCCCACAGAGGAGATACAGGATGTCAAGAGACAGCGCATGCGTGCTTCCTAGGCTCATCCTAAAAAGGGTGTGTGGTCAACCGCGAATGGAGCCGGTCGCACAAACCTGAACTCTGGCGCCAAGCCCTGAGGAGTGGAAGCGTTTCTCCTGAGGTCCTGGAGCCCGAATTGGAGGTGACTGACCTGGTGGGGGGCCCCCAGGGACCTCCATAACATACCTGGGGAGCAAAACAAAGACCCGTGGTGCAGCCATGCTCGCCTGTGGCCCGATGCCCCAAGACCACCACAGTATCCAAAATGGCCATGCCACCCGTGCCCTGAGCGTGGCCGGCATTGTGGGCGGAAGAGGGCCAATCAGCAGACCGAGAGGGCCTGAATACACAACCAGGCAGACCCCCCCCCCCAGGACAGGGGGTTGCAGAAACTCAAGAGGACTGTGGCGGACTGGGCGGGGCTGCTAGGAGCAGTGGTGGCAACCGGAGGTCCAGCTAGAGAGGCCTGTGAGTGCATCAACAAGACAAGGAGGGCTCCCCCCTTTCTTTCATAGGAGCTCAAAGAGACTTGGATCCCAGGGGGTGACCGCCCATCGGAGATGGTGGTGGCTGTAAGACCGAGGCCAATGGCTGGGAGACTGCGCCAGACGAGGTGCCCTAAGAGGGAGTGCAGCAGCAAGACCAGGAGAGGTGGAGTGGAAAGGGACAAGACCTGCATGTCTCGCTGGGTTGGGTAAGCCTGGGTGCTTATCTCTGCAGGGGGCATGCTGCCCTCGGCCTGGTGCCTTGCTCATTTGGTGTTTGTGCCTGGCCTGTTGGGGGCCAGGTGATTGGCTTCTGAGGGGCTGGGCCCCAGGGGTGGGGTGGCTGGGGCTCATTTACCCAGAGTAAGGCAGCCCTGGGTGGAGAAGCGGCGCACTTAACGGAGTGACGCGGCTCACCTCAGACAAGAGAGTCATTGGCGCCCCATATGGCCATGGTGCATCCAAAACTGCAGAAGATGGGACTGACGGTGGACGCCTAGAGATCTGGGGAGGGATCACATCAACTTGCCTTGGTGGAGAGAGACCAGGGATTAGCAGCCCACACAGCGGCAATCCTGGAGAAAATCAGAGACGCCAAAGCTGCACTAAAGTACAAAATTGATGCAGTAGCCCAGGACCTGGGCCTCCTAATGGCTGACCATAATAAACTTACAGAGCGGGTAGGTGAAACGGATTCCTCGCTGGCCCAACTGAAACCTTCACTTTCAGAGATGGACAGTATGATACGTGATATGCAGAAGATCAACGCCCATGTTCAAGATCGTGTAGAGGACAGGTCTTGGTTCAATAATGTGAGGCTGGTGGATCTTCCACAGGTCACAGAAGGCTCCAGCATGGAAATGTTTTTGGAAAACTGGCTCCTGTCCACAGTACTAGGGGCAAGGCATATAATATGTTGACTGTTGAAAGAGGCCACTGGGTACCGGCATTGGCCGTCGAGACCGGGGGTTCCGCCCCGGCCAGTGATTGCCAGACTGTTGAATTTTCGAGACTGTGACAGCATCGCGTAGGTGCCACGTGCACATGGCCCCTGGGAAATGGGCAGTGGTTCAGTGTATTTATATCCAGATTACACCAATTCAGTGCAATGACAGAGAGAAACCTTTCTTGCGGTGAAACTCCACCTGAGAACACTAAATATACTTTATTCTTCCCGGCCAAGTTGAGAATAATCAACCAGGACAGTTTCCACTTCTTGGCAATGGCTGCAGAGATCTGGGACTGGCTGGTGCCAGGGGGACAATCGACCCCGAGAAACAAGACTGGGGCAGGCAAGAGAAAATAGCAGAGGCAAAAGCCTTGATAGCTCTCAAATGCAGCCCCATTGAGGAACCGGGGTGAGACAGAATGGGCCAAAGTAGTCGCAGAAATTCAAAAGTGATGATCCCTGGTCACTGGCAACAAATGGGCCACACAGATTAATGATTCAGAAGACACAGGAAGCCAATATGAAAACTCCCTGGGGGATCTCTGAGGAGGGTACACTCCTGGTGGTCGCTCCATTGACAGCAGATATGTTGGATTGACGGCCCAATGACAAAGAAGGGCCACAGCGATTGAAAATGTTGAGATAATCCCGAGGTCATGACTGTACTATGCAGCATTGTAAACTGCTTGGTGCATGGTATTTGAACTGATCAAACATAATGTATATGTTTGTTGAGTTGGGGCAACAGACTCCTTGGGCATTGGGTAGGCGGGTAGTTCTACACCTGCAGCTCGACGGAGTGCAAAGGGGGGTGAAGGGAGAGGGTTGGGGGAGAGACAATGGTTCAGAGCACAATCTAGGAAAGGTCGGGCAAAACTGATGGGACACTGACATACCCCAGGAATGGCAAAACGCTGAAGCCAAACTGGTCCTCGACATACCCCGCCGCAGGCACATAATGCAACACCTCCGCCAACTCCACTGGCTCCCAATCAACAAGAGAATCACCTTCAAGCTCCTCACACATCCCTACAAAGCTCTCCATGACGCAGGACCAGAATATCTGAATCACCGCCTCGGATTCCACACACCCGCCAGACAACTCCGCTCTGCCCAACTCGCTCTGGCCTCCATTCCAAGGATCCACAAGACCAGAAGCAGCGGAAGATCATTCTCCTACCTCAACACTAAGACCTGGAACACGCTGCGCCTCCACCTACTACAGGTCACGCAGTCATGGGTGGTTGATTTCTGATGCTAGGCAGCAGTGCCTGGGCATTGGTGTGACGCAGAATTAGTGCGTCCAGCTACTTCCACCCCCCACCCCCCGGGCTACAGTTGGTGGGACTGGACCAACTGGGTAGTTGGCTAACAGGGCTACCAAAGGCTATACTCCTTGTTGGCAGAGACCTCACCCTAACTGCCCATGGGGAGATGAACTGGGTGACTGCTTCTGGAGAGAAACCCTGGGTAGACCTACTTTTATTGCTGGGACTGGCTGATCACGCCAATACTCATTCGTGGCTAACACGATGCACTCTCTGTCCAGGTTGGATTATTTACTGGTGCACTACTGTCAATTGGCCCTATTCAAACAGACCACATTTTTACCGAAGGTGGTCTCAGACCACTCACCCATAGTTACACACCTGTAGATGGCAATCCAGAGGTCAAGGGGGAGTGGAGGCTCGACCCCTGAGAGTTGACCTACTGTAACCCCAGAAAACTGGTCACAGAGACCTCCACTCTATACTCTCAGGAAAACAAAGGTACGGTGGACTCAGAGGTGGTTCTCTGGGAGTCTTACGAGATGGTCATGCGGAGACAACTTATTGTGCACATATCAGGAAAAAGGAGGGAGCGAGAGAGGGAGACTAGAGAGATGAAATCCAACGTGATGCAGTGAGAAAGATACTATGTGATGACCCCCTCACAGGAACTGGCACATAGTATAGAAGGACTCTGGCATGACCTGCAGACTCATGCCCAACCAGAAGCAAGGGCCAAATTTCACGAGCAGCAGGGGCAACTATGAGATGGGTGACAAAGCAGAGAAACCCTAGCCTGGCTAGCAAAAAGGGAGGTGGTCAGGGCGAATACTGGAGACATATTTAAAACTCCGGCAGAGATCGCACAGATCTTTGCCTTTTACCTGAAAGATCTATACCCAGCCACACCAAGAGGAAAGCGGGGGACTTTGAACGATATGTCAGAGACCTCCCAGTTCCTACACTGGGACACATAGCAACGCGGGGGTTAAAATTGAGAATCACAGAGCAGTGCTTAATTTGAGCCAGTGGTTTCCGGTTATCAGTGCTGGCACTTAAACAACAGCACCTCGCTTTCTATGAGCACCAGTTAAGGACACATTAATTTACGGGAGATTAAGTGTTTTGCCTAGAATCACAGGCTGTTGAGCCGACACCGAGATTCGAACCTGGTTCCGTAGCTCCGAAGTCGGCAGCTCTGGCCATTGCTCCATACCCTCTCCCCAATTTCATGGATAGCAGTCGGTTCTGTTTTAGGCGGCGCTAACAGGAGAAATCGGCTGGTGCAAGCTGCCTCCTGATGAGAGCCCTGTCACTTATTTTTTTACAGGTTAACCACTGTCACAGAAGCAGAAATATCTGAAGCAATAGCCCAGATGAAGGGAAGGAAATCTCCGGGCCCCAATGATCTACCCGCTGAATTTTTTTAATGCGTCAAATCCCTCATTGAGTTCCCCCTGTGTGAACTATACCATAGGTGTAGATGAGACAGCACCCTACCGGAGGACCGGAGACAGGCAACGATTGTACTGGTTCACAAGCCTGGGAAACCAGGTGAGGATTGTGTCTCCATAGGCTGATAGCACTGCTAAATGTAAAAACCAAGATTCTTGCTAAACTATGGGGCAACTGCTTGTTACAGGTGGTTGATTCCCTGGTGGGCATGGATCAATCTGGCTTCATGCCGTACAGAATGACAAGACACAACTTGCGTCGCCTGCCTGGGTGCATAGCACACAAGACCTGCATAGCCGATTTGCCGATTCTGCTAGCCCCGGACGCTGAAAAGGAGACCCTACATGTGGGCAGGCCTTGAGAAGATAGGATTCGCCCCTGATGCCTGTCCTTGTTGAGACTTCTATACACTAACCCGATGGAGAGAGTAAAAGTCAATGGGGCACTATCCACAGAGTTCATACTATCTAGAGGCATCCGGCAGGGATGTCCACTGTTCCCCCCTGCTGTTCTCAGTGGCATTCGAGCCACAGACCACTTCGGTACGGAGAGACATGGTACTCTGTGGGTTGAGATGGGATCCGGACTGGGAGAAAGTAATCTCCCTCTACGTGGACAATATCCTGCTCTATCTGGTGAATTCAGAAAGCTCCGGCCGAGGATTCCGCAGATTCAAGGGACCTTTGGGATTTGCATCAACTGGCACAAGTCGGTAGCAAACCCTCGTCTCAGAATGCCTCCACCCCACGATGGGACAGCCCATTCAGATGGGAGCAGACCAGGTTTTTTTACCAGGGCATATTTGTGACCACAGATAGGGAAGCCTTCCTTAGGGAACACCTCACCAGAATTCTTGAGAGCTATAAAATGGATGTATGCCACTGGCGCAAACTTTCACTGTCCTTGATGGGAAGGGCGGCTCTATATAAATTATATTTCTACCAAAATTTCGATATGTGTTGCAAGAAGTTTGAAGTTCCGGATGGGTACTTTAGGTTGGTGGACGACACCGCTAACAGCTTGAGCGCCACGGATAGCCCAACTACTTTAACCAGAAAGTCTCTAGAGAGTGAAAGTGCCCTCCCCAACCTGCACCTATACTATAGGGCAACTCAGTTGCAGGTGAATAATGGCTGAGCGTTAATGCAACTTCAGGAACCATCGCTGATGGCAGACCGGAGATTGATAGAGCCGAGGGCTACATATGATGCCTCTATTGGGGGCAGAGGCTGCCACCACTTCCTCCTCCAACATTAGTGCTCATAAGAATATGAAAGAGAACGACAGACTCCCTGGGTTGGAAGGTCAAAGGACACTGGAAACAGCACTATAGGATTCCGATATGTTGAAGGACCTGCGAGTTATTAAGTCGCATTGAAATGGGACCAGCTGGGTATATCCAAAATTGGGGATGTGTGGTAAGATGGCAAGATGATCCTATTCTCTGAACGCTAAGAGCACTGTAAACTGATGGGTACTCAATATCTTAGATACCTGCAGCTGACATATATCCTAGGTCAGCATAAAGAGTTACTGAGTGAGATACAAGACGAGACTCCTCTAGAATACAGGGTGTTGGGGGCATCCCATACCAGCCATACAGTATCCTAAATCTATTCTACGCTGTTACATAATGGCCTCTCTTCGCTAAACATTCTGCGGGGAAAATGGGAAACTGACCTGGGTAAACTGGAGGATGACTATTGGGGAGCGACATGCCGATATCCCCGTGAGGTGGCGATAAGAGCAAGGTTTCAAATGATCCTGCTAAAAGGGCTTCATAGGGCATACTTTACCAAAAACCAGGTTATTCAGAATGGGAAGGAGTGTATCACACCTATGCTCGCAGGGATGTGGACAGAGGGGCACACTGTTACACACTCTCTGGGGCTGCCCTAAGATTCAGCCATTCTGGGAAGGGGTACGGTGCAGGACCTTGAAAGTGTTGGAAATAACAGATCTCATGCCACAGCTGGTGAGCCTGGGAATCTGGGGATAGCAAACATTAGAAAGATGCACAATGATTTTCTGTAATGTTGCTCTGATGGTAGCTTGCCGAGATTTGATCCTCAAGTGAAGTGGTGCTACACTCCTGACTGTGTGAATGGGAATCTAATATGGATTGGTGCATGAGGGTGAACAATTAGTTTATCAATCCAGGGGTGGTCTCGGAAAATTTGACAAAGTGTGGGGCCCCTGAAGGGTGGCTGCAGATGCAGACTAGTAATGCCAGATAAGGGCGGCTGACAGCAAGAGTGGGTGAGATCAGGGGGGCGGGGGAGTTACGCCAGAAGGAAGTCTAAAACGAATTCCGAATGTTCCCATGTAGGCGTGAACGCCTGCCAGATAATGTATTTGTTGCTGGAGTATGAATTTACCTTGAAAAAACAAAGATAAGAGGCGTTTAGCAAAACAGGAACAGTTAGTGTAATTAAACGCCTCGACTGGGAAGCATCCACAGAAACGGGTCTGATTACTTTCTCCCGGCTGAAGCGTTTAATTAAACCAACTGTTCCTGTTTTGCCAAACGCCTCGTCTTTTTGTTTTTCAAGGTAAATTCATACTCCAGCAACATTTTGGTGAACCAGATAGACTAGATTGGTTCTTCAAGCCCGACTGCAGCCGAAGGAAAAGGACCCCACCCGAACTGATTCACATCTGCTCAGCAAGGAAGATGAGCAGACTGCGCAATTGATTAAAAGTTCTACTGAATCTGCAGGGTGGAGGTCCACCCTGAAACCTCCGTCAGTGGGTAAGATGCTACATCTGAACCTTAGTCTCAGCATTTGGCATATGGCAAACTAGGAAGAACCGCAAAAATGTAACCTGAGCGCCCTGCCACTAACAGAAATCTGACATATTGCCCACTTCATGTGTCCGAACTGAATAGTCACAAGGCGGCCTCTGAAGCGATCCTGTGGAGGTCACTTTTCTTCGACAGCCAACAAGCTAGGAGAGGTGAAGGTTGTTTTTCGTTCGGACCGCTGGAAGTGACACAGTCAATACGTTTGTCCCCTGAGTGTGATACAGGGGCGAGGCCTCACTGCTTGGACCACTGGGCATAACACAGAAGGCATGTATAGACCCTGGGTGTGATATTGGGCCAACACCATGATCTTACTTTTTAGTCTAAAGGGTTTTCTCAGTGCTGCCGGTTTCTTAACACGGGTAGTATCTGAAAGAAGTGAGAGGTGTATTCGCTTGGACCACTGGGCGTGACACAGAAGGAATGCATGACCCCTGGGTGTGACATAGGGTGTAATTCAGACTTTAGGGAAAATTTGGATCTTGGAGACTAGTTGTAGCTTGTGCTTGGCCAAGGAGGGCCTGTGAATGTCAAATTGTTCCTTTTTCTCCATATAAATTATTGCTAACTTTGGCCCAGAGCTGAAATTGACACACTATCGGGCTCACTTAGTCCAGTGTATCACGCAGTCTCCCCTTCTCATTGGGCAGCATGCATAAAGAGCTGGCTATGGTTTTTTTTGACAGTCAAATTTTTTTCCTGTCACTTTTTTATTACTCTCTCTCGTCATTTCAGTGTTCAGATGTTACATTATCAATGTTTTGGGTATTGATGTTGTGGTGCTGGTAAATTATTGCAACTGTGTTTTATGTTGAACGTTGTGTCTTGTTAATTCCTTAATGTACGTATGAAGAAGTTGCCATTCCCTCAAACTGTTGCTCCATATCTGCTATTCCGCTGCTAAAAATTCACAATGTTTTGATTTCAACCATTGCACT